>CAJQZJ010001511.1:17909217-18010283 GCA_907164525.1 Lophiomys imhausi
CTTATTGGGCAATATGTGAACCAGGTGTATTAACTGAGTATCCTTTTTTAAAATAAAATAAGTTATAATAAGTAGTCTTTATTTGTTTCCTGTTCTTTCACACTAACTTGGTTTTGGAAAAATAACAACAGATAATGTGACAACTTTGCCCATTTTTGGAACATTGTTCTGACAGCTTTTTCTTTGTGGTCATCATTCACAATTATGTCACATACCAGTAACACTTTCTCTCTCTCTCTCTCCCCCCCCCCCCCCCCTTGTTTTTATTTGTGTTTTTGTTCCTAAATGGGCTTATTGTGGCTCACAACCATCTATAATGGGATCTGGTGCCCTCTTCTGGCCTGCAGGTCTCTGAGTTCAAGGTAGACAGAACACTGTATACATAAGTGGGGGCCTCTGAAGAACAGTCTCTTAAAAAGAGGCATATGACTTGTGGGAAATACCTGGCAGAGAGCACATTGTCCTGGGCAACCAATGGCAAGGCAACCTGTAAAGCCTGGGAACCTGAAAAGGGTATTTGACTTGGCATTATTAAGATGCTAGAAAGATTGCTGTCTAGGTGGGCGAAGCCCAGATTGGGTTTAGGCCAGATGAAGCCTCATTTTGGAGCCATCGGTGGGGTATGGCCAGGAATCTCAAGAAACCGAGAGACCTGCCAGGGATCTCAAGAGCAGTGCTCTACACAAGGGTGTGGGAGAGTGCTGGGGAAAGAGAGGTGCAAAGTGGCAGACAGAAAAGGTGGAACTTCAAGCAGAGTTGTGTTAACCAGCCCTGAGGCAGTAAAAATCCGGTGGACTGAAGCCTTGACAAGTACACTGAGGCCAGCCAAGGAAACAGGAGGCAGAATCTGAGAAAGGCCATGGAGAGAGGGTTCTGCCAAGAACCAGCCCAAGAAGATGGCGGGAGCAGAGTGGACTGAGGCTAGGTCTATCTGTGGCAAATGAGTGAGGCATGAGGCCATGACAAACAGACTGAGAAGCCACAGAGACAGAGCCCTGCCAAGGGCATGGCTGAGGAAGGGGCCTAGATGCCAGGTGGATGTGTGCCAATCGCTAGTGCTCACGCCAAGGATGAGGCCACAAGGCACAGGATCTGTGCTGTATAAGTTTGACAGTCTTGGCTGACTGAGGAAGCTGACCCCAAGCTGAGTGGCTGAGGCAGGTTGACTATGTGAGCCAGCAGACAGTGGTGGCGCTAGGCCCTAATCCTTTCAAAAGGGTTAGGGTTGGTTGGGTTGTAGGTGTTGTTTAGAATTATTAATTAAATTTACATTTACAGATCCTGTTCATTCTTTCTATCTATTCGGTTGTTTTTCATAGAGCACTAGTAAGACCTTGTCTCAGGTAGGGAAAAAAAGTACCAACATCCCTTCCTTTGGGAGATACTCAAGGACATTCCAGGAAAGAAGTGAGGCGATAGTTGTGGTGTAAAACAAGAGATTCACTTAGACAATTCTGAGAACCTGCCTGATACTTGATGGTTGAAAAGAGATTTTCAAAGAACTGATCATTTCCCATTAACTTAGTGGAACATGAGCTTTGCTGCTGTTGATAAGCATGGACCGAGTGGAACAGCCTGCTCTCTGTGGTTTTGGTACAGTGTCCTAAGATAGGTTATAGCAGCTGAGTGGGAAGTCTTCTAGTTTAGCGCATGTGAAAACAATTGAGATACAAATAATAGCTACAGATTCAACTGTAATAGATTGTAAAGCAAAGTATCTCTGTTTCCTTGACAGAGGGAAGCCAGAGCATAATTAAAACATGAATAATCTATGACAGTCAAATTTAGGTTTTGAATCAATGAGTTTATTGAGTATACAGGAAACCAAAATAAAAGAATAAGTAGCAAGTGGAATTTAGACAGACAGCAACCAGCGAAAACACCATCAAATTGGGCACTCAGAACATCATGTAGACGTCAACTAGGGAAGCCCTTTTAAGGTGGCCAGCTGGAGTTCCCAATAGAAGGACTCTTGGACAGAAAAGAATGCTCCCTCAGATGAGATTTCCAAGTAAAGGAATGAATAACAGCAGGAAGGCAGCATCAAATCAGTACTTGGAGCATTCAATAGAAACTGCCTGGCTAGGCAAGCTGAGACAGTCAGCTGGAGTTGCAGTTTTGTTGAGCCTCCATGACTCTCAGACGCTTTTATACCATGGGATAAACAATTGTAACCTCTGTTGGAGATAGTTTGCCTTCTAGCTATTCTTAAAGACACGGGGTTTTTCCTTTGGATTGTTTTGCTGTTATCTTGTCACAGAGTTAGGGGGGCAGTCATCCCCAGACAAGGAGTCTTGGAAGACACTTGATATAACCATGCTTGGGTTTGAGGTTCAGGAGGTAAACCAGATTCTACAGCTCTAACAGCACATGACAATTTTTTAATATAGTGAATATTACAAGGTGGCAGTCTTCTCTATTCAAAACACAAAATAATAGAACTGATAGGAGGTATTTATGTTGGAAATAAAAACATTCCTGTTCTGTTGCGCATGGTGGCTCATCACTTGGGAGGCAGAGTCAGGATTAATCAATGTTGGGGCTGGATCAGTGGTTAAGAGCACCTGTTGCTTTTAGAGACCTGGGTTTGGTTCCTTGCACACACGTGGCAGCTCAGAACCACAGGGACTCTATCCAGTTCCAGGGGATCAAATGCCCTCTTCTGACTTCTTAGGGCACTAGGGACGTATATGGTTCACATAAATACTTGCAAGGAAAACAGTCTCCCTCCCCCAACACACACATTCTCTCTCTCTCTCTCTCTCTCTCTCTCTCTCTCTCTCTCTCTCTCACACACACACACACACACACACACACACACACACAGCCTTTAAAAAATCAGTATAGGGCTGGAGAGATGGTTCAGCGGTTAAGAGCACTGGCTGCTCTCCAAAGGACCCGGGTTCAAATCCCAACACCCACATGGCAGTTCACAGCTGTCTAATTGCCAGGCGTGGTGGCGCACACCTTTAATTCCAGCCCTCAGGAGGCAGAAGCAGTCAGATCTCTGTGAGTTCAAGGCAAGCCTGCTCTACAAAGTGTGTCCAGGACAGCCAGGAATACACATAGAAATCCTGTCTCAAAAAACCAAAAAACAAACCAGTCTAAAGAGATGTTTCAGTGGTTAAGACCATTTTCTACTCTTACTGAGGACATGGGTTCAGTTCCCAACACCTACATTGGATGGCTTACAACCACCTGTAACTCCAGGGGGGTCTGACACTTCTGGATTCCACAGGTACTCATGCTCACTTGCATGCCGTCATAATTAAAAATCTTAAATGTTTGTGATAGGAGACTTTATCAGTCTTTATACTTCTTAAGATCTGAGCTCAGATTATATATCAAAACCTGCTGATAGCCATCTGCCTGCAACTTCTCATTTAAACTTACGTTAGACACAGAGAACAGAGCAGGCAAAGTGGGAGCCCTGGGCCTTCTCACCAGCCTCCTTTCAGCAGATGGAAGCTGTTGTTCCAAGGCTCTCCCTGCTGTATTCCACCATAGAAAGATAGTACAGCTTTAGAAGAGGTTGGCCAAAATGAACTCTATCACTTCATAGCTTTTAAGTCATGTTGTTAATCCAGTCCTCAATAATACACATCTTTCCCCCTCCGAGTCCCCAGCATGTGTCTCTGCCACACATTCTTTTTTTTTTTTTTTTTTTTTTTTTGGTTTTTCGAGACAGGGTTTCTCTGAATATCTCTGGCTGTCCTGGACTCGCTTTGTAGACTAGGCTGGCCTCGAACTCACAAAGATCTGCCTGCCTCTGCCTCCCAAGTGCTGGGATTAAAGGCGTGTGCCACCACCGCCCAGCTTCTGCCACACATTTTATTACTTCTGTGTACATCTCTGCATACTGTGCGTGGGCCAGTTCTGGTTCACTGGTGTAGTGTTTGCTGTTGAACTGCAGAGGTTTGACGCTGGGGGCAGGTCTCTTTCTTAGTAGTGTCTCTCTTTCTGAAAGAAGCTGGCCAGCCCATGCTTTTCGAAGGCAGTAGACCTGCTGGCCAGACATTGTCTCCAGCTTCTGCTTACTTTGGCTTTGCTGCTATCACATTGGCTAAAGCAAGTGACACAGCAAGTATGGCTGCGTGCGAAGTGTGGCTCAGGAGGGCCTGTGTACAGATGGCTCCTACTGTACTGCCACCAGTCCTCTCCAGTGAGGACTTCCGAGTGGGTAGCATTCAGAATCTTTTTTTTTTTTTTTTTTTTTTTTTTTGTTTTTTCGAGACAGGGTTTCTCTGTGTAGCTCTGGCTGTCCTGGACTCGCTTTGTAGACCAGGCTGGCCTCGAACTCACAGAGATCCGCCTGCCTCTGCCTCCCGAGTGCTGGGATTAAAGGCGTGCGCCACCACCGCCCGGCTAAAGATTTATTTATTATGTATACAGTGTTCTGTCTGCAGGTATATCTGCAGGCCAGAAGAGGGCACCAGATTTCATTATAGATGGTTGTGAGCCACCATGTGGTTGCTGGGAATTGAACTCATGACCTCTGGAAGAGCAGCCAGTGCTCTTAACCGCTGAGCCATCTCTCCAGCCCCCCAGCATTCAGAATCTTACTGGGCAATCATTTGGAATCAACAAATCTCATGTAATCCTAATGAAATTTATTGGGTCTGCACAGGTTTCTATTGAACCCCAGGTGTGTGGATAGTGAATTGGACCAAGTTTTACCATAAACTATTCTAACCTAAATCTAATCTTGTTTTTAAGATGGCAAAATAAGGGCTAGAGAGATGACTCAATGGTGAAGAGCACTGGCTGCTCTTCCAGAGGACCTGGGTTCATTTCCCAGTACCCACATGGCAGCTCACAGCTGTTTGTAATTTCAGTTCCAGGGGATCCGACAACTTCATAGAGACATACATGCAGGCAAAACATCAGTACACATAAAATAAAAATAAATCTTAAAAAAAAGATGACAAAATAAATTCAGTGTGTGGTACTTGTTCCTCTAGGAACTGCTATTGTTTCCATTAATGGAAGCATTTGGGAATGCTGTTTGGTAATAGGTTATAAATGTATTTTAGGTTTACTCTGGATTTCTGTGTTATTTTATTGTTAGGAATAGGATACTAAATATAAATAATAGCAGTTATCTAAGAGAAAACTTATTTATACTGTAAGCAGAGTATAACATTTAATAACATAGGGATTTGTCTTTTGCTTTGTTTTTTAGCTCTTCAGAGAAGTAAGAATAATGAAGATTTTAAATCATCCAAACATAGGTACTTTCTGTTTTCTTAAGTACTTTGGAGTTCAAATATGAAAATATGTCATAAAGCTAAACATGTGTTTCTGAAGTGATAGGAAGCCCCATCCCCTTGTCCATGTATGTTTTTAATAAAATATATATACAAGGTATTGTTTGTACTAGCTCTTTGAAATTACAGGTATGAAGCAAATGACTTAAGCTTTGGTGCCATAGGAATATGTATAATCAGGCTAATTTTTTAGTGTATTGGGAAATGTCATTGCATTTCATAAGTTGATAATACTTTCAAAGAGTAGAATATAAAAGATGGGATATATGCTGTATGGTGTCATTTTTATAGGAACTGTCTGTGTGTCCTCTGTGCGTAACTGTGACAGGCATTTAAAAATGAGAGAAAGAACCCTGTCCATGAAACACACAGATGGACTCACATGCACACCAGTGAGAACATTAATTCTATAGATCATAATAGGGCCTTTTAAATAGTGTAGCTGGGTTTTTGTAAATAATGGCTCCTTTTTTTTGTTGTTGTTTTTCAAGTGAGGATTTCTCTGTGTAGCCCTGGCTGTCCTGGAACTTGCTTTGTAGACCAGGCTGGCCTCAAACTTGTAGAGATCCACCTGTGTCTGCCTTCAGATGCTGGGATTAAAAGCCCACCACATCACTGCTTCTTTTTTCTAAAAATATTATTTCAAGAATAAATGAAATAGATAATGTCATGTTTAGGACAACATATGAAGTCTTCAGAATATGACCACACATTTTTTATTTAATTTGAGTATGTACTTAAACAAGTAACTTATACTCTATTTTATTAAATTAGTCACTGTCATTTAAAAAGCATTGTAATGTACTACTGTGCAGAAAAATGCTACTAAGCTATCATTTTGAAAGGATTTTAATGAAAATTTATATATATTAGAATCAAATATGCATGGAGAAAAAGAAAAAAATCACAAGAAATATAATGATGGAGAGAAACCTTTCTTTTTCATTTCAACCCTTTGAGATTAATCAATATCTGGATTTTAGATTCCAATTTTTCACCAAAAATTTACTATATTATTACTATTCAGAATTTCATCACTAAATATTTGGTCACTATTGTCAGCATGCCAGAAGAGTACATCAGATTCCAGTATAGATGATCATGAGCCACCATGTGGTTGCTGGGAATTGAACTCAGGGCCTCTGGAAGAGCAACCAGTGCTCTTAACCTCTGAGCCATCTCTCCAGCCCCAAATTAGGTTTCTTAACTCTTTGAACATAGAGGCTAAGTAATCGTTTGAGATTTCATCAGTTCATTGAAGACTTACAACTACTTTGTCAGGTATTTTGCCTTAAAACCATAGTGACAAAGCCGGGCGTGGTGGCGCACGCCTTTAATCCCAGCACTTGGGAGGCAGAGGCAGGCGGATCTCTGTGAGTTCGAGGCCAGCCTGGTCTACAAATCAAGTCCAGGACAGCCAGGGCTGTTACACAGAGATACCCTGTCTCAAAAAAAAAAAAAAAAAAAAAAAAACCATAGTGACAGCTGGTCGTAGTATCGCACGCCTTTAATCCCATCACTTGGGAGGCAGAGGTAGGTGGATCTCTGTGAGTTCAAGGCCAACCTGGTCTACAAATCGAGTCCAGGACAGCCAGGGCTGTTAGAGAAACCCCATGTGTGTGTGTGGGGGAACCATAGTGACAAATGAAAGGGTTGCACTTGCCAGGAGGTCAGTAGATAAGAGAGTGAAGGACAGCCCTCCTACACAGATACCATCACAGACAGCCACAGGAAGAGAGGAAGTGAGCAAGTGGTGAAACGGCCAGACTACTGAGCACGTTCTCAACACCCAGAGCTCATCTCTATTTTTATGGTTTCTTTGATTTTACACAGTTCTGTAATACAGGATTTTTGTTTTTAATCCCTGAAATGTAGTTATCAGGAATAGCTCTCTAAAAACTTTTAAAGGAAAAAGTTGGGGATTTTGTAGCTTATAGGTGCATGTTTTATATATAGACATTTGTTCTTTTTCCTCGTCTGTCTTCTCCCCTTCCCCAGTGAAGTTGTTCGAGGTCATTGAAACAGAAAAAACACTCTACTTAATCATGGAATATGCAAGTGGAGGTAAGCACATTTATATTGCTTACAAAGTGAGAGAGTATGTGTGTGTATTTTCCTTTTTCTCTCTTAAGAGCATTGCACAGCCACAGCGCCCATATGGATAGTTATTAAAGGTTTTATTTAACACTTAGACATAGTAAACTGGGATCAGAGTAAAAAATGCTGGCCTTGCCTAATCAGTTCTGTGGGTTGTAGTGTTTCATTATTTGCATTACTGTTTTTATTACATTTGTTCATTATGTATATGTATGGGCACATGTGCAACAGCACACATGTGGAGGTCAGAGGGCAACTAGCAGGACTTGGTTCTTTGTTTCCATTGTGGCCTTATAATCAAATGATTAGGCTTGCATGACCAGCACTTTACCCTCTGAACCATCTTTCTGCCTTCATTCACTATTAGCATTACTGGTTGATAATATATAGCAACTCTCATTTTTCCATTTATTTTTAACATGAAATTTAGGATTTGAGTCTGTCTGTCTGTCTGAGCTTCTGATCGTTCTTCCTTCTACCTCCTAGATCCTGAGATTATAGGTGTGTGCCACCAGCACCCAATTTTGTTCTGTTTTGAAGTGATTCTGGGGCTGGAACCCAGGGCTTTCTGAATGCCAAGCACTCCACCGACACAACTACATCTAGCCCAGCATTTCAACCATTTTCAAGTCTACAGCAGAATGACTTTTAGTCAGAATTTCTTTGTTTTTTTTTTTGTTTTGTTTTTGGTTTTGGAGATGGTTTCTGTGTGTAGCCCTGGCTGTCCTAGAACTCACTCTGTAGACCAGGCTAGACTGAAACTCAGAGCTTCACATGCCCTCCAAGTGCTGGGATTAAAGGCGTGTGCCACCAATGTCTGGCTTCGGTCAGGGTTTCTACTGCTGTAACAGTTTACACCATGATCAAAAATAAGTTAGGGAGGGAAGGCTTATTTGGCTCACACTTCCACATCGTAGTCCATCTTTGATAGACTTCAGGACAGGATCTCAAGCAGGGCAAGAACCCGGAGGGAGGCAGGAGGTGATGAAGAGGGCATGAAGGAGTGCTGTACTGATTTGCCCCTCGTGGCTCACTCAGCCTGCTTTCCTTAAGAACCCAGGAACACTATCCCATGGAGGGCACCATCCGTAATGAATTGGGCTCCACTACACTAATCACCAATTACATTGCTCTACAGGCTCTACTACAGTCCAGTCTTATGGAGGTATTTTCTCAATTGAGGTTCCCTTCTCAGATGACCATTGCTTTGTCAAAGTGACATAAAACTAGCTAACACTATGACATTAAGTACATTCACATAATTACACCCCTCACTTTACGTGTTTCTCCAGAAATGTTCCTGAACTGAAATGCATATATTAAACCTTAACTGTCTCTTTTCTCTTTCAGCCCGCCCACCAAGCTATTTTCTGCTCTGATTTTGACTAGTTTAGGCACCAAGTATATTGTGATTGTACAATATTTGTCCATTTGCTCCTGACTTACAATATTTTTTACTTAATATAATGTTGTCAAAGTCATCTACACATGTGCTGGAATTTCCCTTCTTTTTTAATGCTGAATAGTAATCTGAGAGGGAGAGGGAGACTTGTATGTCTAGTACATTTTTCATCCCAGTTATTTGAGGGTTTTAATGCATTAATGCATGTTGGATGTTTTTTTTTTTTTTTTTTTTTTTTTTTGGTTTTTTCGAGACAGGGTTTCTCTGTGTATCCTGGCTGTCCTGGACTCACTTTGTAGACCAGGCTGGCCTCGAACTCACAAAGATCTGCCTGCCTCTGCCTCCCAAGTGCTGGGATTAAAGGCGTGCGCCACCACCGCCCGGCTGCATGTTGGATGTTTTATTAGTTTCTTAGCTTTGTTTGTTGTTACTGTCTTGTTTTTGCTCTATTTGAAATCTGCATTTAGCCAGGCATGGTGGTGCACGCCTTTAATCCCAGCACTTGGGAGGCAGAGGCAGGTCGATCTCTGTGAGTTCGAGGCCAGCCTGGTCTACAAAATGAGTCCAAGACAGCCAGGGCTACACAGAGAAACCCTGTCTCGAAAAACCTAAAAAAAAAAAGAAATCTGTATTTAAAAGCATTTGGTTTATCTCAAAACTACAACGTCAACTCACATTTTAATGCCATTGATGTCTTATCTTTCCCAAAGCCAAAAATGTAGGTGTGATAGCTTCTGTGGTTCCACAGATTCTCCTTGAGGGCTGAGGTTGGTGGGACTCGTGATTGGAGCCACCTGGAAGGTGCACTGTGTATAGAGCAGGTACTTTCCTGGTCATCTCTTACCCTGCCTCTAGCACCATGCTTGGCACATAGCAGACACTGAACAAGTCAGAATTAGAGTTCATTTGTTGTATTAGTTTGCTTTCTGTCCCATAATAAACACCATGACCAAAACCAATTTGGGGAAGAGAAGTTTTATCTGGCTTCCACATCCTGGTCACAGTCCATCATTGAGGAATTTAAGTAGGAACATAGCCAGAACCACAGAGGAATGCTGCTTACTGGCTTGCCTCTGGGTTCTAGGTCAGCCACCTTTCTTGTGCTTTCCAGGACCACCTGCCCAGGAGTTGCACAGCCCACAGTGGGTTGGGCCCCCCCACCACATTATTCAGCATTTAAGAAAGAGAATGACACTCTGGCACATGCCTGTAAGGTATTCTGATGGAGGCATTTCCTTAATTGAAGTTTCCTCCTCCCAGGTGACTTTTGTTTCTTTCAAGTTGATAAAAAACTAACAAGCACATTTATTAACTTACAAACTCCTAGAGACACATCCTGTTGCATTCCACAGTATCATAATTCTTTCATCCAGCTTATAAAACCTGGAAGTAGAAAATTAAATCATAGTTTCATTGTTGTGAATTAACCATTAAATCAAGATTGTAAGCTTACTGGGACTGGAGAGATGGCTCTGCGGTCAAGTGTATGTGTTTAGTTCCCAGCACTCACATGGGGGTTTGCAACTACCTTCAACTCCAGTTCCAGGGGACACTCTTTTCTGGCCTCCAGAGGACAGCATGCTTACACATGATGCACAGATATACTTGCAGACAAAACTGCCATCTACATAAAACAAATTTAAATATTAAAAACAAAAGCAGGGGCTGGAGAGATGGCTCAGAGGTTAAGAGCACTGACTGCTCTTCCAGAGGTCCTGAGTTCAATTCCCAGCAACCACATGGCGGGTCACAACTGTCTGTAACTCCAATTTCAAAGAATTCGACACCCTCACACAGACACACATGCAGGCAAAACACCTATGCACATGAAATGAAAATAAGTAAATAACAATTATAAACTTGTCATGGATGGAATGAGTTATAGTGTGTATACCTCCAACACCACTCTTCCATACTCTGAGTTTATTATTATTGACTATATTTTGTGTTTATTTTATTTTATTTATTACTTTTATTTATGTGTATGTGGGTGAAGTTGCATGAAGTTTTGTGTACCACATTGGTGCCCACAGAGTGCCTCTGATCCCCTGAAACTGGAGTTAGAGGCAGTTGCACCTCCTTATGTGGGTGCTGGGAGCAGAACCCAGGTCCTTTTTTGTTTGTTTTGTTTTTTTCAAGACAGGGTTTCTCTGTGTAGCCCTGGCTGTCCAGGACTCACTCTGTAGACCAGGCTGGCCTTGAACTCAGAGATCCACCTGTCTCTGCCTCCCAAGTGCTGGGATTAAAGGCAAGCCCAACCATGCCTGGCAATTACAGACAGTTGTGAACTACCATGTAGGTATTGGGATTTGAACCCCGGTCTTTTGGAAGAACAGTCAGTGCTCTTAACCACTGAGCCATCTCTGGGAGGGGGGGTGTCCCTTGAAAGAGCAGTAGTCTCTCTCTCTCTCTCTCTCTCTCTCTCTCTCTCTCTCTCCCTCTCTCTCTCTCTCTCTCCCTCCCTCTCCCTCTCCCTCTCCCTCTCCCTCTCCCTCTCCCTCCTCTCCCCTCCCCTCCCCTCCCTTCCTCTCCTCTCCTCTCAGCACTTCTGGGACCATTGACAGGAAGATTGATGGGGCTTGCTGGGTGCCAGCCCAGCTTCAGACCCTGTCTCAAGGGAATAAAGTACACCTGATGTCATTCTCTGCCCTCCTCAAGCGTAGGCTCCCACCTGCACATATATATGCTTATACCTAGACTACACACACTTTAGTTTTTAAAGAATAAACCAGTCTCTTTTAAAAGGCATGGTGGCACACTTTTTTAAATCTCATCACTTCTGGCAGAGCCAAAGGATCTCTGCGAATTCACGGCCAGCCTATTCCATATTGTAAATTGAAGGTCAGCAAGAGCTAAAGCCTCTGCTTTGTGAGTCTGTCAGTGGTTTTGTGTTTCTGTTTAAAATGCCAGGCTATAGATGATTATGCTTAAGTGGATGCAAGAATAACACATGTGAGCAGCATCCTGGCATGATAGAATGAAGATGGGCTTTGGGGAAGTCCAGTGGCTCTTACTGGCTGCGGGATGGGCTGAGTATCAGTGAGGATGCTGATGCAGCTCTCAGCAGTACAACTTAAGGTATTTACTGTCTGTATATTCCATGTAGTGTTTAAAACAGATCAGCAAAGCACTGCCAGTCTACAGGACATAGGAATGAGAAAAGTTTTAAGTTTTATTAAATTGGCTCACCATCACCAAGCTTGGTACCATTTCCTTTCCTCTCTCCTTTTTTTTTTTTTGGGGGGGGGGGGGTGGGTTTTGAAACAAGGTTTCTCTGTATTGTAGATAAAAAATTCATTAAATTATGTTGGGCGCCATTTGTAGAAATAATTAAATTGTTTAACAGTATTTATATTATTGTTAATTGGTTCGGCAGCTAATCCCTAACCATCCATTATAAAGGAGCACACAGAGACCACACAGATTTTAACAAGCCTTGGCCTGAATTGTGCAATCCTAGCCCATCTAAGCTAGCTCATAATTCTATTACCCAAATATGATTCCATATATACATACGTCCCTTTGGACTGCCATTCTCCATGGTAGCCGATGTTCCTGGCCATGTGGAGTGAGGTTCTTTTTTCTAACCCATGGTGTGTGCCTCCTTCTTCCTGTTCCTGGCTGGAATGAATTAATCCTCTGTCTAAAGCACAGGCTTCCTGTTCTAATCTCAGGAAGTCCCACCTTTCTCTGTCTTTGCCCAGTCTCAGGCCTGAGCATTTTATTTAAGCAATCAGAGTCAGTATAAGTAACAGACAGCAAACAGGACCAATTAACATTTAGAATGCTTAGCACTACCCCATCACTGTATAGTCCTGACTGTCTTGGACTCACTTAGATTAGGCTGGCCTCGAGCTCACAGAGGTCCACCTGCCTCTGCCTCCCTGAGTGCTGGGAATAAAGGCGTGTGCCACCATGGCCAGCTTATGACTACATTGTGAAACCCTGACTCAAATGAAAGAAGCCAGGCGTGGTGGTGCAGGCCTTTAGTCTTAGCACATGCAGACACAGGTGGATCTCTGTGAGTTCAAGGCCAGCCTGGTCTACAAAGTGCATCCAGGACAGCCAGGGCTACACAGAGAAACCCTGTCTTAAAGAAAAAGAGAGAGAAATCACTGTGTAGTCATTGCTGCCTTAGAGCTTGCTCTGTAGACCAAACTGATCTTAAACTCAGAGAGAGCAGCTGCCTGATTGTGCCTCCTGAGTGCTGGAAATGAAGGTGTGTATATCATGCCTGGGAGCACCTTTTCCTTTGGGAAACTCATAGAATTGCATAGAAATCCTCCATGCCATCTACTTTTTACAGGTAGTATTAAAGCTCAGAAAGGTTATGTCTGCCAAGGATGCCATAGCTAGCTGGGTTCAAGGCTGAACTAGAATGAAAGGCTTTCTGAAGTTCCCTGTCAGCCCTTCTACCCCAGCCACGCTGCCCTGACCTTTGCAGGACCGTTGCACAGTGTTTTCACTTAGTAAGTAGCCTTTAGAGGATTTAGTTCAGCTGCTTAACCTTAGTGTTAATACATTTTTAATAGGAAATTTTTTTCTAGCTTATACATTGTATTCGTAACTTATAAAACACTTATTGTGAGTATACTTCATAGTTGTAGAAATCTCTTAAGAGGTTTATATTGCATTTGAATTTATAAATAAACTATGATTTGGATATTTGGACTTCAACACTGAGTAGGTTTCATCTATTAACAGTTTTCTTTTTCTTTATGTGGTATGTAAGGGTCTCGTGCTTGTGCGTGTATGTCACAGAAGATGTGACAGGGTTAGGTTTTCTCCTCTGTCACTCTGTCCCTGATTCCTTTGAGGTAGGATCTCACCTTGAACCTAGAACTAGTGTTTTTCAGGTAGACTGTCAGCCAGTAAGCTCCAGAGATCCTCCTGACCATATCTGCCTTGCTCCAAGGATGTGGCAATCCAACTTTAAGTCTTCTTGGTTGAGTAGCAAGCACTTTTAACCACTGAGCCAGGTTTCTGCCCCTGAGTTTTGTTTGTTTGGTTTTTTGGGGGGCTGTGTGTGTGGGGTTGCTTGTTTAGTATGACAAGATCTCATGTACCCCTGACTAGCTATGAACTTGCTGTGGAGCTGTATATGTGTGTGTGTGTGTGTTACTTTTCTGTTACTGTGTTAAAACTCCCACGTAGTCAGGCAGTCATGCTCATGCTTGACTTGATTACTGCATGGGTACTACAGTAGGCTTCCTTCCCATCCTTTCCCCTCATCCTGACTCTTCCCACTCTAGAATTCAGTGATCCTTTTATGAATTCAATTATTCTTTTTTTTAAAACATTTATTTATTTATTATGTATACAGTATTTGCTCTACATATATGCCCGGGCACCAGATCTCAATGTAGATGGTTGTGAGCCACCATGTGGTTGCTGGGAATTGAACTCAGAACCTTTGGAAGAACAGCCAGTGCTCTTAACCTCTGAGCCATCTCTCCAGCCCCGAATTCAATTATTCTTAATCTCTCACCTCATTTAGAGTCTAGGCAGAGCCCTTTCCAAACCTGCTGGACCTGCCCTGCACTCTCCCCATTGCTCATATTTCTCCAATACCTGTGGCCACCCTCTGTTCTGTGTGCGTGCATAGAATATTTGTCTTACAGCTTCAGTCTCCATTAGATAGCAGAGTACAAACTCTTGTAATTTGTAGTGCCCTGCAAACTCTTGTAATTTTCTTCCTTTTTCTTCACAGTATTTGTGGACCTCTGATAATACTCTGTTCATGTGTTCATTGTTTCTTCTCTTAGCCAGCAAATTCCATAGGAAAGGGACTCTAGTGAACTTGCTGCTGAATTTCTCAGAGCATGGACCATTGTCTCACAGTTAATTAATAGTGATTCAAACGTTTATTGAAGAAAGTAGCACTTTGTGGTACTAATCATACAGGAAGATATGTTTTTGGGGGAGGTCTGATAGATCAGGCTGGCCTAGAACTCAGACCTGCCTGTCTCTGCTTCCCATGTGCTAGGGTTAATGGTGGCATGCGCCACCACACTTGGCTTACCTTTCATCTTGATTGCTTAGTTTCTGTTGATGCCCATTGGAAAGACAGAACCTACATAGCTTAAATGCATTAGTCTTACTATGGTATCTTCAGCCTGAGGGTTATCCTTGTGAACTAAGTTATGCTCAGTTAAAGATTACTGGCCATATTTTACAATGCCAGCTTCATACCTACATTAAAATATTTAAAATTTAAAAGTAGGAGCTAGAGAGTTGGCTCAGTGATTAAGAGCACTTACTACTTTTGTGGAGGACCAGGATTAAGTTCTCAGCATCCACATGGTGGGTCACAATCATCCATTTGTAACTCATGTTCTAAGGGAATAAAATACCTCTTTTTGACCTCTGCAGATACCAGGCATACATCCAGACAAAATAATAAAAACATAAAAAATACACACATAATAAAACATTAAAATTTTTTTTTCGCTGCGTGGTGGTGGCGAACGCCTTTGATCCCAGCACTTGGGAGGCAGAGGCAGGTGGATCTCTGTGAGTTCGAGGCCAGCCTGGTCTACAGAGTGAGTCCAGGACAGCCAGAGCTGCTACACAGAGAAACCCTGTCTCAAAAAAACCAATACAAATTAAAAAAAAAAAATTTTTTTTGAGACAGGGTTTCTTTGTGTAGCAGCCCTGGCTGTCCTGAACTTGCTTTGTAGAGAACTCACAGAGGTCTACCTATCTCTGCCTCTGCTGGGATTAAAGGCATGTGCCACCACACCTGTTTCTAAAAAAAAATTTTTTTTTTTAAAGATTTATTATGTATACAGTGTTCTGTCTGCAGGTATATCTACAGGCCAGAAGAGGGCACCAGATTTCATTATGGATGGTTGTGAGCCACCATGTGGTTGCTGGGAATTGAACTCATGACCTCTGGAAGAGCAGCCAGTGCTCTTAACCGCTGAGCCATCTCTCCAGCCCCTAAAAAATTTTTAAATAAAAAAAGACTACAACTTTGCTAGAAGTGGAACATTATCCATTTGTGGGAAAGTTAATGCCCAGATGTAGGATTTCTGCTTAATTTTATTTCTCTCTATTATAGGTGAAGTATTTGACTATTTGGTTGCACATGGAAGAATGAAGGAAAAAGAAGCACGAGCTAAATTTCGACAGGTGTGAATTAACATGTCTTTACTTTATTTCAGTAAATTACATTGTTAATCCTGGTAGTGCAATTAAGAGTGACATCGGAGCCGGGCAGTGGTGGTGCACGCCTTTAATCCCAGCACTTGGGAGGCAGAGGCAGGCGGATCTTTGCGAGTTCGTGGCCAGCCTGGTCTACAAATTGAGTCCAGGACAGCCAGGGCTACACAGAGAAACCCTGTCTCGAAAAACCAAAAAAAAAAAAAAAAAGAGTGACATCGGGATCTGATGAGATGGCTCATTCAGTAAAGTGCCTCTGTGCAAGCATAAGGACCTGAGTTTGAATTCCTCAGAACACAAAGTTGGGTGTAGGAATGTGTATCTATAATCTCCGCGCTGGGAGAGAGGAGACCAGATCTTTGAAGCTCACTTGGCCATTCAGTCTAGCTTTGGCTAGCAGTGAACACTAGGTTCAGTGAGAAACCATGTTCCGAAAATAAGATACAAAGCAGTAAAGGAAGACATTCAGTGCTGGCCTCCGACATCTATACAGACAGTCAATCAACAAATAAAAGTAGAAAGAAGCAACTTATGAAAAACACCTAGTGTTGTCCTCTGGACTCCGTGCCAACATGCACACAGTTTTGGCTACTGAACTTTTAAAAGTACTTTTTATACCTGAGACACTATTAGCAGTAAATGTGGATCACACTTGATAAATTCTGTAGGGTTTTCAAATTATTATATTTATTTAGTTTGTTTATATACTAGCACAGATTTGCCAGGGCATGCATGTAGAGATCAGTTCTTTCCTTCTACCATGTGGGCCCCAGAGATTGAACACAGGCCATCAGCTTGAGAGCAGGTCCCTTTAACCTTGAACTGTCTCAAAGTCCAGTGTAGAAAATGCCCAGGACTGGGGCGTGGTGGCGCACACCTGTAATCCCAGCACTCAGGAGGCAGAGGCAGGGAGATCTCTATGAGTTTGAGTCCAGCCTGGTCTACAAGGGGAGTTCCAGGACAGCCAGAGATACTACACACAGAAACCCTGTCTTGAAAAAAATAAAAAAACCAAAAAACAAAAAAAAAAAACCCAAAAACCCAGGCTCTGAGTCCTTCTTAGATATAATGGTTTCTAGCTTAATACCAGAGAGCCAGCAATAAGTTTTGAGTATTTCCCAGTCATTTTGGTGTCAGGTTACCTTCGAGTTGTTTGGAGCTAGAGAAAGAGATGTAAAAAGTGACAAAAGATTGTAAGATGTGGTTCAAAAGCAGAATTTGAAAATAACCTTTAAGAAAAACCTCTACCTTTAATCACAGCACAGGAGAGGCAGAGGCAGGTGGATCCCAGCAGTTGGAGGCCAGCCTGGTGTACAGAGCAAGTCCAGGACAGTCAAGGATATTTCACAAAGGAACCTTGTCTCAAAAAAAAAAAAAAATTGGGCTGGAAAAATGGCTCAGTGATTAGGAGCACTGGCTGCCCTCCTAGAGTTCCTGGGTTCAGTTCCCAGCACCCACATGGCAGCTCACACCTGCCTGTAAGTCCTGTTTCAGGGGATTTGACACCTCACACAGACATACATAGAGTCAAAACACCAATGTACATAAAATTTTAAAAAATAAATTATTGCTGGGCATGGTGGCGCACGCCTTTAATCCCAGCACTCAGGAGGCAGAGGCAGGCAGATCTCTGGGTTCAAGGCCAGCCTGGTCTACAGAGTGAATCCATATCAGTCAAGAATACACAGAAACAGTCTCGAAAAACCTAAAAATGAATGAATGAATGAATGGGAAGAAAAACTTCAGTATCAGAAAAGTATGTTTATCAGGGTTGGGGATGTGGTCCAGTAGATAAAGTGCTTGCTAGCATTCGTGTAGCCCTGGCTTCTATTCCCAGCACCACATGAGCCCTGTGTACATGCTGCATGCCTGTAATCCTAGAACTTGAGCTTGGAAACAGGAAGTTTAGGAGTTCAAGATTGCTGTCAGCTATATAGAAAGTTCAGGGCCAACCTAGGCTATGTGAAACTGTCATAAAAAATTGAGTACGAGCCGGGCGGTGGTGGCGCACGCCTTTAATCCCAGCACTTGGGAGGCAGAGGCAGGCGGATATCTGTGAGTTCGAGGCCAGCCTGGTCTACAAAGAGAGTCCAGGACAGCCAGGGCTGTTATACAGAGAAACCCTGTCTCGAAAAACCAAAAAAAAAAAAAATTGAGTACGATAAAACAGGATATAGTGGCAAGCTCCTTTAATGACAGCACACGGGAGGCACAGCAAGCTTACCTCTGTGAGTTTGGGGCCAGCTTGGTTTACAGAGAGATATAGTGAACTATATAGTGAGAGCCTGTCTCACAAAAAAAAAACACAACAAAAATAAAAAAAAAAGAAGAAACAAGGATAGATGCATATTATAATTGTGGGTCTGCACCAGTGGTGACTAACCCTACTTTTCTCACATCTAGATTGTTTCTGCAGTACAGTATTGCCACCAAAAACGGATTGTTCACAGAGACCTCAAGGTGAGCCCAAACACCCTTGCTAAGTTACATACTTCTTTTAGTGGCCATTTTACAGATGAAAATTAGATTATGTTGATCAATAAGGAAAAAATAAGTTCTATGGCCGGGCGGTGGTGGCGCACGCCTTTAATCCTAGCACTTGGGAGGCAGAGGCAGGCGGATCTTTGTGAGTTCGAGGCCAGCCTGGTCTACAAAGCGAGTCCAGGACAGCCAGAGATATTCAGAGAAACCCTGTCTCGAAAAACCAAAAAAAAAAAAAAAAAAAAGTTCTATGATGATGGGCTCCTTTTGACTAAGATATATATATATGAGATACATATATGACCAAGATATGAAGAGATTTTTGTTGTTTTTAGTGAAGCTTATGGAAAGTATTTCAGGTCTCAGTAAAGGTACCTAGTGGTTCATCTCTGGAAGACAGTCACAGAGGTCCCCTGAAGCCCAGGGCCCACCTGGACAGAGGATATGTATGCCTGCACCTGTGCCTGTGTAGGAAGGCACACTGTCTGTGAGCTGTGCTACCTGTTAGGGGCCTCCAAGGGCAATGTCTCTGCTCTCTCTTGGCAAAGAGTTAGGACTCACAAAGCAGTTTTCTAGGAGGCTTTCGGCTTGACTACACCTACAGGCAGTTCTGCCCTCCCTCTTCTTGTTACTGGAGCTTGGGCCCCTCTGCTGTCCCCACCCTGCTCCCAGACACATCTCTTTCTCTCTATCTCACAGCATGTTCTTTCTCTAAGCAGTTTCTAGACACTCAGGCTTAACTTAGTTATTTCACTCTGCTGATAACATTACTGTCTACTTGCTTATCCCTCTCAGCATCCACCCCGAGTGCATCCACTCTAAGCAGTTGTGGTAGCTGCCTACATGTGAATCACCCCCAATCTATGCCTACCGCCTGAGCTGTCCTGGGACCCAAGCATCTGGTACCTAGGCAAAAGGTATCCCTTGGACACCTCTGATATAGCCAGTTCACAGTCAAAAGTTTTCCTTTTTAACTGCTGTTTCCATTGTGGTGATTAAAGCTTTTCAAGAACTTTCTGCTGCAGTCAGTGGCTACTTCCTTTAGCTGCTGTTTCCCATCTCTTCTATTCATTCCCACTCTCCAAAGCTGGACCACAGTCATATGATAATCAGTTAAAACACAGTTTCTTTTCTGATCTTCTCTATTCCTGACTTTCCCTCTTTCCCATTCTACCTTTAGTTTATTTTATGTAGATGGGTGTTTTCCCTGCTTGTATGTCTGGGCACCGGATTCCCCTGAAACAGATGGTTTTTAGCTTCCAAGTAGGCACTGGAAATCAAACCCAGGTTCTCAGGAAGCAGTGTCTTCACCACTAAGCCATCTTTCCAGCCTTCAGAGTGACCTTTTTAAAACGCAATTAAAGGCATGTTGACACATGCTTTTAATCTCCACACTCAGAGGAGGTGGAGGCAGCTGGATTTCTGTGAGTTTAAGGGCAACCTGGCTTACATAAAGAGTTCCAAGACAGCCAGAGCTAAAACAAGGATATCTCCCCCCCCCAAAAAAAAAAGAAAAAGTGCACAAAGGAGTGTCATTTCCTTGTTCAACATCTCTTGAGTGTTTTTCTCTCACTTTGAAGATAAAACACTGAAGTGTATAAACACTGCTTATGTACTACCTACTGCCTCCCCAGCCATCTCTGTGGAGAATCTTTCTCTGTACATTGTCCTTGAGTTGTTGACAGAAATATACTCTCATCTGTGTACAGTTCCCATTCTTTTTTCTGCCCCCAAATACACCTTTTGACAAACTCTCCCTTACTCACTTTCACTTCCTCTGGGAACTTTATGTGACCTTCTTGTGCTGAGTCTGTGGTTTGCGGGTGCCTAGCATAGCACTCAGATCAGCCTATCAGCTCCCTGCTTTTCCTACCCTGTGTTATAAGCTCCTGAGCCGAGGCCCTGTCTTGTTACATCCAACAGTCAGGCGTTTGGTGTGTAGCAGCTGCTTAGTGCCTGTCAGCTAAAATCAGCACAAATGACTGGTGTGTCTCTGGGGTGAGGTTGGGAGTTCTCCTTCCCTACAAATACCCATTTATAGCCATTTATCAATATAGCACATTGTATCAAATGTGACTACCTAAAACACATTTTTTAAAAAACCTCTTTTTAATTGAAGAAGCTTTCTATGTTTCTTGACCTTGAAGTATTTGGCATTTAAATTTGTCTTATAATTAATCTGTATTTGATTGTTAATATCAAATTAAGAATTGTAGCCAGGCATGGTTTAATCCCAGCACTCAGAGGCAGAGGCAGGTGGATCTCTGTGAGTTCAAGGCCAGCCTGTCTACAAAGATAGTCCAGGACAACCAGGACTACATAGAGAATCCCTGTTTTGGAAAAAAAAAATAATAAGAATTCTAATTTATCTTCCGTTTTTCTCTAAAAATAGTTTTTACATTTACTAATTAGGAGATAAGTCCTTGTTAAAAGCCTTATGAAATACCTGACACTATTATCATAATCGTATTTTGGTTAAGTTTCATTTTTGTCTTGATGTTTTCCTTCTAGGCTGAAAATCTGTTATTAGATGCGGATATGAACATTAAAATAGCAGATTTTGGTTTTAGCAATGAATTTACTGTTGGCAGTAAACTAGACACGTTTTGTGGTAGTCCTCCATATGCAGCCCCTGAGCTCTTCCAGGGCAAGAAGTATGACGGGCCAGAAGTTGACGTGTGGAGTCTCGGCGTCATTCTGTACACCCTGGTCAGTGGGTCACTTCCCTTTGACGGTCAAAACCTGAAGGTAAAGAAGCAGTTGCAGCCATGTGCTTCATAAACAGGATTTTATAAAGTCCTGTGTAGATTGACGTTTCAGTGTTCTGTTTGTATGGATGCTTTTATGGGTTTGGTTTTATTGTTACTGTTTTTAACCTAAAAATTAACTATTCTTTCTTTCCTGCATCCCTAAAGGAACTGCGAGAGAGAGTACTACGAGGGAAATATAGAATCCCTTTCTACATGTCCACAGACTGTGAAAACCTTCTCAAACGCTTCCTGGTGCTGAACCCAGTTAAACGTGGCACTCTCGAGGTAACCATGCCAGTGAGAAGGGGGGAGGATTGAGAGTGTTGCTCGGTTTCTATGACACTCAACACTTGCCTGGGGTTTTAAGTAGTAAGTCAGACCAACAAACAAAAAATTCCCTTTTGTTTCCTTTAGAGTGTTATTCAATGAAATGTTGAAAATGACGTCCCTAAATATTATAATTATTGAAATACTATGTTCCATACTAACACAGAGTTCACCTTTCAGCAAATCATGAAGGACAGGTGGATCAATGCAGGTCATGAGGAAGATGAGCTGAAGCCATTTGTTGAACCGGAACTAGACATCTCAGACCAGAAGAGAATAGGTAATTACTGTGTCTACATGTTTGTATACATATGTGCACTGTAAATGTTTTACTCCTGTGTGTGGCTCAAACAAAAATGAAAGGAAGTGGGGGTGGGGTGTGTGTGGAGAGATGGCTCAGCGGTTAAGAGCACTGACTGCTCTTCCAGATGACTCAGGTTCAAATCCCAGCAACCACATAGCAGCTCACAACTGTCTGTAACTTCAAGATCTGGCACTCTCATGCAGACATGCTTGCAGGGAAAGCATCAATGCACATAAAATTAAAAAAGAAAAAAAAATGAAGGGAAGCACAGAATTTAGAGATCTGATTATCTTTTCTGTCTTAATTCAGCAGCTGTTAGGAAACATGTAACCTTCTAAGTCACAGGAAATTCTTTTCCCCATGCTAGCATGATTTCCAATTAAAATAAAATATATAAATCATATTTTATCTTTTAGATATTATGGTGGGAATGGGATATTCCCAAGAAGAAATTCAAGAATCTCTTAGTAAAATGAAATATGATGAAATCACAGCTACATACTTGTTACTGGGGAGAAAGTCTTCAGAGGTAAGAGTATTTAGAGAGGAAAAGCTAAATACCCTGTGTAGGAAGGATTAGCTTTCCATATATGATACAATCTGCCTGTGTAACTCAGGAAGTGGAGACAGGAAAATCAGGGATTTATGCCATCTCAGCTATATAATGAGTTCAAGGTCACCTTGCACTATGAAAAACCCTGTCTCCAAAAAAAGTTAACTTTATTTTTTTTTCAACATTTATTTATTGACTTTACTTTTTAAAATAAAGATTATTAGTTATGTAACTGTTTCCTTAATTTTAAAAAATACAACATTTGATACTCATTTTAAAACTTTGCCTATAAACAGTGGTCTAAATTCATTGACTGTTTTATATTTTTGATTGTGAGTTTAGCCTTTAATGACTGATCCATTTCTCTATCTCATAAGCTACTATTTTAATTTTACTATAATAACCCTCTATGATCAACAATTTCACAAATGTATACAATCATAAGCTAACTTTAGTAGCTAATAGTTTGAAAATGGTGTAAAATACCCAAACAAAGGAAACAGTATAGTATCTTAGTTCTTTGAAAAAGTCTAGGAAGGAGATCATTAAAACATATAATCTTATTCCCAGGAGTCAGAAAAATTCTTTTGACTGAGTTTAAAGTTGTTCTTTTGTACATTGTAATAACTCCTCTGTAACTGAGAGGAGTGTGTCATGGGGAGTTCCCTGACGAGCCCTGGGCTCCGTGCATGGTTGCTGCTCTTCTTGTTCTCCCGTAGCTGGATGCCAGTGACTCCAGTTCCAGCAGCAACCTTTCACTTGCTAAGGTGCGGCCAAGCAGTGACCTCAGCAACAGCACTGGCCAGTCTCCTCATCACAAAGTGCAGAGAAGTGTTTCTTCAAGTCAGAAGCAGAGACGGTACAGTGACCATGGTAAGTCTTGAGACCATTCCAGCCAGTAGCTTCTGAGTGTCTTCTCTGTGTCTGCCTGGTGGGGCAGAGGTTGACTTGCTATCCCTGTCTAGCATCAGAGGGTGATGTGATTAAGGTCCTCTAACTATTCGGAACATGTGGTAGACTTTTCTGGGTAAGGCTAATGCGTTAGCTATGCACCTCTCTCTTGTACCTCTGTCAGCATTGCAGCTGGCAGAGCTCTCTGTACTGATCCATGTATTCTCTGGTCAGTCAGGGTTGTCATAGCTAACCAATGTAGGAGGGCTGCTGAGGACTTAAATGGGGGAAATGACTTTTGGATTTTTCTTTTTATGTATATGAATGTTTTAACTTCAAGTATATATGTGTACCATTTTGCCCATAGAAAGCCAGAGAGTTTGTCAAATCCCCTGGAACTGGAGCTGTGTCTTCGGGTTTTCTACAAGAGTAGGCAGTTAAGTACTCTTAACTGCTGGATCATCTTTCCAGCCTCAAGATTTTCTTGTTTGTTTGTTTGTTTGTTTTGAGACAGGGTTTCTCTGTGTAACAGCCCTGGCTGGCCTGGAACTCACTCTTTAGACCAGGCTGGCCTTGACCTCATACAGATCCAGTCAGCTCTGCCTCCTGAGTGCTGGGATTAAAGGTTGGGCCACCACTGCCCAGCTAGGGTTTTTGTTTTGTTTTGTTTTGTTTTGATTTTTTGTTTTTTTTAGGTATTTTTGAGACAGGGTTTCTCTGTGTATCCTTGACTGCTCCAGACTCTCTTTGTAGACCAGGCTGGCCTTGAACTCACAGAGATCTGCCTGCCTCTGCCTCCCAAGTGCTGGGGGATTTTCTATTTTAGTTTCAATTAAAAGTGAAAATCTGAGGCTGGACATTTTGACCAATATCTATAATACCAGCAGTTTGGAAGTAGAGGCAGGAGGACCAAGAATTTAAGGTTGGAATAGAGAGCTAGCTCAGTGGTTAAGAACATTTGCTGTTCTTCCAAAGAAGCTGTGTTCAGTTCCTAGCACCCAGTTCCCAGTATTCACACCTATCTGTAATTCCATCTTCTGGCCATTATGGGTTCCAGACACACACATGCACAGACATACATGCAAGCAAAGTAACTATCTGCATCTTTATGTTATTTCTTTTTAACTTTGAAAAGAAATTAAAGTCATCCTTGGGTGTATACCAAGTTTGAAATTGGCTAAAGCTGAGACTTGTTGCAATAGAAGGAGGGGGATGGGGAGGAGGAAAGAAGAGAAAAATAGTATTGGGGTTAAATTTACCCTATCTGCAGGGTTTATAGATGAGGAGGCGATGTTACTTTCTCTCTTCCTGTGTACTCATGTCAGCTAACAAGGCAGAGTTTTCAGGGCCTGTGGACTGAATACCAACTGCAGATGCCTACATTCTGCCCTTAAGATATCCGATTTAGAGGCGGAGAGATGGCTCAGAGGTTAAGAGCACTTGCAGCTCTTCCACAGGTCCTGAGTTCAAGTCCCAGCAACCACATGGTGGCTCACAACCATCCTTAATGAGATCTGGTGCCCTCTTCTGGCCTGCAGGCATACATACTTCAATTCAGAACATTGTATACATAATAAATAAATAAATAAATCTTAAAAAAAAGATATCCGATTTAGCTGGGTGTGGTGGCACACACCTTTAATCCCAGCACTCAGGAGGCAGAGGCAGGCGGATCTCTGTGAGTTCAAAGTCAGCCTGGTCTACAAAGTGAGTCCAGGACAGACAAAGATACACAGAAAAACCCTGTCTCAAAAAAACGTAAAAAAAAAAAAAAACCGAAGATATTGATTTAAAGGCAATTACTTTACTCCTAAATCCTTAAAGAAACCAGTGGACTTTTCTTATTTATCAAGTGAATAATCTTAGTAAATATATTCTTCTTTAAGCATGTAGATTTCACCTGGATTTCTAATGACTTTTTTCCAGAGATAAAAAGGGCTTTAGAACTGGAGCCATACATTTGGTAACCTTTCATTTTATCAGTAAGGCATGAAGAAAGGAATGTCAGCATGTCTGTCAGGGGACAGAGCAAGTGAGGACTGCCCAGAGCAGGGCTGACTCCTGATCCCCAGTCCTGTGGCTTGTCTACTAACTTGGATTTTTATCCACTCATAATCTGTTTTCACCAGAGAAAGTTCTGTGTGGCCCTAGGTGCATACATATATATAGAGCCAAACATCACTGGTAAATCATAAAAGTAATATATATTAAAGTAATTCTTTTATATACATGTGACATTACTCTTTGAGACAGGGTTTCTCTGTGTAACAGCCCTTGCTGTCCTCAACTCTGTTTGTAGACCAGGCTGGCCTCTAATTCACGGAGATCCACCTGCCTCTGCCTCCCAAGCGCTGGGATTAAAGGCGTGCCCCACCACGCGCAGCTACCTTTTCTTTTTCCTTCTTTCTTCTTCTTTTTTTTTGATGCTGGGTCTCACTCTGTAGTCCTAGGTGGCCTGAAACTTGATATATAGAACTAGGCTGGCCTTGAGCTTCTACAGATCTGCCTGGTTCTGCTTCCTGAGTTTTGGGATTAAATATCTGTATTACCACACTTGATGAGAATTAAATGTTGACTGAATTTTTGACACTGCAGGAACATTAATATTATTTTTCCAAATTGACATTTTTACCTTTTTTTTTAAAAACATTTATTTATTTGTTTGTTTGTTTATTATGTATACAGTATTTGCTCTACATATATGCCCGGGCAACAGATCTCAATGTAGATGTTTGTGAGCCACCATGTGGTTGCTGAGAATTGAACTCAGGACCTTTGGAAGAACAGCCAGTGCTCTTAACCTTTGAGCCATCTCCCCAGCCCTATGTACCATATATGCATTCAGATGAAGTGGTAGCCTCAATATTATTACAAGGATAATAAAATACTATTTTTATAATATAAAAGTATTATTAAAAGTAAAAATGTCGGGCTGGAGAGAACTCACACTTAACTGTTGTTACATATAGGACTACAGTGTGGTTCTCAGCACCTGTATGTCCTTTTACAACTGCCTGTAACTTGCTGGTTCCATGGGATCCACACTCCTCTATGGGTTCTTGCATACAAATGTTGTACATAAACCCACAAAGGCAAACATATATACATATGTATAAATAAATAAATATGTATAGTACAAAGTGGCAGAGAAACCTTGTCTTGGAAAAATAAAATAACAAAAACTTCAGCTATATACTCTTGATTATAGTTGAACAATATTCTTAAAAATGACAAGATACTAGAAAAATGACAAGATACTAGTAATGCCAGGGTTAGAAAAGGCATATTGGATGAGGAGGTTTGGTGAGGTCATGAGAAGATAGACCACTGGATCTTTAAGATAAATTCTGTGCCTTGACTAGTGATACTACATACATTACATACACACCATAGCGCTACATACACACAAAACTACATACATGATGAAGGATGTAGAAATAAAATACACAGACACAAATGAGTATAAATAAAACAAGTAACCAAAAGGAGGTTGCTGGTTTGATCGTTATGTTTACATTTAGAATCTTATATCTAGTGTGTAAAAGCACAGCAGCAACTGGGCGAGGTGGGGCACGCCTTTAACCCCAGCACTCGGGAGGCAGAGGCAGGCGAATCTCTGTGAGTTCAAGGCCAGCCTGGTCTACAGAGTGAGTCCAGGACAGCCAGAGATACACAGAAAAAACCCTGTCTCGAAAAATCAAAAATGAATGAATGAATGAAAATTTTAAAAAGCACATCAGCAGTAACTTGGAAGTTCATAGTCGGTTGACCTTATAACTTTGGGAGAACAGTTAAGTACCAACCCAACATCACCCTATGCTTGGTTAATCTTAATTTTATATGTTACAATAGCAAATATGAGGGCTAAGTTAGTGGTCTTTCATAAATAAATCCTTTTTAAAGTTTAATTTCCAAATCCAGCTACCATTTAGATTTTTTTGTCTTGGAAGTAGTTACCCTTTTTTTTGATAGACCTAAGATAGATCTTCTCTATGCATCTTTGGCTATGCTATTTTGAGACAAGGTCTCACTGTAGAATTTAGACTATCATGGAACTTAGGAACTTCCTGCCTCAACCTCTTAAGTACTGGGATTATAGATATGCAGTACCATAGCACAGTTCTGGTGCTGTTCTTTTAAGATCTTTAGTGGGCTTTGTATCTAATAATAGTAGCTTTGTGTTTATTTCTAATTCTTTTTTTTTTTTTTAAATATTTATTTATTATGTATAGTGTTCTGTCTGCAGGTATATCTGCAGGCCAGAAGAGGGCACCAGATTTCATTATGGATGGTTGTGAGCCACCATGTGGTTGCTGGGAATTGAACTCATGACCTCTGGAAGAGCAGCCAGTGCTCTTAACCGCTGAGCCATCTCTCCAGCCCTATTTCTAATTCTTTAAACTCCAGATTTCCTGTGTTTAACACTGGCCCTCTGGGTGGCTACCTATAGGAGACTAGCTAATCATCTGCCAGGGTCCTCCTTGGATGTGCACTCTTAAAACACAACTATGACCTTCCTCTTTAGCATTTCCTAAAAAAACCTGTTCCTTCTGTTTCTGTGCCTTCCCTTATTCACTCATTTTCTTGCTTATCTAGAAAACTGATGCCCTTTTCAAATTGCAAGATAAATTTCCAAAAGAAATGGCACATGAAATCGATGCTGTCTTATTCCCACAAAATGAGAATATTTTTTTTTTTTTTTTTTTTTTGGTTTTTCGAGACAGGGTTTCTCTGAATATCTCTGGCTGTCCTGGACTCGCTTTGTAGACCAGGCTGGCCTCGAACTCACAAAGATCCGCCTGCCTCTGCCTCCCAAGTGCTGGGATTAAAGGCGTGCGCCACCACCGCCCGGCTAAAATGAGAATATTTTATACATGAAGAATGTAATCTAGTGGGCTGGCTGCTCTTCTAAAGGTTCTGAGTTCAATTCCCAGCAACCACGTGGTGGCTTATAGCCATCTATAATAAGATCTGGTGCCCTCTTCTGGCCTGTAGGCATACATGTAGACTGAATACTGTATACATAATAAATAAATCTTTTTTTTTTTAAGTGTAATCTGGGGGGAAAAAAGTGGAATCTGCTTAATTGTATCAGAATAGTTTGTCCTGGACGATATCTAAGTAATCTGATTAGTGATCTTCTAATGACTATTAAGTGTTTCCAAAGGACACAACATGGTAATTTTTCACATCATTTTAAAAGTGAATAATAAACAAATAGAAAACATTTTAGAGAACTTTGTTAGTTTATAGTTATAGATGGGTAAAAATTTAGGTGATCTTACAAAATGTTAATTTTCATAAAATAAAATATGAACTGCATTCTGTCATTTAAAGAGTAAACTCTTTATTGTAGCTGGACCAGCTATTCCTTCAGTTGTGGCATATCCAAAGAGGAGTCAGACCAGCACCGCAGATAGTGACCTCAAAGAAGATGGAATTCCCTCCCGAAAATCGAGCGGCAGTGCTGTGGGAGGAAAGGGGATTGCTCCTGCCAGTCCTATGCTTGGGAACGCGAGCAATCCCAATAAAGCTGATATTCCTGAGCGCAAGAAAAGCCCTGCTGTCCCCAGTGTAAGTACTCTTGGCTAGAATAGCAGTCCTAGGGGTTGAGGGTGAACCAGCCACACTTTTGCATCCATCCACTTCACTCTCTCTGTCTTTCTTCCAGACTACCATGCCCTGTTTCCTGCATTGTAGGCATTTCTTTTGATAATTCCTCTTTGTTCTGTTTTATTCCTGTTGTTATGACAGACTACCTGAGACACACGGGACAGAAATGAGTTCTAGCAGCTGTAAAGGGTAAGATCAAGGCACAGGCAGGTCCGTTGTCTTCTCTGCTTCCAAGATAGTATTCTGTTCCACATGCTCCAGAGGTGAGGACACAGTGCCTTCACACGGTGGAAGGGTGGCTTCTCCCCATCTTTATAAAGCACTAATGGCTGCCTAGAAGCCCAGTCCTTCTGTATACTACTGCACTGGAGCTTGTTCTGGAGGGGCTCTGACAGTCAAGTCACAGCACAGACACCACATTAGGTCAGTGATCAGGTCCTGTGTGCAGTTGCTCTGTGTAAGTACTCTTGGCTAGGATAGCAGTCATCTACCCCCTGAAAGCTGCTGAGTCAGCACTGAGTGGTAGAGGCAGTCACAAAAGACAATGGCCATGCAGACAGCAGACTGTCCATCCTTTAGGGAGTGTTTTCAGTGAGGCCTTTCTGGGCACCAAAGACTGGACTAGCTGAACCACAGGGGAAGAAACTGAAGGAAAATTGCATAATTGGTTTGCATTATGACAACTCTGAGTCCTTAACTTTAGTATAATTCCTTCAGTAAGTTGCTTCTGTTGGTTAGATTAAGTTAAATCCATTTAGTTCCAGGAGCCTTTTTCCGTGAATGGAAATGGTTCTGTCTGACATACCATGGTAATTACTAGAATTTGCAGAGCAATAAACAGTCTTGAGGTTATCAGTAAGCATTGATTTCCTTCACAAAATTGACAGGAGTGCAGCCCTTCTTAACCAGAAAGAAACCCTTCTTCAGTTCTGAAGTCAGAAATTCACATGGGAATCCAAGGCTTTTTGTTTGTCTCATCCTCTAGCATTGTGCCTTATCAGAATAAAACATTTAAAATGCTAGTATTGCCGGGCGGTGGTGGCGCACGCCTTTAATCCCAGCACTTGGGAGGCAGAGGCAGGCGGATCTTTGTGAGTTCGAGGCCAGCCTGGTCTACAGAGCGAGTCCAGGACAGCCAGAGATATTCAGAGAAACCCTGTCTCGAAAAACCAAAAAAAAAAAAAATGCTAGTATCGTGGCTTCAGAATGCCTTATAAAGTGAGATTATAGCTTTGTACTTTAATTTCAGTCCTCCTGCATTTTAAATTCAGTCTCTTTGATGTTTGTTGTTTTGTTTTTTCGAGACACAGTTTCTTTGTATAACAGAGCCCTGGCTGTCCCGGACTTACTTTGTAGAACCGACTGGCCTCACAGAGATCTGTAAGGGAGTTAGATTAATATAAATTAGATTTAGTAAATATCTAGGGGTTTCTGATACAGTCTCTTAATCTGGGACATGAAGATCAACTTGGCTGTGGACAATTAGCTTATCAGCTCTATGGACTAAAAACAAGGTTGAAGCCAGGTGAAACAAGGGAGTCTCTATGAACTAAAAACAAGGTTTATGGCCTGGCATTGTTTTCAGCTGCTAAGTGGGAGGAGCTCAGATAGGCTGAAGCCGGGTGAAACAAGAAGGAGAGAGACCCTATTTAAGGACAAAGTGGGTGGAGCCCTAGGGGGCCCCATGCTAGAGAGCTCCTATACTAGAGAGTTCTCCAGCTAGAAATGACAAGTAGTTTGTATCATCTAATGGATAAAATTCTGGTGGACTGACAGCCAGGTCTCCCTGGGGCAGAAAAGCTGGTGAGCAGAGAAGGCCAAGGACTAAATAAAGCCTGTGGCACATCTTCTGCTTAGAGGGGTTCCACCAGTCCAAACAGTGGCCTGAACTGAACTGTGTCCAGCTTCAAAGACTGAAGCAGGGCGGCAGAGTTGCTGATATAAACTGAGTAAGTTGGCTTACAGATGGCCAGGGTCTCCCAGAGAGAAGAAAGCCTCAAGCTTCATTTTTTTTTTAAATTAATTTATTTATTTTTGGTTTTTCGGGACAGGGTTTCTCTGTGTAACAGCTCTGACTGTCCTGGACTCGCTTTGTAGATCAGGCTGGCCTTGAACTCACAGAAATCTGCCTGCCTCTGCCTCCCAAGTGCTGTGTGCCACCACTGCCCAACTCCTCAAACTTCACTTAAGGTGAAGCAGCCATAGCCAATTTACCCTAAAGGACCTACTTCTGAGATATTCCTAAAGAAAGGATATTTATTTATTTAAAGGATCTACTCCTAAAATGTTCCTGATTGAGGATTTGCCCCAGAGACTATATTCTTCTAAAAGGTTAGGATTGATTGTTAGATAATAGTTGTTATAATTATCAATAGGTTTAGTGGTTGGGTAACAGGGGATGTAATTCATAGGGCTACTAGTTAGGTCAGTGTTTATATTTGTTATAAGTGTTCATAGTTATTAATAAATACATATTGGATAATTAAAAAGGTTCGGTTTCAGAGATCCGTCTGCTTCTGCCTCCCAAGTGCTGGGATTAAAGGCGCATGGCATCATGCTTGGCTCTCTCTTTTTTGTTTTTTTCTTTAGTCTCTCACTTTTTTTGTGACAGAGATTCTCTGTATAGCCCTGGTTGTCCTCAACTCGCTTTGTAGATTGATTTCAGACTCACAGGGATCCACTTGCCTCTGCCTCCCAAGTACTGGGATTAAAGGATATGCCAGCACACCCCACCATGATTGTAGTTTCGTATTAAATTTTGAAATCAGGCCCAGGAGTGGTGGCACACTCCTTTAATCCCAGCATTCGGGAGGCAAGGGCAGGTGGATCTCTGTGAGTTCAAGGATAGCCTGGTGTACAAAGCGACTCCAGGATAGCCAGAGATACACAGAGATACCCTGTTTCAGAAAAAACAAAAAACAAAACCAACAAAATAATAGAAATCAGGAAGTGTGAATCTTGCAGGTTTTTCTCTATGTCCCCCATCTATTCCACAGGTTCAGTTAATTCATTTGAGTCTGATTTACCATATAATCCTTGGGAATTTTGTTGTTAGTGCCAAGAAACGGACCCCAGAATTGGGACGGCTGAAGAATCACCAGGAATCGAGAATGAGCCAAAAGCCAGAGGTTTTACCACCACGCTGGGGTTGCACTCACAGAATTCCCATGTAAGGGAAAGGAGGTGACCCCAACCTAGGTTTCACATTAAGTTTTTTGTTTTGTTTGTTTTTAGATTTTTTTGAGACAAGGTTTCGCTGTCCTGGACTCACTTTGTAGACCAGGCTGGCCTTGAACTCACAGAGATCCACCTGCCTCTGCCCCCCATGTGCTGGGATTAAAGGCGTTGGCCACCAAACCCAGCCATGTTTTGTTTTTTTAATCTATTTTTATGTGCATTGGTGTGAGGGTGTTAGATCCCCTGGAACTGAAGTTACAGACAGTTGTGAGCTGCCATGTGGTTTCTGGGAATTGAACCCAGGTCCCTTTGGAAAAGCAGACTGTGTTCTTAACCACTGAACCACCTCTCCAGCCCCATATTAAGTTTTTTTACATTTTAGTGAGGCAGAACCAGCCAACAGTGGTCTGGCAAGCTTTGATTGGCTTGCACATCTATCTATACATTGATTGGTACTGGCCAGGGTTGAGGAACTTGATACCAGGGGCAATGAACTTGGTCTCCTAGTGACAGTCTCCTGGTGACAGTTGGGAACTTCCAAACTCAGGGGGATAATATTGTTTTTCAGATTACAGTTCCTGGGACAAGCTGACCCAGAGCTCAGGGCCTACCTAAGTTCCCAGGCTTTTGGAGCCTGACTAAAGTTTGGTCAAGTGAACGTTGGGCCTTACAAGACCAGTCTGGTCTGAATAACCAGTTCCAGGGCAGCAAGGGCAACACAATGAAACCCTGCCTCAAAAAACAAACAGAAATCTCACAAAGTGTATATTTTAAAAAATGTTATAATCGGTGTTGGAAATGACTCTTAGCTGGTAGAATGTTTGCATAGCATAGAAGAGGCTTGAGTTCGGGTTTTGGTACCACATAAACTGGGTATGGTAGTGCATACCCATAATTACAATACTTGGAAGGTAGAGGCAGGAGGATCAGGAGTTCAAAGTGAAAGGACTAGAGAAATGGATCAGTAGTTGAGAATGTTTGCTACTTTTGTGGAGGACCAGAGTTTGGTTCCCAGCACCCACATCAGGTGAATCACAACCGTCTGTATCAAATGCCTCTGACATCTGCAGACACTTGTACTCACATGTAAACACATAATTAAAAATAAAATAAACTGGGGCAGGAGAGATAGATGGCTTAGAGGTTAAGAGCACTTTCTCTTCCAAAAGCTATGGGTCAATTCCCAGTACCCAGATGGTGGCCTATAACTCTAGTTCCAGGAGATCCAACACTGTCTGTGATTACTATAGATAGTATATGTACCTTGTGCACTGACATACATATAGGTAGAACACCAATATATATAATAAAAATAAACTTCAAGAAAGAAAATTCTGACTGGGGCGGTGGTGCATGCCTTTAATCCGAGCACTCGGGAGGCAGAGGCAGGCGGATCTCTGTGAGTTCAAGGCCAGCCTGGTCTACAACGTGAGTCCATGACAGTCAAGGATATACAGAGAAACCCTGTCTTGGGGGGGGAAAAAAGTTACCTTCTGACCTCCATATCCTCCATATTTGCACCATAGCATGTACAATCGTATACTGTACACAACATATTCACACACAGAGATAATATAAAATTGCAGGAAGAAATTTAAGAATGGTATCTTTTCTGTTCCTGTTCTAGCTCCCAAATAATGAGACAGAGACCTATTAGATTTATTCAGCAAGCTTTAAGCACTCTAACTGGGCAGATGTTCATCTATTCTAACCTAACTATTCTAGTCTAGCTACTTCTCATCCACATGCTCCCAGTAACTTGCCATCTTAGTCTTGTCCTGGCTTGCTGTGCTCCATTTGTTTGTCCTCATGGCAAACTCCCCATTGCCACCTCATCTGACCTAATGGTGACTTTCCCCCTCCCTCTTCTTCTTCTCCCTTCATCTCATTCCCCCCAGCTGGACTCTGAAGTCCAGTCTTCCTATCTCCTCTGCCCAGTCATTGGCTCTTCAACTTTTTATTAACTAATCAGAGATGATGGAGAACATTCTTTTCACAACAACAGATGGTGCAGTCATCATGGCAGTGCCCATGTCTGCGTGCAACCCGATTTCTGGGTACAGACATCAGCATCTGAGTACACAGAGCACAAGACCATCCTCCAACATAAAACACTATTTTTTGTTGTTGTCTGAGACAGGGTTCTTTGTAGCCCTGGCTATTCTGTAACTTGCTCTGTAGACCATATTGGCCTTGAACTCAGAGATCACCTGCCTCTGCCTCCACAATGGTAAGATTAAAGACATGGATCAATACTGCTCAGAAACATAAAAAATATTGTTTGTTTGTTTTGGTTTTTCAATACAGGTTTTCTTTGTGCACACTCTGTTCCATTCATGTGGAGTCATCAAAGAAGGCATAAAGCAAACTAGTAGTTGCTAGGAGGAGAAAATGACCAGTTATCCAAGTTATCAGGTGATCGCCACCCAAGCTGGGTAGTGACTTATACCTGCAGTGCTTAGGAGGCTAAGGCTGAGCTCAGGTTAGCCTAACCCACAGAGACCTTGTTTCAACAAACAAACAAGTCAAGTGAAACCAAACAAAAAAAAAATTTTTTTTTTTTTTTTGGTTTTTCGAGACAGGGTTTCTCTGTGTAGTCTTGGCTGTCCTGGACTCACTTTATAAACCAGGCTGGCCTTGAACTCACAGAGGTCCACCTGCCTCTGCCTCCTAAGTGCTGGAATTAAAGGCATGCGCTACCACCATGCCTGACTGGAGTGCTCATTTTTAAGTTGTCATTCTGAGATTATATAGTGAGAGGGTTTTTTTTTTTTTGTTTGTTTGTTTTTCAAGACAGGGTTTCTCTGTGTAGCCTTGGCTGTCCTGGACTCACTTTGTCGCCCAGGTTGGCCTTGAACTCACAGAGACCCTCCTGCCTGTCTCTGTCTCCCAAGTTCTGGGATTGAAGGCTTGTGCCACACCACTCCCGACCATTACAGACAGCTGTGAACTGCCCTGTGGGTCCTTGGATGTGAACCCAGGTCCCTTGGAAGAACAGCCAGTGCTCTTAACCACTGAGTCTCTCCAGCCCATAGTGATAGTTTTTTGTTTTTTGGTTCTTTTTTTTTTTTTGGTTTTTCGAGACAGGGTTTCTCTGAATATCTCTGGCTGTCCTGGACTCGCTTTGTAGACCAGGCTGGCCTCGAACTCACAAAGATCCGCCTGCCTCTGCCTCCCAAGTGCTGGGATTAAAGGCGTGCGCCACCACCGCCTGGCTCATAGTGATAGTTTTTTGTGTATTCTGAATACTAGATATTCAGATATTTTGCAAATATTTCCTGTTTTTGTGTGTATTCTATCCTCATTTCCTTTCACAATATTCTCTGCACTTTTTTAAAATGTGTATGACTGTTTTACCTACATGTGTGTCTGTGTGCAACATGTATTCATGGTGCCTGTAGAGGCCTAAAGAGCATCAGATTCCTGGAACTAGGGTTACAGGTGGATTGTGAGGTACCATGTGGATGCTGGTAATTGAACTCTGGTCCTCTGGACCTGCTGAACCATCTCTCCAGCCTGATCCTTTATACTTTTAATATGTTTTTTAAAAATTTTGTCCATACTTGTGTTATTTTTATCTGTTAATGTGTTGTCAAATTCCAACATCATGCAGATATATTTTAATTTTGTTTGCATGTATAGTTTATTATACATTTTTGCACGTATATTAAACTTATCTTTAAAATACTATATTTAATTTTTTTTTCCGTTTTGTCTTTTGAGACAAGGCCTTGCTGTGTAACCCAGACTGGCCCCAGGCCCATCATTTTCTTGCCTGAGTGTCCCCAATGATGGGATCATCAGATTTATTTAGAGAATATATGTTAAAGGGACTGGAGTGATAGCTCAGTTGTTAAGAGTGCTTGTTTGGCCGGGCGGTGGTGGCGCACGCCTTTAATCCCAGCACTTGGGAGGCAGGGGCAGGCGGATCTTTGCGAGGTCGAGGCCAGCCTGGTCTACAAAGCGAGTCCAGGACAGCCAGAGCTGTTAAACATAGAAACCCTTTCTCGAAAACCAAAAAAAAAAAAAAGAGTGCTTGTTTGCCGGACAGTGGTGATGCATGCCTTTAATCCCAGCACTTTGGAGGCAGAGGCAGGCGGATCTTTGTGAGTTCAAGGCCAGTCTGGTCTACAAAGTAAGTCCAGGACAGCAGAGCTACACAGAGAAACCTTGTCTCGACAAAAAACAAAAACAACAAAGAGTGCTTTCTGTTCTTTCAGAGGATAAGACTGAGGTTGCCAATAGGTACATTGGGCATCTCATGAGTACCAATAACTCCAGGTCCAGAGGATCCAGTGCCCTCTTCTGGCCTTCTCAGGCACACACATGCATATGCATGTACAGGCTGGCACTATTTTTATGTTTTTTTTTTCATTTATTTATTTATGAATGATTATGTTGGTCTAGGGAAATGATTTAATGGATAAAATCCTTGCCACCCAAGTGTAAGTACCAGAGTTCAGAACCCCAGCACCCATATAAAAGTCAGATGGGTATGGCCATTTGCCTATAATCTCAGTACTCTAAAGGCAAAGACAGAATGCCCCTTGGACAAACTAGGTAAATAGGTCTAACCTCATTCTGAGAGCTCTGAGTTCAGGCACACTCCCCAGTTAGTAGAGTGATGCAGAAAGATAGCAAACAGCCTCCAGCCACACCCCCAAACACAATGACTACATCCCTATTCCAATTTTTCTGTTTGCATACATTTTGTTAGATTTTGGGTTTGGTTTTCTGTTTTTGCTTTTCCTTGCCGAATTATACTTAACAAATAGTCCAAGATAAAAAATGCCCTTTTTGGGCTGGAGAGATGGCTCAGCGGTTAAGAGCACTGGCTGCTCTTCCAGAGGTCATGAGTTCAATTCCCAGCAACCACATGGTGGCTCACAACCATCTGTAATGGGATCTGGTGCCCTCTTCTGGCCTGCAGATATACCTGCAGACAGAACACTGTATACATAATAAATAAATCTTTAAAAAAAAAAAAATGCCCTTTTCTTACAGAGTAATGCAGCATCTGGGGGAATGACACGGAGAAACACTTATGTCTGCAGTGAGAGGTCTGCCACGGATAGACACTCAGTGATTCAGAATGGAAAAGAAAACAGGTATGAAATTTTCCTGCTGGCAAAAGTGTGTTTTCTTCTAAAAGAAGTGAAAGTATGTTCCTTCTCACTTTTATATCAAAATTCAAATGGCTATCGATTATTCTTTAGAGGTAAGTAAACTTTAAATGCTAATTTTTAGTGATATATTAGGATTCAGATTCTTCTCTTTGTCCAGATCATCCTTCTGTGATTACCAGTTGTGACACAGAAAAGTTAGGGCTGAACGAGGGAGGTTTCGGAAAGATTAATAGCATTCTATGATTTCTTGAGAAAGGTGGATCAAGGGAATGGAGAAGATTTTGTGGAAGTTTATGTTTGAATAGGATCTAGGATGTGGCTTGGGTATGGTGCCATTATAGTACATGGTTCCATTTCCAGCTCGACAATGACAATAATAAAAATAACTTAAAGAGAATGAAAGGGAAGAATCTAGGAGCCTATGGCTAGGTGTGAAGGTGAAAAGTTCAGTGAAAAGTCAACAGTTTGCCACCAGCTGCAGGCGACCAGTAGTAGCATAATCTCCACCTCGGAGAAATACACAGAGAGTCCATCTTCTGCATGGCTTGAAATACTGATGCAATCATACATCACTAAGTAGAAGATAATATCATGCAAACAACTTTCCAGAGTTTATGAAATAGGAATAAGAACATGAGATTAGGTGGATCTAAGAACCATGGTACTTTTGATTTGGGGTGGGGAGAAGAAAAGAAGTCCAGTTGATGGGATTTGGTTAAATACATATTTTGTATAGAATAAACTAAATCCAAGCTGGGTATTGTGGTGCACACCTTTAATCCCAGCACTGGGGAGGCAGAGGCAGGCGGATCTCTGTGAATTTGAGGTCTACATTCAGCCTGGTCTAAAAAGCGAATTCCAGGACAGCAAGTACTGTTACACAGAGAAGCCCTGTCTCGAAAAAAAACAATAAACTAAATTCTAAGTGAGGAAATGAAAGTCAGAGTGTGTCTCAGAGAACTCCAAGAAATGTGCTCACACTGTTTTGTTGACCTCTGACTTGCATCCTGACCACTATCTGGTAATATTTAGCAACAGTGGGATATGTGTGTGGGTATGTGTTACAAGTCATTTGAAACAGGCATATTTGTGTAGCATGTGTGAAAGAAACCCTGAGGTTCAGTCACCAGCATCGACAGCAGGAAAGGAGAAAAATACTAGGTTGGGGTGACTGTCTCGGTGGGACCTCCAAATGTAATAGTCTAAGAAAGCCAGAAAAACCACTCAGTTACAGATCTTATTCAGATATTGATAGTTTATTGAATGCACACCCCAAATGTGATCATGACCAGGGTCACAGAGACATCTCAAGAGCCTAACTGTGATGTTGGTCAGTTTCCAAGGCTAGCTTTTTATAAGAAAAACCATAATCAGGTAACAACCAGGTAACCACGTATAGAAAGCAATAGGGATGGCAGCACTATATCATTTTGACTAGTTAGACTTAGACAAAGCTTTTTTGTTTTGTTTTGTTGTTTTTTTGAGACGGTGTTTTTCTGTGTACCAAGCCCTGGCTGTCCTGGACTCACTCTGTAGACCAGACTGGCCTCTAACTTACAGAGATCCACCTGCCTGTGCCTCCCGAGTGCTGGGATCAAAGGGGTGCACCACCACCACACCTGGCTAAGACAAAGCCATTTTGTTGTTTTTTGTTTTTCGAGACAGGGTTTCTCTGTGTATCCTTGGCTGTCCTGGACCCACTTTGTAAACCAGGTTCACCTTGAACTCACAGAGATCCACCTGCCTCTGCCTCCCAAGTGCTCGGATTAAAGGCGTGTGGTACCACTACCGGCAATTACAGACAGCTGTGAACTGCCATGTGGTGCTAGGATTTGAACCCGGGTCCTTTGGAAGAACAGCCAGTGCTCTTAACCGCTGAGCCATCTCTCCAGCCCTATGTTTTATTTATTTTTTTATGCTTAGTTACCCTTTTTTTTTTCTTAATTAATTTGTTTTTTCAAGTTACCTCTCAAACATAGTTTCCTCCCTCCATCCTTCTCTCCCTCCCTCCCTCTTCCTCTTAGTCCTCTCCTTCTCCTCAGATGAGGTGGGCTTCCTCATATCAGTCTCCCTCAGTTCATCAGTCAGACAAACCATTTTTTACTGATCTTTAATTTGATTGGTCCCAAGTGGAGCTGTAGTTTGGGACTCTTCAGAATGTCATAACCAAGTATGAGTAATTTCATCATATAACTAAAATGGAGACTGAAGACAAAAATGGCTGCAGTTATGCTAAGAACTAAAGCAGTAACAGTAGTCATTTTTCATTTACTTAAAGCTTGAAAGGTCTAATTTCACCCTCAAGTATTGGGACTATAGGTGTGCGCCACCACTTCTGTCTTGTGATATCAATTTGTTTTATTGAATTAGAGTTTTCTGCCTGATCCCATAGTTAGACAACATATGTGACTAATGAACTTTGTGACTACCTGAGTAAGGTCTATATTAATTAGGTAGTTTTCTTATTGCTAGGACAAAATGCCTCAACAAAAATGTGGAAAGAACTGTGATTTGGGCTTAAAGTTCCAGGGTATAATCCTCATGATGGGAAGTCATGGCAGCAGGAGCATTAGACTAGCTGCTCCCATTACAACCAAAGTCAGGATGCAGAGAAAGAGATGAATGCTTGTGCTCAACTTTCTTTCTCCTTTTTATGCAGTCCAGCCCCAGCCTATGAAGTAGTGTCTCCCACAATTAAAATGGCTGTTCTCAACTCAGTTAACCAAATCTAGATAATCCCTCACAGGTGTGCCTGGAGGCTGCCCGTAAGTCACTCTAGATCCTATCAAGTTGTTCATCATACCACCATGTTATTTTAAAAATAAAATCCCCGCAGGTGTGGTGGCGCATGCCTTTAATCCTAGCATTGGGGAGGCAAAGGAAGGCAGATCTCTGTGAGTTCAAGGCTACCCTGTTCTACAATATGAGTCCAGAAAAACCCTGTCTTGAAAAACAAAAAAACAAAGTAAAAATTAAATAAATAAAAACAAAATCTCTTATCGTTCGATTTTACCAGTGAAGACTCAGGAGCCAGATGCTGGGTTGAAAGCCTGCTAGCTCAAAGAGGCAGAGAAAGCACCCAGCTGACCTTCCTACTCCAACCAGCATCCCACAAGGAAAAAGCCCCTTTTCTTTCTCCTTACTGTTTTAAATACCCTTCAAGTCAATGTCCTTCCTTTCTACTTTCTGTGTTTTCTTATGCTCACTTCCTGTCAACTGGTTGCTTGCTCTGCCTCTTGGCCTGTGGTTGACTTTATCTAATCTTGTTTACTGAAAGCTTTTGGGTTAAATCTGTGTGCTAGGTCTGAGCCACATCACAAGAAACAGGTTTCTTCAACTGCCTCTGTCTCCCAAGTGCTGGAATTAAAGGCATGCACTACCAAGCCCTGCAAAACAGTTGTCTTAAATCCTAAATTACTTAAGCTTAATTGTGAGACTGCAACTATAACACATTTGAAGCAAACTCCATAAGAAGATTCTTTGATGTTCATCATCTTCTTTGAAGTAGTATGGGGATGCTGCCAGGAGCTGACTTACTGTCAAAAATGTCTTAAATTAATAAAACATCTTTGAATGCCATATTCTGTAGATCTCTGAGGTTTTTGAAGACCGCCTATCTATCTCAGTGTATTTGAATAGGCAATTGCTGCTTGTCTCTAGCTACTTACTATCTGATTAACTTAGAAAACACCTGGAATTGAACTACTCCTAACAAACATGTTTGGTTGACTATTAACTTGCCCCTTTTTTTTGTTGTTGTTTTGTTTTTGGAGACAGGATTTCTCTGTGTAACAGCCTGGCTGTCCTGGACTCACTTTGTAGTCCAGGCTGGCCTTGAACTCACAGAGATCCACCTTCCTCTACCTCCCAAGTGCTGGCAGTAAAGGTGTGTGCTACCACACCTGGCTAGTAGACCAGGCTGGCCTCGAACTCAAGAGATCCGCCTGCCTCTGCCTCACAGGTGCTGGGATTAAAGGCGTGTGGCGCCGCCCCACCGCCGCCGCCACCACCACCAACACCACCCGGAAAACTTGCATTTCTTAATTATCCTAAATAGTTTGTAATAATAGCTTTTAAAAGGACTAGAATTTCAGGGGATGGAGAGAGGGCTCAGAGGTTAAGAGCACTGGCTGCTCTTCCAGAGGTCATGAGTTCAATTCCCAGCAACTACATGGTGGCTCACAACCATCTAGAATGAGATCTGGTGCCCTCTTCTCGCCTGCAGGCATACATGCAGACAGAACACTGTATTTATAATAAATAAATAAATCTTTTTTTTTAAGGGACTAGAATTTCACAATTCTCAGTTTTGAGAATTACATAGGTACAATACCTTAAAAAGACCTGATACAGCCTGGTTTGATCATAAACAATGCCTTTAATCTCAGTACTTGGGAGGCAGAGGCAGATGGATCTCTGAGTTCAAGGCCAGTCTGTTCTACAGAATGAGTTCCAGGATAGACAGGCCTACAAAAAGAAACCCTAAGCTCATCCTGAGTAAGCTAACCCAGACTCAGAAGGATGCACATGGCATCTATTCACTTATAATCAGATTTTAGTCATATAGTATAGGATAACTATGCTACAACCAATGCACCAAAGGGAACGGGAACATAGATTTTTTCCTGTCAATGAGACACTTTTCCCTAGTGGTGCTGCCTTGTAGGCCCCCAGTGTATGAGGAGGCTCTTGGCCCTCATATGACTGCTGAACTGGGGTGGGGACTGATATGTAGGGACACTCCACTCTGGAGGAGTGTGGAAGAAGGGACAGGGGGTAGAGAGTTGATAGATTGTATGTTGTAACCAAAATCTAAACTGTTATATACTCTAGTCTCAGTGGGACCTCCAGATGATAGAGTCCAAGGATAGCTGCACAAACCACCCAGTCACCCAGCTCAATCAGATACTGATGGATTATTGAACACACACCCCAAAACTGGTTGTGGCCAGCATGACCAGGGTCACAGAGGTCTCAGAGTCTAACTGTGACATTGGTCTGCTTCCAAGGCAAACTTTTTATTTAAAAAAAAAAAACATATCCAAGTAACAACCAGGTATTGGAAACAAACCAAACAGCATCCAGGTAGCAACCAGGTTCGTGTATGAAACAAACTGCATCCAAGTAGGAAGCAAGGGGATGGCAGCATTACATCATTTTGATTTTCTAACCAAAGCACTCTAACTGCCCTTTAATTTGTTTGGTTCTAAGTGGAGCTATAGTTGAGGACTCTTCAGAATGTCAAGGTAACAAAGTAACCAAGTATGAGTAATTTCATTTTATAGCTAAAATGGAGATTGAAGACAAAAATGGCTGCAGTTATACTAAGAGCTAAAGCAGGCCACGACAACCTTAATTTTGTGTCAATGTACAAATAGTAGATTCAATAATCTACCCTTTTTTCCCTATAATTTCTATATCCCCCCTCCTTTTTATTTATTTATTTATTTTGGTTTTTTAAGACAGGGTTTCTCTCTGTAGCTTTGGCTGTCCTGGAACTCCCTCTGTAGATCAGGCTGACCTGGAACTCACAGGGATCCTCCTGCCTCTGTCTCCCATGTGCTACTACTGCCCTGCCTTTTTTTCTTTTTTTTTTTTAAAGGAAAGATTGTAACACTGTAAAAACTATTTACAATAAAGAAGTTATTTCTGCCAAGCCTTCCACAATGTCCAGCTTGGTTGTATTTGTCAGTCTTAGGATTAAGTATTTTTCAGTTCAAAGTTCTGTCAAATGTTCATGTCAGTATCATATGCGCTCAGCAATTTGAATGTCCTGAGCAGTTTGTAATCCGAAGCTGATCTTCGGTTGGTGTTTGTCAGCTTAGTGGCAATCCTGGCTATGTAGAACACAGCAGTCCACTCCAAATGTGCCCACTGCTTGCACAGAACCTGGCAGCAGAAGAGGCATGGGGCAGCTTTTCCTGGTGGTTAGCATTACACAATCCAGGTGGATTCATCATTGTGGGGCCCCATCATCTTCTTGGAAACCTAAAAGGTAGGAATGGTAGAAACCCTAAACATTTTAAATGCCTTATTCACCAGATCTCAAAAAGGTTTGAGAACTACAATCTATTAAGTACATCTGAGGTATACACACTTTGTTCCTGCTTGAGACTTAGACCTGAAAACACATACAGGAAGCTAGATGAAGCTTATTTCTAGAATTAGTTAATATTCTGTATGACTACTAGTAGTAGCATGACAAAAAGTTTATACATACAAAATAATCTATATTTTGAGATATTTATACCTTAAGAAAAGTTTTAGGCAGTGATATGAAAACCAAAAGATTATGAGATTAGTGGCAATAGAATAGTCCTTTTTTTGTTTTGTTTTTTCCTCTGTCCCATACCAGGTCGCTCTTCTGATATGACACAGAGATTTTGGATTTTCCTTTAACAAACATGCAGGTTTAGAGAAGGAAAATCCAACTCCAGAGCCAGCTTTAATTTTTAACTGAATTGGGACCACATAATGACCATTTATGTTTGTAGAGGACACCAATACCACTTGGCCAATTATTCTTTTTCTTTTTTTGGGGGGGGGGGGTTTCTCTGTGTAGCCCTGACTGTCCTGGACTCACTCTGTAGACCAGGCTGGCCTCGATCTCACAAAGATCCGCCTGCCTCTGCCTCCCAAGTGCTGGGATTAAAGACGTGCGCCACCACCGCCTGGCTCAATTATTCTTTTTCGTGGCACATTTTCTCTTGATGTGTCCTGTTCTTCAGGTGTTTCATTTGTCCAGTGCTCTCTGGATTCCTTCTTGGATACTTTTATTCTCCTGCCCCAACCCTAATTTTGGGGGGTTCTTTTTTGGCAGGTTATATCTTTCCTAGGGCAAAACTTTTTTTGGAAATAGAAAAAGTATTATCTTTCATTTTTAAAAAATTCCTTTGAAAATTTGAAACTAAAATATACGTTAGTATGTGTAGAGAAGTATACCTATATTCCCCTTTTTCTTTATATAAATTCTATTATAGTTCAAGAATATTCACACACACCACTCGGTCACCGATCTCAGTAAGTTATTGATGGTTTATTGAATGCACACCCCAAAACTGATCATGCCCAAGGTCACAGAGAAGTCTCAAGAGCCTAACTGTGACATTGATCTACTTCCAAGGCAGGCTTTTGGTTTGTTTTAGTTTGGTTTGGTTTGGCTTTTTGGTTTTTTGAGACAGGGTTTCCTGGAACTCACTCTGTAGACCAGGCTGGCCTTGAACTCAGAGATCCTCCTGCTTCTGCCTCCCGAGTGCTGGGATTAAAGGAGTGTGCCTCCACTGTGCCCAGCGCTTTTGTGACTTTTTAACTGTATCCACCATTGAGGTTGTTTACATACTTCTGAGCCAGGCAGTAACAGGCAAAGAGAAATCTGTTTCAGGCCTTCTGTTCTCAGAGCCATGACACCTAAATTTTATAGTTTCTGGTGTTTAAACATACTCGATCTCACTAGCTCCATGCCAAATCTCCTGGAGGCATGGTCCACAACCCCATATTCCATGGCAGATAGGGAAGACACAGTCCACAAGTTCCTACACTATCTCTGGGGATCTTTACTCCCTTTTTTTGTTTATTGAGTGTTTTTGGTGGATTTTTTTTTTTTTTTTTGATTTTTCAAGACAAGATTTTCCTGTGTAGTTCTGGCTGTACTGGACAACACCCGGCTTTTAAGCACATCTTTTAAAGTGCAATTAGGGAGCTGGAGAGATGGCTCAGAGGTTAAGAGCACTGACTGCTTTTCCAGAGGTCCTGGGTTGGATTCTCAGCACCCACATGCAGCTCACAACTATCTGTAACTTCTGTTCCAGAGGATCAGACACCCTCACACCGACATACATGCAGTCAAAAAAAAAACCAATGTACATAAAATGAAAATAAATAAATTTTAAAAAGAGAGAGAGAGAGAAATTCAGGAAAATCACATAATACCATAAGACTGACATACAACTCTGATTTTTTTAACTGAATCATAAGGGCTTGAGCTACTTTACTTATTTTTCCTGACTTATAACCTGTCTTTCCTGATTTATTTGCAGTAGTATAGAATGAAGGGCCTCCAGAAATTGGTGTCTCTTTTACTATATGAAGGAGAATCCAATTAGTTCTGTTTTATAAACTGAAGTCTGTAGAAAAAGGCTAAATTATTTACTAGTATGTAAATTATCATTAATTGGTTGGTAGTGTTAATCCTTAATCCGCCATTATGAATAAATACACACAGACACTGGATGGATTTTAACAAGCCTTGGTCTGAATTGTGCAATCCTAGCCCATCTAAGCTAGCTCATAATTCTATTACCCAAATATGACCCCATATATACGTACGTCCCTTTGGACTGTTATTGTCCACACTATGCTGGTGTTTCAGGCCACGTGCAATGATTTTTTTTTTAAGATTTATTTATTATGTATACAGTGTTTTGTCTGCAGATATATCTGCAGGCCAGAAGAGGGCACCAGATTCCATTATGGATGGTTGTGAGCCACCATGTGGTTGCTGGGAATTGAACTCATGACCTCTGGAAGAGCAGCCAGTGCTCTTAACCGCTGAGCCATCTCTCCAGCCCGCAGTGATCTTCTTTAATCTATCCCATGGTGTGTGTTCTCCTTGCCTGCTCCTGGCTTCTTCCCAAGATGCTCTCTGTCTCAGAAGCCCACGCACTTTAGTCCCACCTATTTCTGTCTTTGCCCAATCTCAGGCCTCAGCATTTTATTCAACCAATCAGAGACAATGTAAGTAACAGCAAGCAGGACCAATTAATTAACATTTAGAATGCTTACCATTACCCCATCAGAAGTCTCTTTTGGAATATTTGTTGTTAATCTCTTCAAAAAATTACTGCAAGATCTTTGCCAGTGTTCATTTTCTGCCCATAATGAGGTAATTTCAGCATTAGTAAAGTGTACCATAATTTTTGATGGATCTGTTTCTGCTAAAATGAAGTCTCATTTTACTTTTCAGAATCCAGAAACCTTTTCTACAAAGGGGTGTGTGTGTGTGTGTGTGTGTGTGTGTGTGTGTGTGTGTGTTTTTGTTTTTCAAGACAGGGTCTCTGTAGCCCTGACTATCCTGGAACACACTCTGTAGACCAGGCTGTCCTTGAACTCAGAGATCCTCCTGCCTCTGCCTCTCCAGGACTGGGATTAAAGGTGCTTCCCACCTCACCTGTTGGTCTTTCAACATTTTTACTGTTTGTGTGCTAAAAATATCCATTCTACCCAGCACTGGGGAGGCAGGGGCAGGCGGGTCTCTGTGAGTTCAAGGCCTGCCTTGTCTACAGAGTGAGTCTAGGGCATCCAGGGCTACACAGAGAAACCCAGTCTCGAAAAACCTTAAAAAAAAAAAAAAAAAAGATCCATTCTCTGCATAAGAATTCCTGTGGAGAATGAGTAGAGGGCAAGATAACTAAAATACAATCCAGCTTTAGATCCAAGCAATCCACATGTGCATCCTGTGATTTCTTTTCTGCCAGAGCCAATTCTCTCAGCCTCAGCTAATAATTTTCTTAGACTATTTAAATCCTTATCGCCTTGCAAAGTTTGAAATAAATTACTTAGCTTGAATAGTTAATCCAGCAATTATTGAAAGTCATTAAGAGTTTGTAATTGATCTCTCCTGATTTGTTCTTTCTGTGGTTGAATTTTATGTAAACCTATGTTATATCCTAGATAATTGATAGAATCTCCTCTTTGTATTATTTCTGGAGCAATTTGTAATCCCCAGGTTTTTCACTTCACAGTCTCAGGGTTCACAATATGATCAAATGACCTGCAACAACCCCACTTTTTTTTTTTTTTTTTTTTTGGTTTTTCGAGACAGGGTTTCTCTGTGTAGCCCTGGCTGTCTTGGACTCACTTTGTAGACCAGGCTGGCCTCGAACTCACAAAGATCCGCCTGCCTCTGCCTCCCAAGTGCTGGGATTAAAGGCGTGTGCCACCACGCCCGGCTCAACACCCCCACTTTTAAACCCTTTCATAGACTACTGGGACTTTTGATCAGCTAAGCTTATCTTGTAAGATTATGTTTATCAGTAAATTTTATATTCTCATGTTTTTCTGATTCCTGGTCCCTGGTGGAACTCTTTTGTTTTTCTGCATAGAAGGTTATTTTGTGTTTGTGTTTTTGGTCCCACAACCTGGAACTCATTATGTAGATAGTGGTCCTTTAATGTAGAGCAATCTCCTTGCCCATAGATTACTGAATTAAAGAACCCTAACAAAGCAACTTTAAGGGATAATGGGCTTTTTGGTTTACAAACCAGACTACATTCTTGCAGGGCTGTTAAGGCAGAACTTGCAGCAGCTGGTCACATCCACAGTCTAGAGCATAATGTGTAAATGCATGTATGCACTCTGCTCATTTCCTCTAGTCAAAAAACTTAGGATGCAAACCCAAGGATCACACCCACAGTGGGCAGGGCTCCCACATCAATTAATTATCTCCCACAGGCATGTCCATAGGCCTGATCTAAACAGTCCCTTATTGAGTTTTCCCTAGGTGAGTAACTGTGTGTGTGTGTCTGTCTGTCTGTCTGTCTGTCTGACTGTGCATGTGAGTGTGTGGGTCTAACAGTCAACCAACAACTTTCAGGAATTGGTCTTTCTCCCTCCTTCCCCATCTAGGTCCCCATTGAGGATGGAATTCTGGTCAACAGGCTTGCCAGCAAGTGCCTTCATCCACTGAATCCTTTTGCCAGCCCTTAGTTCTTTATATTAGTCTATTCTTGGTAGATTTTCTTTTATCACCGTCCCATACTTGACTCTTTCACATATATTCTAGATCACTTAATAGAAGATAACGGTAAAATCTTAGAATTTTTGTTAGGGATTTCCTTCTACAGGACTCAAAAGTTGTTGTTTTATGGTCCTTGTTTTGTTTTGGAAAAGTTTCTTAGTTTTTGATCTACTGAAAGTACCTTTGGGACTTTAAAGTGTGTGTGTTGGGGGGGGGGGGTACCTTTCTCTGGGCTGGGGTCCTGAACCGTGTGAGAAGGAGAAACCATGTTGAGCACAAGACCTCAGTCAGACCTGTAGAAGTGTGGTCTAGGTCCTCCCTCTGCTCTGTCTTCATGACTGTCTACATGTGTCTACACTTACCCTCTCACACTATTCTTCAAATTCACTAGCTCACTGTTTCTAAATCACCGTTCAGTCTTTGGAAATAGCTTGAAGGTATCTTTATTTAATTTCTTTGCAGTCGTTTTCTTTGTATGTTTTACTGAAGATAACTTCTTTCTTGGTGTTGATTCACCTGTATCTTACCAGGGTATATTTGCTTTTCTCACCAACATTCGTTGAAAATCCTTTACTCAGCCTTGGGAGATGACTCTAAATATTAGCAGTTGCTCTGTAAGCATGAGGGACATGAATTTGAATTTCCAGCACCTACTTCAAAAAACCAGGCATGACTGTGCATGCCAATAACTCCAGGACTGTGGGATGTAGACAGCAGATTGCAGAAGCCAACCAGCCAGTCAGCCTAGCCAAAATGATGAGCCTCTGGGTCAGTGAGAGACCTTGTCTCAAGGCAGAAAAGGTAGAATGACAGAAAACATCTGACAAGCAGGAGTGTACAGCACATTTGACACTCAAAAAAGAGGAGGACAGCAGACAGACAAATGCTTTCCTTTGTTTGGGGGCTTTGTTGTTGTTGTTTTGGACGTTTGTTTCTTTGTTTGTTGGGGAATACTGGGTATCTCTGTGTACCCCAGAACTTCCTGGAACTCACTCTAGACCAGGCTGGCTTGGACCTGGGAGATCTACCTGCCTCTGCCTCCCCAGTGCTGGGATTAGAGGCATGCACCTCCACCGCCAGGAAAATGCTTTTTTCCTTTGTGAAGATGTAATCTTTATCTTTAGCCAAGCAGTTTCAGTATGACATCCTATAAGAGAGAACCTGTGGGGTTTTATTTGAGGAGTTTTTAGGAGTTTATCTTCCCTATCCCTAGGTTGGCCTTAACTGTTACATCTGCTTTTTCTTTCTGTAGCAAAATTTTTAGCAGAGTCATTGTATCTGGCATGAATTCCGGAGTGATGGCACCTAGGCTTTTTATCAGTAAGAGGTTATTTCTATGAGCTACTAACCTTAGCAGCCACATTATTTAATAAGATAATAACTTGTTTTGGTTTTAGGTGTTACATTTTTATAGAATTTAACAGAGAGTTTCCAGAAAGCAACTTAAAGAGCAGAACCAATCCTTTGTAGTGATAAACAAATAAGAGCATTCCTGTTCAGAATTATGGACTGACTTGTTCTTTCAGTTTATTTACTGTGAAAACTCAGCATTCACTTAAGCATTACACGATCAAGAGAAGAGAATATCCTCCCTAGAACGTGTGACTAATGCCTCTGGGAATTTATACAGCATCCATCAGCTTAGCGCTTTAGTCCCTGCTGGATTGTTTCTGTGGGAGAAGTTTGGCTTGTTTTGATTTTTTTTTCTTTTTCCTCGTTGATACTGAGTTACTCTCACTTTTAGGGAAAAACAAAAAAACATTTAAACAAAAATCAAGCAAAAGCAGAAATTGTAAATTCTGGGCTGGTTGTGCTAGTTTATGCTGCAGCAGCGAAGCTCTGCCCTCATTCGTTGGAATTCTGGCTCTGGACCAAAGAGGTGGCAGGGGAGCTCTGAATTCCAGGTGCCATTGTTGTTTTGTTGTTGTTGTTTTGATCAGGAAGAGGCCTTTTTCTTTCTCTATTTCTACCGAGAAGAGGCTCTTTTCTTCCATTATTTATATTTTTGTTTCTGGAGCCTTTCTATTTGTAGGCTTTGATTAAATATTTTCCCTTCTACCAGGAAAATCCTTTTTTCTTTTTTTTCTTTTTTTTTTTCCTTTTCTGAGACAGAGTTTCTCTTTGTAGCCCTGCCTATCCTGGAACTCACTCTGTAGATGAGGCTGGCCTTAAACTCACAGAGATCGAACTGCCTCTGCCTCCCAAGAGCTGGGATCAAAAGTGTGAGCCACCACACCTGGCCCTTACAGACAGCTTTGAACTGCCATGTGGGTGATACAGTTAGACCCTCTGGTCCTTTGGAAGAGCAGCCAGTACTCTTAACTGCTGAGCCATCTCTCTAGCCCCCTTTTTTCTTTATTAATTCTTTGTCTCTGGAACTTTTTTATTTGTCTCTGTAGCGAATTCCCAGATACGGGGAATTCTCATTCCCTGCCAGATCCTGGAGTCTCCCTTACCTTGTTGAGCCTATGTTACTTCCAGTCCTGGAGTGTCCAGACCCTCTTTTCTCCAAACTCCACGACACTGGGTTTTAACTGTGCAGGAGAGACACTGCAGGATGAATTTAGGTTTCACGGCAGCAGCAGCAGGGATCAGCCTCTTCAGGACTGTTTATTGTTACACAAAAAGCACTTTTTAAAAAAGATTTATTTATTTCATGTATGTGAGTATACTATCTGCATGTATGCCTGCAGGCCATAAGAGACCATCAGGTCCCAGTATAGATGGTTGTGAGCTGTCATTTGGTGCTGGGACTTGAACTCAGGACCTCTGGAAGAGCAGACAGTGCTCTTAACTTCTGAGCCATCTCTCTAGCCCACAAAAGGCACTTTTAACAAGTCAATTTCTGCATACTAAAACCCTTTTTTCTGGCTTAGGAGTTATCTGAAGGAACCTTTACCTAAGCAATTCTCAGCTGTAGGAGACTAAATTGTGCAAAGGCTCGTTAGAGTCTAATCTCGCTGGGACCTCCAGATGTTAGAGTCCCATTCTAGTGGGACCTCAAATGTTAGAGTCCCACCCTGGTGGGACCTCCAAATGTTAGAGTCCCATCCTGGTGCGACCTCCAGATGTTACAGTTCAAGAATAGCTTCATAAACCAGCCAGTCACTGATCGCAGATGCTGATGGCTTAATGTACGCACACCCCAAAACTGGTCATGGTCATCATGATGAAGGTCACAGAGGTCTCAGAGCCTAACTGTGACTTCGGTCTGCTTCCAAGGGGGGCTTTTTATAAGAAAAACTATATCCAGGTAGCAACCAGGTAACCAGGTCTAGAAAACAAACCACATCCAGGTAACAACCAGGTTCGTGTATGAAACAAACCATATCTCCATGTAACAATCAGGTAACCATACGTAGGAAGCAAGGCTAGGACCGTAGTACATCATTTTGACTAGACAAAGCTTTTTTTTTTTTTTTTTTTTTAAAGTTTTTTGAGACAGGGTTTCTCTGTGTATCCTTGACTGTCCTGGAGTCACTTTGTAGACCAGGCTGGCTTTGAACTCACAGATATCCGCCTGCCTCTGCCTCCCGAGTGCTGGGATTAAAGGCATGCACCACCACGCCCAGCGACACCTTAAATCTGATTGGTCCTAAGTGGAGCTGTAGTTGGGGACTCTTCAGAGTTTCAAGGTAACAAAGTTACCAAGTATGAGTAATTTAATCTTATAACTAAAATGGAGACTGAAGATAGAAATGACTGCACAAAAGGCACACTTTTTTTTATGCTAAGAGATAAAGCAGGTCTCAACAATACTGTGAATCCTTTAGGAAGGGCAAAGCAATAAACCTCAGATAACAGCCACTGACTACAGAAGGAAGTCTAGGTGCCATCACTCTGGAGTTCATGCCAGATACAATGACTGCTAAAATTCTGCTATGCTGCTTTTTTTTTTTTTTTGGTTTTTCGAGACAGGGTTTCTCTGTTTAACAGCTCTGGCTGTCCTGGACCTGCTTTGTAGACCAGGCTGGCCTTGAACTCGCAAAGATCCGCCTGCCTCTGCCTCCCAAGTGCTGGGATTAAAGGCGTGCACCACCACCGCCCGGCTTTTTTTTTTTTTTTGGATAGGGTTTCTCTGTGTAACCCTGGCTGTTTTGGACTAGCTTTATGGGCCAGGCTGACCTCGAACTCAGAGATCCACCTGCCTCTGCCATCTGAGTGCTGGGATTAAAGTCGCCATCACACCTGGCTATACTATTAATCTTAGAAATGAAATAGAAAACTTTAAAAGCTAGGCATAGGGGCTGGAGAGTTGTCTCAGCGGTTAAGAGCACTGGCTGTTCTTCCAAAAGACCCAGGTTCAAATCCCAGCACAATATGCCAGTTCACAACTGTCTGTAATGGCTGGGCATGGTGACGCACGCCTTTAATCCCAGCACTTGGGAGGCCAAAGCAGGCGGATCTTTGCGAGTTTGAGGCCAGCCTGGTCTACAAAGTGAATCCAAGGCTACACAGAGAAACCCTGTCTTGAAAAAACAAAAAAACAGGTTCTAAGTGTTTTTTTTAAATAATGGTGCATTCTCTACGGTGAAATGATTCCATCCAGGCCAAATTAAGTTATATAAAGGCAGGTTTATTGGGTAGGAGAAGGGAAGAGAAACAACGTGCCCATGCAGAGATAAAGAGGAGAGGGACAGAGGGGGGAGCTGGGAAATGAGGCAGAGAGAGAGCCCCCAAACTGTCCAGATCATATAGAAAAAGGCTTCTGGGGTGGGGCATGCCTGTAACTGGTATAAACTGAGGCATGCTGGGAAAACCTAGGGATCCGGTACAGACCTGATACTGTTTTTTTTTTTGTTGTTGTTGTTGTTTTGTTTTGTTTTTCAAGACAAGGTTTCTCTGTGTAGCTTTGACTGTCCTGGACTCACTTTGTAGACCAGGCTGGCCTTGAACTCACAGAGATCCACCTGCCTCTGCCTCCCGAGTGCTGGGATTAAAGGCATACGCCACCATGCCCAGTCATTAACAACAGTTTTGAACTGGCATGTGGATGCTGGGATTCGAACCCAGGTCCTTTGGAAGAACATCTGGAGCTCTTAACTACTGAGGCACCTCTCCAGTCCCCAGACCTGATATTGTTAACAGTAAATGAATAAGGGGCAAAGGATCATCTGGCTACTTCCTGCTGACCTTGTGGAAGTCAAAATGGGGATGTGAGGAGGCCAAAAGCTTTTGGAATGTTGGTCAGATCTAGAAAGAGCAGGCTATTTTACTTGCTGTCCAGATTCTGCATGACCTTCTAGAGACATGAAGGCTGCAGTTGGAGCAGCTTGTATTGTAGTCCTTTTATTGGTTTTACGAGACAGGGTTTCTCTGTGTATTCTTGACTGTCCTGGACTCACTCTGTAGACCAGGCTGGCCCTGAACTCACAGACATCCACCTGCCTCTGCCTCCTCCCGAGTGCTGGGATTAAAGGCATGCACCACCATGCCCGGCTGACCTGTTTATATTTTAATATGAAGCCTGTTAGCAAGGACACCTTGTCTGCCTACTGTCAATCCCATCAGAGGTCTGAGCAGGATAAATTACTGCAGGAATTATAATCTAACAGGCTATGTATCAATTACTATGACAGAGACTAACCCTTTTCCCAGACGGAATTCTTGCTAGCTGCTGTGATGTTGACTTCATTGTCAGACAGGTCCCAGCAGTCTTCTGCTGTCCGACCTGGCAATTCTGAGAAGTCTTCCTATGGAGGGAGCTTGGGAGGCTGACCGTATTTTGTGGAGGCAAAAAGTACCCAGGCTGGAGAGATGGCTCAATGGTTAAGAGCACTGACTGCTTCTCCAAAGGACCCGGGCTCAAATCCTAGCACCCACATGGAAGTTCACAGCTGTTTGTAATTGCCAGGCGTGGTAATACATGCCTTTAATACCAGCACTCAAGATGCAGAGGTAGTCAGATCTCTGTGAGTTCAAGGCCAACCTAGTCTACAGAGTGAGTTCCAGGACAGCCAAGGATACACAGAGATAACCCTGTCTCGAAAAACCAAAAATAAATAAATAGATAAAGTACCTTTTTTCTATAGCTTAGTTTATCTACCCAGCTGAAGCTGATTAGGCTGTCAGTAATGTATTGTATGGAGCTGGCAGCCCTAAACAAATATGGCAACAAAGGTATGACTTTCCCACAACAAAGATGGCCACCAGCTATGTGACTGCCCTTTTCAAGATGGCATTGAAGCCAGGATTCTACCCCCTCCATCCCACAGTCAACATGATGCCAACCATGCACTGCCGGCGTGGCAACATGCCACTAGCAATAGCAACAGGACATTTAAAAGAACCAGACTGAGCTGGGCGTGGTGGCGCACGCCTTTAATCCCAGCACTTGGGAAGCAGAGGCAGGCGGATCTCTGTGAGTTCGAGGCCATCCTGGTCTACAAAGCAAGTCCAGGACAGCCAGAGCTGTTACACAGAGAAACCCTGTCTCGAAAAACCAAAAAAAAAAAAAAATGAACCAGACTGGTTCATCTTCCCACGGTGGCTGCTGCTGCAGGGCAGTAAAGAGGTAGTACCAGGCAGCAGCCAGAGTGAGCCAAAAAACTGAGGGGGCAGAGGAAGGGTAATAGAGCTTTTTATCCAGAAAAACCTATTTAAAAATAAGAATTTAGCAGCAGTCATCCTGTGGTCAGTTTTAGGCCTGGAAGCACCCATCTTCCCAGCCTTTGTGGGAACCCCAGAAACATGTAGAGATGTCCCAACTTCATGATCTGGGATCAGATGACAAGAATGGTTTTTGATAAATCCTCTTATCAAAAAGCTCCTCTGGAAGAAAGGCCTGGCCTTTGTTCAGGATGGACTGATTTTTGTGTGGATCAGTCCAAAGGGGTCCTAGACCCCAGAGATTAGCAGCAGCTGGGGACAGGTTACTCACTGTGTCCAAACTTGAGTCAACAGCATCCGGTGGCTGGGAGCAGCCCCACTTATGTCTAGACGCTTGGTGGGGCATGACCTCCCCCAAGTCATGGCACCAGATGTTTTAAAAAATAATGGTATATTCTGTGCTGGCGAAATGATCCAATCCAGGCCAAATTAAGTTATATAAAAGCAAGTTTATTGACTACAAGAGGGAAAGAGAAACTGTGGGCGTTCGGGAGTGGGGGAGAGGTGGGAAGGACAGGAACAAAAACGGAGGGAGGGAAAGAGGGGGGAGAGCTGGGAATAGAGGCAGAGAGAGAGAGCCCCCCAAAAACGTCCAGATTATATATGAAAGGGCTTCTGAGGGCAGCAGGGCATGCCCTGCAGCAGGTAGAAACTGAGGGGTGCTTGGAGAACCTGGGGATCAGGTCCAGACCTAACACTTAAGTACCTTCACTCTCCTACTATGAACTTGAAGTGGTGTAAAGGCTCACCAAATAAGATTTACCCTCTTGCCATGTGCAGTGGTATCATTATGTCTTAAGGTTTCTGCTGCTGTGATAAAACTCCTTGACCAAAAGCAACTGGGAGAGGAAGAAAGAGTTTATCTTATCTCCTAGGTTACAGTCACTGAGGGACGTCAGAGCAGAAACCTGGAGTCAGGAACTGAACCTGCCACAGGGGAGTACCACTTACTGACTTGCTAGACCTGCTTTCTTATATAGCTCAGGACCACCTACTTGCCCAGGGGTGGCACCACCCACCTTGAGCTGGGCCCCCCCACGTCAGTCATTAATCAAGGAAATGCCTAACAGGCTGGCCTACAGGCCTGTCTTATGGAAGTGTTTTCTCGATTGTGAGTTCCTCTTTCAAAATGATTGTGACTTAAGTTGTATTGACATGACCAGCATAGTACACTTTGTAGAACGAATGTTAAGAAAAACAGTTTCTGCTCAATGTGGTCGTGGTGCTCATCTTGTCTCCCAGAACTGAAGAGGCAGAGGCAGGCGGGTCTCTGAGTGTGAGTGAGGCCAGGACAGCCATGTTTACACAGAGAAACCCTGTCTCAAAAAATCAAATAAGTAAAAATGTGCTGGGCGTGGTGGTACACACCTTTAATCCCAGCACTCCCAATCTCTTTGAGTTCAAGACCAGCCTGGTCTACAGAGTGAGTCCAGTACACCCAGGGCTGTTCACACAGAGAAACTCTGTCTTGGAAAAACCAAAAATGAAATGAAATGAAACTAGGCATGGTGGTACATGTAAAAGAAAATTTTTATTTAAAACACATATTTATTAGTACTTAACACCTATAAAACACCTATATCTTAAAACGTAATACCTAAAACTCAATACCTATCTAAGAACACCTAACTAGGCAGGGTGGTGGTGGCGCACGCCTTTAATCCCAGCACTTGGAAAGCCTCTGCACTCTGCCTGCTGTTGGTTTCTCTCTCTCTCTCTTTCTCTCTCTCTTTCTGGTTTTTTGAGAAAGGGTTTCTCTGTGTATCCTGGACTCAGTTTGTAGACCAGGCTGGCATTGAACTCACAGAGATCCACCTGCCTCTGCCTCCCTGAGTCTCTGCCGGCCTTTTCTGCCAGCTTTATTTGCTGCAAAAGGTCTTTCTCTAGTGCACTTATGGGGAAAAGTCTCTATCTTGGACTCTGCCTCTCAGTGTATGACCATTGCCTTCTCAATACTGACAAAAGTCATACCTTGCTTGTGTACTTCTCCAGCGTCCGTTGATTTCTCAGTCTGTCAGGAGAAGTGGAAGTAGAAGAGAGCACCAGGTGGAACTCTTTGTTCATCATCATCATCTCAAGATTTTTGGTGGTCTCAAGAGTCCACAAGGTTTCTTGCAATATCCAGTGGTCCCACAGCTTCTCAGGGCAACTGACATCATGGGCAGCTTGTGAGGTTTCTTAGCCATGCCCCTTCAACAGGGCATTTCCTGTTTCTCACAGAGCTATGGCCTCAACAGGGCTTTGTCCATTTCAGCAAGTTAAAGGGATACCAAGTTCCTCCTTATGTGCTGCCAAATGCTAAACTGAACTGCTTACTAATTCACTAAAGAGGCCTAACTTTTATCACAGTTATATAGCTGTAATCATAGCACTTGGGAGGCTAAAACAAACTTTGAAGAGATTGAAATTGAAATTATCATTCTGTTTATTTAATTTGAATGTGTACATTCATGCATGCATGCTGTGGCATATCTGTGGAAGCCAGAGGACAGACCGCTTTCTGGAATCAGTTCTGTCCTCCCAATATATGTGCCCCAGAGGTTGAACTCCGGTCATTAGGCTTGGTAGCAGCTCCTTTTACCTAGGAACCATCTTGCTGAAACATGAGGAGATTGTAACATAATTTTTTTTTTTTTGGTTTTAGAGACAGGGTTTCTCTGTGTATCCTTCCTTGACTGTCCTGACTCACTCTGTAGACCAGGTTGGCCTTGAACTCACAGAGATCCACCTGCACCCTGCCTCCCAAGTGCTGGGTTTAAAGGCATGCGCCACCACGCCCAGCTAGTGTCCAGTTTTTTTTTTATTTTTTATTTTTTTAAAAAGATTTATTTATTATGTATAGTGTTCTGTCTGCAGGTATATCTGCAGGCCAGAAGAGGGCACCAGATTTCATTATGGATGGTTGTGAGCCACCATGTGGTTGCTGGGAATTGAACTCATGACCTCTTAACCGCTGAGCCATCTCTCCAGCCCTAGTGTCCAGTTTTTAAGAACTTTCTCTCATCAGGTTCTATGCCATGCCTTTTCTGCCAGATGCCTTAGGCTGGCTTACGGGATGTACCTCAGGCTATTGCAGCCTAAAGGCTGACAAATGGCATACCTTTCTGTACTTTTCTCCAGCATGTTGTTGTCTTCTTCATCCATGGGGCGAGAGAAGAGAGCGGCATGGAGTCTCTGGTTTATATAGAGCGTTAGTTAGCTCATGGTCTTTTCCAGGGTGTCATGGACTCATGAACTCTCTTATGATATATAGCAGTCCTCTTGTCTTCTCGCAGCAGCAACAACTGACTTCATCTGAGGCTTGTTGGTTTCTTAGCCACATCCCTTCATCAAGGCATGTCAGTGTTCCTCACAGAGCCATGGCCTCAACTGGGTTCTGCCCATCTCAGCCCCCAGCCCAAGTGACGCCAAGCTCCTCCTTTATGTACTGCCAGGTGCCAGGTTGATCTGCATACTAGTACACTAAAGAGAACTCCTACCACACTAATATTAGATAGTTTTAAAATTTTCTGTGACAACCAATTTGGTGAACTTTTAGAATATGTTGCATGTTATGATTGTTTGTAGGGGCTATGTATCATAAATAGAATTTTTTTGAGAATTTGATTGTACCCATTTGAATTTTTTTGTTGTTGTTTTTTCGAGACAGGGTTTCTTTGTGTAGCCCTGGCACAAAGTGGCGTGCGCCACCACCGCCCGGCCCACCCATTTGAAACTTAGCTAACACTAAATCAAGGTGTTAGGTATAATGTAGACATTGAAAACAGATCTGGCAGGGCGTGGTGCCACATTCCTTTAATCCAAGCACTTGGGAGGCGGAGGAAGGCAGATCTCTGTAAACTCAAGGCCAGCCAGGGATACACAGAGAAACCCTGTCTCAAAAAACAAAAACAATAAAACCAGATCTGTTGCTGGGTGTGGTGGCACACACACCACTAATCCCAGCACTTGAGAGACAGAAAGAGATGTACTTCTATGGGTTCAAGGCCAACTTGATGGACATAGTGAGTTCCGGGAGAGCCCGAGCTGCATAGTGAGATCCTGTTTCAAAAAACAAAACAAAAAGTGAGTGGAGGAGGGTAGGCTGGAGAGATAAGCTTAGCAGTTGAGTATCTGTTGGTAGCCGGGCAGTGGTGGCGCATGCCTTTAATCCCAGCACTTGGGAGGCAGAGGCAGGCGGATCTTTGTGAGTTCGAGGCCAGCCTGGTCTACAAAGCGAGTCCAGGACAGCCAGAGATATTCAGAGAAACCCTGTCTCGAAAAACCAAAAAAAAAAAAAAAGAGTATCTGTTGGTCTTGTAGAGGACCAGAATTCCAACTTAGCTTCTGGGGATCTAGTACTCTCTTCTAGAGCTTACAAGCATAGTCACTCAACACACACACAATTTAAAAATAATAAAAAATCTTAACCAAGTGGTTGATAATTTTGTTTGTGAGCCTAGCCTTTAACGGCTGAGCCATCTCTCCAGCCCCAAGTGGTTGATAATTAAAATATGATTTATACTTTTCTTTAGAAAGGTCTTGCACTTAGAGGAGGATTCAGTCAGTGGTGCCGAGTATCATGCCGCCTTCAAGCCTATGTATCCAAGGTCTTGCCTGGTCCGTTGGGCCAGTCTCTTATGTAGTTGTTTCTTGGGGAAGGACAACAACCTCTTGGTTTATACTCAACCCTGTTCCGTTCCTTCTCCCAAGACTTTAAGATCACTTACATTCTCCAGAAAAGAAGCCAAATAGCTCCTGCTTTCTCTTTTCCTGCTGTGTTCCATGCACAAGCTCATCCTAGCTTCTAGTTTGGTAAAAATTGTCAGCAGCTAGGCAGAGCAGTCAAATTTATTGACCACTGTCAAGACCTGAACAGATAGCCGGGCGTGGTAATGCACGCCTTTAATCCCAGCACTTGGGAAGCAGAGGCAGGAGGATCTCTGTGAGTTCAAGGCCAGCCTGGTCTACAAAGAGAGTCCAGGACAGCCAGGGCTACACAGAGAAACCCTGTCTCGAAAAACCAAAAAAAAAAGACATGAACAGATACGAACAAATCAATGAGAATGATAGTTTATCAAGTAAACGCATTTGTCAATTGTCAAACAAAACTGGAGTTTGATCTCTAGAACCCTTATAAAGGTGAAAAGAGAGAACCAATTTCTAGGGTTCTCTTCTAGATGGGCCTGTTTATCTGAAGCTGTTGTAAAGATAACACCAAAGGCGTTATCTTTGTAATGCCTTCGGTGCTCTCTTCATAAGTGGTCCATATTCTGAGCTTTCCCATCTTGATAAGAAGAGCCTCTGGACCCATTAAGGGATGCTGACTACTCTTTGTAAAGAGTAATGTTTTTTCAGTGGGAATGTTTTGCACTGTTTTGTTCCATTGACAGGATAACTCCGATGGGTAGTTTAGTAACTAGTATGCCCGTGATTTTAGTCATCATTTAAAGGGGAACGGGTGAAGGTACTGTGTGCTAGTGCTGAGTTCATTTATCACTAAATTTATAGATAGAGATATATCTATTAGAATGTGTTTTATTTTAGGCAGAGCTTGGAGGACACATAGAGAAGTATTCAAACATGTAAAGTGTTTTCTTTAACATAATGAACTTTGAGGGGGGGGAGTTGGTTTTTAGAGACAGTTTCTCTGTGTAATCCCGGTGTCCTGGATTTGTAGACCAGGCTGGCCCTGAACTCACAGAGCTCTGCCTGCCTCTGATTCCTGAGTGCTGAGATTAAAGGCGTGCACCACTATGCCCGGCTCAATAATGAACTTTTAAAACTACTGCTGTTTGCAAAAGCAGCTACAGATCAGCAATTGCCCCAGAGTCCCCAAATAAGTTAAAGATATTCTTAATCTCTGGTGGTCTGCAGGGTCTGGGGAGGAACTGTGCGTTAGACCAGGCTGCTCTTTGGTCATTGTTCCATCACACTGTTGTTTCTGCCTCTGCCTGAACCCAAACCCTCTCCCAGCCTGACAGAAGTGTTCGCTTATGCAGCTAGCCCTGCCTCACTCTGTGCCACATCTACCTGTCGGCTGAGACATCAGAAGTCGATGTCCATGTCGGCCTCTGGGCACCCCAAGATGATGTTACCTCCAATAGACAGTGAAGGAGATAACTTCAAGGCTATGTAAGAAAAATGCACATTCTTTGTGAAGCTAATGTGTACCCACTGCTGCTTAATTTTGTGCTGTGGATTTTATGGTCCAAAATTTTGTTAAGTTGTTCACAAGATGTTCTTCCTCCATATAGTTTCAGTTAAGCACATCCTGCCCCACTGTGTCTGTGTGGTCTGTTTGTGTGCCTGTCTTCTTGCCTTGGCGTACTATAGAGGTTATAAGAAATCCCCACCCCAACTTGCATTCATCATATGAGATTTTATATTTATACCATCTGTATGCCTCCAGAAATTTTTGGTTGCCTATTCTTTTTTTTTTTTTTTTTTTTTTGGTTTTTCGAGACAGGGTTTCTCTGTGTATCCTTGGCTGTCCTGGACTCACTTTGTAGACCAGGCTGGCCTTGAACTCACAAAGATCCGCCTGCCTCTGCCTCCCAAGTGCTGGGATTAAAGGCGTGCGCCACCACCGCCCGGCTGCCTATTCTTTTTTATATGCAAGTTTTTCTTTCCTTTTGACACAGTTCTCTGTATGGATGCAGCTTGAAAGGGAAGTAGAGGGGAAAGCTTGAGTTAGCCATTCTCTACCTTACATTAATCTTGTCCTTGAAAATCTACGTATACTGTACTCCTAAATTCTTTGAGCTTTGTCTTTTGTCCTGTTCCTTGATATCCTTTCCCACTGGGCTTTCTTTTGCTTGTAAGTCCTGTAAAATATCCTTTGGATCTGGATTCACATGGCTGATTTACTTCACTATGTGTAAAAGGTATGCTTTTAAATTTTCATATGTCCTGATTTTTGGAACAAAAACATCTCTTTTCTGCTTTCCCAGCACTATTCCAGATCAGAGAACTCCAGTTGCGTCTACCCACAGTATTAGCAGTGCGACCACCCCAGATCGCATCCGCTTTCCACGGGGCACAGCCAGCCGTAGCACTTTCCACGGCCAACCTCGGGAGCGGCGAACTGCAACATATAATGGCCCACCTGCCTCACCCAGCTTGTCCCATGAAGCCACACCACTTTCCCAGACTCGAAGCCGAGGCTCTACTAATCTTTTTAGTAAATTAACTTCAAAACTCACAAGGAGGTAAGTGTCATGTCATGCTGGTTCTGTCAGAGCAAACACAAAGAGAAAAAGTAAATGTCTTTCCCAACATGTGAAGCTGCTGCCTGAATCCTTTTCATTCTTCCCTTAGCTCATGTGTTTCTAGTTTGTGTGTATCCAATTTAGACTTTAAAAGTTTTAAAATAGAATTACGGAGTTCATGGGCCGGGTGTGGTGGCGCACACCTTTAGTCCCAGCACTTGGGAGGTAGAGGCCGGTGGATCTCTATGAGTTCGAGGCCAGCCTGGTCTACAAAGTGAGTCCAGGACAGTCAAGGACACACAGAGAAACCCTGTCTCGAAAAACCTAAAAAAAAAAAACAAACAAAAAAAACCCAGAATTACAGAGCTCAGGATCATTTCACAATACTAAAAGTTGTCTCGGGAAGAATTGTTATTATTTAAAGATTTATTTATTTTTTTATATATGCGGTGTCCTGTCTGCAGGTACGCCTGCAGGCGAGAAGAGGGCACCAGATTTCATTATGAATATTTCATTCATTATTATGTGAGCCACCATGTGGTTGCTGGGAATTGAACTCAGAACCTCTGGAAGAACAGTCAGTGCTCTTAACCTCTGAGCCATCTCTCCAGCCTCCGATTGTTATTTTTTAATTATTGTTTCTATTGTTTACACATCTGTCCACATGACATATCCATTGCAGTTTGGCAGTCACCAAGAAACCCTTTAGAGAAACGTCTCTAAACATGCAACCATCTCTCTGCCATGTCTGGCTTTTGACAAAGCATCTTGCCTACTTAGCCATCTTACTAGCCCCACAGCTGACCCTTGAGCATCATTGAAATCCTCCAGTTTATTTGTCTCCTGTGTGCTCTTTGGTTATGTAAAACATTGATTTAAAATCCCAGCATAGGAAGCCGGGCGGTGGTGGCGCACGCCTTTAACCCCAGCACTTGGGAGGCAGAGGCAGGCGGATCTTTGTGAGTTCGAGGCCAGCCTGGTCTACAAAGCGAGTCCAGGACAGCCAGAGATATTCAGAGAAACCCTGTCTCGAAAAACCAAAAAAAAAAAAAAAAAAATCCCAGCATAGGGCTGGAGAGATGGCTCAGTGGTTAAGAGCTCTCTATCTGTTCTTCCAGAGACCTGGGTTCAATTTCCAGCACTCACATGGCTGCTCACAGTTGGCTGTAACTCCATACAGTTCCAGAATGTCTAACATCCTCACACAGGCATACAGGCAAAACTTCAATGCACATAAAAATTTTTAAAAAATAAATAAAATCCCAGCATAGCCAGGCGTGGTGGCACACACCTTTAATCCTAGCCCTTAAGAAACAGAGGCAGGCAGATCCTTATGAGCTCAAAGTCAGCCTGGTCTACAGAGTGAGTTCCAGGACAGCCAGGGATATACAGGGAAACCCTGTCTCAGAACAAACAAACAAATAAATAAAATAAGATCCCAGCATTTAAGCTGGGTGTGGACAGTCAAGGATACACAGAGAAACCCTGTCTCGAAAAACAACCAAAATAAATAAATACATAAATAAATGACATATAATGATAATTTTTAAATATTGAATTTTATCTTTAAATTTTTTAATGAATTTAGTTATTTATGTTTCAAATTAAAAACTACATCCTCTTGCCGGGCGGTGGTGGTGCACGCCTTTAATCCCAGCACTTGGGAGGCAGAGGCAGGCGGATCTTTGTGAGTTCGAGGCCTGCCTGGTCTACAAAGCGAGTCCAGGACAGCCAGAGATATTCAGAGAAACCCTGTCTCGAAAAACCAAAAAAAAAAAAAAAACTACATCCTCTTAATTTGAGTGTTTACAATAATTTTACTTTTCAGCAGGGTTTGGTGGCGCATGCCTTTAATCCCAGCACTCGGAAGGGAGGCAGAGGCAGACAGATCTCTGTGAATTTGAGGCCACCTTGGTTTACAAAGGGAGTCCAGGACAGCTAGGACTATTACACAGAGAAATCCAGTCTCAAATAAATAAATAAATAAATAAATTTTACTTTACAACAACTGTTGCTTTTATTGATTATTGGCCAGAAGAGGAGCCCTGATATTTGGTTTGATTTTTTTGTTTGTTTGTTTTTCTATCCTTTCTGTAATTAATTAGATTTTCTGTTTAATTTATATAAATCTTTTTTTGTTAATTTTTTTTGGCTTAATTTCTTTTAGAAACATGTCATTCAGGTTTATCAAAAGGTAGGATTTATATATGTACGCTTTTCAATCCTCACCCCACCCTCCCCAAATGGCTCCTGCAATTAACATCAGGTTTGGCTTTTGGTCCTGTTTTTTTGTTGTTGTGGTTTTTGTTTTTCTTTTCTTTAAAACTAAATTTTCTGCTAAGAACTAAATCCTCATTTCTTTGAAAGGACACTGGAAAGAACTAGATTAACTCTTTTGGGCATCTTAAAGGGCACCCACTCAACAGAAGGCCTGTGCATGCCCTGTGCACTTTTCTTTGAGTAGAATGATCTACCACCCAGATAATTCTGTCTTGTACTAATAGCACTTAGCATGCTCCTGTCTAAAGATGAGATGTTCAGTCCTCAGTATACAATTAATGAGCTAGCCACAAGCATGCAGAAGGTAAGTTGCGATTGTCTTAGTCATTGCTTTTATTTACTGAGGAGTAAGTTGCAAAGGCTGCAAAATGACAGGGTGACTAGTGCTCTGATGTTGGAGCAGGCATAAAATGCTCCAGCCTCATTTGGTTTGCTCATGTAGAAACTCAGATATGAGGAACTTCACAGCAGAAATGCTTACTATTTTGGGAGAGTTGAGGAGGAAATAGTACTCTTTAAGCCACTTCCCCGTGAGGAAAGCATGTGTGATTACTAGGGTGTGATAGTGAGTAGATTCCAGTTGGGTTAATATTTTTGGTGTGGACAATGAGACCAGAAATACTGATGTCCTTGGAATGTGCATGTATAAGGCAGAAACTCTGCTATTAAGGTTACTGCCTAGCCAGGCATGGTGGCACACACCCATAATCCTATCACCTAGGAGGCAGAAGCAGGCAGTCCTCTGTTGAGTTCTAGGATAGCCAGGGCTACGTAAAAAGGCCCTGTTTCAAAAAAACAAAGCAAAGAGCCTGTCTGTGGCTCTCAAGAAAGTCCGGCTAAGCCGGGCAGTGGTGGCGCACGCCTTTAATCCCAGCACTTGGGAGGCAGAGGCAGGTGGATCTTTGCGAGTTCGAGGCCAGCCTGGTCTACAAAGTGAGTCCAGGACAGCCAGGGCTACACAGAGAAACCCTGTCTCTAAAAACCAAAAAAAGAAAAAAGAAAAAAGAAAGTCCGGCTGCATTTTTATGTTCATAAAACATGATCTCTTTTTAAAAACTGAAGGAAAGTACTTTTTGTTACAAGTGCCACTCCATGATAGTTTTTCAGGTGATCTTCCCAAATAACTAATTTTTCAGTGGACAATGTGTTGTATTTGAATGTAGAGATCTAGTGATAACATCATTTCTTTTTAAATGAAAACTGTGCTGTGTGGAGTGGTAATAGAACAGAACAGAACAACTCTAGTCCAAAGTCATGAGTGTGCACAGCAGGAAAAACCTTCGGCGAATGTGCAGCCAGCCTCTTTACACAGCTTTGTCCTCATTAATGAGTCAGATGAGGAAGAAGAGGAGTTTGAATTAGTTATGGTAACTGAAAAATGCCTAGGCTTATTCATTGTATTATGTTTTTGTTGATGTATGGGTGATTGTGTACCAGTATGTAAGATTTCTTTTCTCTTTCCTACTTTCCTTTGCTTCTACGTTCTGTTCATTGAGACTTCCAACTGAATATGAGAGGAACGGGAGATATGAGGGCTCAAGGTGAGGGAAATGATTTTTATTTCAAATATTTGTAAGTACTTATCCACCTCATTGTTGTGTCAGGGATGACCAATGCTGTTTTCTGGTTATTCATTTAAGTATAGTGGGCCTGGTGCTGTGAGGAGGTTCTGGTTCTAGAATGTTTTATGGCTGAGGGCTCTGCTTGCTGTGGACCTAGAAGACTGCTTTTTGCCTCTACAGCCACAAGAGGGCACTGGTGTGCCACAAGAGACTTCGTAAGCACCCTCAGCCCTGGTTTCACATTTATGTCTTTCTTGGTGCCTGAAATAAGCTTGGGAAGGCTGAGTTGGCATTTCTTTCAAGATGATAATTATAGAAGTTGTGTGTTTGTCTTTTGGTGTTGTGTAGCTCTCATTGTATGAATATGGAATCACAGATAGGCTCAGGATTCCATCTCTGTAGTGGTAGGCCTCCTACTGTTCTTTCCAGTATAAGCCTCGTGATACTAAATCCTTGTTGTCGTCTACTGCTTGACCAGCTGTCCCTGTGAGCTCAGTGTAGGCTGTCCTTTAAGTTCCAGGCAGTCTTCTCCCATGCTTGTCCCAGCTTAGAGCAGGGTCTGCCTTTGCATATGTATTGCCCCATCCACAACAGGCATGTGGTGATGGAATCTGCCTCCTGGTATGGTGCAAGACAAGGCTTGCCATGCACGTGTTCTGTAAGAGCCAGTGGTTTTGTGTATGTCCTTCTGACCTAGTCTGGTGAGTCTGTACACAAGTGCACTTTCCTACCTCTGTGCATTTGGTGGTAATATCTCTGTTCAAAATAAAACTCAGTAGGCATGGTTGCGCACACCTTTATCCTAACACTTGGGAAGTAGAGCAGGAGGACCAGGATGTCAAGGCAAGTCTGATCTACATGAGACCCTGAAACCTCTGATTCTGGTTCCATTGAATTATTGTAAACTGTATAGACCAATCTTCCTGTCTGTCCTTCCTTACTCTTCCCTCCTGTGACTCCAGCAGACTGGCCATAGTTTTGTGCTGCTTCTGCCTCTTCATCTAAAGTTTTCTGATTCCAAAAATGTTACCAAGCTTTTGCTTGCCTTTGTAAGCTGTGGAGTGTCTAACATAGCAATTTAACTGTGCTTTGAGCCCTCACCTTATCAGATCAGTCATTTCAGTTTTTCTCCACAGACAGGTAAGCTGTAGCATTTCATTTTTCTGTCTGTTTCATTAAGATTAGATCATGCAAGTTGTGGTATGTGTAGTGTGTGGTTTTGCCTGTCTTGAGATGGCTTCACTGTTGTCCAGGCTCACCTCAAGCTCCTGAGTACCTGTGGTCTTTTCTCGGCCTTCTGAGGAGCATGATCTGGATATTTTCAACTGTGAAATTGGGATTTTACAAAGTTGAGAAACAGTATTGTAGGTGGTGGTGACAGGGAATGGCTGGCCTACCTGTGCACTCAGCATCTGACAGCATTGCTAAGCTGGGAGCACATGAGTCAGCCTCTGAGCACTGCTTTCTGTGGTACTTGTGGCAAGTATAGCTATAGTAGTACAGGAGCTGTGGGTGAGAGCAGGAGGCTGCTGGTCTGCACCACCCCGAGTGTGAGAGTGCACCCTGTCTCTGTTCTGACTGATTTCAAAGGACTCCTAGTACAGGCGGCTCTTGGACATTTTCCAGCCAGCTACATTTGTACACGATGTTTGTGTTTAGGGGTTGGGGGATACAGGTGTATGCCTTTTGGTCAGTGTGAGGTACACGGGATCAGTTGTCATGGTGCTGAAGGAGTTGATGACTAGCTAAGGTGGAAAAGGTTCTTTTTCCAGTGCAATTAAAAACTACCCTGCCCTGTGCATTTCAGTCGCAATGTGTCTTCGGAACAAAAGGATGAGAACAAAGAGGCCAAACCTCGCTCCCTGCGCTTCACCTGGAGCATGAAAACCACTAGTTCCATGGATCCCAGTGACATGATGCGGGAGATCCGCAAAGTGCTGGACGCCAATAACTGCGACTATGAGCAGAGGGAGCGCTTCCTGCTCTTCTGTGTCCATGGCGATGGGCACGCAGAGAACCTGGTGCAGTGGGAGATGGAAGTCTGTAAGCTGCCAAGACTGTCTCTGAATGGAGTCCGGTTTAAACGGATATCAGGGACATCCATAGCTTTCAAAAATATTGCTTCCAAAATTGCCAATGAGCTAAAGCTGTAACCCAGTAATTATGGTGTAAATTAAGTAGCAATTTAAGGTGTTTTCCAGAACACTGATGGAAATGTGTAGAGTAATACTTAGGCAATAACGTCTGCATCTTCTAAATCATGACATTGAAGTCTGAGGATGAGAGCACGCCTGGGAGCAGAGGCTGGCCTTTTCTACGAATGCACTACATTATTAAAGTCTGTGACCCGGTGCCTCTGTCTTGTTTCCGTTGCCCTGGGAGTCAGAGTGCAACACCATCTGCCCAAGACTCCTGTGTGTGGTGTGAGTGGACGGTGTGTGTGGGAACCACTGTATTGGGAACGTCTCCTCACACTGCAGCCAGCATTACTAGTACCTCTGTGGGAGATCATTTGGTGCTAAAACATTACAATTGCCAAGAAGGAAAATACTGAATTACTGCTAAGAATTAACCTTAAGACTAGTTGATAATTAATACAGGTTTACAGTTCATGCCTGTGGTTTTGTGTTTGTTTCGTGATTTTTGTTTTTTTTTTTTTTAGTGCAAAAGATTTAAATTTATAGTTGTGAACATTGCTTGTGTGTGTTTTTCTAAGTAGATTCACAAGATAATTAAAAATTCACCTTTTCTCAGTAAAATCTTGCACTGTCGTCTCATGCTGTACTGAAGCCTCTGTCTAAGGCAGTCCTGAAGGTGCTGCTTGCCTCCCATTGGGTGGAACAGAGGCAAAAGACATGCACTGAGTACTCTGCTTTGGTCCCAGCAGTTTAGATCAATAGCATCCTTTCTCCCAACTCTGCTGGTCCCTGGGAGGGGGTGGTGGCTGCTTAGTCCTTGGGGGACCATGCACTCCCACTAGGAAACACCAGACCCTGACATCACTGAGTTGTTTTGTTTTGGTTTTTCCCCAATGTGGTATTTGATACTCCTCTCCCTTCCTGTGATTCACACGTGAATCAGACCTACAGCCTTTTCCCAATACCTAGATGGGTATCCAGGGTGTGGGGGGGTGTTGAGGGGGTTATGACCTCGACATTCAAGTGTAATTTTTTTTGTTTTTGGTTTTTTGTTTTTTGTTGTTTTGAGAGACAAGGTTTCTCTGCGTATCCTTGACTGTCCTGGACTCCCTTTGTAGACCAGGCTGGCCTTGAACTCACAGAGATCCTCCTGCCTCCACCTCCCGACTGCTGTAATTAAAGGTGCACACCACCACGCCCAGCTCTTGGTTTTGTTTTTTGAGACCGGGTTTCTCTGGGTAACCCTGGCTATCCTGGAACTCTCTTTGTAGACCAGGGTGGCCTCAAACTCACAGAGATCTGCCTGCCTCTGCCTCCCTAGTGCTGGGAATAAAAGTGTGTGCCACCACTCCCAGTTCAGTTAACATTTTAATGTCACAAGGAAATTGTCACATTGATTGAGAGTGTTATTTTAGGTTGTTGTTGCCTGGAGCATGAAATGTCTGCCACCTCACGGTATTCTTGTAGAAGACAACATGGATGAATAATAACTCAGACCCCAGACCTTGAAGCTTACATTCCAGCAGTCAGTCAGCAATCAAGAAGTCTGAACTTAGTAGCTGGAGAGATTGCTGAGTGGTTAGGAGTGCATACTATTTTGCCAAGGGCCACAATTTAATTTCCGGCATCTGTATCTGTTGGTTCATAAACACCTGTAACTCTGGCTCCAGGGGACCCAGCACTTCTGAACTTCATGGGCTCTTGCATGCATATATGTCCCACACACACACAAACATTCATTTACATGTAACTAGATTTTAAAAGGAAGTAAGGGTTCCAGGACAGCCAGGGCTACACAGAAACTCTGTCTTGAGGGGAGGGGAAAAAAAAAAAGGTGAGGGCCCAGCATTTAAATCCCAGCACTTTGAAGGCAGGTGGCTCTCTGGAGTTCAAGGTTAGCCTGGTCTACAAAGTCAATTCAAGAACAGTCAGGAACGACTACACAGAGAAACCCTGCCCTGAAGAACTTTTTTTTTTTTTTTTTTTTAATGAGGACTTAGAATGGAACAGAGTAAGAAACAATGTGAAATACATTGTGGAGCAGCTTGGGAACTCCAGAGGACAAGGGTCCCCAAGGCCTGCAAAGAGTGGTGGCATGATTAGCATGGCTGGCTAGACCTCGTGGCCACTGTTCTTTTCCCTGAGACCCACAGGGCTTCCAGCTGGCTTGCTTCTGGTTCGAGATCAAGCTGCGTCTCCCTCCATCCTCCCTGAACTCTGGGCAAGTGCTGGTGCAGTTGGAGAAATGCCTTCTCCAGCGTCTAAAACTCCCTCAGGCTGAATCATGACTGTGGGGCCACTATTTGGTGAGCCCGTATTTTAACTTATGTCACGATGCTCTTATCTCCCCCATGGACCCCTAAAATCTACCAAGATCCATGCATTGAGATGGGTCCGGGGCCCTCCCTTGAACTGTGGGACGTGTGGGCAGGACCTTCAGCCAGGGATGCACTTTATCGGCTGAGATTGAGATGCTGGCAATGCTACATGGAAAGGAGGTCCCAGGTACATAAGTGCCATAGTGAAGGTAGACCTTTCGGACGTGTCTGTGTGCTCCAGAGAGACAGCCAGAAACAGGGAGAGAGCTGTACCCCACACCTACCGACCTCAGGGGGCCTCTGGCCCCAAGGCTTCCAGGGTCTAGATGTGCTCGGTCCCACTGTTCCCAGCCACACATCTCTAGACACCAGACAACCTAATACAGAGGCACAGGGACGTACGCTTTAACCTGCATTTGCCTGAGGTCTGCACCCCCTTCTGGGAGGCCACATAGACCCACAGAGCCTCCAGTGTGACCTGATGGGCACAAAGCCAGGGTCCTCCAGGGACACCCAACGGTCAGCCTTCTCTGGCAGCTGTTTTTAGAGTCTAGCATAAGGGAGAGAGCTAGAAGCCAAGAAAGCTAAGCAGAGGCCCTCAGACAGCCTGACCAGGTGGGGGCAGGCCTGCTGCACACACTGGCTGTTTTCTGGGTACACTCTGAGTGGGTGGCAGCACGAGCCCCTTGACTGGTCTGGGGTGAGTGAGAAAGAAAAGGGCAGAGATGACTGTTTCTGGTGTAAACCACTGACAGCAGCAAGAGCTCAGGGTCGGAGGAGAACAGGTTTGGAACACAGGAAGCAAGTGACTGAACAAGGGAAGAGACACTCAGACCTTCGGCAGGTGGGTGAAAACTGAGTAGTGCTGGGATGCAGTTCTGGCACCATGTTGAGCGGTTCATGGGAGATGTGGTCAGGCAAGCAACAGTACAGTAGGAGGAAGCCCAGCTATGAGTCAGCTTGAGTGCATGGGGAACTGGTTGCCTTGTGACCCTGAACTCACTTCATCTCTTTGTCCCTGGAGTCAGAACCTCTAGAGAAAAATGCTGCTATAGCTGTGCCCAGCCTCTTGGCCTAGTGCCAGCTCTGTTTATATCCCTTTAGATTTTAAAAAATCCTTTAGCCGGGCGTGGTGGCTCACGCCTTTAATCCCAGCACTTGGGAGGCAGAGGCAGGCGGATCTCTGTGAGTTCGAGGCCAGCCTGGTCTGCAAAGCGAGTCCAGGACAGCCAGGGCTGTTACACAGAGAAACCCTGTCTCAAAAAAAAAGATCCTTTAAAAGGGTCACAAGGCCCACTAAGACAGAAGAATGGGTACAGATACACAACGGCTTGAGATCAGAATGCAGATTGTGCCATTGGTGTTCTAGGTCACTGTCTTTGCTAGATGTGACTTTCCTTATCAAGACAGAGCTTCTAAGCTGTTCTTTTTTCTTTTGGTTTCTCTGTGTGATAGCCCTGGCTGTTCTGGACTTGCTTTATAGACCAGGCTGGCCTGGAACTCACAGAGATTCCCCCTGCCTCTGCCTCCTGGGTGCCAGGATTAAAGGCGTCACCACCATGCCCAGCTCTGAGCTCCTCTTCTGGGATCATGAGCAACCATTGCTCCATGCCCTAAACTGGGTATGGTGACACGCCTTTCATCCAAGCACTTGGGGACACCACAGTAGGCAGGTCTGTAGGGATGTCTTGTACAGCCAGGACTACCTAGTGAGACCCTGTCTCAAAGGAACCTGCCCTAGAAATCCAATCAGGGGATCCCCACACACAGAACTCATGCAGAGGTCTGTCAGAATAGGGCTTGTGCACAACTGTAATCCCAGCACTCAGGAGGCAGAGGCAGGCAGATCTTTGTGAGTTCGAGGCCAGTCTACAAAGTGAGTCCAGGACAAGCAGGGCTATTACACAGAGAAATCCTGTCTCGAAAGACCAAAAAAATAAATAAAAACACAGAAACTCCCCCATCATGCATGGGGCCCACGTCCTTTCTTCAGAGTCCAAAATAAAGCATTAATAATGGAAATCGTTTCAAACCTAGACATTGCCACTTATTTTTTCCTGTCTACTTCCTGGGAGTATCTCACATTAGTTAAGGATCCTGGCAGGAAGTGTGGTCCTGAGAATTGGGCTAAGTATGAAAACTTTCTTACCAGAGAAAGATATGCCAGGCTCCTAGGACCTGATTTCATCTCTGGAAATGCTGGTACACTGTACAGAAATCTGAGGCCAACATGAAGGCACCACTTTGAACATTATCTCAGTCACTGTCACTTCAACTACCTCACTGTGGTGGAGCACAAGCACTTTCAGAGAAACCAGCAACCGTTTCCTGAAAGGTGCCAAGTTTCTCCACTCTGGTTGATAGAGCAGCGGACCTTGAGTGTGGGAAGGCACAGGGAGAATGAGCACCATTTTGAAGCAGGACCACTTCAAGATGCACTTTACCGGGGCTAGAGAGATGGCTCACAGATTAAGAGCACTGGCTGCTCTTCCAAAGGACCCAGGTTCAAATCCTAGCACCCACATGGCAGTTCACAGCTGTTTGTAATTGCTGGGCGGTGGTGGCGCACGCCTTTAATCCCAGCACTTGGGAGGCAGAGGCAGGTGGATCTCTGTGAGTTCAAGGCCAGCCTGGTCTATAGAGTGAGTCCAGGACAGCTAGGGCTGTTAGAGAAACCCTGTCTCAAAAAAAAAAAAAAAAAAAAGATGCACTTTACCCAGAGCTCAGCACCTTTGCTGAGAGTGGATTAGAGCCAGGTGTGGTGGTGCATGTTTGGAATCTAAATCCTCAGATGGGGCAGGAAGACTGAAGTAAGTCAATTGTCTCTCAAAACAACCAGTTCAGGAATCATAGCTGACAGCACTGCTCTTAAAGACAGTTGTTCACAGCAAGACTGTCTAGGCTACAGAAAAGGGTGGGTGATAACAGTGATTAGACAGAGGAACCTCGTGGTTGGGGTGTGTGCCTTGGAGAGGTCTGACAGTCTGGTGTAGACTCTTACTTTTTCCTTTGTCAAAGAGTATCTCAGGTAGCCTTGGCTGATCTTGAACTGCTACCAGAGTGCACCACCATATCTGGGAAAACATTGTATTTTTTAAGTGAGAGAAGGTGGGGGAGAGTGAACGTGTGTTTCCGGGGATTAGACTTGCTAGTACCACTGAGCTATAGGCTGACTCCAGACTTCGTTCTGTGAACACTGATGGTTCTACCCTCTCTCACCCACCTCCTCCAAGTCAGAATAACACAGCCTGGTATGGTGGCGCACACCTTTAATCCCAGTACTCAGAAGGCAAAGGCAGGTGGATCTCTATGAGTTCAGCCTGGTCTACAAAGTGAGTCCAGGATAGCCAAGACTACACAGAGAAGCCCTGTCTTGAAAAACCAAATTAAAAACAAATCTACCAGCCGGGCGGTGGTGGCGCACGCCTTTAATCCCAGCACTTGGGAGGCACAGGCAGGTGGATCTTTGTGAGTTCGAGGCCAGCCTGGTCTACAAAGCGAGTCCAGGACAGCCAGAGATATTCAGAGAAACCCTGTCTCGAAAAACCAAAAAAAAAAAACAAATCTACCAAGTCTGGGCTATCTGCCCTCCCCACCCTACTATTTAAGGCCTGTATAGGGTAGAAAAGCTTTCTTCTTTTCCTACATCCCAGGTACCTAGGATAGTGCCAGCCTGAAGTGCACAAATAGGTGTGTGCAGAAATGGCAACGAAGCATTTCCAATGTCTGGAAATACAGGACAGCCTTAGTGGCTGAACACCCCCCTTCCCCCACCCCCATGGCTGCCCCTCCCCAGACAGGCAGCAGCCACGGGTCATTAACTCATGTACTCTGTTGCTTTCCAGTCATCAGAGCCCTTCCTGTGGGACAGGAAGTGGAGACCCAGAGGTTGGGCTGTGAGTAGATCCCCGGTGTTAGATGGATTACCACTTTGCCCTCCACCAGACTGCCTGTACTTTTGGCAGTTTTGTAGTTGCTGTTTCCTTTTTATTTTGAGACAGTTTTACCATGTTGAGCAGGCCTGTTTCTAACTCAGAGATCTTCCTGCCTCTGCCTCCCGAGTCATAGGGTTGAAATCATGTACCACCACACCTGGCTTAATTTTGAGAATATTTTAAACAGTTTTTTACCCCATAATATTTGTGCCACTGTGGTACACATGGGTATACCTTTCCAGGCTGGTCATTATTGTAGCTCACAGGGTTCATAGCTGGGTAAGAATGTTCCTTATTTTCCTACCTTGTTTTCTGGGTTTGTTGTTGTTGCTTTGTTTTTTGACACAGGGTCTCTCTATGTAGTCTTGGTTGCCTGGCTGGCTGGCGCAGAACTCAGAGATCTGACTCTGCTTCCCAAGTTAAAGATGCGCTGACATGCCTGGCCCTGGTTGGTGTTCTGTTTTGTTTGTGTTTTGAGATTCATGCTATATAGCCCATGTTGTACTGGAACTCACCATGTAGCTTTGTCTAGTCCCAATTCTAATGAAGTCTTCCTAAGTACTAGAATTACAGGTATGTATGACCATATCTGGGATATGTAGCAAGGCGGCTTTTACTACTACTTTGATTTATATTCGTTATTCATTCTAATTTATTTTACTGTACTAAATTTATTGTACTTAATACCTCTACCTCTCTTCCACACCATTCCCTTCAGCCCCCCAACCCTAGGTGGGAGAGAAAGAAGGTTAGAGGGAGAAGGGACGTAGGTCTCTTTGAGCTACTTCCTGCTAATTAGAGGATTCTTTGGGGGTAATACCAGTCTCATTGGAAGTCCCGCAAACCAGGAGACAGCAGCAGTTTGGGGGAGCACCAGCAACTGGGAGAGCAGCACCCACTTTCTACCTTATAGCCCTTTCTCTTCTTTGGAGAGTTTTCTCCTACTTCTTTGTAGAGCCCTTTCCTTCCTTGTAGAGCCTCTTTTCTCTTCTTGGTATAGCCCCCTTCTCCTCGGGGCTCTGGCTTTTTTTTCCTCCTTTGTAGAGCCTCTTTCTCCTTGGGGGTCTGGCTTTTCCCTCCTTTGTAGAGCCCCCTTCTTCTCGGGTCTCTGGCTTTGTATTCCTCTCCCCCAAATCCTCGGAGTTAAACCTGCTCAGCTGTTTCAGCCACGTCCCTGCTAGCTCATGAGACCAATAAGCAGCCCACCTGGGATTAAACAAAAACATTCTCACAATTGGTTTTAATAAACCCCTACCACAGGGATATTCACTTTTTGTCATCCATCTCAGGTGTCCTGTACCATTTGGATTTCTTTTGGGGGGAGGGGTAGAGTTGGAGACAGGAGTTCTCTGTTTAGTCCTAACTATCCTGGAACTTGCTATGTAGACTAGACTGGCCTGGAACTCAGAGATCCGCCTGCCTCTGCCTCCTGCCTGTTGGGATTCAAGGTGCGGGCAGCCACCATGCTGGGCTCACATGCGGTGCCTTCAACTCTCCAGAGCTAGGGCTATCACCTTAAGCTATTATCTTCTGTACTTCCTGTCACACCTTCAGTTTCAGTGCCCCCAGCATTGTCCAGGGACTCAGGAAGCTGGGCAACAACTGCTTTTTCCCAGGAGACATCTACTTCCTGAATTGCCACGGAGTCTTCCATCTTGAGAACTTTAAGTAATCAGGATTCAAGTATTGAAGATTAAATTAAGATCAGAAGTTGAAAAAATGGAAACTTTGCTTCTCTTGGTCAACTGCTCCAGGCCCTTTGCCATTCAAATGGTGTATCTGTTTGCTGATGTTTGGGGAGTGCCTAAGGGGGCTACTCTGTGGAGGACCTTGTGGTGATCCTGGAGGCATAAAAATGAACAAGGTGGGCTGGAGAGATAGCTCAGAGTTAAGAGCACTGACTGCTCTTCCACAGGTCCTGAGTTCATTCCCAGCAACCACATGGTGACTCACAACCATCTATAATGGGATCTGGTGCCCGCTTCTGGCCTGCAGGCATACATGCAGACAGAACACTGTACATAAAAAAAAAATGAACAAGGTGTAGACTCCCCTATTGAGAAACTCAGTCTCCAGGCAGAGAGGCATAATGTAGGGGGTCAAGGGGTAGCCCCCGCAGGAGGGACTCTGCAGTCTAAGAGAGAAGGGCAGTGGGTGGGAAGGCAGCACACCCTTTCCCACTCACGCCATGTGGGGCCATGACACCAGCAGGTCCTAATAAAGTATGTCTGAGAAAGTGCACTTCTCTTAGGAGCCCTGTCCTCATTACTTCACCAAGGTATGCCCTAGCTCCTTGGGGGAAATGTATGTCACTCCCAGACCAAGACAGACCCCACTGTGTAGGATGACTTGCACCAGGGACCTGAAAGAGAGGCCTGCAGTAAGCAGCCTGCCTCTGCCATGCCTTCCAGAGTAGGATCTGCACTGGCATGCCTTCTTAAGGGAGCTGCCAGCAGGCATGGGCTGTGCAGACATTCTCAAAGCAGCTATGGGAGTAGCAGATAGTCATTTTCATTGGCACAGCACCAGAAATCCTAAGTAGAGGAGCCCCAGAGCACCCTTTCTGACCTCAGGAGGCCCTATTCCAGACCACCCTGAGCATTCTGGGCCTGGACCTACTGCTCCCCACCATCTTTCAGGCCAGACTCTTGAATTACATACAGCTCAGCTCTCCCAGGTCTGAGCTCCATTCCACTGGACATACCTCTTCCCCCATCCTGTGAGCCCTAGGAAACCCACCCTGTCACCCAGAGCAGCGGCGCTGTACATCCTTTGGTCCTGGTGGCAGTAAGTGTACCACACACTCTTCAGGGTCGTATTACTGAGTGGAATGTTATTAATGAACTTACGCAAACACTGGACTTTGCTAAAAAAGCAAAGTCATGTAATCCTTGACTGGAGGCCAGAGAAAAGCAGTGCCTGGTCCCTCCTTTTTGTCTCCAGGACTGAGGACAAGGTGAGGCCTCGGGCCCAGGCAGCTGCACAGGTGGTCCTTGTCTAGCCAGAGTCAACAACTGCAAGTCTAATGGGACGAGCTGCCTTTATGTCACAACATCTGGTCCATCCAAGCCCCCTCCATATACCAGAGCTGGTGAGTGAGTGATCAGAGGCACTTGACAAATCTAGGCTTTGCTTTCAATGGAGCTGATTTGGTTAGGATTTTTTCTTTTCTATCTTGTTTTTTTTTTGGAACAACCTTGCCATGGTGAACACACTACTTATCAGCACCAGGGTGAATTGTCTAAAAACACAGGCTAAAGAGAAAGGTGAGTGAGGACCGGAGTCCACTGTAGCAGGACCACCTTTGCTGGTTATAGGCATGGTAGAATTTGCAAAATGAAGCCCTGCCTGAGCCATACGCAAAGCCACCAAACAGAGCCTGGCAGTACATCAGACCAACCTCATGAGTTATCCTAAGTGTGGATAGACCCAGATTGCCCTTCGTTCCACCCACATGGCAACACCACTGACCCACAATCTGCTCTGCTCTACAGTGAAGTTGCTGTTAAGAGAGTTGGACCACAGTCCCAGCTGGTCTCTTGCTCAAGAGTGACTTAGGCATCACACAGGTTTCCATTAGGACCTAGTGTCTAGGTGATGCTGACACAGGATCCCCACCTGCCGTGTGCAGGATGGCCTTGTACTCACATCCCAAGGTGGCTGCTTGAATGTCCATCTTGTCACCAAGCCAAGCTAAGCAGCAAAACTTTATGGCTAAAGCAGGATGGCTGGTCAGAGGAAGCTCCTGGCACTCATGTTTGCATCTTGTCTGAGTCTTTTGTTTTTGTTTTTGTTTTTGGCTTTTCAAGACAGGGTTTCTCTGTGTAGCCCTGGCTGTCCTGGACTCGCTTTGTAGACCAGGCTGGCCTCGAACTCACAGAGATCCACCTGCCTCTGCCTCCCGAGTGCTGGGATTAAAGGCGTGCGCCACCACCGCCCGGCTTGAGTCTTTTGTTTTAGTGCTCTGTCTGGCCTAGAACTTCCTACCTAGACCAGAATGGCCTCACACTCAGAGATCCGGCTGCCACCTCTGCCTCCCTAGTGCTGTGATTAAAGGTGTGTGCCACCACACCCAGCTCTTGTTCAGCTTTATTTATTTTATTTTTAGGTTTTTCAGGATAGGGTTTCTCTGTGTAACGGCTATGGCTGTCCTAGAAGTCACCCTTTGGACCAGACTGGCCTTGAACTCACAGAGATCCGCCTGCCTCTGCCTCCCAAGTGCTGGGATTAAAGGTGTGCGCCACCACGGCTTTTCAGGGTTGTATTACTGAGTGGAATGTTATTAATGAACTGCGGCAGTTCAGCTTTTAAACATGGACAATCTGAGGAGGTGTGGTAGTCAGGACAGACAGAGCAAGGTGTTAGAGTAAAGGCGCGATGAGAAAGCAAGAGGCTGCTTGACACAGATGTGGGCCCCAGCTGACTGGTAGGAAGCCTTGCTTCTCTAGGCTGTCACTGCACTAGTATGATGAAAGTCATTTAACTTGGATCCCTGTGGGTACAGTGGGTAGCTGCCTCGGGCATCCAGGAGGCTTGTTAAGTACCAGGCTGGATCAGTAATAGGAGTGCTGTGTCAGGAACTCTGAGGGTAATTGCAGCCTTCTAAGCCACTATTGGGAGAAGCAGGACCCACCCCTGTGGAGCTCTGAAAGCTGGAAAGGTTGAAGAGCAGGGGAATTAACCCATGACTGGGAGCCGAAAGCCCCACTTGTCCTAGAATTAGGCTTTTCTATCTGAGCCCCATCACAGGGGAGGATGGTAGTGGATTCCTTCCTCCTACTGTTTTGTTTTGTTGGTTTTTCAAATAGGGTTTCTCTGTGTAACAATACTGGCTGGCATAGAACTCACTCTGTAGACCAGGCTGGCATAGAACTCACAGAGAGATGACCTGCCTCTGCCTCCCTAGTGCTGAGGTTAAAGGCGTGTACCACCACAACCAACTAAATTCTTAAAATATAAATAGAAGAAAAAAATATTTCCAGTCTTACAGGAACAGGGCTGGGGCTGTAGCTGAGTCTGCATATAGCACTACCTAGTACAAAGCTCTTAGTTTAACCCTAAACACGCCACTGCAAAAGCAGGGTGTGATAGTGACATCCATAACCCCAGCAGCTGGTCATTGGAGGCAGGAGGACCAAAAGCTCAGTGTCGTCCTCGGTACATAGGGAGGGCTAGAGGCCTAGATCAGTTCTAGAGCATGGATCTAGCCAGTGCAGAGCCCTGAGTTTGACCTTCAACATGGCAAAAAACATTGCCTTATATAAGTAATACATGTTCACTGGAAGAAGACACTTGGAAAAAGAAGCATAAAGAAGGAAGTCACCTGTCACCCCACCACCCACGGCCAGACTGTTCTGGGGGTTTTTCCATACATAATCTGTGTGGGATCTCAGTACGAGCTGTTTTATAACCCATGGTTGCTTCTGGCTTCTCAGCCTATCCTTGAAGTACTGAGAGTGAAGTTTGCCTGCACGAAGTAGAAGTAGGAGAGGTCGGGTTGTCCTAGCTTTTTGGGGGGGTCAGGGTCAGGTAAACAGTTCTGACCAGTTTTTTTTTTTTTTTCTGCTCTAAGCAGTTGTATGTCCTGCTTATTTCTATAGGATAGTGGTCTTCCAGGGTCAGTGTCTAGAAGTTCTCCAAAACCAAGGTGAGGGCTGGGGGCTCTATTAGCATTGGGGGTTGGGGGTCAGGAACACCACTTAAATGTGTCTTAGTGGACAGTGCACACCCAAGCAGCGTTGGTAGCTCCAGCTTGAAATCTCTCTCTCTCTCTCTCTCTCTCTCTCTCTCTCTCTCTCTCTCTCTGGTTTTTCAAGACAGGTTTTCTCTGTGTAGCCCTGGCTGTCCTGAACTCATTCTGTAGACCAGGCTGGCCTTGAACTCACAGAGATCCACCTGCCTCTGCTTCCCAAGCGCTGGAATTAAAGGTGTGACCACCAAGCACAGCTTGAAATCTTTCTCTGGCTGTTCCTGGCAAGAAACCAGGGTGTTCCCGGGTTTGCAGGATGCTTAGTGTGGCCAGACTGTCCCAGGGAGATGTGCCTCCATCCCTTGCCCCCAGCATCGTCCTCCCTGCATCCACCCGCTTGTTCCATCCCAGCAGTGCAGAGCGAAGCTCAGTGCACTCATTTGAATCTCAGATCCAGAGGAAGTCCCATAGGTTTGCTGAGCTCAGGGGGTGGGACCATCAGAGTAGCGTGTGTACAAACCCTGTTTGATCCCCAACTCCAGTGCAGCTTACAGGGGACTGTGCAGCACAGCAGAGGGAACACAATCAAAATTCTTCTGTTGGATGAGTTTGGGATAGGAAACCTCAGAGTCCTGAGGTTCTAAGCCTACATAGAGCCAGGAAATGGCCTATGGCCAGGATGCAGCTCAGCACTGGAGACAGAGGCCCCAAAGAGACTTGGAGCAAGGTACCCAACTTACCCTCTCCGGTCCTCTCATAGGCCTTGCTCAGCTAATGAGATAGAGCTAGCTGCTGAGTGGCTGGTCCTCGATGCTCATGGGATTCACTGTCTGGAAAAAAAGAAATCTTTTCAGTCTAGGTTCTGCCCTCTGGGGCATTAAGGGATGCATGGTGAGGCCTGGTAGGTGGGCTGGGGTTTCAGGGGACAGTTCTTTGGGTCCTTAGGGTGGGGGCGGTGGAGGGGATGCTCAGTGTGTGCCCACCTCGAGTGGGAAGGTGTCTATCTTATCCTAGCCACATCAGGTTATCTGGCCCTGGCCCTGCTGGTGGTAAGGGGACTGAAACAGCTGGAGAACCTTCTGGGTTCAAAGGGCAGGAGGAAGGGTGGTGTTCCAGGTGGGAACTTTGTAGGCCTGAGACAATTATAGGAAGATAGACCAGGAAACCCTCACCCATAGCAGGGGTCCTGTGGTCCTTCCTCCTGCATTTCAGTTTTTTGATGTGTAACAGTAGAAATGGAGGTTTTGGTCATACATACCTCCTGTGCCTACTGTCCCTATCTTGTAGCCTGCATCCTCCCTTGTCAGAGAGGCTCATTTCCTTTGTTTGTGGAAATAAGCTTGAAGGGCTGCTTTTTTTTTCCCTGTTTTTTTGTTTTGTTTTTTGAGGTGGGGTAGTTTCAAAACAGGGTTTCTCTGTGAATCTCTGGCTGTCCTGGACTCACTTTGTAGACCAGGCTGGCCTTGAACTCACAGAGATCCACCTGAGTCTGCCTCCCAAGTGCTGGGATTAAAGGTGTGTCACCAAGCCTGTCTTTTCCTATCTTTTCAAGACAGGGTTTTTCTTTGTAGTCCTGTCTGTCCTGGAACTTGCTCTATACACCAGGCTATCCTTGAACTCAGAGCTCTGCCTGCCTACCTCTGCCTCCCTCCAGGCAAGCAACACCACCACCTGGCTGAAGGGCTGCCTTTTGTCACCAGACTGAAGTGTATAGTGTGGCTGGAGAACATCAAAGCCTAGAGAATGGTGTCCACACCCTAGTCTAGTCTGAGCCCCAGGCCTTCTTGACAGAAGTGCTGTGAACTAATTAGGACATCGGAGGACAGAGTGCTACCCCAGGTTGAGACCCCCACCCTGTGCACTCTCGGAGGACCTGCCCTGTGCCCCACCTACCCAGTGAAGTGGATGCCCTTCTAATTGTGACAGTAAGCATTCCAGAGGTCCAGCCTCACACGAGGGAGGGTTCTCCCCGGGCTGGACACCACCTAGATGAGCCCATAGTTGGAACCTGGCCATCGAAGAAACCCTGTTGCCTCCCCACCTACTGTGGGCATGAAGTCTGGGTTGACTGTCCCTCCCAGCGTCAACATCCTTTAGCGGGGAAGCATGTGGTGAGCCTGACCAGCAGGTGGCAGCACAAGACTCTTCTTGGAAGAGGTACTGTGGGGGTGGGAAACTCTAGTTCCAGCTCCTGGTTGACGTGGTCCTTTCTCAGCTTTCAGATGTGGGCCAGACCTTTTCAGGAGGCCCAACCAGATTAAGCCAACCATGAAGATGGCTCTTTAGACAGCCTAGCCTTTTTTTGTCTCCAAGACCTCAATGTGAGCCTTGGAGCACCTCCCTTTTGGCCCGTCCACCCATAGGTCACAGCCGAGCCCCCCCACACACACACACTGTCCTGTTGCCTAGATGACGTGGCACAAAAGCTAGATGAGTGGAAGCAGAGGGTTGTCTCCTCCCAACTACCAGGGCCCTGGAGAGGAAGCTGCAAATGAGAGGGACTGGACCAAAAGCCTCTGCGCTGGGACTGGGGATGGGACTAGAGAGCCAGGTAAGGACCCAGGAGGCAGCTGAGCCTGAGGATAGAAGTGGGAAGTAGGGGGGAGAAAGAGTTATTTAGGAACTGAAGTAGGTGTTGGAGAGGGGTGAAGCCTGGAGGGGAGAGGAAGCAAGAACTTCAGGCTGCCAGGAAGACGGAAGAAAGGAACTGGGAATGTGTCAAGTTTCTGACTCCATCCGATGACTGGAGCTAAGGAAATATGAGGCCCCACCCTGCAAGCACGAATGTCCTTGGATGCTCAGGCTGGAACTCGGAGCTTCAGTATCTCCCTCTCCACCCTGTGTAATTTGCTAAGCAAGTTGACACACACACATCACTGTCCCTAGGAAAGGAGAGGCACCACTCAGAGACATAGGGCAGGCCAAACCCTAGTTTATTTCAGTGTCAGCAACAGCTTAGCCATCAAAAAAATAAACTCTACCCAGGGTGACAGAAGTCTCTATGGTGAGGCTAAGGGCTCAGCCGCCAGGCGGCAAACGTCAGGGATGCATGGTGGGCACTGCCCAGATAATAAGTTAGGAAGCAGAAGGCTCGTGGTGGAGAGGGCCAGGCTTCACTTCTGGGCAGGCATGAGGTCATCGATAGGCTGACCCTGCTCAAGCCTCTGCTCCATCTCAATGAGCAGCTTCACTCCGTCCACCACCATTTGCACCAGCTCCACCTCCGAGAAGCCCAGGCGGTCCGAGTTGGAGACGTCGAAAACCCCTCCCACAGCAGCAGTGTCCACACCACCTGGGGACGGGAAGGCAGGCAGGTCAGCGAGGCTGAAGAAACCTGTGTCCTCTGCCTCACCGGTGCTGTCTGCCCCTCACCTGTGCCTCGCTTCTGAAGCCGCAGCCGCTTCAGCACCTCCGAGAACTTCTCATGCTTGCCCAGGTGGGGCAACTTGATGTGCACGCCTGCCCGAAGTCCGGTACCCAGGTTGGACGGGCAAGTGAGGATGTAGCCCAGGTGAGGGTTCCACATGAACTCATAGTTCTTAGACTTGAAGAGAGTTTCGATCTAAAGGTGGAAAAGTTCAGATGGGAAGCCTGGCTGGAAGCCCTAAGGGACCCTGAGAGATGTTGAATCTGATCTGTCCCCTCCCTGACCCCAAGCCTCTAGTAAGCAGGCCCTGCGTGTGGGCCCCAGAACTGACCCGGGTGAGGCCAGTGCAGAATCGGGTGAACACTTCCTTCATGTTGCCCCCCTTCTGCATGGAGATAACCCGCAAGTGGTCCTCCTCATTGATCCACACCAGGAAAGTCTTGTTGTCATTGTGCCTGGAGGAGGAGTACAGTCAAGCCAAAGTCTCTGCCAAGATATGGTCTTAGATCACATCCAGAAAGACACTGTAGGTGGGTGACCTCAAACAAGGACTTCCCAAGTCACAAAAGTGCATATTCCAGTGAGGTGTAGAATTGTGGGCTGTCACCAAGACTCCAATCCCAGCAACACTGGAGGAAAGCAGGGAGCCCGGGGCTCCTATTACACACCCCAAACACCAGTCACGTGTTGTGTGTGGCAGGCAAGGGTCTGCAGCAGCCCACCAGAGGAAGCACGCCTCCACCCGCACAGTCTGCAAGGGTAGGAGCCTTGCCCGGACGGGCGCGGAGGCTTTTGCGTCACTGGCACCTGGCAGAATCCCGGAGGGATACGGGGGCGAGGAGAGAAAACAAGAAGCGCCGGCTCCCAAGAGGGCGGAGAAAAGACGCCAAAGAGACTGGTCACCACCCTTGAATCCCAGGAGACTGTGGCCTCCCGCAGCGCAGGGAGCAGGCACCTGCGGGACCAAGGTCACCTTGCCGGGAGGACTGGGACAGGGTGGTAACGCAGGAGCCAGAACTCAGGCAAGGGACCGCGAGGGGAGGGCTGATACCATATGCCACGAGCATCCGGCCAGTCGCGGGCCATGCCGGAGGCCAGCAGCAGAGGCGACACAGGCTTGTCGAAGAGGAAGTGGTCGTCGATGAGCTGCTGCTGCTCCGCTTCGGTCATGCTCTTGAGCGCGTAGTACCTGCCTGACAGGTCGCCGTCCAGGCTGGACAGGGCTGTGGAGCGCAGAGTTCAAGACCCGGGTGGTCCAGGGATCCCGCCGCCCCGCCCCCAGCAGTGTGTCCCTGCGGGCGAGGCTGGACCTTCGACCCTCAGTCCCACAGGGAAACGAGCGCGCAGATGAATCTGCAGCTGCTCTGGAAGTTGATACCGAACCCCTACCGTCTACTGCCAGCTTCTCGATGGCACGACGCTCCCCGCGGCTGCAGTGTGGGGGGAGACAGAAGCCGCGGATGCTGCGGCCCGTGCGCACCCGCGAGCTCAGCACGTAGTTGGGGTCCAGGTCGTCGCCGCCCTGGGGACGCAAGGTGGTGGCGGGAGTGAGCGCCGAGACCCCCCTCCCCAGCGCGCCCGGTCCTGGCCGCCCCGCACCTGCAGGTTGTCCGGGTTGAGGTCCGTCTTGTGCTCATCGCTGGGCTGGTAGCCGCCGTGGCGGTCCTCAATGATGGGGTCGAAGAGGTCCTTGAACACGTCGTATGTCTCCTCGTCTCCCGCCACCGCACCCACCGTCAGTATGAACGGGTGGCCTGGGGGAGGGGCGAGGCAACAGTGACGTCACCGCCAGGCTGGAGCAAGCTGCTGAGACCCCTGGGGCTGAGCGCGGGAAGGGGACCCCCAACCCTCCCGAGGCTGTGAGAAGAGCAGTGAGATCCTTGCCCCCCGGGTTTTTTTGGGGAGTCGGAGACCTGACGCCTACCGGGATGTGCATACCGGGATTGTCTACGCCAGTCTGAATGGCGTCGTCCACGGTGAAGCCGCTCGACGTGCACTTGGCACGGAGTTCGGCGTACAGCTCGGGGGTCAGCACCTTGGCCATATAGTTGTTGTGGTTGCTCAGATCCGGGAACTCATCTTCCGCCGGGAAGCGCAGCTTCTGCGTATTATGGCTGTTGGAGAAGGGCATGGCGGCGGCGGGCTGCGGGGAGAAGCAGGGTCAGAGGGGGTTTGCGCATCGGCCTCCAAGGGCATGCAGACCACTCTGGGTCCCCGCGGCTTCCCCCCGGACGCCGCAAGGTCAGCAGGGTCTGCATCCCCTGAGCCCGAACTCGTAGCATCCGCCGTCCCAGGTGGGTCCGGTGCGCGCTCCGAACAGCGCGGCCACGAGTGACGCCCCCGTCCTGCGCCCCACTGCGTTGCGCCCCCAGTGGCTACCCTTGACCCTTGGGCAGGCTCACCCGGATTCAGGACAGAGCAGGGGCGCAGAGTGCCTAAGCAGCTCCTTGAACAGCGCAGACGAACAGCGGCCGCTTGCTGCTCCTGGAGCTCTTAAGGGGCGCGTCGACGGCAGCCCATTGGCGGCTATTTATAGCCCATTCATTCCATTGGCCCGCGCTTTGGGGTGGTGCCGCTGCTTTGTCCGAGGCAACAGCCCTCAACACCTCTAGCTGCCCACCCCAGCCGTCCCCAAGTCTCGACCCCGCCGCATAGCTAGTCCACCCCAGTGGCACTCGCACAGGATACAAAAGGCGGAACCCCAGGGTCTTAGATACCCTAGACCTGCTTCACACTGCCTAGGGGCAGAAAACTGAGTCTATAAGTCAGCTGGCACTTGAGACGAATGCCTCTCATGTCTCCTATCTTGTCTGGCCCACTGAGGTGGAGAGGAGACATGGCAAGAGCGTCTCGGTTTTTAACATTAGGTACGCCATCCTTCCCCTGCATCCAGGCGGTACAAAATGGCACAGAGCCACTGACCTTCCTCAAGGTGCCCTCGGGCATCTCCTGGGTGTTCTTGGTGCAGCACCAGAGGCGCCGTCTGGCTGTAGTCCTGCCCGGAAGCACCCAGGGTGCTCTGACCTTGGACCCAGACCCTGAAAGATTCAAAACACTGACCTCTGACAGGCTGGTTTTGAATCTCCAACCCCCTATCGCCTGGCCTTCTCCTCAGGGGACCGGTTTCTACCACCCTACTGACAAAAATAGTACCCAGAGTCGGCAGGCAAACTGGGAGGAGAGGAAGCAGCAGTCAAGAACAGGCTCATTAACTAGAACCAATACATTAAAACAGTTTCTCTCCGGTGCCCCGCACACGCAGGTATCAGGAGACTGACCACAGCCACTGCCGGCCGGAATGTGTGAAGGCAGGCGTTCGCACCCTTTCTGCAGCTGCCAACCACTTAATCTTTTCTGGAAAGTAATTTGGCAGTATTTATTAAAATGGAAAAAGGTTTAACTCCATGACCTAGCAATCCCACTTCTAGGAATCCATCCTGTAGAAAGGACACTGTCCCTTCTCTACGGATAGATCAGGAAGCAGGTAGAGGGAAAGACAAGTTCGGATTGAACCTGATGCTCATGAAGGGGGGAGGACACTAGCCATGGGTAGAAACCTGTGAAGAATGGTAGATGGTGCGGTTGATAAAAATTTTGAAGTGAGGCAGAGTGAAGTGGCACACGCCTTTAATCCCGGCACTCAGGAGGCAGAGGCAGGTGGATCTCTGTGAGTTCAAGGCCAGATTGGTCTAGAAAGCTAGTCCAGGACACCCAGGGCTTTTACACAGAGAAACCCTGTCTCAAAAAAAAAAAAAACGGGAACCAAAACAACTGTGCGTGCATGTGCGTGTGCGTGTGCGTGTGCGTGTGTACGAGCATGCTTTCATGTTTAATGTCCACTCACAGCCTCTCACTCACTGCTAGGCTAATAAAACAAGAATGAGAGAGCCTTTCATATGTGGGTGTTTGACAGAATTCCTCCAGTCATTTGTCTTTGAGACAGTCTCCCTATGTACCCTTGTCCTTGAACTTAATATGTAGACCATGCTGGCCTCAGACTCAGAGATCTGCCTGCCTCTCCCTACCAAATGGTGAGATTAAAGGTGTGTGCCACCATGCCCTGAGGGATTGCAGTTCAAAGACTAGTTTGAGAGAACAGATGGCACCCTTGAAGGAAGGAGCAAGGACACAGGCAACCCTGGAGGAAAAGAAGATGCCCTTGGGGGAGGCTGCTCAACTTGCACCTCTGGCTATGTAAGGTGCAGGATGCAAGGAACAGGAAGGGAATGCACAAGGGGGATAGGGACTCTGCCTTTCTGCTGGAGGCAGGCTGCCCTGAGTCCTGTGGGAGGGATGACAGGAATTCCAAGCTATAATGTCCTGGTACCTCAGCAGAAGGCTCTGGAGTGAAGAATTCAGGCCATAAAGCCTGCCTGCCTGCCTGCCTGCCTCTGCCCTGGTGAGCATGAGAATCTACCACTGTTCTGTCCCCAAGACTACAGCAGAGACTACACCTGTCTCTTGCTCACCTTGGCCAGTTCCAACCTATTTTGTTTTGAGGCAAGAGCCCACAGACCAGGCTCCTCCTATCTCTGCCTCCCAAGTTCTGGTATTATAGGGTCAAGCCCAGGTAAAGTCACTGTTTTTTAGGCCAATAAAATAATACCATGGGCATGGTGGTATCCAACTCCTTTAATTCCAGCACTCAGGAAGTAGACGCAGATGGGTATCTTTGAGTTAAGGCCAGCCTAGTCTACATACTGAGTTCTGGAACAGCCAGGGTTACATAGAGAGACCCACAGGAACTCAAGGCCAGCCTGGGCTCCATGAGCTCTTCTCTTAAATAAAAAGACCATCCACTGGCTAGAGAGCAGGTGTGCAGTAAGCCTGTAGTTCTTGTATTCTATGCCCCCTGCAGCCCCTCCCCCATCTCAGAAATATCTGCAGCCGCCACCCAATCCCTACCCCTCTCGGGGAAGCTGGTTCTGCTTGAGCCCCAAGTGCTCAAGTTTCTGTTTGTAGAAATAGAGAAGAAACAAAGTTGGTGTCCAGGCTGGGGATGGGGGTAGGGGACCTCAGGGCTTCCTCTTTGTCTCCAGCATTTACAGCTTCTCAGCCCCCTCTGCTATCTCCCTGCTCCGGCAAGGCCAGGACTGTAGTAGAGGTGAGGTACAGAAGGTCACTCTGCAAGTTTACCCACCCAGGCAGTAAGCCACACCCACCACTAGCATAGGCACCTGTGACCTTTAGCCTCTGTCCCATTCTACTACAGATACATAAAGGAAGATTGGCTGTTGAGAGAAGTGCTGGCTTGGAGGTCCCAGTATCCCCCAATGGTCCTCGGGTGACTACCCTTGGGATACTGGGCAGATTCACAGAGCAGAGTGACTAGATAGCTGTAGTCAGGTGACAGCAAGGTAGAGAGATGAAGGAAGATGACTTCACAGCCTTCACAGCCACAGTATCAATGTGACCCCCCCACTGGGGGTGTTGCTTAGAAATCCTGGTGGCCCTCAAAGCAAGGGAACAAGATGAAGGCCGCTGACCCAGCCTGTCCCTGACTGTGGGCCCTCTGCTGTCCTTGGGATTCAGTAGTTGGTCTGGCAGCTTCTGCGCAGGTAGCTAGATGACAGCACCCAGCAGATTTTTGGTCCCATCTCCTTAGAAATCACACCGAGTTATACATTAACCACAGGGCTAGAAGGGGCCTCAAAGGCGCCTCATGTCTTTTATCAGGTCTGTTATTCACAGAGCATGGTCCATCCCAGCAGGGCAAGTGGAGCTCAGACAGGGCCAGACTCCAGGTTCCACCCACAGGCCTCTCTAGTCCATGCCCAGGTGCATCACTTCCTCTATGTTCCCTCCCTCATAGAATGCAAAGGGGAAGCTGGCAAGGGTCAGGAGAGAGGCAGGGGCTGCAGGGCACAATGTGCCAGTCAGAGGGGACTCTTGCCAACCCAGGCCCTGCCAGAGGTGCAGGTGGGTGCCCCCAAAGGGCACCTTCAGCTTCTTTTCCTCCAGGGTTGCTTGTGTTCTTGCTCCTTCCTTCTTCAAGGGTGCCATCAGTTCTCTGAAACTAGGCTTTGAATTGCAATCCCTCAGGGCATGGTGGAACACACCTTTAATGCCAGTATTACTTAGGCAGAGGCAGAAAGATCACTGAGTCTGAGGCCAGCCTCGTCTACGTAGTGAGTTCCAGGCTAGCCAAGGCTACCGAGGGATACTGTCTCAAAGACATATTTCAATCCTGCTTGAACCGTGTTGCCTGTATGATGTTAGAAAGTGGTCATAGATGGTAAGATTGTAGGGAGGGTTCAATGACATGGCAATTAGCTAGTTGTGTGAAGTGTCAGTTCTCTCTCTTTTTTTTTAATTTTTTTTTTGGATTTTCAAAACATGGTGTCTCTGTGTAGCCCTGGCTGTCCTGGACTCATTTTGTAGACCAGGCTGGGCTTGAACTCACAGAGATCCAACTGCCTCTGCCTCCAGAGTGCTGAGATTAAAGGACTGGGCCACCATGCCTGGGTGAAAAAGCATCAGTGTATAAACTGCTCTGGGAAATCTCCCCACCTCCACCCCACCAACTGGGGTCTCAAGGAGGCTGGTTCTGCTTGAAGACTCCAGGCTGAGGCTAGGAATGACAGATGGCTAGCTCTGGGAAGGTGGACTATAGAAGGCACACAGGAGGGACTAGGAAGCCAGCAATGTGCAGCTGGGACCAAGGGAAAACCCTTGTTGCGCTCACAGGCTGGGTGGAGATGTAGTCAGGACTAGTCTCCATGGCACTGAGAAGCTGAGGAAGAGGAACCTCCCAGGAGAAGTGGAAAGTCTAAATCTCCAGAGAAGCAATTAGGATGTGGATTGGGCTATGCACCATAAAGGGAGTGAAGTAGCATGCTAGAACAGGGTTTGTGGAGTCATGTCACAGGTGAAAGTGTGACTCCACAGCACAGGAGAGCAAAAAAGCTCCTCATTGCCTATCCTTCCAGGCTATCAGAGCAAGGCCAACCAGTGCAGAGACCTGAGGAGATCTGAAGTCAGGCACCTGGTTTCTAGGGCAACCACATCACAGGCCAGCATAACTTCAGAAAAGGCAGACTTGTGGGACTGGTCCACTCCCATTTAATCTGGCGACAGTAGCCTCCTAGCTATAGAATGAAGCCTGGAGCTGGTCACTGCTCCAGGTTCGGAATAGCTGAAGTCTCATTCCTTCCAGTTCTGCCAGCTGAGGTCTGCAGGAAGGCTCTTCACTCTCCCTGGTCTACCCCTCCTCCCCTCTCCACTGCACACGCTGCACTCCTCCTTCCCAAGGAGCTCATGGGGGCTCTGGATAAGCTCTGCTGAGACAAAACACCACTACAGCTTCCCTTTTCTGCCTGGCCTCCAGCAGCTCCTCCCCCAGGCCAGGAGGAGCGCCCAGCTCATCAGCCCTCAAGATGCCAGGGGTCGTAGGAGGGCTTTAGGCCCATTTCCCCTCAGGCAGGACCTGGGCTGGGACCACTTTTGCAGAATACTCCAGACTAACCCTACTCCTTACAGTAGGCCTGGCTCTGGCCCAAGCTTTGTGACCCCACTCCGTCCCTTTGCCCTGCGGTTCCACTTTTTGGGATTCACCCTGGAGCCCAGGGAGAGTGTTTCGGAGCCGTTTGCAACGATAGGATGTCCTGGTGGCCCTTGTAGGGAGGCCCTGGGTTGCACAGATGCCAAACTGCGCTTTAGAGTCAGGCGTATCCCGCGGACAGAAGCCTCATACACTGGGCAACCCTAAAAGGCCGCACGTGGACAAGCCGCTGGAGAACACGGGACTTTTATTTTGCACAGTGCTCGGATCTCTTAGGCAACGCGCAAGTATGCACACGGGACCACAGCCACGGAGACGCCAGCCAGGAAACGTCCTCTGGGAACGCTCAAAGGACAGCGCGGCGACTCCCAGCAAACCCTGCGTGACCTTGACGTCATCAGAGAGCACCGGAAGTGTGGCGGCCTCAGCCGAGCCACGTGTGGAGCCGAGAGCCGGCGTAAGCTGGGTAAGCTTCCGAGCTGGGATTCACAGCTGGGGCGGGAGCGGCGCTCCGGGCTTTCCTGCAGGTTCCGTGCAGTTCTGCGGGGAGCCTCCCTAGGGACTCTGGGCAAGGTGTTCCGGGCAATCCGGGCTCGGAGGTGACTTCTCTCCCCTGCTGGTGCACGCCTCTCAGAGCCGCCGTCTTCACAGCTGGCTAATGGAGAAAAGACTATGTTCTGTTCCTTCCTGTGTGGGAATCCTTAGGCCTGTACTATTACATACTCTATCTTATGTCCTCCCAGATCCAGAAGCGCACCATATGTTAGGCTAGAGTGCAGCTCTGTTGATTGCCCAAGCAAGACTGCTACTCCTGCCTATACTGCTCAGAACCTGGACTCCACAGACCCTCATCCTGCCTCCTGGTCCTCTGAATTGATGCGCACGCACCACTTCCCCGGGTCCCTGACACTTGGCAGACGTTAATACCATGAGTTTTGTGGCATACGAGGAGCTGATCAAGGAAGGCGACACAGCCATCCTGTCACTGGGTCATGGCTCGATGGTGGCAGTGCGTGTACAGCGTGGGGCACAGACCCAGACCCGGCATGGCGTCCTGCGGCACTCAGTGGACCTCATTGGCCGCCCATTTGGCTCCAAGGTGATCTGCAGCAGAGGCGGCTGGGTGTATGTGCTACATCCCACTCCTGAGCTCTGGACAGTGAACCTGCCCCACCGCACACAGATCCTGTACTCCACCGACATTGCCTTACTCACCATGATGCTGGAGCTGCGGCCCGGTTCTGTGGTCTGTGAATCAGGTGAGCTCCAGTGTCTTCAGAACTGAGCACCTACATGAAAGTGGGAGTCAGACCCACAGTTAAGACAGTTTACAGCCAACCCTTTTTGCAGATGTGTGCAGAACTACTTCATTTCAATTCTAGATTTTATTTAGCAACTCTACTTGCCATGAAGGGTGTGACTACAAGGACAGAAGCAGAGAAGCCCACTAGCTGGTGTCATTTAAATGACAACTGGTGGGGACTGACCTGGGTTGGAGAAGGAAGAGGAGGAGGGGGTGGTGGTGCCCTATGAGGGTCTTGGCCTGCTTTGATAGGTCAGGGTTAGGCTTGGTTGGTCCTGGCCAGAGTGCTGACTGCCCATCTCTAGGCCAGCCGCCCTTCCTGCAGGGAGGCTGGTTACCCCACGAGCTCACTCCAGAGAGAATTCTTCCCCACACTCATTCACAGCCAGGGGATGTATAGAAGTGCTTAAGAGCTAGCTGTGGCTCACATATACACCTTAGGTACTTTGGCCACTGGGCACAGCAATCTAGGCACGCACCTCTGCCAAGAGTGACTCCAGGACCAGATGTGTCTAGATCCTTGGTGGTGTATTTCTCATGGGCTAGGGTCCAAGGTCATAAGGGTTCCCGTTCTCCCTGTTGCTGTCTTTCTGGGGTTTCATATTCTCCCCCTCTGAAGGGAGAGTGTGGAGAGCAGAACTTAGAGCCAACTCTGACAGCTCTCCTCATGTACCCTGCATTAGGCACTATCCTCTCTCGGGGCCTCACTTTTCAGTCAACACACTCCTGTGCTCCCACCCTGCCCTCAAAAAGGACAGGCTGTGAGCCTGGTGACCATTCAGTGCTGTTGACTCTGAAAACCTTATAAGACAGGGATGCTTGTTTGAGGGTGATTTAGAGGGATCCCCAAACTCAGGAAGGCAGGGATCTGAGGTGTCCTTTGGGTTAAAAATGATGAGGTGCCACCAAAAGCCGAAGAAAAGCTGTGAGATAGGAGCACGATTCTTGGGCATGTTGGCAAGAAGATCAGTGTGGGCAGAGTGGGAAGTGAGGGCAAAGGAGCAGTAGATGAGGTTGGGAGCCAGGAGGGGTGCCTTCAGAGGGATTTCAGGAGTCTGGAGTCTACCTCAAATGGGAAGGTTAGCCCTGCCGCTGTGCAAAGGATGGGTCTGATTGACAGTAGTAAAAAGAACAGAGGCTGCAGATGACAAAGAGGAAGGGGCCTGGTGGATTGCAAGTGGGTGTTGCTGGTGGGTGGCTGAACAATCTGGCCCCCACAGTGAGTGTCACTTCCTGGGTCTTGGAGTGATCAGGGTTAGATGGGGTCCAGCTTTGCTCCTAGGTATTTTTGGGGGAGGGGCAAGGTTGTAAGAGCACCTGGGGTCAAGAGGGCACATTGCTAGAAGTGGTCAGACCTCCAGGCTGCCTAGACTTCCAAGCATGGGTACTTCCAAGGTGTGGAAGGGACAGTTAAGGGCATGAATGGAGACCGAGCTAACCCAGGTTCTGGAGTCTGAAGTCAGATGAAGGACAGCTCTGCCTCTGAGGAACAGTGGAGGCTTTGTTTTTGTTTTATTTTTGCTTTTTGAGACAGTGTTTCTCTATGTAGCCCTGGCTGTCCTGGAACTCACTCTGTAGACCAGGATGAACTCAGAACTCAGAGATCTGTCTGCCTCTGCTTCCCCAGTGCTGGGATTAAAGGCGTGAGCCACCACTGCCTGGCTGAGTGGAGGCTTTTTGACAGAATGGTGACATTATGGGCAGGGTGGAGCAGGATGGTTTTCTGTCACATGAGTTTGAGGCACAGCAGGTAGAATTGGCCCAGTACTGTGGGGGTGGGTTTAGCTGATTTGGGGATGTGAAAAGGATGAGCTAACCTGAATGAGTCAAGGAGCACTCGGGAGGAGGTAGAAAATAAGATGGGCAGCTGTCAGCAAGACCCATGGATTAACCGCAGCAGAAGAAGAGGTCCCGGGACAGGACAGGCTCAACGTTAGTTCTGCTTAGACTCACCCTGTAGCACCCCCACTGAGTCCACGCTTCAGATTTGTTCTGTGTGTGCACTGGGTAGGGCTGCCCCTGTCCTCATCTGTACCTACAAGACACAGCCCATCAACTCCAGCCCCAACATCCCAAACCCAAGGCTGAGGCTCATGATGTGACACCCACCTCTGACATGCCTGTTAGATCTCCTTCCTCCTGGAGAGGATGAAGCGGTTTGTGGGTGACTATGGGCCTCAAAAGACTCCTGACTCCTATCCGTCTCTCCTGCCAGGCACAGGCAGCGGTTCTGTCTCCCACGCCATCATCCGCAGCATCGCCCCCACTGGCCACCTACACACGGTGGAGTTCCACCAGCAGCGGGCAGACAAGGCCCGGGAGGAGTTCCAGGAGCATCGGGTGAGCCAGTGGGTGACCGTGCACACCCAGGATGTGTGCCGCAGTGGCTTCGGTGTGACCCACGTGGCTGATGCTGTCTTCTTGGATATCCCATCCCCCTGGGAAGCTGTGGGCCATGCCTGGGATGCCCTCAAGGTTGAAGGTGCGTCACTGGTGTTGGTAAGGGTGCTGATGGATGGCTCAACTTCTGGGTCATCTGGAACTAAGGAAGACTCACACAGTAGCAATGGCCAGGCTGGGACTTCTTAGCCCAAAGTGAGGACTGGCTCAGGCTGAGACCAGGGTGAGGCAAAATGGGTCCTATTCTCCAGCCAAGATAAGAAGAACTCAATGAGGCCCTGGGGCCCTGGCAACTCCATCCAGGTTCAGGAAGGATCTACATGACAGGACAGGCCAAGATCCAAGATGGAGGTCATAGGCATCCCCTACCCCCAACCATTTCCTGCATTCTCTCTACACCCATGCTACAGAGCCAGGCAGCTGGACCCTTTTAGGGAAGATGCTGAGTGTGGAGGCGGGGCACTGGGGAGGCCTGGAGAAGGTCGGCCGCAAGCCAGAGAAGCAGCTGCTGAGTCCCAGGGATTTCGCCTTTTCTGGAGAAGGAGCAGGCTTGGCAGCTGGGGCTGCTCTCCTCCCAGCTCTGTACAAAGGGTGGGGGAGCCTCTTTAGGAAGACAGACAGGAGCCCAGGCCCTCCTGCTGCCTCAGGTTCTGCCCAGACCTCTGTGTCCCTTCTGTCTGCTAAGCTGGCCTCAAGCTGGGAGGGGAAACCTGGAGGTCCACACCTGAAAGTTCCCTGACTCGGGGTCCTTAGTCTGCCCAGCCTCAGTGAGGTCCACGCCAAGCAGGTGAGCTTCCTTGCAGGGTAGTCAGAGGCACCTGCACCCATTTTTTGGTCTTGTCCCATGTCCTCCTCTTCTGGGCTCTTTCCCCAGATCTTCATGTTTTGGGACCTTAGGTGCCTTTTCTGTAGGCTTGGTGTTTTTTAGCGCTGCCTCTCTGTGGTGTATACTCCGGCCTCTCGAAAGGAGTATGTGGTTTGCTTTGCTCTTTAGTGAGAGTGGGCTCTTTGTACTGGCGTCAGGCCTTCTCCTACCTCACACCTGCAGGAGTCCTGTGTTAGGGAGCATTGTGGCTATCATGCCTAGGGACATTTGTACACACTACTCCCCTGCCCTGACTTGCTCATGATCCCTGCCAAGGTAGGGATAGGGCATCGTCACAATCTCGGGGCAGGCTGAGTGAAGCCTGTAGGCTTCCCCAGTTGGAGGCAGCAGGGAGGAGCTTAAACTGTGCTCCCTTTAGGCTCCTCCTGTTCCCTAGAGCCTGTGACAGCCTCTAATTTCCTGTGACAGCAGCAACCCACACACCCCCCATGTTGCCCTATTGTTAGAGCTATTCTTGAGTCTGGTGCTGACAGCCTTGACCCCAGCCCTCCACTGTCTCCTACAAGGCAGGGTGGCGACGTCTGCTGGCAGCCCAGGACACCCAGCCTGCCAACCTAGGCTCCTGTCCCAGGGTGGGCCAGCAGGTAGGGTACAACTGTACAGCTTCCTAAGACCGGACGTACATAGCTGCTTGGTCTGGGGACTTACAGTCTGCAGGCAGTCTTGAGCCAGCCTCAGGTCCAGGGTGGGCTGTGGGTGCCACTACCCTGCCCTCTGACCCTGTGTCTTGCTCCTACAGGTGGGCGCTTCTGTTCCTTCTCTCCATGCATTGAGCAGGTACAGCGCACGTGCCAGGCACTGGCAGCCCATGGCTTCACAGAGCTCAGCACCCTGGAGGTGCTGCCACAGGTCTACAATGTACGCACCATCAGTCTGCCCTTGCCTGACCTGGGGGCCAACGACCTAGAGGTCTGCGTGGGCTCCGATGCCAGCCCCTTCCGTAGTGGCACACCCATGAAGGAGACTGTGGGCCACACTGGCTACCTGACTTTTGCCACCAAGACCCCAGGCTAGTGGGCCTGGGCAGGAGCAGCACAGGCGAACACGAGACAGAGGCCTTAGGTCAGCTACTGCCTGTGGGGCTTGTGCTTAGAACCAGATGGGAGGGGGCAGGGGCCTCCTGGGTGGCTTAGGCCTGCCTTATATGGTCAGCTACTGCCTGTGGGGCTTGTGTTTAGAACCCGATGGGAGGGGGCAGGGGCCTCCTGGGCGGCTGACGGGGTGAGTAGGCTGGCCCTGTTCAGGAAGGAGGCATGTCTGTCTTCTGAGAGGAGGGAAGGCTGCACCTCATCGTCCAGCTCAAGCTCTGTCCTGACTTTTCTTTGTTGTCAACGTGAAGCTTCCTCGCCGTAGGCTGTCCTGAGTGTTGAGACCAAATGGTACAAGTTGAGGACGCTTTGGGCACTGCCTGAAGCCTGGGCTGACCTACAGGGCAATGAACTGTCCCATCCCTGGTTCAAGGCTCCAGCTACTGGTGGTCCAGAGCTTAGGCAGAAGCTGTGGTTGAACTAACCAGAAAGCCTGGCCCTGCCCTCATCCCCTCTGTGCTTCCCCGAGGCTGATGGAGGGGCCAGGCTGGCCTAGGGATCAGAGAAGGTGACTCAGTCTTGTGCTGCTCAAGCCAGATGCGAGCATGCCTGTCCCAGGAGTCTGCTGTGCTCTCATCTGGGCTTAGGCATCATCCTGTATGATGGAGCCCGGCATGGATAGGCCCATGTTGGAGCTAGCTAGGGTCAAAGGAAGGGCTCAATAGAGGAGGCAGTGGGTGGGCTAGGAGCCCTGGCTGTGGACCTGCTGCATGTGTCACTGGGGCCTGTTGTCCATCTCTGGTGTGTGGATAGCTTCAAGGAAGTCTCAGTCCCCAGATAATATTGGCGTGGAGCCGTCCTGCAGCCGCTGATGATACATGGAACCAGCCATTGAGAGAATTGCCATGTCATACTGGCCCCTGAGCATATCTAATGGAGGAATAAACATTTGTCCTGCTGTGCCCTGCTGTTCTCCTGCCTGCCAGAAGGGCTGTCCTTCAGCTGTGATCCAGGCCCACTGCCCCACACTTGGCTTCCTGACCTCTGACCTTTCCTCTCTGCCCTAAGTAGGTACTGTGGGGTCTCTAAGCTCTAGGACATCAGTGCAGAACTCTTCACAAAGGCACAAGTGTGTGTCCACCTCCACCCCTGCAGAAAGGGCCTGTTGTTCCTAGAAGTACAGTAGTAGCTCTCTGTGGCTTAGGGCACCAGGCCTCTCTCTGCTCTTGTCCTGGGCTCCTTCCCACATTTCCTTGAGGACCTAACTCAGCGTTCCTGGTGGTGGTTTCCCAGAGTGCCCTCTTGCTGTTCAATGTCAACTGTAGGGCCTGGAGATCTTGTCCTGAGAGGCCTGTGTGCCCTCAGAGCAGTTCAGGGTCCTTGTTCCAGGGGCTGAGCTTCCCTCTAGGACCTGGTCTCAGCTCTAATGTAACGCCTAGCCTGAAGGACAGGAGAGGTTGCTGGGCCATGTTCAACATAAAGCGGGGCTCTTCAGGAGCTCCTGAAGAGTTATACGCTGGATGATTTGGGCATCTTGCTACCCAGCCTGGCCAACAGGCAAAGGTCAAGAGACGGCATTACTGAGGAGCAAGCAGAGCCTGCTCAGTTGTAAGACACATAGGCCGTATTGCCAGTAAGGCCTAGGTTATATCTTTTTTCCATATGAGTCTCACTGTGGTTAGATGTCCTGAAGAAGGGGCTGTGGCCATGCTGGGAAAGCCCGGTCTACCTACTATCCCATGGGATAACCAGGCTGTGGCTTTTATAGTATCTGGTCCTTAGAGTGTCTACCCAACCCCAGTTCACCTCTAAGCCTAGCCCAGACATATTGGAATTACCCAAGAATCTTTGTGTCTCTGTGGCTCTGCTCAAATAATCTTTTTATTTATTTATTTTTATTTTTTAAAGACAGAGTTTCTCTGGGTAGCTCTTGCTGACCTGGTTCTTACTGTATAAAACAGGCTGGCCTTGAACTCAGAGATCTGCCTGTCTCTGCTTCCTGAGTACTGGTATTAAAAGTGTATGCTACCGGGCTGGAGAGATGGCTCAGAGGTTAAGAGCACTGGCTGTTCTTCCAAAGGACCCGGGTTCAAATCCATCTACACTGAAATCTGGTGCCCTCTTCTGGAGTGCAGGCATACATGCAGACAGAATACTGTATACATAATAAATCTTAAAAAAAAAAAAAAAGTGTATGCTACCATCTTTTTTTGTTTTGTTTGGTTTGGGTTTTTGAGATAGGGTTTCTCTGCGTAACAGCCCTGACTGTCCTGGACTCACTATGTAGACCAGGCTGGCTTCAAACTCACAGAGACCCGCCTGCCTCTGCCTCCCAAGTGCTGGGATTAAAGGCGTGTGCCACCACGCCCAGCCAATTATCCCTTCTTGATTCCTTTTCCAGACCTACCCACTCAGACCAGAGCATTCAGCTCAGCCATCTGTCCATATCCTATAATGATCTGCTGAGGGTTGCCTCACCTTGGAAGCACCTAAGGCAGAGGAGGAGAAACTAGGTCCCCAGGTCCTACAGACTGATTCTGACTCCCAGGGGGCATCCCTGCACCCATGGTTGGTGAGTCTAGTTTGCCGATCTTGGGCGCACCTGACTCAGACGCTCGGGACTCATTGTGGGCAAGATCCTGGAAACTTCCCGACCAACCTGACTCCTGTCTCTGGTCTCAGTTTTCCCTTAGATCTTTTCCTGGGTCCCAACCTCTTGCATTGTGGCTAGGGCAGCAGCTTACCTCCTTGGCAAGAGCCTGATTTGTAGTCCCAAGCCCTGGGAGGCCCTGAATGCATACGTAGGTGCAGATCCTGGCTCGCCTGCTGGAAGGCTCTTGGGCCAGGATAGTCAGCTTCCTGGGGTGTATTTCCTTTCTAACTATATGTAAGCTGTGCCCAGCCAGGCCTTAGAATGTGTTGCCCTATGTTTGAGGGGTTTCCAGCAAGAGCCCTAGGATCTAGTGTTGAGTCTCTGGGTGAGGAGTGGGTGGTCCAAGGGTTGCCAGAGATCCCCTTGTCTCTTCCATTGTCTAGGTCTCCTGGAACCTGCCCTTGACGCTGTGTCTTCTTGTCCCCTCCTGACCATTGTCACTTCTTCCTGCCTCAGCCTAGACTGCATCCTGGGGACAGGCAGGCTGCCAGGAGTCACAGCCTGACTCCAGCAGCAGGGAGAGGTGCTCCCTGCCCACTGCTGCAAATGCTACACAGTGGAGAAAGCAGTCTTTCCCCCCAGCTTGCACATCAGAAGCCAAAGGGGATGGGTTGGTGAACACCCTGTGCACTGAAGGCCAGCCTAGGGTGTGTTTGTGGGCTCAGTTGAATAAGAGTCTCCTTAGCGAGGGCTGGAGAGATGGCTCAGTGGTTAAGAGCACTGACTGAGCAGGGCGGTGGTGGCATATGCCTTTAATCCCAGCGCTTGGGAGGCAGAGGCAGGTGGATCTTTGCAAGTTCGAGGCCAGCCTGGTCTACAAAGTGAGTCCAGCACAGCCAGGGCTGCACAGAGAAACCCTGTCTTGAAAAACCAAAAAAAAAAAAAAGAGCACTGACTGTTCTTTCAAAGGACCAGGGTTCAAATCCCAGCACCCACATGGCAGTTCACAGCTGGTTGTGGTGGCGCACGCCTTTAATCCCAGCACCTGGGAGGCAGAGGCAGGTGAATGGTGGATCTCTGCAAATTCAAGGCCAGCTTGGTCTACAAAGTTCAGGACAGCCAGAGCTACACAAAAATCCTGTCTCAAAAAAAAAAAAAAAGACTTAGCTGTGCGTGGTGACGCACACCTTTAGTCCCAGCACTCAGGAGGTAGAGGCAGGCAGATCTCTGTGAGTTCGAGTCCAGCCTGGTCTACAAAGTGAGTCCAGGACTACACAGAGAAACCCTGTCTCGGAAAAAAAAAAAAGAGTCTCCTTAGGAAGGGTCATCCTTCAGGCCTGAGCTCATGAGGCTATAGGAACATCTGGGGGTGTCAGTGCCCAATGCTTCCAGCTCTGTACCCCCATCTGGTGAGCAGCAGAGAAAAGCAGGGGCTCAACTGTCCTGTATAGGTAATGGTTGGGAAGACCTCCCAAGGAGGGGGCCTCAAGTTTTTAGACTTGACCTAGGCAGCAGAGCTCGGGTGGATGACCTGCCTTTAGGAATGAGGGTGAGGATGTGCTCAGTCTCTGGATATGCCGCTCAGATTGGTGGTGAGTCACCTCCCCGTGGGGATGAGACAGTAACTGCCTCGTGCTTGCTGAGAGTGTGTCATCTCAGTGACTGGGACACGCAGCTTACAAAATGTCACTGATTTTTGCTACCTGCTTCCAGAAGCCCTCCTTTGAGGAGAGGGGAGTGGCTGACAGGATGGCTCAGCAGTTAAACTTGATGGCCTGACTTTGCTCTCTGGGACCCACATGGCGGACAGAGAGAACTCCCTCTGAGTTCCATATATGTGCCATGGGACATGCAAGCAGCCCTGCCACTCAGTGCAAAATCAATAAGCAATAGAAATGTGTGTATGATTGTAAACATGTAAGCTGTGTGCATGCACATGTGAAATCTGGAAAACAGCCACAGGTATCATGCCACCCACCTCTTTCAAGACAGGGTCTCATTGATCTGGAGCTCACTGTTAGAACAGTAACTGCAGGAATCCTATGTCCACCTCCCCAGCACTGGGGTTGTAAGTATATGTCCTGCACCTATCATTTTCACATTGACTTCAGTGTCCAATACGAGCCTTCCTGCTTAGAAGACATGCTTTGAGCCGGGCGTTGGTGGCGCACGCCTTTAATCCCAGCACTTGGGAGGCAGAGGTAGGCGGATCTCTGTGAGTTCGAGGCCAGCCTGGTCTACAAAGTGAGTCTAGGACAGCCAGAGCTGTTATACAGAGAAACCCTGTCTCGAAAAACCAAAAAAAAAAAAAAAAAAAGAAGACATGCTTTGGCAGCTGAGCTGTTACACTAGCTCAGCTCCCTTTTCGCTCTTTCAGAAT
>CAJQZJ010001511.1:18016140-18029009 GCA_907164525.1 Lophiomys imhausi
TATTCACTAAATCTAACTTATATTAACCTATCAGCCCCTACACTGGTGTCTGCTCCCACTGAGCCAGGTGTGAAGGGTTTGGGGAGTCCAGAATTCGAGTTGTGAGTGGGTACAGGCTTTTTGGGGGTGGGGTGGGGGGAGTCCTGTTGTGCATAGCTATCCTTAGAACCAAGCAAGTACCACACCCTGCACCCTGCAAAATGATTGTCCCAGCTAGGATTGTTGACTGTCTACTCATGGAAGGGCGGGGAGAGTCAAGAGACCCTTATCTGAGTAGCCATCTGCCTTAATTGGCCTCAGGAATGGCTACAGTATATAGGCCAGGGAAGACTAGGCGGGCTGGCTCACCCCTGCTGGGTAAAGGCTTTCCAGGTGCAGCCTGTTGGGAGAGGAGCACCCATATTCCTGTAAGTAACTCCCCACTCTAAGCAACTGTGTTCTGTAAGGAAGCCCAATAAACTCATTGGTTCCCTAGAGTGAACTCTGGTGGAATCATTCCTTGATTTGTCATTAGGACCAAAAGAGAAGGATAGATGATGTTTAGTCTCTCTTTGGGAAGGAAATTTATCAACAGCCCCCTACCTGAACCTGGTAGGCCCAGACCATGAGAGTTCTGTGTTTCTGGCTCCTGCCTGGGACAGGGAAGTTTGTCCTCCTTCCATGGAGAGATTGCTAAAGAGTTTTGGAGTTGAGGCTGGAGAGATGACTCAGCCGTTAAGAGCACTGGCTGCTCTTCTAAAGGACCCGGGTTCAAGTCCCAGCACCCACATGGCAGTTCACAGCTCTCTGTAATTGGAGGGTGAGTGTGGTGGCGCACGCCTTTAATCCCGGCTCTCGGGAGGCAGAGGCAGACAGATCTCTGGGAGTTCAAGGCCATCCTGGTCTACAAAGCGAGTCCAGGACAGTCGGAGCTACACAGAGAAACCCTATCTCGAAAAACTAAAAATAAAAAAGAGTTCTGGAGTCGAGTGCTGCCAACTATGGGAGCAGTAGGATTATTAGTATGCTGTGCATCCGGCGCCATCCTGCCCCCATCAAGCCGTCATCTATGCCTATGACAATTTGTGAGTTTCTAGGTCTGGTCAGCAGGCCTTTGCCCTGGAGGTTCCCCACCATACACACACACACACACACCCTCAGAGCCACCAGGCTGTACCCAGGGATGTCAGCTCTCAAAGGTCCTCACCACAACCCAAAGTCCCCGCCTTCCCCTCACACTTCTGTCTCATATCGGGTGGCTGAGTCTCAGCTGGCCTGCATGTCCCACCTGGGGCTGGGCATGTCCTATGCACCCAGTGGATGTACACTAACACCTGGCAAGCAGTATCCATGGTCCATGGAAATATGTTCTGGGGACCCCTCCCTGCTGTGTTTGAATAGCTCTTGCCACCTGCTTGTCCTCATTGTTGTTGGCCTCCCTGAGCTGGCCCCTAATCCCAGAGTCCTCCATGCAGCCCTGCAACCCCACAGAGAGGAGTCTGCCTGTGGTCAGTGTAGGAGAAGCGGTGATGACAAGGAGGGCAGTTCCTGGGGTATTGGAGGCTTTAGGCAAAGAGTTTACTCTCAGCCTTAGTCTGTTGGGCCCATGTGGACTGGGGTGCACTTAGGAACTCCCCACTTGGGTTCCTGGAGCTCCTTGAGAGCTGCACAGGGGAAAACCACAGACGCACACACTGCACGTACACATCAGCACCCCAGGTCAGGGAGCTCTCTCTGGTTTCTGCACTTTCTGGGTCATTGCTTGGGAGCCCACCTCTGGCCAGGAGACAAGCTACCGGGAATGGCTCATCTTCTAACCTCAAGCTATTCCTTCAACCACCCCTGGAGTTTGCCTGCTTCTTTGATTACCTGGACAGAAAGCTGCCTAGTCCCTTGACTAGGCCTCTCTGGCCTAGCCTCGTCTCTGGGTGGAGCCTATACCACCAGCAGGTGCTGTTACCTGATCAGGGACAGGATGAGGTTGTAAGGCCCCCTCCCCCACTTGGTGAACTTTCAAGAGAGGAAGCCTGGGCCCCTCCAAGGCTGAGCTGAGGCCTTGCAGGGTCTCTCCTAGACCAGGAGCTGGAGACAAAGCAGCAGCTGCCAGCAGGGTGAGGTGGGGGCCCACAGCCTTTGTGCTTGTGGGGCCCCTCCTGGTGACCTCACCATCCACCAGAGAAGGGCCCTTTCTTCCCAAAGGCAGCCTTTGGGAATCCGCCTGGGGACAAAGCCACTGCCAAGTGGGGGACCAGCGAGTGGCTGGCCGTCCTCATGGCATAAATTAAGGGGGGCCAGAGGAGGGCAGTTGCAGCTGGTGCCTGTGAAGGGCAAAAATCCCCCAACTCACACAGTGGAGAGGGCTACTAGCCCACCAGCCTCATTCATCTATTCACCCTGTTCATAGTGCTCTTGGGCACTGGCCCAGGCAGTGATGATTGGAGGGGGCAAGATTTAGGGACAGCTGGGACTTGCGGACCACTGCTGCCTTCCAGACTTGAGCAGAGTGGGGACATCTTGCCATAAGATCATAAAGAGTCATAGCTACTCAGGGCCACACAGACCTCTGGGGGGCTGCAGGAAGTCTGAAAAATAGTTGCTTTTCTGTGTACAGTGTCCAGTGACACCCCTGTCCTTGACATGAGGCCAAGGGTTTCCTGTCTCCAGGGTGCTCCACAAAGCTTCCTCACAGCTTGCTGGCTGTTAGCCCTGTCCCACTCTGCTGGAGACCCCACAGGATGTGGGTGGAACAGGGAGGACAACACAGAGGACTTGCCAGGACCCATAAGTCCTACCATCCCAAGCTGAGCCCAGGTCTGGAGTCTGACCACACTGAGTCAGATGATGGAGTAGGTAATCAAGGGCATGAAGAGCCTATCCAGTGACAGTGAGCAGGAAGCTTCCAGCCTGATGACACCCTGACTGGGGGTAAGGTAGTAGACAGTTGGGTGCTATGCTCACCCAGCACTTGAGATTTCTGGGATAAAAATTTATAAAGGCCTTTCAAGATCCTTGTACCTAATGTCACCCAGAGGCAGGAGGAAATATTTATAGAGTGCTGGGCCTCCCCACATACTCTCACCCCCATTTATAGACAAAGAGAGTCTCAAAGGCCTCATTAGGCCAAGAGGCCAAGCCTTCTAGGGCACTGGGCTCCCAAAGGTCAGGGGCACAGTGACCCCAAGGGCCCCAGAAGCCCTATCCCTCCCTCCCCACCCTCTGCAGATCGAGGAATGGGGGTGGGGTGTAAGTAGGCCAGCACTTTGTTCTGCGTTGCTATGGTGCCACTGCCTGCCTGTGCAAGCTTCCTTCTGGATCTGTTCCCAGGACACCTCGAGCCAGTCTGAGCTACAGCCTGCCCCAGCCCCTGTCCAGCCCCAGCCTGTTCTCAAGTCAGGGCTGCTCTCAGGCTTCTAGCCCCTCATTTTTGGCAATCTTCCCCATCTCTGCCATGACACATACATATGCACGTACATACATGTGCTTACCTATATATACACAAGTGTACCCACATACACACAGCACACATATCACATATAAGTGCGCAGAAGCATACCCACAATGCATATTTGCAGTTATATTAACATGCACATTGGCATGAACCCATACATGTGTACACATCCATATGTGGACATTACACACAGCCACACCCAGTTTGATCAGTGAAGCTGGGGGTGTACCATGTCCCAGTGCCTTAGGCTCCTTAGGTAGTCCTGCAGATTGGAGCTCCAGCCTCCAGAGATCTAGGCACTACGGGGCTGCTCAGACCAGGCAGGGGCTCAGGGATTTTGGCTGGGTTTCATCTTAACCTAACCCATCCACTTATTGAGGTCCAGAGGCTATGGCTGAGCTGGGAAGGGAGGGAAGGAAGGAGGAAGGGAAGAAGCCAGGATTCAAGGGACAAGACACCTAAATGGGACAGGGAATTGAGGCATGGGGTAGAACAAGAACTTGGTAGGACCTCAAGCCTCAGGGTCACTGGGGGAAACCTAGCAAAGTGGTAGCACCCCCCCCCCCTTTGTACCTCCATCCTGTCACCACGTGTCCTTCTCACGCCACAGGCTCCTGATTCTGTAGCTCCTTTCTTCCTCCAAGCTTCGTCTCTCCAACCTTGATCCTAACCATGGAGCAGAATCCCCAGTGGGGCGGGGCAGGTTCCCTGGCCCAGGATGGAATGAAACTGCCATTTCAAATCCCAGGGACCAACACCAAGGGTTGTTGGGCTGTTGGGAGTGTAGCCCTGGATGCTTTGTAGACCAGACTAGCCTCAAAGTCACAGAGATCCCCCTCCCTCTGGCTCCCAAGTGCTAGGATTAAAGATTTAAACTGGCAGGAGAGCCATTTCTTTTGGGTTATAAAGAGGACTGCAAATGCCTTTAATTCCAGCACTCAGGAGGTAGAGGCAAGCAGATCTCTGTGAGTTCAAGGCCAGCCTGGTCTACAAATCAAGTCCAGGACAGTCAGGGCTGTTATACAGAGAAACCTTGTCTCAAAAAGCAAAAAGAGAGAGGGAACAGCCTGTGTGTGTTTGCACGTGTTTGTGTGTGTGTGTCTGTCTGTCTGTCTGGGGGAGGGGGTCCAGGGAAGCAGCACAGATCTGCCTTTTCAGCCCTATACCCAGAGGTTCTGTCCAGGTTTTGAGCCCCACCATCCTGATGACATTGGGACCATATGGGGGCTGTTGGAGAGTGGGCCAGGCAGGGCCAGGACTGGAGACCATCCCCCTGCAGTCAAGTTAAGAGTCTTAGAGCAATTTAAAAGCTGCCAAATTTGCAGGGCTCCATGCCAACCTGCAATTGTTCATTGTGGGCAGTCACCAGAAGGCCAACTGGAGCACCAGGCACAGAGCTGCTGCCCAGGAGGTATCACAGCCACCTGTCCACCATCAGCTGGGACAGGTGCACTCAATGGGGGATGCCCAGGACTGACAGCTGCACTGGCAGACTGGGGCCTGACCATTTTTGGTGGCTTGTGCTCAGAAGGAAAACATAAAATAAAAAGGCCTGGAGTGCCCCTTAGTGGTCACATATGAAAGAACAAGGTAGGGCTGAGGTTTTTTTTTTTTTTTTTAAAGATTTATTTATTATGTATACAGTGTTCTGTCTGCAGATATATCTGCAGGCCAGAAGAGGGCACCAGATTTCATTATGGATGGTTGTGAGCCACCATGTGGTTGCTGAGAATTGAACTCATGACCTCTGGAAGAGCAGCCAGTGCTCTTAACCGCTGAGCCATCTCTCCAGCCCTAACTTTTGGTTTTTCAAGAAAGGGTTTCTGAAGCCGGGCAGTGGTGGCGCATGCCTTTAATCCCAGCACTTGGGAGGCAGAGGCAGGCGGATCTTTGCGAGTTCGAGGCCAGCCTGGTCTACAAATTGAGTCCAGGACAGCCAGGGCTACACAGAGAAACCCTGTCTCGAAACCCCCCCCCAAAAAAAAAAAAAAAGGGTTTCTGTCTGGGCCTGGTGGTGCTTGCCTTTAATCCCAGCAAAGTGAATCCAGGACAGTCAAGGATACACAGAGAAACCCTGTCTCGGAAAAAAAAAAATCTAAAGAGAGAGAGAAAGGGTTTCTCTGTGTAGCCCTGGTCCTGGAGTTCAGTCTGTAGACCAGGCTGGCCTCAAACTCACAGAGATCCGCCTGCTTCTGCCTCCCAAGTGCTGGGATTAAAGGCGTGCGCCACCACTGCCTAGCAGGGCTGAGGATTTCTGAAGAAACAGGTATGTGTTTTGGGGCTGCTCCAAGGTCAAGGGCTCTAAACTCCATGCAGGTGAATTGCTCAGTAGGCTGGATGTGGGGGGCTAGCATAGGCACAAAGCCATCTTAGTATGAGGAAATGAGGAAAGGGTGTGAGATGGGGGCAGAGAGGCTAGTGGGCTGCCATCTTGTGAGAGGTGAGTCCAGGTGCTGCCCCGAGTATCGCCTAGCTGGAGACAAGGTAGGGGGCATGCCTATGGCTCATTAGTTTTCAAGGATTTATTGCTAGGTCATGGTGGTATATGCCTTTAATTCCAGCACGCAGGAGTCAGTTGCAGGCAGATCTCCGAGTTTGAGGCCAGCCTGGTCTACAAAGTGAGTTCCTTCCTTTATTTTTATTTTAAATTTCTGGGTGTTTTGCCGGCTTATATTTCTTTTTTTTTTTTTTTAAGATTTTATTTATTGCCGGGCGGTGGTGGCGCACACCTTTAATCCCAGCACTTGGGAGGCAGAGGCAGGTGGATCTTTGTGAGTTCGAGGCCAGCCTGGTCTATAAAGTGAGTCCAGGACAGCCAGGGCTACACAGAGAAACCTTGTCTCAAAAAACCAAAAAAAAAAAAAAAAAAAAAAAGATTTTATTTATTATGTATACAGCGCTCTGCCTGCATGTATGCCCGCAGGCCAGAAGAGGGCACCAGATCCCATTATAGATGGTTATGAGCCACCATGTGGTTGCTGGGAATTGAACTCATGACCTCTGGAAGAGCAGCCAGTGCTCCTAACCTCTGAGCCATCTCTCCAGCCCGTTGCCGGCTTATATTTTTGTGCGTTACATGTATGCTTGGTACCTATGGAGGGTAGAAGAGGGTGGTGGATCCCTTAGAACTGGAGTTATAAGGATGGTTGTAAGCTGTCATGTGACTGCTGGGAATCAGATCTGGGTCCTTTGGAAAAGTAGTCAGAGTTCTTAGCTTTTAACCATTGTTCCAGCTATCCCCCACCTCAGGGCTCTTTCTTGGGAGACCCCTGGTCCAAGACACAGATCTACCCCTGGGTGTTCCCACAGGCTGAAGGCCCCAGGGACCCAGCTCTGCAGACTCTTAGCCCACCATTTGACTAGATGCAGCCTGAGAACCTTTGCACTGGCCGTTCCCATGGCCTGTATGCACTTTTCTAGGCCCTCACACAGTGCTGGCCTATAGGTTCCCTCCAGTAGCCATGTTGGTTCTGGGATGCCTGCTTTTCCTTTGGGTGCCTTGGTCAGGAGGGAGAGCCAGAAGATAGCCTTCAATGGGAAAATGGAAATTGTGATGTGAGAGGAGAGGGGCGAGCATCTAAAGCATGAGGGTCGCTGAGGAGCCTGCTGCAGCCAGCTCACAGACAGTGCCAGCGCTGGACTGGAGGCTGATGGGCACAGTGGCGCACGCCTTTAATCCCAGCAGCTGGGAGACAGAGGCAGGTGGATCTCTGTGAGTTCAAGGTCAGCCTGGTCCAGGACAACCAGAGATGTTACACAGAGAAACCTTGTCTCAAGAAAACAAAACACAAAACAAAAGAAAGAAAGGAAAGCGGGGCGTGGTGGCGCACGCCTTTAATCCCAGCACTTAGGAGGCAGAGGCAGGTGGATCTCTGTGAGTTCAAGGCCAGCTTGGTCTACAGAGTGAGTCCAGGACAGCCAAGGAAATTACACAGAGAAATCCTGTTTTGAAAAATCAAAATAAATGAATAAAAAAATAAAAATAAAGTAGCCCATTCCCTTTCTCCTGGTGCATTTGTGGCATCAAGATTGGGAAGTCAGGGCCCATGTCTGCCTTCTCCCAGTACCGACCTCACTGCTACCTGCACTCACAGCACTTCCTGTCTGCAAGTGTCACAGGTTTTGATGACCTGGGTCCTGTGGATGTGTGGAGCCTGACTGAATCCATCTTCAAAAAAGGTCCCATTTTGTATTAAGTTTGACTCAGAGCTGACCTCCAGTTCCAGAACAACAAAATGTACCCAACCTTGTATTCCAGGGGTGTTCCCTCGTCATCACCAGACAGCTCGCTCTGAGAAAGCCCCCCCAAAAAGTCTAAACAAACTTTTTGATGGTCAAGCTGACCTCAGCTAACAACGTAACCAACGAGCCAATCAGAAATGGACATGACTAGCTACCCAAATATCATCCAATCATATGGTAAAGAACCTGCTTCTTTGTCTGAGTCTCTATATAAACTTTGTACTTTTAGGTCTGGGGGCTCTCAACTCGAACTGCTGTGTCAGTGAGTATTGAGAGTCCAAGCTCTGAGCTTGAATAAACAACCCTCATGTATTTACATTGGAGTTGGCTCCTGGGTGGTCTTTGGGGTCTCGAGAACTAGGCAGAACAGATGAAAGGGAGGAACAAACCATCTTCTGTCCTTGTCCTCGGGTCTAAGGCGACTCATCCACATACAGTGCTGCAGCCGGGCTGCCTGCAGGCATGGCTGGGCTCTTTCAAGTCCTCCCAAGTCAGAAGCCACGTCCTCCAGGACTTTCTATGACCAGGTTACAACCTCTCCATTCACCATCCTACCTCAGCAGTCAGAGGCAGCTTCTGCCCTTGTGAGCAAGGGTGTCACAGCTGCCCTGGGTTAGTCCTGAGTTGGGAAAAGGATTCATGGAGCCCACTGAGGGCAGATGGCTCTCAGTTATGGTTTCAATCTGCCATCTGGATCTTGGGCACCTTGCTGTGTGGACGGTTGCTGGACATCTCCCTACTCCAGGCCTGGCCAGGAAGATGAGACACAGAAAGTCACAGTGTGCAACAATGAACCATGCTTAAGGTCAGGCCTGAGGGTACTATGACCTTTGTATATATAGTCTAATTCCTTTTCTGGTATTTTCTAGGACTCTCAGAAACAAGACCACAAACCTTTGTCTACAGTAAAAACACCAACTTCTCTCCCAAGCCTGCAGCCCAGGCTTTTAAAACCTTAATCCCTCCCATGCACATCAGAAACCACTCTGATAGCATTTACTGAGAAAAGTGGTTCCTTAGCAACCCTCTTGAGCTGTAAGTAAAGTCACTAAAATTGTACCTTAGGTGAGACTCTCCTGTGAAGCCCACACCACACTTGAGTCATCTCTATTCCCTGAGGTCCTCTATTAGTCCCAGGGTTAAAAATCTCTGTTAAATTTTTCCTGTCTAATAAACTCCAACTCTGCTTCATTCTGTCCTGAAATTCTTTTCTGTTAAGATCATAACTTCCCTAGTCCTGGTGACACACACCTTTAATCCCAGCACTCAGGAGCCAGAGGTAGTCAGATATCAGAGTTGGAGGCTAGCCTGGTCTACATAGCAAGCAAGTTCAAGGACAACCTGAGCTACATGGAGAGATCCTGTCTCAAAATACCAAAATAACACTAGAACCACTACAAGGAGGAATGAATAGACATCTTGTGAGTGGGGCCTGGTGGTGCAGAGGGAAGGGTGGTGGCTCTGGAGGGTGGAGCCTCAGGGTCACGGTAGGGACAGGTCCTAACTAGGGTACTAAGAGACTCCCCCTAGCCGGGCGGTGGTGGCGCACGCCTTTAATCCCAGCACTTGGGAGGCAGAGGCAGGCGGATCTTTGTGAGTTCGAGGCCAGCCTGGTCTACAAAGCGAGTCCAGGACAGCCAGAGATATTCAGAGAAACCCTGTCTCGAAAAACCAAAAAAAAAAAAAAAAAAAAAAAAAAGAGACTCCCCAAAGCTCTCAGGTCCTTATCTGTGTTCTCAGAAGCCGCTTCACACTCCCACACTGTCACCTCTCTCATCCTCACCTCCAGGAAGGTTCTGGATTAGGCATGGCTGGCCCCTCTTTCCTTGTGGAAACTCCAGGGTCATCTAAAGTGACAGCAGCAACCTATGTATAATAAATCCACCCACAAGGCAGCCACATGCGTCTGAGGCTCTCAGCAGCTGTGTGTGGAATGCGGACTCCTGAGGACAAGAGCCTCCCTGGGGTTGGGCTGTCTGCTGCAAGTCTGTGGGAGGGTGGGGATGGAAAGTAGGTGTCCTCCTGAGCTAGGGCTCACAAACCACATGACTCAGACACCCAGGTGGGGCAGGCAAGCACAGGCCTTTGATGGTGTTTGGTTACGCACACATCCTCCCTTCTAAGAATGCACCTGGCAGCCTAGCTCTCTCATCTGCACTAATTGTGAGCACACACCCCAGTCCAAACAACACACCTAGCAACCTCAGAACCCCTACACCCCTGACCGCCACTGAGCTACACACAATCCCATCTCTGAACAATAACGTTTTCCTGCCCCTGGTAACAATGAAGTTTAGACAGTTTTTATTCCAATATATTCCTAAGGTGTCAGAATATTACCAGTGGAAGGCCTGATCCAGCCTGAACTGGTTTGGGTGTATGTGCAGTAAGGCAAACTGTACCTTCAGTTGAGCGCGATGGCGCACGCCTTTAAAGCCCCAGCACCTTGGAGGCAGGGCAGGTGGATCTCTGTGAGTTTGAGGCCAGCCTGGTCTATATAATATTTAAGGACAAAAAAAAAAGTTCTGCAATAAACATTTAGGAAGAACCCCCTATTTGCCATTTTATACTTATCCATGACTGATCATGCATATGATTAAAAGCACATACATTATGGGAAGGCACATAAGCAATAGGCAAAAATTAATATGTGACCTCATCTGTCAATCACAGTAGAGAACCACACAAACTATATTCCTTAATAACCAGCTTCTCCTTTGTTTAGACCCTATGAAAAGAAGTCCCATCTTGGTGTGGTGGCGTACGCCTTTAATCCCAGCACTCTAGAGGCAGAGGCAGGTGGATCCCTTCAAGTTCTAAACCATCCTGGTCTACAAAGTGAGTCCAGGACACTTAGAGCTATTACACAGAGAAACCCTGTCTCAAAAACAAAACAAAACAAAAAGAAGTCCCAGACAACAGTCAGGACCCTTGAACACCCTCACTCATGTAGTTGACTCTCAGCGTGTATCTTGCTGTAATCTGTGCATTGTTTCACTCCAAATAAAGTTGGCTTGCTTCTTCCACAAATGTACTTGAGTCCTTTTCTTTTTCTTCAGTTTTTTGAGACAGGGTTTCTCTGTGTAACATTCCTGGCTGTCCTGGACTCACTTTGTAAACCAGGCCGGCCTTGAACTCACAGAGATCCCCCTGCCCCTGCCTCCTGAGTGCTGGGATTAAAGGTGTGCGCCACCACACCTGGCCATCCTTGTCTGTTAAGAGCTGTGCATCTCTTCCAGGAAGCCCTCCCCAGACTTCTCAACCACACATGACCCTGCATGGTGGCCCTCACCCCAGGGTGCAGGTGCTTGTGTGTGGATCACTTGCGTTCCAGTCTGACCAGAACAATAAGTACCTGACTTTGACCCCTCTTGACACCCTTGTCTTCCCAGAGACTTGGTTGTTTTATGTCCTCTTCTGCACCCCCAGTTCAGCTCAGTAATTCTGCATCCGAGAAATGGAGAGACATTTTCTGCCCTTTGGAATCAGTCTTAGAGGATAGATTTGCTGAAGCCCCTCCCTGGTCACTCCCCTGCAAATAGCACTTCTAACAGGACAGCCATGATTCAGCAGGTACTTGACTTCTTCCAGGTGAATTTTAAGGCCAGGACCCAACCCTGCGTAGGTGGAGGCAGCAGAGGCAGGGTGGGACTGCCAGCCCTGGGGCCCGTCTGGTCTTGTATGTGGTGTGTGTGTCTGAGGGTCTCATGCACATAGGGCACTCTGCATCCCACCAGAGCCCCTGACAAAGGATGCCAGAACCCTGGCTAAGCGGTGGCAGAGAGGAGGTCACTTGCACCCTGGAAATTCTCTGAAGTGACATGAAGGGCTAATCAAACCACTCAGCAAGTATCTTCTGTGTGCCTGCCACTTGCCAGGACACCGTCCTAAAGAACAGCCCATCTTATTGCATGGCACTTGGCCCATAGGGAGGTAATGGTAGTTTAACAAGTAAAAGATCTAATTATAGCAAGGGAAATAGATGGCTTCAGACATGTCCCAACCAGGAAAGGTGGGACCCAGTCCTGCTTCCAGGACTGAACTGGGGCCATGCACAAGCTCGCTTGGGTATTGCCCTGCCCCATGCTTACCCTCAGCTCAACTGTTTTGTGGGGTTGCTAGCCTTCCACCTGACCTGCCAGCTCCCAGGATGGCTAATTCTGTATCCTTTATCTCCTAGGTCAGGTGCAGGGTGGTGGGCAGTGTTTAATCTCAGCACAGCCCTAAGTTTGTAGGGCAGCCTCTGACAAGCCTAATGGTACCAGTGTTCTGTGTACGACATAAAATTCCAAGTTCCCTACAGAACCCTTTTTAGCCTGTACAAGTCATATCTTCAAAAAAACAAAACAAAAACAAAAACCATACAGCAGGCCAGGGATGGAGGTGCACACCTTTAATCCCACCACTCGGGAGGGAGAGGCAGGCAAATCTGTGAGTTTGGGGCCAGCCTGGTCTACAGAGTGAGTCCAGGACAACCAGAACTACAAAGAAAAACTCTGTCTCGAAAATACAAAAACAGGGCTGGAGAGATGGCTCAGTGGTTAAAAGCACTGGCTGCTCTTCCAAAGGTCCTGAGTTCAATTCCCAGCAACCACATGGTGGCTCACAACCATCTATAATGTGATCTGATGCCCTCTTCTGGCCTGCAGGTGTACATGCAGATAGAGCAACTCATATACATAAAATAAATAAATCTTGTTTTTGTTTTGTTTTTGGAGACAGGGTTTCTCCGTATTTGTAGACCAGGCTGGCCTCGAACTCACAGAGATACGCCTGCCTCTGCCTCCCAAGTGCTGGGATTAAAGGCATGCACACCTACACCCAGCAATTACAGACAGCTGTGAACTGCAATGTGGGTGCTGGGATTTGAACCCGGGTCCTTTGGAAGAACAGTCAGTGCTTTTAACCACTGAGCCATCTCTCCTGCCCTGCTATGGAAACTGAATCAAACTCCCTGTACTGAACATAACCTGTTTGCTGGACTTATAAAAACTGCTGTACAATATACTGGGTGGTTGTTGTTGCAAGAGTTAATGGCAAACTGGGCGTGGTGGGGCACACACCTTTAATCCCGAGCACTTGGGAGGCAGAGGCAGGCGGATCTCTGAGTTTAAGGCCAGCTGGTCTACAAAGTTAGTCCAGTACAGTGAAGGATACACAGAGAAACCCTGTCTCGAAAAACCTCTAAAAAAAAAAAAAA
>CAJQZJ010001511.1:18029409-18052193 GCA_907164525.1 Lophiomys imhausi
TTTAATGTCTGCATCCTGCAACATGGATTTTGGCACAAGATATAGAATCTGCCCTATCCACCTGCACAATACAATCCATGCCCCCCCCCCCCCCCAAAAAAAAAAAAAAACCTCTGCATCTCAGAAACTCTTTCTGTACCCTGGAATTGAATATCCCTGTATCTTGTCATTGTGACTGGTGGTAGTGGAAAGTTAAAACAATTCTAATCAATCTCTTTTCTACCAGTTTCAAAACTATTTGCAAAATTTATCACAAAACTTAATGGGGAGTGCAACATTCAGAACTTCTAGAAACTAGATCTCAAGACTTCCTGTCTGTCTTCCCACCTCCCACCAAAACAAAGTCTATGTGTGCACTCTGGATAGTGATATTCTAAGCACCACAACAAAATCTCCCCTCTTCCCAGGGAATCCACACTCAGTGAAGTTTAGAGGCCAAGGACCTCTGCCCAGATCTCAATATGTACCAACAGAATAGTCTGGCTCACAGTCCATCCCTGCCCCGACCTGCGGGGAAATGAACAAGGGCTCAGGGGGGAGCAGGTCATGGATGGGGGCGGGGGGGGGGAGAATAGACACGAAAGAATGGAGACAAGACAGGATTCTGATCAAGTCTCAAACTTTATTTTCTCATAGCTGAATACATGCTTTGCAGAAGTGGGAAATATTAGCAGGAACTACCTTGCCCTGAAGTTAGGGCCTTTGGGTTGCTAGGTTACCAAACTACAGAATGGACTTTTGCCTCGGATCACGGATCAGCAGCTAGGGAGTAATAGAGTGTCAGACCACAGAACTCCTTAGGGGAGGTCCAGATGTTTTACAGAAGTTAACTCTTAACAAAATCTCCAGGACCCTGTTGTCCAGCCAAGTAGGAACAGTTTTGGTTCCCAGCATCTCCTCCCTTTCTGTTTATAAAAAAGAGGAGGCTGGCACCAGGTAACCAGGACCACCGAGAGTAATTTGACCAGCAATTCCCAGGGGAAGGAAGTAGTGACCTGATCTCCCAGGGTCTTTTGAACCCAAAGGATGTCTTCTTGTGGGAGAGAGGGGGGGACCAGGCTCTTATTCCCCTAAGCGTCCTCAGGGGGACAGAGCAAGGTCGAGCTGACAACCTCTATGCAATCAGGTATGCTTCTCGGGGGACCCAGATATGGACTATGGTTGTCCTCCCCCTGTGGTACTTTGTCTCACACTCCACAAGGGTGCCAGGTCAAGGAAGGGCACCACTCTAGGAAGGGGCAGCTCCGAGGATTATTTCTCATTGCTGTCTGAGAGTCCCTGGTCAGCTAGCTCGAGTTTATGATAATGGACCTGGATTGACTTTGCAGTCTAAGAGTTGAATTGTTGTCTGACAAGCTCTGAAATTTTTCTTTTTTCTTTTTTTTTTTTTTGAGCAAAAATGTTTATGAAAAAACAGACCATCCAAACAAAATCCTCACCCCATAAAATTAGGCAGGACCTATAGGCCTTGTAACTTAGAAAAGGCCCAGCTTTGTTCAGGGTAATAAAACATCTCTGTACTGGTTTTGTGCTTAGACTTTATTCAGCCCCAGAATTTCGTCCTCCTGATTTTAGCTAGAGTTAGCTATAAGTCTGATCTGTTTCTAGACTCTCAAATACTGCATTTAATGCTTATACAACCCAATTAAGAATGAGGAATGCTGCCCTTATGTTCCCATCAAAAACACACAAAATAAACACAAGCCACATACTGTAAGGATAATGAGCCAGTTGGAAAAGTTAATGTGCTATAATGATATCCGTTTGCAACATCAAAAGCAGCAGAAATACTGAATATAATTTGGTTAAATCATAAATACCAAGATTGAATATGCACATAGAAATTACGTTTAAGCTCCAGGAGCTGAAAGCTCTCTAAAAGTATAAAGTAAAAACCAGCAGGATCAGCTCCTGGTCCATCAGTACTCCCATTCATCGGACTTCAGGTCAAGGTAGCTGAGGATGTTCTGAGCCAGCTTCACAGCCTGTTTCCTGGCAGCCTTACACTTCTCTTCTCCCTGTGGGTCAACAGCGTCCAGAGCCAGCAACTGTTTGGTAAGTAGCTCCTCCAGACGGATGTAGTTCTTATCAGTTCGATTTCCACCAAATGAGAGGACTTCGCCCTGGATCTCTGACAGGTTCCCAAGGACATCCCACACAGTCTTATGTGGGGGGTTTTCCTCACAAGGGAGCAGCTTCCTCTTCTCAAGGGCTTCCTTTAGGTCCAGGTAGGTGATGAGGGTCTGCACTTCAATCACTGCCCTTCTCCTGGCTTCTCGGATGCAGGGGTTTTTCTCAAGACTCACTTCGTCCAGCTGTCCAATCAAGCCCTGCAGTTCTGTCTTGGAGCTCAGGTATAATTCAGGAGGACTCTGTGCCTGGAGAAGTTCATTTTTTATTTCTCGCATCCTCTCAAGGACCTTTTCTATTTTTATAATGGAATGGTTCTGCCCCAGGTCAAATGCCTGCGTACTGTCAGCTTCCTCCTCTAAATCTAGATATTTCAGTAATTTGTTGATATCTTCCACCACCTCCCTCCGATAATTTCTGATCTCTGTATGCCCACACACATCGAGAGCATCGAGATCAGCAATCAGCCCTGACAGCACGCATGATAAGTGCCTGCAAGTCTCAGTACTGTCCACGTCCATCAGGAGTGCTATCAGAGTGCCTCTGGCCTTGTTCACGTCACACATCACAGAATTGATCTTGGAGACAGATGGGTGCACATCCTCAGAAAGTGGCAGGGAAGGCTGTTTCTTCATGCAGTCTTCAATAATCTCTTGCACTGCACAGATCTTGGTTAGCGTGTGGTACCTTGCTTTCCGCAAGGAGATCTTCCCTCCAGTTTTAACATGTGTCAGCCTCAGAATGATGTCCTGGATACCTTCCTCAAACTCATCGGTCACACAGTTGCCTCCACTGTAAAAGGGCACAATCTTTTCTTTCACAAGGGCCTGTGCTTCCTTAAAAATGTTCTGGATTTCAATACGGTGTGGGTGGTTTGCATTCTGTTCCAATTCTTTGAGAAGGCCTTCTGTATCCTGTGCTGCCCTCTTCCTAGCCTGCTGAATGTCTCCTTTTCCTTCTGTATCTACAGAGTCTATTTCAAAAAGTTGTTTCATCAGAATCCTCTCCAGTTTCTTGTAATTCTTATCCTCCGACAGGCCACTGAAGCCAACCACTTGCTGCTCTATACTCTTTACTTCCCGTTGGATCTCCTGAAGCCTAGTAATAGAAGGGTGTTGGTTTCCCATATCCATACTTCTGTGTTCAGTTTCACAAGCACTGAAAGATGGCAAGAATGATAACTTATTACAGTCTCCGCAGGATAATTCTATCAACCCACCCTAAATACCTTTTTAAAAGGCACATGTTTTAAAAGGGCCGATTGGGGCTGTGGAGATATCTCTCAGTCAAGTGTCCAAGTTGGAGCTCCAAAACACATGTAAAGCCTGGAGAGAGGGCTCAGTCGTTAAGAGCACTGGACACCCTCTAGAGGATCTGGGTTCGGTTTCCAGCACCCACACAGCAGCTCATGACCACCAGTAACTCCAGTTCCAGGGGATCTGATTCCTTTTCTGGTGTCTATAGGCACCAGGCACACATGTCATACATAGACATACATACAGGCAAAACACCAATGCACATAAAATAAAACATAAAAGCCAGGCAAGATGGTGTTCAGTCATACTACCACTGCCGGGAAGGCAGAGATAGATCTCTGTGTTACTGGCCAGCCAGCCTAGCCTAAGCCAGGAACTTCAGGGCAATGAGAAGCAGGACACCATAGAAATGATGGGGATGGGGAGGCTGAACTCTGGCACCTGGGCATGCACCAGAACACCAGGACAAAAGGTTTTGTTAACGATTTAAAAGACATACTTGAGGAAAGGGAGGCCGTGACAGGCCAAATCCCTCTCCTGAAAATAGTAAACCAAACCAAACCAAGCTGGGTGTCCTGGTGTATATCTACAATGCCAGCACTAGAGAGACAGAGGGAAGAGAATTATTAGGAGTTCGAGACCAGCCTGGGCTACTTAGTGAGACAATAAATCAAAAGCAAAACAAAAATAGGGGAACATGGCAGGGATTTTAAGAACAGGTGGCTGCCTGGGCCTGCGAACTCTATCTTCAACCATGAAAGTGAGCTGCGTACACTTTCACACTAAGCCAAACCATCAGGTGAGCAGCAACACAACTTCCTTAGATCTCATCATCCTACACTAGTTTTTGGTACCAGCAAGGTACCCTTGTGGAAGCGAGCAGAAGCTCTTCCAAACTCACAGGACCACCATTCTGCCAGACAGCCAAGTTTCTACTCTTCAGAAAGAGGAACTAAGAAACGTCCAAGCCCTTGCCCTCGACTTCAAACACCCCACCCCCCACCGCCAAAACGTGACGGCTGCGATGAACTCGGTCACTCGCCTCCCTGGAAACGTGCTTAGAGCATTTCCCACGCTCTCGGGTTTTGGTCAAACAGCTCACTTCCGGCGTCCCTGGGGAGGGTCCAAGCCCCGGCCCTCGAAGCGCTTTACCCCAGAGGTCTGGATGGCGGCGGTCTTCGCTGCCGCGGAGGGTGGCGAGGTGGGAGATCGGCCCTTCACCGGCAGCGGCACTGGAGTGGGGCCCCCAGCCTCATCCCCCTCGCCCTTCCCGGCTAGGTCTGGCCCGGGCAGCCGGTGAAGGGGCCGGAGGAGGCCGCGGCAGCTACTGGCCGCGGCGGCCGCTCCAGGCGTCTCGGCCGGGCCCGACGCGCCGCCGCCTGACCTCACAATGGGCGCGGGCCTGCGCAGCGAGAGAACGAAGCTCGCGCCCCCGCGCTACGCTCACCTGTGCCGCTCGCGCCATCGCGCTCCGCCGCCTCGGCTCCGCAGCGTTGCCACCGCCCTCGCAGAACGGGCCACACCGCTCCGAGCCCGGGGAAAGCGTCTCCTCAACTCGTCCCGCGCGGGCCCCGCCGCCCGTGGTTCCTCTCCGGGAACGCGCACGGTCGGCCCCGCAGTGCGTCGCCTCAGGCTGTGCAACGCTGCCGTAAAGCCGACCTTTCCACTGTCGCGATCCTGCCGTCGTGCGTCTCGAAATCCGGTGCGCGCGGGCCATGGCGGCTTTGCGGCCCGGAAGCAGAGCTCTTGGCCTGCCCCTCTGCCGCTCAGTGTCTGCCGGCGGCGGCGGCGGTAGCGGCGGCGGCCGGCAGGCCCGTGAGCGCGGTACGGAGCGCAGGGATGCTGCGTCCAGTCGGGTAAGCGGGACGCCGGCGACGCTGGCAGCGAGGGAGGCCGCTGAGCACCCTCCGCGACGGCGGCGTGTAAGCACCGGGGACTCAGGATCACTGCAGCGTATCCGCTGTGGAAAGTGTGGATCTTGCTTATCCCCGAAGTTAGTTACAGTTTGTAATTCCCACAGCTTTTGAAGTGTGTATTTTCTCATTTTCGCTTCGTTAAAACTAGTGTTCGTCTTAAAGCGGTGGCTGACCTTTCATCCCACTTTTGTATACTTCACGTTATTTGTAAATATGCACGTACTGTCAGAGATCAGCCAGAAAGGACAGCAAGCACTTTCTTCTTGTTTTGATAAATCAACTGCACTTCTTTACGAGAGAACGTTCTGTTTAAGGGAGGCCTAGTTTTTGAGTCTTATCAGTCAGATGAAAATGCTGACCAAATCAGCGCATAAAACATTAAACAGTGGCTACTAACACTTCATTTGTCACCAGGTTAATGAGAGAGACTGGAGAGCTTGATGTAAGCAATAATTAAGGAAGGACAAAAAGAGAGAGATAATTAAAAAGTGCAAAATGTGCTGTCTGTGCAAATTTTCATTTCTGCTATGCTGTGTCCCTTAGCACACTTTTATTTATAACTATGGCTTTGAAGTTCTGTCTAATGTAGTTTGGATTTGTTGCCTACGACCCTGGCCTCTGGCTCAATTTCCCTGGCACAAGAAACAAACAAGCCGGCCGGGCGGTGGTGGCGGCTCACCCCTTTAATCCCAGCAGTTGGGAGGCAGAGGCAGGCGGATCTTTGTGAGTTCGAGGCCAGCCTGGTCTACAGAGTGAGTCCAGGACAGCCAGGGCTACACAGAGAAACCTGTCTCGAAAAACCAAAGAAAAAAAGGCCTGGCGTGGTGGCAGCGGCAGAGCACGCCTTTAATCCCAGCACTTGGAAGGAAAGGCAGGTGGATCTCTGTGAACTCAATGCTAGCCTGGTTTACAAAATGACTCCAGGATAGTCAGGGCTGATACCCAGAGAAACCCTGTCTCTGGTGGGGGTGGGGTGGGGAGGGAAGGCCTCTGAAAAGCAGTGGATCAGCCTGACCCACCCTGCTGCTGAGAAGTCTAAATTCATCCTGCAGTGTCTCCCTTTCTCTGGTCATCCCACCAGCCTGGTCTACAGAATGAGTTCCAGGATAGTCAGGGCTACACAAAGAAACACTGGCTCAAAAAAGAAAAGAAAAAAAAGAGTAGCAGCACATACCTTTTTCTATTTTGGGAGTTGTTTATTGAGATTTAAACTTTTCTGCAACTAGGAAAACGTTCCAGACCTTTGGCCCTGAGTTTTTAAAGAACAGGCCATTTTGATATTTTTAGAAGTAGCAAAGGGCAACTTGAAATACTACACATAAGCCAGCCAGGCATAGTGGCACACGTTTTCAATCCCAGGAGAGGGAGGCATAGACAGATCTCTGAGTTTGAGGCCAGCCTGCTCTACAGAGTGAGTTCCAGGATAGCCAGGTCTTTAGGGAGAAACCTCTCAGAAAAAAAAAAAAAAGAAAGAAAATGTCTTCATAAGATCCAGCTGTGGGCTGGAGAGATGGCTCAGCGGTTAAGAGCACTGGCTGCTCTTCCAGAGGTCATGAGTTCAATTCCCAGCAACCACATGGTGGCTCACAACCATCCATAATGAAATCTGGTGCCCTCTTCTGGCCTGCAGATATACCTGCAGACAGAACACTGTATACATAATAAATAAATCTTTAAAAAAAAAAAAAAAAGATCCAGCTGTATGCCTGTATGTGAACCTGTAGGGCATTAATTAGTGGTTGATGTGGGAGGGCTCAGCCCACTGTGGGTGGTGCCATCCCTGGGCTGGTTGGTGGTCCTGGTTCTATGAGGAAGCAGGCTGAACAAGCCAGTAAGCACATCCCTCCATGGCCTCTGCATCAGCTTCTGTCTGCAGGTTCTTGCGCTGTGTGAGTTCCTAACCTCAGTGCCTTTGTATGGAACTGTGAGTGAAATAAACCCTTTCTTCCCCAAGGCTTTTGGTCATGGTGTTTTATCACAGCAGTAGTTACCCTGACTAAGAGAGACAGCTTGTAATGCCCACCTGCAAAGCAGCACTTGGATCTGGAGATGGTAGGAAAGACAAAGAAAATTAGCAGAAAATATGGAGGATTCCAGGGAGGAAACTCCTACTGTGGTAGTATGCTTCTGTATGCTCACCCTTGCAGTTGACATTCAAGGCAGCAGGTTCTGTGACTTTCTTTTTCTAGGACTAATCTTTGCATGCCTGGTGGAATATCTCTGCGTTGTGTTGGCTGAGTTTGGTTTGCTGGTTTAGGTAGCACCTTCATGCAGTAGGAGGCCGAGGACACTAACTCTCAGTCTTTGAGCTCATCTCAGAGGAGCCTTGTAAAGCAGGGGCCTCTGGCAAGTGTGCACACTTCCTGTTGTCCTGCCTCCCACTGTGGCTTTGGGCTGTGCAGCACTGCCTGGGAGGGAGCTGGGAAGCAGAGACCTGCTGCCTCCCAGAAATGTCTGACTCTCCCAGGGCACGTGGCCCACGAGGAGCCTCCCTTCCCAGGCACAGCCCTCCTGCCCCACTTCAGGAAGCCAGGCATTATGTGCTTACACTGAAAGAACTTAAATTACAGTAATTATTCACTCTACAAAGGGAGGCTTCTTTTACAAAAGGATTTTCTCCCTCCCGCAAGCCTCTTGCTTTCTTTCCTATTAGCACTTGCTTGGTGAACAAAGACACAAGTATTTTCAATATAAATCTGAGAAAGCAGAGGAATTAACTCACCATAGTCCAGTATCTTTCAAGATATGATGAAAAGTAGAATGACCAGAAAATGTGTCTTCTGGGTTCCCCTTTTGGAGCAGGTGACCTGACACCCGTGGATTCGTATGAAGTCACTGCTCTGCTGGCCGCTCCTTGGGCTCACTGTGTGTACATAGCAGTCAGGAAAAGAGTATTTGCCTGGGCAACCCTTTGTTAATTTTTGAACTAGGGTCACATTGTATATCTTTAGCTGGCCCGGAACTAACTATGTAGATCGGGCTGACCTGGAATTCCCCTTCCCTCTGCCTTCTGAGTACTGGGATTAAAGGTGCACGTGGGGTGGCTCTTTTAACATTTCCTGATGTGGATGGAGCCTGTAAGAAGAAAAGAGCCAGTGAAAATGCTCCTTGTAAGGGCTTGAAGCTGTAAGCAGGAGGTGCAGAATGAAACCATGTACTAAGTAGTTGAAAGGCCTGGGCTATCGAGGGCCGACCGCTGGGTTCCGGAAGTGGCCAGCGGTCATTAGCAGCAGTAGCTAGGTTAGCACGTCTCCGCCAGGCCTTTGAGTTGTCTCCCCAGGACAAGCTTGCCTTCCCACTGCTCCCATAGCACTAACCTGCCTGCCTCAGCATCTTCACCTTCCTGAGAAGTTCTAACTCAGGACCCCAGGCCAGTCTACTTGCCTACAATTCCAGCTTTTGAACTTTCATGGGCAGACCTAGAAAAACTCCACAGTTAGCAGCTTGGGATCCAAAGACCTGAGATGTGAAGAACATGCTCAACTTTTGGCTCACCTAGCACTTCTGAACATGTTGGTGCTACCTCACCCAAAATTGCCATACGTGGTGGAGTAGTCTATAAACGTTAAGCCTGGATTGGGGAGATGGCTCAGTAGTGGTAAAGTGCTTGCCACAGAAGCCTGAGGAACAGAGTTCTGATCCCTGCAATCCATGTAGAATCTGAGTGAGTGTGATTGCTTGTCTGTAATCCCAGCGACCAAGAAGCAGAAGCTGACTTCAGCGGGATCCGGCTTCAGTATACAAGGTGGAGAACAATAAAGGAAGATGCCCAGTGCAGCCCTGGGCCTCTGCACGCACAGTGCACATGTGTGCACCAACATACACACATACCACACACACATAAAGACTGGGGAAATAAGCCTTTGGAGGGCTAGAGAGATGGCTTAATTGGTCAAGTGTGTGCCGCATAGTCAGGAAGTCTTAGGTTCAGCTCCTTAGAATCAATGTAAAAATCCAGTATGCCTGCTGGACATGGTGGCACACGCCTTTAATCCCAGCACTCAGGAGACAGAGGCAGGCGGATCTCTGGTCTACAAATTGAGTCCAGGACAGCCAGGGCTCTGTTACACAGAGGTACTCCAAAAACAAACCAAAACCAAATCCACTATGTCTGTGTAATCCTAGTGGTGGGTGGTAGGCAGATCCACAAAGCTTGTCAGCTTGTCAGCCAACTTAGCCCATTAGATTAGATGAGTTTCCAGTTTGGCAAGAGGCCCCATTTCAAACAGCAAAGGTGTGGAAAGTGGTCAAGGAAGACAGCTGCCATTGACTTCAGATCTGGGCATGTTGATGCTACCAACCAAAATGGCCATACATGGTGAATGGCTACACTCGTGCTAGGGAGATGGCTCGGTGGCATAGGCACTGAGGCTCCCACCTCCAGCTGTACAACCCACACTAGCACATGCACACACACGAACACAAAGGTGAGCCACTGGGGGCTGGGACTTGCTCAGTGATAGGGTGCTTGCCTTGAATAGGTAGGGTCCAGAGATTGATACAGCACCACAAAAACAAATACTAAAAATACTTATTACGACTAATGCAGTGGCTCGGTGGTTAGGAGCACTGGTGCCTTACAGAAGAGCCAGGTTAAGTTCTCGGCGCCGACACAGCTGCTCACAGCTGCCCATAACTGTATTTCCAGAGGATCTGCACTGTCTTCTAGCCTTTACAGGGACTAGGCATACATGCATGGAAAACACCTGCTAAAAATAAACTTTAGGCCGGGCGTGGGGGCACACGGCTTTAATCCCAGCACTCGGAAGGCAGAGGCAGGTGGATCTCTGTGAGTTCAAGGCCAGCCTGGTCTACAGAGTGAGTTCCAGAATAGCCAGGGCAGCACAGAGAAACCCTGTCTTAAAAAACAAAAAACAAAACAAAAAAAAAATGGACTGATATGATAAACATTCAAATTAGACCCAACAACAGGCATGTAAATAGAATATTGATTTTTCTAAATATTTGTTTTTCAAGTCAGGGTTTCTCTGTGTAACAGCTCTGACTGTCCTGGACTCACTTTGTAGGCCAGGCTGGCCTCGAACTCATAGAGGTCTGCCTACCTCTGTCTCTTGAGTGCTGAGATTAAAGGTGTACACCACTATGCCTGATCCTCTATTTTATTTTAAAGGATTGATTTTTTTTTTTAAAGATTTATTTATTTTTACGTATACAGTGTTCTGCCTGCATGTACCCCTGCAGGTCAGAAGAGGGCACCAGATCTCATTATAGATGGTTGTGAGCCACCATGTGGGTGCTGGGAATTGAACTCAGGACCTCTGGAAGAGCAGTCAGTGCCCTTAACCTCTGAGCCATCTCTCCAGCCCCAAAGGATTGATTTTTTATTTTTTATTTATTTTTAAAAAGGTTTTATTTATGTTTGTCTGTGTGAGTATGTTTGACGTGTGTATGTCTGCTGTGGCCTGAGGAGGGTGCCCAGGCTTCCTTGGAGCTGGAGTTACAGGTGACTAAATCACAGGTTTCTGGATCCTCTAAGAGCACAGCAAGTACTTTAAATCATTGAACCATTTCTGCCTCCCCCCCCCCCTTTATTTTTTTTGACAGGGTCTCACTATGTAGCCCTGGATAATCTAGAACTCACTATGTAGATGAGACTTGCATATCTGTCTGTCTCGGCCTCCTTAGTGCTTAGAGGTGTATGTCCACACCCATCCTTAAAATAGTTTTTTTTTTCTCATTTTTTTTTCCCTGATTTGTCGAGACAAGATTTCTTTGTGTAGCTCTGGCTGTCTGGAACTCACTCTGTACACCATTGGCTTCGAACTCCACCTGCCTTTGTCTCCTGAGTGCTGAGATTAAAGTTGTACACCACCACCACTTGGCCTCATCTTTAGAAGAGCAAAGTACACATGCACATATACATGCATATATGTGTGTGTGTGTGTGTAAATTTTTTATTTTAGATATACTGGGGGTAGACCCAGAGCCTTAGGAATGCTAGGCAAATATTACTGTTGAGCTACATTCTTGGTCCTTTTTTTTTTTTTGAGACATGGTTTCTCTCTGTATCCCTGTCTGTCCTGGACTCTGTAGACTAGGCTAGGCTTGAACTCACAGAGATCTGAGTGCTGGGATTAAAAGCGTGTGCCCCCATGCCCAGCTCATTCCTGGTCCTTTTATTTACACTTGTAATTTTGAGATAGGGCTTACCAAATTGTCCAATCTTCAAGTATGATCCTGTTTCAGCTTCGTAGCTGGAGTTACAGGCCTAGCTACCAGGCCTGGCCACCTCCTCTGTCAGGTTGTAGAACTGTTTCAGCATCATTTGGTGAACAGTATAATGTTACTGTTTAAGCCAGGTGTGCTGGTGTTGCTGTAATCCCAGCACTTAGGAGGCTGAGGCAAAAGGATTGTGAGTCTAGCCTAGGCCACATTGTTAGGTCATGTCTGAACAAATCAAGAAAGAAAACAAGACAAAATTAGTATCATAGCTCATCCAATTTGGAAAGTGATCAGATGGATACATCGTAGTCTTTTACAGAGTGACTGATGAGGACCTTGAGGAAGTGCAGGCTGTTAATTTTATAACATCAGGATCCCGTTCATTTGCAAGTTAACTCCATTTATTTCTTTAAAGGCCTCAAGATTCTGCCCTCCAAGACAGTCTTGCCATGATTGGATAGGACCTCCAGATAAATACTCAAACCTTCGTCCTGTTCATTTCCACATCCCTGAAAATGAATCCCCCTTGGAACAAAGGCTTAGAGAATTAAGACAAGAAACCCAAGAATGGAATCAGCAGTTCTGGGCCAACCAGAATTTGTCTTTTAAAAAGGTAAGTGTGGACTCAAATCATTGAGGAACAGTAAAACAGCTATTTGGGGCACTAAATCTTTACCATTAATGTTGCTTTTCTGTTTGGGGTTTGTGTGAGTATATAGAATATTTTGTCTCTTCTTAATATTGTCTTTAGCAGCCCAGTGTGGTGAAGCATTCATTTAATCTTAGCACTTGGGCATCAAAGGCAGAAGGGTATCTAGTTCAAGGCCAGTCTTCATAGTGAACTCCAGACTAGCCAGAGATACACAGTGAGACCCTGTCTCAAAAAAAAAAAAAAAAAAAGTAGGTAAAAAGATTATTTTAAACCATGGTGTAACTGTATGGAAGACACCTGGCCAGTCATAAGTCACAGAATTTGAGGCTTTCTCGAAAGAGAAATAGCAAGGGGCCAGGACTAGATCCTGGCCTGAATGGTGTTCCAGAGGTTGTCACTTAGGAGTTGCAGATTCTTAACAGCTTGTTCATAAACTGCATGAGATGCAAGTATGAATATCCCAGTGGACAAGAGAGTATAAATGGAGTGTTTGTTGTACTCTGTGGATTTACAACAACCCACCTTCCCAAATCCATTGAGCATCTTGTCAAGTCCTGTTTCAAGACTGTTACCCTAGCACTCTGGATCAGCATTCCAGGCCACTCCCTTTTGCATAGCAGGTTTGATCCGCCCTGGGCTAGCTACATGAACAAAGTCCTCTATTAAGCATGAAACTTGAAGCAGGTTGAGATGGTTTAAAACCTTCTGAGGGGAACTGGAGAGATTTCCCAGAAGTTAGAGCCCTGGCTGATCTTCTCCGAGACCAGTCTCAGTTCCTAGAACCCACATGGTGGCTCACAAGTGTCTGTAACTCTTGTTGGGGGGGGGGAATCTGATGCCCTCTTCTGGCCTCCTCAGGTACTGTGCATGTATGTTGTACACAGACTACATGCAGACTCTCATACATTCTCACATAAAATAAACCTTTTTTTAAAAAGATTTATTTGTTTTAATGTATATGGATATTCTGCCTGCATGTACACCTGCATTCCAGAAGAGGGCATCCGATCACATTATAGATGGTTGTGAGCCACCATGTAGTTGCTGGGAATTGAACTCAGGACCTGTGGAAGAGCAGCCAGTGCTCTTAACCGCTGAGCCATCTCTCTAGCCCTAAAATAAACCTTTTTTAAAAAGCAGACTTTGCGCTGGGCGTGGTGGTGCACGCCTTTAATCCCAGCACTCGGGAGGCAGAGGCATTCGGATCTCTGTGAGTTCGAGGCCAGCCTGGCCTACAGAGTGAGTCCAGGACAGCCAGGGCTACACAGAGAAACCCTGTTTTGAAAACAAAAAACAGGCTTTGCCAGGCATGGTAGGACACACCTTTAATTCCAGCACTCTGGAGGCAGAGGCAGGTGGGTCTTTGTGAGTTCAAGTCCAGCTTGGTCTAGAGTGAGTTCCAGGATAGCCAGGCCTATACAGAGAAACCCTGTCTCCAAAAACTAAAACTAAATAAATAAACAAACAAACAAATAAATAAATAAAAAGCAGACTTTACAGTGTAATGTTTCTCAGGAAATGTACCCTGAGAATTTTTAGCATTGTGCTCTAACCAACAGCACTAGGAAGCTAGAGAAAATGCTCTTTCTCCTCTTGTTTTAGTCCCGGGAATTAAACCTAGGGCTTTGTACTCTGCTTGTAAGCTACAATTCCAGCCCTTTTTAATTTTTTTTTTCTTTTTAAGACAGAGTTTCTCTGTGTAACCTTGGCTGTCCTGGAACTCGCTGTGTAGACCAGGCTGTCCTCAAACTCACAGAAATCCACCTGCTTCTGCCTCTGAGTACTGGGAATAAAGGCGTGCGCCACCATGCCCAGCTCCTTTTAAATTTTTTTTTTTTTTTTTTTTTTTTTTGTTTTTCGAGACAGGGTTTCTCTGTTTAACAGCTCTGGCTGTCCTGGACTCGCTTTGTAGACCAGGCTGGCCTCGAACTCGCAAAGATCTGCCTGCCTCTGCCTCCCAAGTGCTGGGATTAAAGGCGTGCGCCACCACCGCCCGGCTTTCCTTTTAAATTTTTATCTTGAGATCTAATCTTGTTAAGTTGCCCATGATGTTTCAAAACTCTTACACTCCTGCCCCAGCCTCCTGAGTAGCTAAGGTTACAGGCATGCACCACCACGTCTGGCTAAGAACACAGTTGTTTGTTTGAGTTTTAATATTTTTTAAATTAATTTTTATTTTTTGAGACAAGGTCTCATCTAGCCCTGGGTGGGCTCAAACTTGTAGCTGAGGATGCCCTTGATCTCCTGATACCCCCTTCTCTACTTCCCCAGTTCAGGGAGTGTAAGCGTGTACTAAACACTCAGCTAAGGGAGTTCTGATGGTCATCTTTCAGGAAAAAGAAGAGTTCATTTACTCAAGACTACAAGCTAAAGGCTCAGGCCTGGGAACCAAGTCAGGTTAGTACCTTGGCGTGTGTTAATGTTGTAGAAAGAAGGGTTGTTGAGTGAAGGGGAAGCACAGGGGCAAACAGCCTCTGTGTCCTTACTGCCCCACTTGCCTGAGGAGACTTCCTGTGTGTATACTACCAGGCTCCCACAGCTCCTGGCTCCCTCTCCTCTTTTCCTTCCTCAGGTGATGTCACAGCTTCTCAGAGTTCGGTCTTCCCTTTTCCTTTGATGTTCCTTTTTTTTGTGTGGTGCTGGGCACAGAATCCAGGCCCTTGTGCATTCTAGGTAAACACTCAGCTGTTGGGCTGCACAACCCTTGTCCCGAGTTAATTCTCATGTCAGAAAGCACAGAGCTGTGTGATAGCCTTTCAGACCAATTGAACTGTTTCCCAACATTTCTGCTTCCCTGTTCTGTAATTACTATTGAAGTTCAGGCCCCAGTTAATTCTCTCTCCACTGCAGCAACTTCTCAGTTTTCCCCAGCTTCCGATCTTTTTTGTATGTTTTTATTTTTTGAGACATGATCTCTCTGTGTAGCCCTGGCTATCCTGGAACTTGATTTGTAGATCAGGCTGGCCTTGAACTCACAAAGATCTGTCTGCCTCTGCCTCCCCAGCACTGGGATTAAAGTTAGGCACCACCACAACTGGCCCCAGGCAGCTTCCAGTCTTTTTTGGTTTGCTTATTTATTTAGGTTTTTCGAGACAGGGTTTCTCTGTATATCCTTGACTGTCCTGGATTCACTTTGTAGACCAGGCTGGCCTTGAGCTCACAGAGATCCACCTGCCCCTGCCTCCGGAGTGCTGAGGTTAAAGGCGTGTGCCACCACACCCAGCTCCATACTGTTTGTTAAGCAGATGCCTACAGCAAAATATTCAGGTGGACAACCTAGAACTGTTCTGCCTGGTTCTTGAGACCCCATAGACCACCTAGGAGCCAACTCCAATGTAAATACATGAGGGTTGTTTATTCAAGCTCAGAGCTTGGACTCTCAATACTCACTGACACAGCAGTTCGAGTTGAGAGCCCCCAGACCCAAAAGTACAGAGTTTATATAGAGACTCAGAGAAAGAAGCAGGTTCTTTACCATATGATTGGATGACATTTGGGTAGCTAGTCATGTCCATTTCTGATTGGCTCCTTGTTACTGACCAACCAGCTGAGGTCAGCTTGACCATCAGAAGAAAGTTTGTTTAGACTTTTTGGGTGCTTTTCAGAGTGAGCTGTCTGGTGATGATGAGGGAACACCCCTGGAATACAAGGTCAGGTACATTTTGTTGTTCTGGAACTGGAGGTCAGCTTGGAGTCAAAGTTAATACAAACTGGAATCTTTTTTCAAGATGGATTCAGTCAGGCTCCACATTTCCCCCTTTCTCTAGGTCATAGAGAGACCCAATCATGGGTCTTTAAACATGTCAGTGTTCTATCTTGACAAAAGTCCAAAGGACTATAAGCATTAATCATATAAGGGGCAAAAAGCATAACCAGGAGAAACAGAACCAAGGGCCCAAGTAGATATCAGTTGGCATTATAGAAATAGATATCCATTCTTAGCCTATGTAAGGGAGTTCCTTTTGACATAGCATTTCAGCCTCTCTGGGCCCCAATGACAACGTCCTAATGTCAGCTCAAAGTAGTTACAGAAAAGAATGCACCGTCCATTGTCCCACCTAACAGGCTGAAATGCTAGTCAAAGGCTGGGCAATGGGGCAGTTATCAGAAGCATCTGATTAGTCGATTGATCCAGGTGAAGAACAAGGAGTAATCATATCTGTTGGACTGGTTCACATCAGCTTCCAGGAAGTCCAGGGATTAGCAGTTTGCAGTCTACAGATGATCTCAGGATAGAGTCTATCAGCCAGGTGAGAATCTGCTGAGACAAACACAGACTGGGAACAGAAGTTAAAATTGTTTACTAATTGGGGAAGGTAAGGAATCCCATGTCCCAGGGAAAAATCTCATTTTAAGAACAGACAGTTGTACTTATCTGGAATCCTGTTTGATCTGAGGCTGGTGATCCAGGCTTTATGACTACATCTCAGAAGGATAACATGACAGAAACTTGAAAAACAGCTTTGAGTTATTAGCATGAACAATTTTTAAGCCAAAAGAGATTTAAAATCTTAAACTTGTGACTAATCATCTAGTGGTATGTTTTACCAGAGTTAGACCAATAACTTATTGGAATTTTAACAGAAACATAGCAAGGGGAAGAAGCTGACTGTTTTCTGAGTCTGGTAACAAGGTAGACTGAGAAGGCGTCTGAAGCCTTAGTTTTTGTTGTTAAACTGTTAAATCTTTTATTATTATAGTCATTAGACTCATCAGGGATCTGAGAACAATAAATATAATCTGAGTAAGCAAGATCAATTGGCTTCCAAATCTATAAAAAAATGACAGTCTTTACCTTGACAGCCATCCCATTGTTCCTCTCTGTCCATGGGGCATCCATCTTTGGCCACCAGTACTAAGGTATGACAGACTTTTTGTGACACAGTAATTATGAAGGACTGCTTACCTTGTCTTGGCAAAGTTCAGCAGTCAACTTCTCCATCTGTGTCCAGCACATTCAGCTTGGACAGCATGCTGTCTGCTGTTGAGGCAAAGGGCAGTCTATCCCAGTGGCCAGCTTTGTCATACTTAAAGCAACTCTCAGGTAGAGTTCTTCTGTGCCCATTTTCTTCCTTGGAGGAAACTAGGAATGCTGTCAGGAGCTGACATGTCTATCATAAAAAGCTTTTTGTATTAAATATTTAAATGTTGTGTTCTGCAGATCTCTGAGGTTTCTGAGGACCATCATATCCATTTAAGATGGATCTTGTTTTTAGTTAGTTACTTTCTGTTTGACTGTGAAAGCCTTTATAAAGCTTAATCTTGTAACTAACTGCATAAATTCTTGGCATAACTGCAAATAAGGTGACTATAATCTTGTAAAACAAGAGATTTGTTCGTTTCTTAATCTAAAAAGAGGCTACAGTAATAAACAGAGCCCATCAAAACCAAGAAGCACCGTAATTGTAACAAAGCCATAACTTTGATTGACTCTCTGCCTGCAAACCCACATCTCTAACGTATCTTTAACCATTTTGGTCATCTTTTAACCTTTTTCCAACCTTAGTAACTTGCATTTACCGAACATTAACATCTTTTCATAATAACTTGTATTTACCAAACCTTAACATCTTTTCATATTAACTTGCATTTACATCCTCAGACCCTCACAACTTGCTTAAACTTTTCATCCTTTCTTTCTGGTGGAGACCCCAATGATCCCTGACTTTTATGGGTTTTTTTCTTTTTTTTTGTTTCTGTTCAAATAATTAATTATCTAGGTATACTCAGACATCAGACATTCTGAACAATTTCTCATTTCCAATTACAAAGCATAATTAAATCCACGCCATTTTTTTCTCTGACATACATATGTTTTCATGGTCAAACCTTTATTTATATCAACATCCTCCAACAAACTTTTTTTTTTTAATCTTTGTTGTATTTTTCAACAGGCAAACTTTGCAGCACTTGTCCTTGTGGGACCCTTTTTATCTTTTTTGATGGTAACAAATGTCTCTTAGCCTGTGTAGTTTTCATTTCTGCTTCTGGAGAGGAGGGGTGACCCCATAACTTGCCCAGCTCAAGGCAGCTTTTACCTTAGGGAGTCTTTTCTGTTAGCTGACAACTGGAATTTCGGAGCTGCCCTGGCAGAGAGGAGGGCCTTTTCCCCTCACAATGATTTTGCCAGAGGAAGATAAGCGAATCCCCATCTTTTTTCCCATTTTGGCCCAGGCGCGCAAAGGGTGGGAGAAGAGAGATTAATCTCAGTGTGACACAAGGGGAAAGGCAGCCAAGGTCTAAGGCTGTTTCCATGGATTCAGAGAAAGACATGGATAAAAACATATAAACGCCGGGCGGTGGTGGCGCACGCCTTTAATCCCAGCACTCGGGAGGCAGAGGCAGGTGGATCTTTGTGAGTTCGAGGCCAGCCTGGTCTACAAAAGTGAGTCCAGGACAGCCAGGGCTACACAGAGAAACCCTGTCTCGAAAAAACCAAAAAAAAAAAAAACATATAAACAAGAAGACAACCATAAAACCTGCACACAACAACTGGCCAGGCAGATATGGAACAAGCCTGGAACATCAGCCCAAATCAGTCTGAAACCAAAACAAGAAAACAATCACATAGAATATATATGCAGTGTACAGCACAACAGTGAGACAGTGCCAAGCTTGATCCAGCAACCGGCTAGGCCAGACCAGTTCCCGTTCCCCCATTGCTACTGGGGATCCAGGCAAGAAGGGAGGCACCTCTTCCCTCTTCTTCCTCAGAGAGAGCTGAAGGGTCCTCCAGGCTCCCGCGACTGGCAGGATAACAGGCACGTCTGCCCTACTGCGCGTTAGTCACCTGAATTATCTGACACAGAGAAACCAGAAACTGTACGCTATCTGACTCATACAAACCCAGAACACGCACCACATGTGTTCCAATTGTGCGTTATCTGACACCCACAAACCAGAGTATTTCTGAACTCAGCAAGCCAAGAAGAAAACTGAAAGTAAGGCAACAGAAGCCAAACCACAGAGCACAAACAAAAACAAATGGTCTCAGAAACAATGAACCAGTCCAGACTTTCATGCAGATCCTGAAAACAAGCCAAACTTGAACTTTCCACAAAACAAAAAACAGAGACAAGCAGTCTCTCAGACAGCATAGAGAGTTAGACTAGACAAAAAAAATCAGCTCATACTTCCATTTCGGGGTCTTTTCTGGTGATTCAGGGTCCCCAAGATCTTGATGGGACCTCCAAATGTAAAGGTCAATACCAGTCTACTGGAAATTCAGGAATGGCGCCCTGCTTTTCACAAGAACATAGACAGACATATATATACAGAGACAGATGCACAGAGACACAGCTTACCGGCCAGTTTGAACCCTCCAGGCAGGAGTCCTGGTGACCTTGGGGATCCCGGATGAGCCCCCAAATGTTCTGCCAGGTTCTTGAGACCCCAAAGACCCACCTAGGAGCCAACTCCAATGTAAATACATGAGGGTTGTTTATTCAAGCTCAGAGCTTGGACTCTCAATACTCACTGACACAGCAGTTCGAGTTGAGAGCCCCCAGACCCAAAAGTACAGAGTTTATATAGAGACTCAGAGAAAGAAGCAAGTTCTTTACCATATGATTGGATGACATTTGGGTAGCTAGTCATGTCCATTTCTGATTGGCTCCTTGTTACTGACCAACCAGCTGAGGTCAGCTTGACCATCAGAAGAAAGATTGTTTAGACTTTTTGGGTGCTTTTCAGAGTGAGCTGTCTGGTGATGATGAGGGAACACCCTTGGAATACATGGTCGGGTACATTTCATTTTGTTGTTCTGGAACTGGAGGTCAGCTTGGAGTCAAACTTAATACAAACTGGAATCTTTTTTCAAGATGGATTCAGTCAGGCTCCACAGAACCTTTAACCTCCAGAGCCGAGTCAGTCATTGGGTGAACGTGTCCTCACTCTGCTCATCCCTAGCCTGTCTTGGCTTCCTTCAGAAGAAAAGGTTATGGGTGGTAGTCTGGGCACTAGCCCCCACTTGTATTGCCTTGTGCTGACACCTGGTGTCTTCAGCAACAGAAGAGGGTGCTGCACCCTAGCACTGGGTGTGAGGTGAGTGGTGGTTGGTTTGGTGCTGACTGAGGCCAGCGCTGTGCTGAGTCCTTTGCATATCCACCACACAGAGCAATACTGTACACCCGAGGCTTAGCTGGAGGTGAGTGCCCAACCTGAGACCACACAGTGACAACGGAGGTTAGATCCTGCCCAAGGGAATCAGATCTGAACTCCTTGTGGGTCTCCAGCAGTTCTCAGTTAAGCCTCTGCTGGCTGTGGCCATGTGCGTGGTGTCTCTGTGTGTGTGTGTGTGTCTGTGTGCTCTCTCTCTCCTCCTTGCCCTCTCTCTTGCACGCATATGTGGTTAAAGGGGCATCTGGTCCATCAGATGGTGGCTCATGCTGTGGCATTGCATTCGAGGTTGGCCATTCTTCTAACAGACAGGAAATTATTTTGACTCCTGTGAACATGACAATCCTATTTGTGACTGCTGTATATTGAAAGACTGGCCTTAAGTAACCTTTCATAATTAATTTGGCAATGAAAAGGGCAGTCTATGGAGAGGGAAGTGCAGAGCTCCCACTGTGACAGTGTTCAGTCAGCGGAGGACATACAATCCCAGCTGGGTGGGAGCAGCATGGCCAATAAGGTGTTCTTGGAAACTACGGGGCATGGTAGTCGAGTTCCTCACCACATGGCAGTCTGGAAAGGTGTATCTGAATCAACTAGCTAGATGCAGCCGCTCCATAATGTATTCATACTTAAAAACACCATGTTCTGCCAGGTGTGGTGGCGCACACCTTTAATCCCAGCACTCGGGAGGCAGAGGCAGGCGGATCTCTGTGAGTTCAAGGCCAGCCTGGTCTACAAAGTGAGTTCCAGACCAGCCAGGACAACACAGAGAAACCCTGCCTTGAAAAACCAAAAACCAAAACCAACCAAACAAATCCACCATGTTCTGTAAAGGTTAAACAGGGTTACCAGACTGCATTAGTTGAAGTGGGAGAGAGCCGCAATAGGTGAGGTAACTCAGTTGTCCAGAACACACATGTTCTGATGCCACACCCGCCTCGCCAGCAGTGCAGGCTACGACCGCTGTGTGACAAACATGCGTGTTGTACGGCTGGGGGGTTCTTCTGGGCTTTTCCAGGCCCTGAAGAATGACCCATTAGCCAAAAGGGGTGCTGGACGGAAGCCTGGATATTTGTGGGGGCGAATCATCAGGTCTCCTGGGGAGCTGGAAAGGTTGGGGATGTTCGGAGGGCTTGGTTTCACTTTTGGATGCTTACTTTATCTCATAGCTTATACAAGATTTCCAAGAAGTGCAGTACTTGAAAAAGGAACTTAAAATACGCTGTCTACCCCTAAACAGATGGCAACAGCCCCACAAAAAGAAAGACTAGATGTTTCAGAAAACCCAAACATTATACTAACTATGAATAATTCAGATGCAGATAATAGTCCTTTGCAGCAGTTTGTACAAATAATACAGAACAATTCTAATATGCTAGTACATGAAGCTATTAATCTTCTACAGGAAAAAGAGTTAGGATCTCAGCCAAGATACAAAAGAAAACGGAGAACATTAACAAATAAATTCTATGTACCTGGTGTTCCTATGAAAATGATAGATGATGGTAAAAGAATAGCTTAGGTTTCATGAAAAGACTTAGGAGATCACGTCCTCCCTGGTAGACATTGAATAAAGCTGAAACATTAGATATTGTTAAAGCTATCAAAAAACATTCCAATACTTGCTAGTGTAAAAGGGAAAGCAAATAAGCGTTCATGGTTATGAAAAACTATTGAGGAAGTAAAAAGAGATTTAGAAAAAAGACATTGAAATACTGGTCTGTTTCAAAATAAAACACAATGGTTAGAAACTGTCCGGTTCGTTGACCACAGTCAATCGGGCCACCAAGAAGCTCAATGTTCCTTCCAAGATCAGCAGGTATTTCTTAGCAACATATGTTTATGCTTTTGGCTATGTAACTGTGATCACACTTCTGATTTTACTGTATAAATTCTGCTTTGAAAAAAAGTAAAACTTTGCAGCAACACTGAAACTTCTCTTGAGTTGTGTTGTCTGTCACGCCGAATCCGCTCCCCACCTGAAAACTTCTTGAAACCTGGTTCGGTTGCTGAGACCACTACACCGTGGTCTGCAGCATTCTGAGAAACACTTAACAATGTGGAGTTCTTCAGAGGTTCCCCAGAGCTGAACGCAGAGGAGGATTGTCTAGTAAATTATACTGGAAAAATGAATTACTTTTTTAATTTGTTTGTTTTGAGACAGGGTTTCTCTGTGTAACAACCCTGGCTGTCCTGGACTCGCTCTGTAGACCAGGCTGCCCTTGAATTCAGAGATCCGCCTGCCTCTGCCTCCTGAGTGTTGGCATTAAAGGCGTGTGGCACCATGCCCGGCCCCCACGGTCCCTTTTGAAAGCACACATGCAATAATCTAGGGGCTTCCTATCAGTCTCCACATCCTAAAGATTGTACCACCTTCATTTTCAGGACACAAGAGACTATGGTGTAGACCCAAACACCAGCAGCATGGGAGTGAGCGGAAAGTGTGGAATGCCTGGGGCTCCTGTAGTGGACTTCCAGCACTAGCAGCTGGCAGTTGTACTGGATGCTGAGGTCCTGGGGCTCCTGTAG
>CAJQZJ010001511.1:18066263-18102242 GCA_907164525.1 Lophiomys imhausi
GTGTGTGTGTGTGTGTGTGTGTGTGTGTGTGTGTGTGTGTGTGTGTGATGTGGGAGGGGTGCGGGCATTATGCTGTGGCATTTGTATGGAGGTCAGAGGACAGCTTTTGGGAGTTGGTTCTTTCCTTTCACCTTTGGAGGAGGGGTCTCTCTTGTTTCTGTGCTGTGCTACACATAACGGATTCACCTCCCCTGCCCCCCTGCTGACTCTCATGTCTCTGCCTCCCATCTTGCTGTAGGAGTGATGGGTTACAAATGCACAGCACTCCACCCAGTTACCTGCCGGGTCATCTCCCCAGACTGAAGCATTAGCATTTTGAAGCAGGTCTTTCTGTGTAGCTCTGGTGGGCTTGCAGCTTGTGACTCTTCTGCCACTTCTGTCCCCAGAAGGCTGGGATTGTAGACATGTGCCACCAGCTTCTGGATTTTTACATGTCTGTAATATAAAGGCTGTCTCAGTGACATGCTTCATAATGATTTCCCTACAAAATGTTTCCTTGATAAATCTCAATTTTTTTCTTAATATTTAGATTGTGTGGTTGCCTTAAAAAGCCTCAAAAAGGTACTGGAGAAGATGGCTCAATGATAAAGGGTATTGGCTGCTCTTCCAGAGGTCCTAAGTTCAAATCCCAGCCACCATATGATGGCTCACAACTATCTTTAATGGAATCTAATCCCTCCTTCTGGTATGCAGGTGTACATACAGACACAAAACTCATATACATAAATAAATCTTTTTTTCTTAAACATCTCATAAGGGGAGCAATGACTCAGCTGTTCTGACACTGACTGCTCTTCCTGAGGATCTAGATTCAATTCCCAGCATCCAGATGACATCTCACAACCATCTCTAACTCCAAATCCAGGGGATCTTCTGACATCCTAAGGCACCAGGCACAGATGTGGTGCACAGATGTGCATGCAGGCAAAACACTTAGATACTTAAAATCGAAAGCACAGGCTCAAAAACACAACACTGATGTCTTCTGTGTTGGGTTGTGCTTCAAAACACTGCATTTCATCTGCTTGTAGTCACCCAGGAAGAGAACTGGTGTCCTCAGAAACTCAGGAGTCTTGGACATGGCCCTTAATGCCACACATGAAGCCTCGTTAGCCTTTAGGCCTTGGAGCTTTGCCTGCTACAGTACACAGGTTGCAGAACCTCGGTGGCCTCACAGGCTGGCTCTAGTTTCGGTGTCTGACATCCCCCAGGCTCTTCCAGAATACTGAAACTTCAGTGACTGACAGTGATACCTCCCAAAAGGACCTGTGGAAGATCTGAGGCTGGTGGGTTTTAAACAGCTGCCTGTGGAGTGACGGGTCTCTGGCATGCCTCCAGGGACACTCCTAGTCCTGTGACCAGATGCAGAGAAGCCTCGTATCCTGGGTTTCTCATTCTCCTGACCCTTACTTAACCCCATTTCCCTGAGATCAAGGCTGTGAGCCTCGTCTACCCACCAGTTCTGAAAGCCAAGACCTCCGAGAGAAGTGATTGGCTCTTAGACTTGGTGCCCAATACGGAAGCTTCCAACCCGGAGGACAGTAGCCAGGCATGGACCCCATCTGCCATCCTCGATGGTTCTTGTAAACTTGCAACAGGTATCTTAGGCTTCCTGTTAATGAGGAAATCATGTTGGAAGTGGTGTGACCAAGTTTTGTGTTTGCTGACTTATTTTGCTACTAGCTTTGCTTTTTTGAGACAGGGTTTCTCTGAAAATCTCTGGCTGTCCTGGACTCGCTTTGTAGACCAGGCTGGCCTCGAACTCACAAAGATCCGCCTGCCTCTGCCTCCCAAGTGCTGGGATTAAAGGTGTGCGCCACCACTGCCCGGCTTAGCTTTGCTTTTTAAAACAGGAATATAAATTACCCCCACCTTCTGGAGGTTTCTAAGTCACACTGTCACATGCTCGGCTTAGGAAGCTGAAACAGCACAGGAAGGAACGGCCACAAAGGAACAGCTTGTCTCATGAAGAGGATTAATTTTCCAAGTAGAGGTGGGGAACCCTGGAGGTCTGGGGCTTATGTTGGCACCCCCTTTCCTTCTGTGGTGCTTGGAGTCATGTTAGTTTCCCATTAATGCCCAATATATTTTTTAATTTAAAAAAAATTTTTACTTATTTTATTTTTTGGTTTTTCTTTTTTTTAATTTTTAATTTTATGTGTTTTATGGCATTGATATTTTGCCTACATGTGTGTCTGTGTGAAGGTATTGGATCCTGGAGTTACATACAGTTGTGAGCTGCTATGTAGGTGCTGGGATTTGAACCCAGATCCTCTGGAAGAGCAGTCAATGCCCTTAACTGCTGAGCCATCTCTCCAGCCCCCTATTTTTTGGTTTTTTGAAACAGGGTTTCTCTGTGTGTCCCTGGATGTCCTGGACTCACTCTGTAGACCAGGCTAACCTTGAACTCACAGAGCCTCTGCCTCCCGAGTGCTGGAATTAAAAGCATGCCCAACCATGCCCGACTTAAAAAAATCTTTTTAGGGCTGGAGAGATGGCTCAGCGGTTAAGAGCACTGCCTAGTGCTCTTCCAAAGGTCCTGAGTTCAATTCCCAGCAACCACATGGTGGCTCACAACGATCCACAATGTGATCTGGTGCCCTCTTCTGGAATGCAGGTGTACATGCAAATAGAGCACACATGCATAAAATAAATAAAATAAATCTTTTAAAAAAATCTTTTTAATGTTTTGAGAATTTCATATGCTGTATTGACTATATTCACCCTCTCAACTCTTCTCACTCCTCCCTTCCCTACCCATCCAACTTCCAGCTTTCTTCTATTTTTCCTTCCCATCCAGTTCAGCTTGTATTGTCCAACTACTCTTGGGAGTGAGACCTGCCCTGGAGAATTGTCAACCTACCAGGGAATCACAGTAAAGGAAACTGACTTTCCCTCTCCCAGCAGCTACCAGATGCCAGTAACTCCTCACTCAGGGTGGGACTCTGTGCCTACCTCCCTCCTCCATGCTGGGATTTTATCGGGAGGTTTGAGCTTTTGTTGGTCTTGTGTATGCTGTCACAAATTGCTGTGGGTTCATCATATGTGTAAGCTGGGCTTGAACTGAGAGATCTATCTGTCTCTGTTTTCTGAATGCTGGGATTGAAAGTGTGCTCCACCACACCTGCTGTCTCTGACCATAACAATCTTCTCTCTCTTCCTCAAAGATCTGTGAGCCTTAGGAATGGGTGTGATGTCCCACTTAGGGCTGAGCATAGCCTCTGATTCTCCATGTTGACTAGTTGAGGGTCTCTTGTTAATCACTGTTCAGTGCACACAGAAGCGCCTATGATGAGGGCTGAGAGAGACACTAATCAATGGGAATAGCAATAAGTCATTAGGAATCATTTTAATCCTAGGTCCGTTGAGCAGAATGATATTAGGTTCTCTGCTAACGCCTGTGACCTATCTAGCCTCAGGCTCTTGGCCCTATTAACATTGCCAGTGTATGGATTCCACCTCCTGGAGCAGGCCTCAAATTCAATCAGAAAGTGGTCGGTCACTCTGATAACATCCATGCCATTATTGCACCACTGGGCACATCTCATCAGGCCAGTTGTTACAGCGGCTCCCAGGGTTCACAGCTGAGTGACATTGTTGGCTTTTCTCCAGCACTATGAAAACAAGCCAATAGGACTGAAAATTCCAGGTGAGTTCCTGTTTGATTTCTGTGTTTTGTGATTCAGATATGTGCTGTCTCTATCGAGGTTTCTTGAGGGTGACTAAGAGTATTGGCAGTAGCTTGTATTTCTTGGAGGTCTGTGGGATCCCATTAGCCAATAATTCACCAAAGAGGTGACCCACTCCTGGTATTGGGATTTTTATTTGTTAGGCTATCTAGTTGGTGTATTGTCCCCTGTCGTAGGTTGACTCCATTATAAAATATTATTTTATTTTAATTTTTTGAGACAGGACATCACCATTTAACTCTTGCTGACCTGAGACCAAATTGACCTTGAACTCACAGGGATCTGTCTGCCTCTGCCTCCTGAATGCTGGGATAAGAGGCCCGGCCAAAACTCCTTTTTGTTTTTATTTCCAAACAGCTTCCTTTTACCAAATACCTTTTTGTTTGTTTGGTTTTTTTTTTTTTTTTCGAGACAGGGTTTCTCTGTATAGTATAGTCCTGGCTATCCTGGATTCGCTTTGTAGACCATGCCTGACCTATATACCTTCTTTTAAAAATTATTTTATTTTTATTTATGTGTATGTTTGTTGATGTGTGTACAGGGCCCATGGAAGCCAGAGAGAGTGTCAGATCCCCTGAAGTGGATGTCAGATTCGTTGCGAGCTGTTCTGAGATGCAACTCAGAGCTGCTGCAAGAGCAGCAAGTGTTCTTATGACTGAGCCGTCTGTCTGCTCCTTGACATACTCCTTCTGGAGTCCTGTGTTATAAGACTCTGATCCCTAGATGGGTGTGGTGGCACCTGCCTTTAATCCCATCACTCAGGACGCAGAGGCAGGCGGATCTGTGTGAGTTCGAGGCCAGCCTGGTCCACAGAGTGAGTCCAGGACAGCCAGAGCTGTTACACAGAGAAACCATGTCTCTCTTGAAAAAACAAAAAGCAGACTTTGCCAGGCATGGTGGGACACGCCTTTAATCCCAGCACTCAGGATGCAGAGGCAGGCAGAACTCTGGGAGTTCAAGGCCAGCCTGGTCTACAAAGCAAATCCAGGACAGCCAGGGATACACAGAGAAACCCTGTCTTGAAAAAAAAGCAAACCAGAACAAAACCCAATCAACCAAACAAAAAACTTCCTCAAAGAAATTAAAAGCCACAGCCGGGCGGTGGTGGCGCACGCCTTTAATCCCAGCACTTGGGAGGCAGAGGCAGGCGGATCTTTGCGAGTTCGAGGCCAGCCTGGTCTACAAAGCGAGTCCAGGACAGCCAGAGCTGTTAAACAGAGAAACCCTGTTTCGAAAAACCAAAAAAAAAAAAAAATTAAAAGCCACATTTTATTTTATTTTTTTAATGTGAAAAAGGGACTGGAGAGATGGCTCAGAGGTTAAGAGCACTGGCAGCTCTTTCAGAGGTCTTGAGTTCAATTCCCAGCAACCACATGGTGGCTCATAACCAGCTATAATGTGATCTGGTGCCTTCTTCTGGCCTGTAGGCATGCATGCTGACAGAACACTGTATACATAATAAATACATTTTTTTTGTTTTGTTTTTTGAGACAGTGTTTCTCTGTGTAGCCTTGGCTGTCCTGGACTCACTTTGTAGACCAGGCTGGCCTTGAACTCACAGAGATCCCACCTGCCTCTGCCTCCTGAGTGCTGGTATTAAAGGTGTCCGCCGCCACACCCAGTGGTTATTTTTATTTTAAGTGTTTCCTTGGAGGTCAGAAGAGGGCATTGAGTCTCCTCGGACTGGGATTATAGATGATTGTGAGCCAACATCTGGGTGCTGGAAATTGAACCCCTGGGTTCTCAGGAAGGGCAGCCAGTGCTCTTAACCACTGCACCATCTCTCCAGCCCCGCAAATGAACAAATTTTTTTTCCAAGACCGAGTTTCTCTGTGTAGTCCTGGCTGTCCTAGACTCACTCTGTAGGCCAGGCTAGCCTTAAACTCACAGAGATCTGCCTGCCTCTGCCTCCTGAGTGCTGGGATTAAGGGTGTGTGCCACCACACCTGACAATTACAGCTGTGAACTGCCATGTAGATGCTGGGAATTGAACATGGGTCCTTTGGAAGAGCAGCCGATGCTCTTAACCAATGAGCCATTGCTCCATCCCCACAAACGGAGAAATTTTCTTTTTTTTTTTTTCTTTTTTTTTTTTTTTTTTTTTTTCGAGACAGGGTTTCTCTGTTTAACAGCTCTGGCTGTCCTGGACTCGCTTTGTAGACCAGGCTGGCCTCGAACTCGCAAAGATCCGCCTGCCTCTGCCTCCCAAGTGCTGGGATTAAAGGCGTGCGCCACCACCGCCCGGCTCAAACGGAGAAATTTTAAAGCATGAAATTTCAAGTAGTGAGCCCCATACAATGTAAACTCTTCTCAGACCTTGCCACCAACCGCTGTTAACATCTGCTTCCTGTAGAAGACTCTTGTTTTATTCCTCAACTGGCCTGGCCTAGCCGGTGACCTTGGATGCAGCCCAGAATGTCCTCATGAACACACACACACACACACACACACACACACACACACACACACACACACGGAGAAACATGTCACCATGTAAAAAGTTCACACCAGAAGACTTGATGCCCACTCCACCCCCAACCTTCCCAGGGTCTTCCGTTAATGGAGAGGTATTCGTGTCCTGTGTCCTAGCACTCTGGCCAAGCTCACATATCTATAGAACTTGGCTAGTGGTTCTACCACTTTTTATTTTTATTTATTTATTTTTAAAACATTTATTTATTTATTTATTATATGTACAATATTTGCTCTACATATATACCACTTTTTATTTGTATTTATTTAAAAAAAAACCATTTATTTATTTATTATGTATACAGTATTTGCTCTACATATATGCCCAGGCACCAGATCTCAATGTAGATGGTTGTGAGTCACCATGTGGTTGCTGGGGATTGAACTGAGGACCTTTGGAAGAAAAGCCAGTGCTCTTAACCTCTGAGCCATCTCTCCAGCCCTCTACCACTTTTTATTAAAACATATATGAGTAGCCGGGCGGTGGTGGCGCACGCCTTTAGTCCCAGCACTCTGGAGGCAGAGGCAGGCGGATCTCTGTGAGTTCGAGGCCAGCCTGGTCTACAAAGCGAGTCCAGGACAGCCAGGGCTGTTACACAGAGAAACCCTGTCTCGAAAAAAAAAAAAAACAACAACAAAAAAAAACATGTATGAGTGTTTTGCCTGTGTGTATGTATGTACAGCATATATATACAGTGCCTGGAGAGGCCAGAAGAGAGCCAGAAGATCTCCTGGAATGGGAGTTACTGACAGTCATGAGCTTCTATGTGGCTATGTGACAATTTGGGTCCTCTGGAAGAGCTGCAAGTGCTCTTAACCACCTTTCCAAGGCCCCCCGCTTTTTTTTTTTTCTGACAGGGTCTCACCATGTAGTTCTGACTGCCCTGGAACTCATTATGCAGCTCACAGAGAAGGGCACAGTCCAGAGCCCCATAGAGCAAGGACAGAAGAGGGTCCTGTCTTCTGCCCCTGCTTCCCCAGGGGTTTTGAAGCTACTAGTGTGGCACTGGTGCTTGCAGTGACCAGATATCCCACTGGAGGGTGGAGTGGAGATGAGAGATGGAAAGATTTCAGACTGTAATACTGGCTGAGGGTGCAGCTCAGTGAGTGGTACAGCGGTTTCCTAGTATGTGTGAAGCCCTGGGACTAATTGTCACCACAGGAAAAGGTGAAGTGTGATCAAGAAGCAAGGGCAGGGGGGCTGGAGAGATGGCTCAGCGGTTAAGAGCACTGGCTGCTCTTCAAGAGGTCATGAGTTCAATTCCCAGCAACCACATGGTGGCTCACAACCATCCATAATGAAACCCGGTGCCCTCTTCTGGTCTATAGATATACCTGCAGACAGAACACTATATACATAATAAATAAATAAATCTTTAAAAAAAAAAAAAAAAAGAAGCAAGGGCAGAGTGTCAGCAGGCTGAGCACAGGACATTCTGGTAGATAAACAGTTGTTAAAGATACTGAAGTGATGAAGTTTGTTTCTTTTTTTTTTTTGTTTTGTTTTGTTTTGTTTTTTCGAGACAGGGTTTCTCTGTGTAGCTCTGGCTGTCCTGGACTCGCTTTGTAGACCAGGCTGGCCTCGAACTCACAGAGATCCGCCTGCCTCTGCCTCCCGAGTGCTGGGATTAAAGGCGTGCGCTACCACCGCCCGGCCCTTGTTTCTTTTTTTAAAAAAGATTTATTTATTTATTATGTATACAGTGTTCTGTCTGCAGGTATGCCTGCAGGTCAGAAGAGGGCACCAGATTTCATTGTGGATGGTTGTGAGCCACCATGTGGTTTCTGGGAATTGAACTCAGGACCTCTGGAAGAGCAGCCAGTGCTCTTAACCTCTGAGCCATCTCTCCCAGCCCAAAGTTTCTTTCTTTCTTTTTTGTTTTTGTTTTGTTTTGTTTTTGAGACAAGGGTTCTCTGTGTAGCCCTGGCTGTCCTGGAACTAGCTCTGTAGAGCAGGCTGGCCTCCAACTCCCAGAGATCTGCCTGCCTCTGCCTCCAGGTATGCACCACCACCACCTGACTGATGACTTTTTTTTTGTAGGTTTTTCAAGACAGGGTTTCTCTGTGTATCCCTGGTTGTCCTGGACTCACTTTGTAGACCAGGCTAGTCTTGAACTCACAGAGATCCACCTGCCTCTGCCTCCCAAGTGCTGGGATTAAAGGTGTGTGCCACCATGCCTGGCAACATTTTTTATACATTTGTGCAAAACCCAGGGCATGTTCAGCACCAGTGGCCCTTGTGTGAAGCTCAGGTGATGCTTCAATGGACTGCTGTGGCTGCTCAGGTGGAACTGTGGGTGGAAGAGGTGTGCACACCGTTCTCCACCTTCTGCTCAGTCTTGCTGTGAGTGAAATCTGCTTAAATGAACGGCCTTTTAAAACAGAATGTGTCTCTGCCAAAGTGCCAGGGCTACCCTTCCCTGGTGTCCCCTAGTGCCTGGAGCACCCTGCTGTCCCCCAGCCTCCAGCAAAGACCTGCACACAGGTCTGAACAGAAGTTCTCTCCCTTCTCCTGACCTCCTCCTTTCTTTCCTGGAAGCCAGGCAGCCCCACTCAGGCTGTGGGCTCAGCAAATTCCATGGGCACCACCCCTCACCCTTTTTAAGAAATACATTTTTTATTTATCGAGACTGCATTTCACTATGTAGACCACAGTGGCCTCCAACTCAGATCTGCCTGCCTCTGCCTTCCATGCCCTGGGATCCAAGGCTTGTGCCACCAGGCCTGGCCCTCTTAGTTTTTTGAGACAGTCTCATTGTATACTCAGACTGGCCTGGAACTCAGTATATAACCTTAGACTGGCCTAAAATACTTCTTCCTCCTGCCTTAGCTTCTTGGCATTTGTAAAATGAGGACCATGATTTCTAGAGTAAACAGTTGAGACTTTTGGCAAGTCACAATTAAGAGGCCCAGCCTGTACCCTATTCTTTGGCTTCTACCCTCATCTATAGCCAGCATTTCTCTGTGCAGATATCCTGAGAGATGACACCAGCCTCATCCTATCCCTTCATTCTTATGTGTGCCTACCCCATCACCCTAGGTGTGCCTACCCCATCACCCTAGGTGTGCCTACCTCATCACCCTAGCTGTTTCTACCCCAACCCTCCCTTGGCTGGCAAAGCCTCTGAAGGAATTATACAACTTTCATGTAGGGGTTCCCTTCAGCCTCCCACACTTTGCCATCACAAACCCGGACTTCCGCAACTGTATCTGTAACCTGTTGAGTACTTGGCACCCAGATAGCCTTTTAAAAAATACTATTTTATGTGTGTGGGTGTTTTGCCTACATGTTTGTCTGTGCACCGTGTGCATGACTAGGACCTGTGGAAACCGGAAGAGGGCATCAGATCTTTGGAACTGAAGTTACCGACAGTTGTGAGCTGCCACGTGTGTGCTAGGAACTGAACCCAGATCCTCTGCAAGAGCAGCCAGTGCTCTTAATTCATGAGCCATCTCCTCAGCCCCAAGATGACCTTCTTGTAAGCTGATGTTGCTAATGCAGGAGCTTGAGGAGCCCCATCTTCAGGATACTAGGCGTGCCCCAAGAGATGTCCGTTATCTGCCTAATGGTCTGGGCGGAAAATCAGTCTACCACAGGAAGCCCACGGGCCAGGAGTTGCTAGCAGCCTGACCTCTTCAAGGAATGTTGTAATGAGAATTCTGGAATGGTGGGTTCTTTTAAACACACAGAACTATTATAAGAAAATGTGCTTTTGTTTTAATCCCAGGTGTGGGATATGGTGCTGCTTAGGACTATTCGAAGCAGCAGTTTTGCCCTTGCAGATACTTTCTAAAATTGTGTGACATTTGGAATTCTGGGAACTTTTCAGAGTATATGAATGCTAGGGGCCTGACAAGAAAATAGAAATTACATTTGGGGCTGGAGAGGTGGCTCAGCGGTTAAGAGCACTGGCAGTTCTTCCAAAAGACCCGGGTTCAAATCCCAGCACCCACATGGCAGTTCACAGCCATGTGAACTGTAATGTGTGTAATTACCAGGTGTGGTGGCGCACGCCTCTAATCCCAGCCCTCAGGAGGCAGAGGCAGGTGGATCTCTGTGAGTTCAAGGCCAGCCTGGTCTACAAAGTGAGTCCAGGACAGCCAGGGCTACACAGAGAAACCCTGTCTTGAAAATACAAACAAACAAAAAATAGATTCAAGCCTCTTGCCCTCGCTTCCTTGCTCCCTCCCCCTTCTTTCTTGCCTATCTAGTGATAGGGGGTGAAACGGGGTGGGGGGCAGGGATAAATGGTGGGAAAAAGAACCCACAAAGTAACAAAGTCTACAAGATGTCTACATATGGCTACAGGACATCCCTCTTAAATGGCCCTTTCTAGTTATCCCAGAGGAAGCCCCTTCCTCCAGGACCTCTCTACCCAGCCCAGTGGTTCATCTCTTTAGCCTCTGAGTTGATGGAGTGTACTTCAGAGATGTAAGGAGGCTGAGGGAATGGGGACAGGAAAATCAGGCAGAGGTTACAGGCATGGTCAGCCTCCAGTGCACAGCGAGGCAGAGGCAGCCACACAGATCCCGCCTCATGGTGGAAGGAGAGCACTGACTTCAGGAAAGCTGTCCTTTACCTCCATAGCCTGTGCTGCAGCAGGCGTGATCATGCATGCTTTCTGTCCCCCCCCCCTTTCTTTTTCTCTCTCACAATAACAATAAATACATTTTTTTAAGTTTTTTAAAAAATATTTATTATTATAGCCGGGCGGTGGTGGCGCACGCCTTTAATCCCAGCACTTGGGAGGCAGAGGCAGGCGGATCTTTGTGAGTTCGAGGCCAGCCTGGTCTACAAAGCGAGTCCAGGACAGCCAGAGATATTCAGAGAAACCCTGTCTCGAAAAACCAAAAAAAAAAAAAAAAATTATTATGTATACAGTGTGCTCCCTGCATTACACCTGCAGGCCAGAAGAGGGCACCAGACCTCATTATAGATGGTTGGGAGCCACTATGTGGTTGCTGGGAATTGAACTCAGGACCTCTGGAAGAGCAGCCAGTGCTCTCAACCTCTGAGCCATCTCTCAAGCCCCATTTTAAGTTTTTTTGTTTTGTTTTGTTTTGTCTTTTGCTTTGTTTTAGGTTTTTCTAGACAAAGTTTCCCTGTGTAACAGCTCTGGTTGTCCTGGACTCTATTTGTAGATCAGACTGGCCTCAGACTCACAGAGAACCGCCCACCTCTGCCTCCCAAGTGCTGGGATTAAAGGCATGAGCCACCATGCCCCACAAAAAATACATTTTTTTTCCGAGACAGGGCCCACCGCCCGACCATAATAAATACATTTTTTAAAAGTAGAAAACAAAATGATTGTAAGCACTCATCACCTTTTTTTTTTTTTTTTTTGAAACCCAGGTCTCATGTGGTCCAGGCTGCCCTTGACAGCTTATAACTGAGGAAGACCTTGACCTCCTGTTTTGTTTGTGTGAGATAGGGTTTCTCTGTGTAGCTCTGGCTGCACTAGAGCTCACTATGTAGACCAGGCTGGCCTCAAACTGTCTCTCCCTCCCAAATGCTGGGGCCAAAGGTGTTCACCATAATGCTAAGCCTCTAACCCTGAACTCTTGTTCCTGCCTTCCTGGTTTACTCTCACTACCTAAAGATACAATTCAGAGGCACTGTGCGTGTGCACCTTCTTGACCATCACGTGACTGCAGCATCATGTGATAACTGTCTGGAGATCTTCACTTTTCCCAAATGAAACTGTCTTCCCTAAATTCCACTTCTTTGCCTGTCAGACAGCCCTGGCAACCCCACTCTGCCTCTGTCCTATGACTCTGATGCTTGCAGAGACCTCACCTATGAGGACCTAAGGTATCCAGTTTCCGAGACTGGCTGACCTCACAGCCCAATGTCCCCAAGTCCACTCTTGATGTAGTAAGGAGATGGGTGCTGGCAGCCGGCCACCGTAGCCCACAAACAGTGATACTCAGTGTGTGTGAGGGCTCCCCGCGAGGTACTGAGCTAGGGCACTCACAAAACTATTATAAGCCACCAGGAAAGACAGACCCTAGCCTTCAGTGGTCCTTGTCCTTGTCCCCTAGGTCCTGTGTCTGCTAGAGAAGTTACTACTGACTGTGGGCATCTGCCAAGAATGTTATTTCTTTTATGTTGTCAAAAATGAATTGATCGGTCTCCTAGAAACATTCTGGCTGCTTCCAACTGCTCGTTGTTGATTGTTGTAATTGGCTCCACTTTGTCCTGAGTCAGTCCTTGGTGGAAAAGTACAGGGGCTGCAGCTGGAGGAGGTGAGAGGCGCAAACAAAGCCAGGTGGTCAGAGGTGGCTTTTCCTGGGCCCAAATGACAGCCCGGCTGCTCCAAGCACACACTGGAACCCAGGGAGGAGTTGGGCATTGAATCGGACCCCAGCTTGCTGTGGGGGTGGAAAGAGAAATCGAAAGCAAGCCTAAGTTGGCAGATGCCCTGGGAAAGGACATCACTTTGCTTCTGTCCTGCCCACCCCAACACCTGTGCCAAGGAGTATGTGTAGCCAAGGGGCTTATGGGGGAGTGCCATCGGTGGGGACGTAGTCCTAGGGGAAGGAACTTTTTTTTTTTTTTTTTTTTAGGTTATTTTGAGACAAGGTTTCTCTGTGTAGCCCTGGCTATCCTGGAACTCAACTCTGTAGACTAGGTTGGCCTTAAACTCACAGAGATCTCCCTGCCTCTGCCTTCTGAGTGCTGGGATTAAAGGTGTACGCCACCATGCCTGACCATTACAGACAATTTGGAACTGCCATGTGGGTGCTGGTATTTGAACCTGGGTCTTTTGGAAGAGCAGCCAGTGCTCTTAACCACTGAGCTATATCTCCAACCCCCGCCCCCCAAATTTTTAAAATTAATTAATTTATTTATTCATTTTAGGTTTTTCAAGACAGGGTTTCTCTGTGTATCCCTGGCTGTCCTGGACTCACTTTGTAGACCAGGTTAGCCTTGAACTCACAGAGATCTGCCTGCCTCTGCCTCCCGAGTACTGTGATTAAAGGCGTGCGCCACTGCCCCCCCCCTTTTTTTTTATAAAAATTGTGGCTGGGGGTGGATCTGTGAGTTCGAGGCCAACCTGGTCTACAAAGTGAGTCCTAGGACACCCAGGGGTGTTGCACAGAGAAATACTGGCTCCAAAAACAAAACAAACAAACAAAAACCCACATGTCCTTGGAGCTTCCAGATCTCTCCCCATGGTCAAGCCATCCAGCAAACTGGGTCTAGCTTGCATCCACTCTGACAGAACTCAGTGCCATCTGGGCACAGCAGCTCTCACACTGTGGCCAGCCTTGTTTTCATCTAGTTAGGGCATCTTGGAAACACATCTGTCTGTGGACATCAGAATCTGACCATATGGTCATGAAGGAATAACCTTTTCAGGGGCAGAACCAGGGCCATCCCAGTCCACAGCTTGTGCCTCTTCGTTCCTGCCTGCTGCCTTCAACAAACACACACCAATACACCAATACAGTAGTGAAACAGCAGATATGAGGACCTGGCAGAGGGCTAGCGGGTCATCAGAATTTTATTCATGTGGCTCATGGCATTCTCAGAGCCGATCCTGGGTGTCCTTCATAGCCTCCAGGCAGGGCTTGGATCTTGGGGCTCAGCCTGAGCTCTGCCATTAAGAACCTGGCTAGTCATGGTCATGGCTGCTCTCTGGTGCAAGATGAGAGGACGGACAGGCTCTGAGTCACTGTTGCAGGTGTTGGGGGTCATATGTGAAGAGGACAATGTTGAGGAGGGAGAGACAGGAGGGGAGTATATGCAGGAGATGTAAATTACACAGATTGCTACAAGATTTCTTTTTTTTGTTTATTTGTTTTTTTTCGAGACAGGGTTTCTCTGTGTAGCACTGGCTGTCCTGGACTCACTTTGTAGACCAGGCTGGCCTCGAACTCGCAAAGATCCACCTGCCTCCACCTCCCAAGTGCTAGGATTAAAGGCGTGCGCCACCACCGCCCAGCTTGCTACAAGATTTTAAGTGCTGTGGAAATGGGGACTTGGCAAGGGAGTGCGGGGGCCAGCCCGTGGCAAAGGTGGGGTGCTCCAGTGGACACTGTGACTGATAAGTGTGAGTGCTGTGTCCTGCCATTTTGCTGTGGTAGTGGGGTGTGGAAGGAGTGAGGTCCGTGTGGACAGGCAGGTGGATAGACTTCAGCTGTCACCTCAAGGGCTTGGGAAGCACTGAGGGTCTGAGAGCCATGACCTGGCCATGCTACCAGAAGGCAAGGACAACATGGCAAGCCCCAGAGAGGCGCTGCCCCCCAGTGCTGTTGCAGCCACACCCTGAATATATTAATAAACAACTTTAAAAAGGACAGAGAGCTGGTAAGTGACTCACTGGGGTGAATGTGTTGGCCACCAAGCCTGACGACTTGCCTTCCATCCCCAGGACTCAAACGGGAGAAGGAAAACACTCCTACAAGTTGCCCTGAACATACATGACATGGCTGAGCATGACCACACCCAAGTGAATAAGGAAATGAAATTAAAGACAGATGTGACACACACCTGTAATCCCAGCACTCAGCAGGCAGAGGCAGGTAGATCTCTGTGAGTTCGAGGCCAGCCTGGCCTACATAGTTCTAGCGCTACATAGTGGAACCTTGTGTCAGCAAAAGCATAGGAAGGAACATGAGAAGGGGTGAGCCTTCCTTTAGAGAAGTCTACTAGCTTTTCCCTTGGTGGTGAGCCTCTGCCCCAGAACCTGAGAGAAAGAAAGGCTCCTGCTGTTCGCAGCTGTGAGGACTGCAGTGTTTGGCTCTGCAGCCCCAGGAGACACAGACTTCCATAATCAACACAGGGGAGGTTCTGGGGTGTGTGCTAGGAGGAGGATGGTGCCCGGTCAGATAAAGGAAAGGAGGTTCCTGTGTGGGGTGGGGAGGGAACAGAGCCTTCATGTATAGCAACTTTAAGACAGAATGACTAGATGGCTAGAAAAAGTTGCCCAAGGCCGCTTGGACCTGAAGCTTCAGGCTTACTTCCCTGGGGTAGCAATCACAGAGTCCAGTCATCAAGAGAGTAGCTGGAGGTATGCCTCTGTTTGGGACCTCCATCCCACCTGTGCCTGATAACTTACTCCTTTTGTCTTTTGAGGCAGGGTCTGATGTATCCCAGGTTGGCTTTGAACTTGCTATGTAGCTGAGGATAACCTTGAACTCCTGATTTTCCCCAGATTACTAGTATGTGCCACCACACTCTATCCAGCGCCTTTCTCCGAAGACTTTCCAGATACCTGTAGTCCTGGCCTGCCCTCTTGGTGTACCTAATATTCGGGGACCTAGAAATGTGTCCTTGGCTATCTCCAGCTGCACTGGGAGAACACGGGGAGCTGCTGCAGAAGGAAAAGGGGGGCTCACACTGCAGACTCACATAGGCCCGTGGGTGTGCTGAGCATCATGGGACTGGGTGCACAGGTGGCAAGGGTGCTGAGCCACCGGAGAGATGACCTTTCCACTGTGCTCCCCGTCCAACATCTGCAGAATGCTGGGTTCTCAGGACAAAGCCAAATCATAGAGACCGGTCCAGATGGCCTGGGCAGGTAGAATCCGAGGGCCCAAATGCCCAACCCCACAAATGCCCAACCCCAGGGCATTTTTTCATGGCTGAAAAGTGATAAACTGCTCTTGGGTGATGAAGTTTAAGGATATGGCAGCCAGCAGGGTTGTAGCCATCTCAGGGAACTCACAGAGAACCAGGCCAAGGCATTAGACAGGGTAAAGAGCTGAGGAAGTCACAGTAACATGGAGTCACAGATGTTAAAGGACGCTCTCAGCTTTGTCTTATAGGTAACTCCTCCTAGGATCCAAACAGAACCTGGGTGGCGTTCACGGCTGGTGAGTGAAAGGAATATTAACAATGCCTTTAATCCCCACACTGGGGAGGCAGAGGCAGGTGGATCTCTCTGAGTTCAAGGCCAGCGTGGTCTACAGAGTGAGTCCAGGACAGCCAGGGCTACACAGAGAAACCTTGTCTGGGAAAACCCTAACAAAACCCAAACATAACCAAACAAAAAAAACAGAGCTGGCTGCAGTGCCCCCTTGAAGAACCTGTACCAACACTCGGGGTTTTTCAAGTGAAGTGAAGACGAACACACAGCATGAACTGTACTAAGGGAGAGGAGCTCAGGCACCCAGGTTGGGAAGGGGCCGAGAGTAGCCAGCAACTGGCCTGACCCTGCACTTCCTGCAGCAGTGGCCTCTGGATAGTCTCTGGACTGGCTCTTGTGCTCAGATGGTGTCTTGGGCATGCTGAAAACAGGTGCTGTCTGTCGTGCATGTTCCATGGCACTCAGGGTTCATCAGAAAGGTCCTCAGGGTGAGCTCAGTTATTAGAGTGCTCGCCTAGTATGCTCAGGGCCCTGGGCTGGTTTCCCTGTATGGTATAAACTGGGTACAGTGGTGTGTTTCTGTAATTCCAGCACTCAGGAGAGAAATGGATGCAGGAGGATCGGCAGTTTAAGGGTTTAGGATCATCAACTACATAAGGAGTTTGAGAGCAGTCAGGACTATGAGTCCCTGTCTCCTGATAAAAGTAAAATAAAAGGAAAGGCAAGTGCTCATGGATGCTGTCATATAGGCACGCAACACACATCTAACAATGTTTGGGTTTGGATAAACCAAACTTCCTGTGGAAACCATTCTTAGGGCCAGGGAGAGGGCCCAGTGGGTAAAGGCCCTTGCTGTGCAAACCTGCTGAACTGAGTTCAAATTCCAGCCCTCGCATAAAGGTAGAAGGAGAGAAGCAACTCCATATAATTCTTTGACCTCCATACACACAATAATAATAATAAGCCGGGTAATACCCTCCCCCCAAAGTCTCATTTAGAGCTGAGTGTGCTGGCTCACATCTGTAATTCCAACATTCAGAAAGCTGACTCAGGTGGATCTCAGATGCCAGGCTGCTAAGCCACATACAGGATGAGTTCCAGGCCAGTCTGAATAAGTTTAAGGCTGAAAGACACCAACTTGGTAGCTAGCACATGCCTGTATTTGGGAGGCAGAGGCAGGAGGATTATAGCAAGTTTTAGGTTAACTTGAAGTACACATTGAATTCTAGGCTACATCTAGGGATGTATAGTCTACGCTTCCACACCTGGCTGCCAACAAAAGTGAAGAGGACTCACCTCACACGAGGCCCTTCATCCAATCCTCAGTACCGCAAGAATAGTTCTTTATGTAGCCCAAGCTGGCTTCCAACTCTCCATCCTCTGGTCTCTGCCCCCTCAGTCGCAAGATGGAAGGCACACCTCCACCTCCATCCAGCTTTGTTGTTGATGTTTGTTGCTGCTGCTGTTTTTCCTTGTAGTAAAAACACACATGGAGGTGCTGGAGAAATGGCTTAGCGGTTAAGAGCACTGGCTGCTCTTTCAGAGGACTCAGGTTCAACTCCCAGCACCCACATGGCAGCTCACAGCTGTCTACAACTCCAAGATCTGACACCCTCACACAGATATACATTCAGGCATAACACTAATGCACATGAAATAAAAATAAATTATTAAAAAACCCACACACATGGAATTACAATTTCAGCCTCATTATATATGTGTGTTCACACGTGTGTGGTGTTAAGAGCTGAACTGAGCTATATAATGAACCCAAAAATAAAAGCAAAAAAGACCCCCCCCCATCCCTCAAAAAGACCAAGCCAAAAATTTGAATATACATTTCACGAGATAAATATGTGCAAGGCTGGAGATATGGCTCAGTGGTTAAGAGCACAGGATGCTCTTCCAAAGGACCTGGGTTCAAATCCCAGCACCCACATGGCAGTTTGAAACTCTCTGTAACGGTTTGGTATGGTGGTGCACACCTTTAACCCCAGCACTCAGGAGGCAGAGGCAGGTGGAGTTCTGTGAGTTCAAAGCCAGTCTGGTGTATAAAGTGAGTTCCAGGATAGCCAGGGCTACACAGAGAAACCCTATCTTGAAAAAAAACATAAAATAAGACAAATATGTGGACTGGGGATTTGTCTCATTTCCTAGGCCTGCTTAGTGTGCTTGAAGCCCTGAGTTCTATTTCTCACTACCTATAAAGTAGGCATGGAGTAAAGAAAAACTTCAAGGTCATCCTTGGCTACATACTGACTTGGAGGCCAAGCCTTGGAGACCCCATGTTTCATAAGCAAAACTAAAGGTGGATATTGTGGTGGTTTGAATAGGAATGGCCCCATTTACTCATGAGTTTGAATGCTTGGCCCGAAGGGAGTGGCACTATTAGGAGGTGTGGCCTTGTTGGAGGAAGTGTGTCACTGTGGTCTCCTGTGCTCAAACTATGCCCAGTGTGACACACAGCCTCTTTCTGCTGCCTGTCGATCAAGATGTAGAACTCTCAGCTCCTTCTCCAGCACCATGTCTGCCTTCATGCTGCCATGCTTCCCACCATGATGATAATGGACTAAACCTCTGAAACTGTAACCCAGCCCCAATTAAATGTCTTTCTTTATAAGAGTTGCCGCCGGGCGGTGGTGGCGCACGCCTTTAATCCCAGCACTTGGGAGGCAGAGGCAGGTGGATCTTTGCGAGTTCGAGGCCAGCCTGGTCTACAAAGTGAGTCCAGGACAGCCAGAGCTACACAGAGAAACCCTGTCTCGAAAAAAAAAAAAAAAAAAAAAGAATTAAACAACAGGAAAGAAATGTTGCTGAAGTTTTTGGTGAGTCCCAGATACCTGGGAATATTAGGGACCCTCTCAGAGTTTTTAGTCTCATTAATAAAATAATTTGCCAGACATGGTGCTGCATGCCTTTAATCCCAGAACTTGAGGCAGAGACAGGCAGATCTTCATGAGTTTGAGGTCAACCTGGTCTACCTAGCAAATAACACAAACCAGAGCTACATAGTAAGGCTTTGTCTCAAACAAACAAAACAAAAACCACAAACAAACGAAGAAAAAACTAAAGGCCAGGTGCGGTGGCACATGCCTTTAATCCCAGCGCTCAGGAGGCAGAGGCAGGAGAATCTCTTGCGAGTTTGAGTTCAGCCTGGTCTACAAAGTAAGTTCCAGGCTAGCCAGGGCTATATAGTGGGACCCTGTCTAAAAGGGAGGAAAAAAGAAAGGGTGTGGTATCACATACTGGCAATCCCAGTAGTTGGGAGGTTTGGGGTGTGGAGGCAAGAGGATTAGGATTTCAAGATCAGCCCCAGCATGTTTGAGGCCAGCCTCTGAGTTCACAAACATGTGATGAAGTTTCAAGTGCACATGAAGTCAGACCTATCTGTGTGGCATCTATGTCCTTTCTGTCTACCACCAAGCCATCCTGTTCATCTGTAGACCTTGGGCCCAAGGGACCCCGTGCTTGTAGAAGGCAGCGGCAGTAAATCTCTTGAGGCTTGGGGTTTCTCCTCCAGCTATTCTCAGACAGGCCTCTAGGACATGCATGTGAGGAGAACAGCTTCCAAGACCCTGGGCCACCTGAGTCACAACTGGTAGAGGAAGTGATGTGGAGCCTGCAGAACTTGGGGGAGCCTCAGGTGTCTCTCAGTGCATGCAGGCACTCAGTGAAGAAGCTGGGTTGTCCACACAGGCCCCGGCATTCCTAGGAGAGTGTGAGGGGCAGAGAAGGCCAGGCTGCCTCCTGTGGGAGTTCCTGCCTCGCTGGCTTGTTCGCGTCACAGCGCTGAAGGCAGCAGCCGCAGAGCCTTGTGCTGGACAGTTCTGGCTCTGCAAAGGAAAAGCTGCCCGGAAATTCCAGTTTTAGAATTAAAGTCTTAGACCAGAAAGGATGTGATCTGCAGAAGGAGCTGGATTAGCCCCAGGGCCGGATACCAGGACGGGTGTGCCCAGAGACTCCTCCCTGAGCCTTGCACACAACACAGCTGCCTAGGTCAGGAGGGGGCTGCAAGCTTCTGGGGGGAGAGGCACATGCCTCCAATGGGCTAATGGCACCCACTCGTCTCCCTCTAGCTCTCTCCCAGCCTGAGGCCTGTCTTTAAGCATGTCCTAAGTGAATAGCTCTCTGCTAACACTCCTCTGGTTTCTTTTCTTCCTGCTGTTTCTTCCTTCTACTCCCCACTTTCTCTCCCCTCTTGTCCATCCTTCCTCCTCTCTCTTTCTTTTCTTTTCTTTTTTTTTTTTTTGGTTTTTCGAGACAGGGTTTCTCGGTGTAACAGCTCTGGCTGTCCTGGACTCACTTTGTAGACCAGGCTGACTCACAATGATTTGCCTGCTTCTGCCTCCCAAGTGCTGGGATTAAAGGCATGCGCCACCACGCCCGGCTCTTCTTTCCCTTTCTTCCTCTATTTTCCTCTCTTCTTGGGCATTTTCAGAGAACCTCAGCTTCCTGTTTCTTTTTAAGACAAATACTTATCCATATTTACATTTAAAAGATGAATGAGCCGGGCGAGGTGGTGCACACCTTTAATCCCAGCGCTTGGGAGGCAGAGGCAGGCGGATCTCTGTGAGTTCAAAGCCAGCCTGGTCTACAGAGTGAGTTCCAGGACAGTTAGGGATACACAGAGAAACCCTGTCTTGAAAAACCAAAAACAAAAAAAACAAACAAAAATAAAAGATTAATGACTTTTTAAAAACTAGCAACTAAGCCGGGCGGTGGTGGCGCACGCCTTTAATCCCAGCACTTGGGAGGCAGAGGCAGGCGAATCTTTGTGAGTTCAAGGCCAGCCTGGTCTACAAAGTGAGTCCAGGACAGCCAAGGATACACAGAGAAACCCTGTCTCGAAAAACCAAAAAAAAAAACAAAACAAAAAAAAAAAAAAACTAGCAACTAGCTCTATTTCAACTTGGCAGTTCTATTTCTTCTTTTTTTTTTTTCTTTTCCTCCTTGCTCTTCCTCCTTCTTTAAGACAGAGTCTCTCTGTGTATCCCTGGCTGGCCTGAAACTCACTTTGTAGACCAGGCTGGCCTTGAACTCACAGAGATCCACCTGCCTCTGTTTCCCGAGTGCTGGGATTAAAGGCGTGCGCCACACCTGGCCTGCTTCACTGCTCTTTAACCAGAGATTTCAGCTTCACCCCAGCACCTGTTATAGGCTGCCTCCAGCTTTGCAAATCCAGTGAGATTTTGTCTCAAAAGCGAACAAGCAATCAGCAACAACAAACACTAGGATGATTTTTTTTTTGTTATCTCAGCCTGTAGGTGGTGGAGCCAGCAGGAACAGAAATTCAAGGTCACTCTGACTACATACTGAGTTTGAGGCCAACCTGGGCTACATGAGACCTAGTTTCAAAAACCGAACCAAAGGACAATGTACTGGCTAATTTTGTCAACTTGACAAAAGCTGTAGTCATCAAAAAGGTGGGAGCCTCACCTGAGAAAATGTCTCCATGCGATAGGGCTGTAGGCAAGCCTGAAGGACTTTTTCTTAATTAGTGATTGATGGGGAGGACCCAGACCATTGTGGGTGGTGCCATCTCTGGACTGGTGGTCCTGGTTCTATAAGAACAGGCTGAGCAAGCCATGGAGAACAAGCCAGTAAGCAGCACCCCTCCATGGCCTCTGCATTAGTTCCTGCCTCCAGGTTCCTGTCCTGCTTGAGTTTCTCCAGTGATGGGCTGTGTTGTGGAAGTGTAAGCCAAGCTCTTTCCTCCCCAACTTGCTTTTGGGCATGGTGTTTTATCATAGCAATAGTGACCCTCACTAGGATAGAAATGAAATCTGCAAGTTGAGCCCCAGCCTTTGCTTACATTTCTAGGCAGCTTACTGATCTGTCCAGGTGTGGGAGCAGGACAAAAGGGCCAGAGGCTGAAGGACATGTAAATAATGGGGGTAGAGGATAGACATTTCCATTTGGGAAGGGAAAAGGGTGGGGGAGCAGACAGGCATGCCACCATGCTCGCTGCCCTTGCTGGATAGAGCAAAACTAGTGCTCACCCTTACTGAGCCAGCCTGCTGCATCTGGGGCACCCCAGTATTGATGTGGGGAGCTGGACTGGCCAGGGTTCTTTGATGTCCCATGATGGTACAGCCCCTCAACCCTTCAGCTGGTATCAGGGATGCTCAGAAGCCACGGGGATCTCCACAAACAGATGTTAAGGCTTTACCATGGTAACCCCATGTTTGTTCCCAGGGCCCTGTTCCTCTAGGCTAACTGGGATGGGCAGATAGTATCTGTTTGCCTAATTCAGTCTGCTGAGGCTTTCCCACTGTGAAAGCAGGGCTCTCATGGGACATAACTCTGCTGTGATCCCTAAAGCTGAAAGACAATGTCTCTCCAACAGATAGCAGGCAAATCTCAAAGCCTATAGGAGCTGGGCTACATATCTGTAAAATGCGGGCAATAGTGGCTGTGAGGGCCAGATGATCAACAGAGACGGTGTAGGGTTATACCTCAGTTTGTAGAGTGCACAAAACCCAAGGTTCAGTCTCTAGCACTGTGTAAACTGGGTGTACTGGTGCAGGCCTGTAGTCACAGTATGGGAGGTGGAGGCAAGAGGCTCATAAATTCAAGGTCATTCCCAGTTCATAGTGAGTTTGAGGACTATTTGGGATACACAAGACCCTATCTCAACACATTAAAACAACAACAACAACAAAAAAGGACAAATGAAGAAAGAAACAATGTATTCAGCAAGTGTGGGTACTGGTCTCAGGTAGGTGAGGCTGGCTGTGGAAACTCCTTTCCTTCACCCAGACACCAGGCAGCTGCTCTGCCAAATGTCTGGGCAGCAGAGCACAGCATCCATGGCTTTTGCTTGGTCAGCCCCTCTCTCAGGGGAGCAGCCTCAGTCATTAATGGAATTCTGAGAGCTATGACAGAAGTCAAAGACTCAGAGGGCCTGAGTGAGTGTCTCTTCCCCCAAGGGGTGAGGCAAAGAAAGGAGGACAGTCAGGTTGACCTCCTCTCTTACACTGGCCTCAGCCACAGACCCTGTGGCCCTGTGGCAGGTGCTAGGCAGGGCTGTGAGGACTGAGAGGACATAGAACACTCCTGCTGTAATGCTGGCAGGTCAGGGGACAGCAGCTGTGTAAACTGACCACAGTGCATGGTAGGGAAAGGGACAGGTGCAAGCCAGGAGGAGGCCTTCCTTGGTCAGGCTGGCATGGTCATAGAAGGCCTCTTAGAGGAAATGACTCTTGCCTGGGTCTTGGAGTACCTGGGGATAAAGAACATTTGTTGTGGTTTAGCTTACTTCCTGTGGGGGAAAAATGACCACGCCCATGATAGAGCAGAGATCAGTCTGGGGACCTACAGAATAGCTTTGGTCCCACAGGTGTTATGTGAGGTAATACAGTGCTGGCTAGGTTCATGGGGAGGAGCTGTTAACACTCCCAGGAAAGGGACCAGACCCTCATCCAAGAGTCCTGCGACCACTCCTTGCTGCCTCCCAGATACCTGTGGTCCTGAGAGCTGCTGCATGTATTGAGGCATTAGATTGACTGAGGGTGGGACTCCAGCAACACAGCTTACATGCTGGATGGCCTTGGGGTGGTATAGCCGCTTATATATCATCCTTGTTTCTGTAGATTATCCTAATCACATTGGCTTATCAAACTGGACTAGTCTGGAATTCTTTCTTTGCTCTGTTGATGCCCTATTTGGGTGTGAACAGATATTTATATATATTTTTTCAAGGATTCATATTCATTTATGTATACATGTGTGGGTGTGTCCGTGTGTGCAGGTTCCACAGAGGCCAGCAGAGGGCGACAGAGCCCAGAAGAGATCCACAGATGCCCTGAAGCTGGAGTTAGAGGCAATTGCCCTCAATGTGGATGCTGGAAACAGAACTCCAGTCCCCTGAAAGAGCAGCAATGGTTTTTGTTTTGTTTTTGCTTTTTTTTTTTTGAGACAGGGTTTCTCTGTGTGTAACAACCCTGGCTGTCCTGGACTTACTTTTTAGACCAGGCTAGCCTTGAACTCACAAAGATCTGCCTGCTTCTGCCTCCCCAGTGCTAGGATTAAAGGCACATGCCATCACACCCAGCACAATAATACTTCTTAACCATTTAGCCATCTCTCTAGCCCCTGAACAGATGGATGTCACTTTATGTCTCCCCAGGGAGTCATGCAACATTCTAGGCAAGTGGACACTGAACTGAGTGTGTGTGGCAGGGCAAACTGAGGGACAGACAGATGAGGAATCGGATAACATGAGGTTAGCACAATCGGGTCCTATGGGCCTTGTAGACCAAGCTAAGGGGTTTTATGCTGGTGCTGACAGGGATGCATGGCTGTGACAGGGTTGATTAGTTTGGTCTTTTCTTTCCCCCCAACACATCAGGGATGCTCGTGTCTTAGGATTTTACTGGAGTGTTCTATGCTGGCTTAGTGGGCCCATTCTGTCCTATGGTATGGGTGTCAGCATATTTTTCTGACCTTGGAGTTTGGGTTATGTACCTCTCCCCCAGCACCAGCCTGTTGTTTTACTGTTTCAACAAGTCAGATTCACTTTGAGCTTATTTTTCTCACTGGAATGGGAGCTGGCCAGCAGACATCATCTTCCACTTTATGCACCTGGGTCTTCCCATGAGGACCTTAGGAGCTTAGTGGACATTAGTTGAAGGGGTAAAAGAAAGAGATAATAAAACATGACTAACAAAAAAGCCTTTCACTGAAGAAATGTGTATATATACAGGGCTCTGAGGGGGGCAGTGATTGACCCAAGGAATGGAAATGGACTCTTGCTTAGTCTGCTCTTTTCTTTCCTACACAACCTGGTCAGGAGTAGGCATATGTCTCGCTCAGATGTAAGGCAGTGGCTGAAGAACTGGAATTCTGAAGGATGTTGGTGACACCCAACATCCAAGTAGCAGTTTGTGTGATGGGACAAGTAAGTCTGTGAAGACTGTTTAAAACAGTAAAGACTGCTCACAGTCAAGTAAAGACCACGATACGACAGCCTCTCCTTAGGGCAACCTGAGCTGCTGTGCTCCCCACGGGACCTGCCCCCTTACTAGCCAGCCTTAGATTTTTCTAGGAGGTCAAAGTAATTGGAGCCGCCTATTAGGACCAAAAGCACCTGCCTCCCTGATGCTGCCAGGTGTAACTGCAGGATGGAAGATCGCGGGAGGAGCTGGGCAATACCGTCAGAAGAGGGAAGCGGTTCCCAAGGTGGAGAGGCTGCACTCGGAACCCTTAGCCCTTGGTAATGCCACTGGGCCGTTCTAGGAACGGCTAAAGGCACCTGGAGGGTTCCCAAGCCGGTGGCAGGCAAGCTCGGCCTTGCCATTGACTCAGCGTACCCTACGGCCCGCTGCTGAGTCAGGCCTGCAGCTGGGGTGCCAGGCGGCCGTGTGAGGCCCAGGAGCAACCAGAGCTGGCAAGTCTGCCCTTCGGGCCAGGCTGGAGGTCGAGGGCTAGGGCCAGGAGCGAGCCGCGGAGGCTGGGCCCTGGCTGCCTGGCACCCTTCCCCTCCTCCACCGCTTGAGGCGCGTAAGGCCTCCGGTCCGACTTCCGTCTGCGGAGCGCCGGACGGCAGACCCCCTACTCAGTTTCCCCCCAGCCCCGCCCGGCGGAGCGAGGGCGGGTGACATCACGGCGCACAGCATTGTGGGGCGGGCGCGGCGCCGGGGACGCCATTTTCGGCCGCGGAGGGTGGCGCGAGGCTGAGGAACGCGGATCAGGCTGAGGATGCTACGGGGCGGCCGCGAAGGCGCCGCTTGCTGCTGAGCGGCTGGGCTCTGCGCGCGGCCTCGGCCTGTGACAGCGCGACGAGCGCGGCGCTCCCGATCGGACGGTGAGTGCGCGGGCCCCGTCCCCGTCCCCGTCCCCGCCGCGCCCCGGGCTCCGCGCGGCTGGTGCGCAGCGCTCCAGACAGGACCGCGACCCCTTCCCGCCCGCATCCTCCAGGCTGAGGCTTCCGGGCCCTTCCCGTCCTCCGCCGCATCTGCACCCAGCCCTTCCAGGCTGCGTTTCTGCTCCTCCGCCCCGACCCATACCCCTCCCCGGCTTGCTCACCCGTGTCTGTGCGCTGGGGTCCCCTCCCCGCTCCACCCGCGCCCCTCTACGCTCCGGTCTCTGTCACCTCCGCCTGTGCGCCTGCAGTCTGCGGTCCTTGCCCTCTCTTAGCTTGTGTCTATCCAGGCTCGGGTTTCTGTCGTCTCTAAGGCTGCGCCTTAGAGTTCGGGTCCCTCGTCACCTCTCCGCGCTCCTCCGGTCTGCGGTCCTTGTCCCCTGTCTGCCTGCGCCCCTAGTTGGGGTCCCTGCCCTGTCACTGCCTGGGCCCCTCCTGCCTGGAGTCTTTGTCATCTCTCTGCCTGCACATACAGGCAGAAGCTCTTGTCCCCTCCCCGCGAGTCTTGGTTCAGGACATGTCCCATCTCTACCTGTGCCTCTCTGGGTTGAGGTCCTTGTCCCTTCTCCGTCAGTAACCCTCTAGGTTTGGAGCTCAGTCCTCTCTGCCTGTACTCTAAGGTCGGGTCCTTGGCTCTTCCCCTCTTCTCTGATCCCCTCCTGTGTCCTTCAGGCTTCTGTCCCATCTGTGTCCAGGGCTCCGCCCTGACCCCGGGGCGGGGGGGCCGATTTCCAGTGACAGCTGTGGGCTTTGGTTTCCAAAGCCTCGCTGCTGAGGTCCCGGGGAGGCAGTGGTGGTAGTGTGTGTGTTGCGGGTTATCCGGCTGGCTTTGTCTCAGGCCTCTCCGCCCTTCTAGCCCCCACCTCTCCCCGGCACCGCCCTGGTCGGCGTGCTGTCATGCTGTGGTCCATGGCCGGTGGCCAGCCGGTCTTTTTCTTCCAGTGACCGGGTGTGGAATCTCCTGGCGACCTGAACATGCCAAACCTGGAGTGCTTTTCCTTGTTACATGTGGAGCCCCCTTCTCATTTAAAAAAAAAAAATTAAAGCGTTAAAAAAGTAATATTAATGTGTGGTGGAGTGGATGGCTTTATAACGAACTTTGCTGGCCTTTTCCAGGTGTTCTGTGTTGGAATTGTCACTACCTGCTACTGTTTTATTATTAAGTGGTGATATGGTGTGCTTGCAAAAATGATGTCTTTAAAAAAGCATGAGAACAAAAAATTTATATAGCATATAAACTGCTATGTAGAGGGGTAGTTGCACTTTTGATTCTTTGTGTTACTTAAATTCAAAGGCTCTTGATACTGTATGACTAAGCCTTAGATCAGAATTAGCCTAGAAGCATTGTAATAAGACAGTGAAAACTCCATCAGCAAATTGGACCAACCTCCTGGAGTCTCCTAAGCATGTCACAGTTAGAGATCTTCTTTCGTGGACTGCCTGCAAGCCTCGGTTGTGGTAGGAAATTTGACTACTGTTCTGTGTCCTAAGTATTTGTAAGAATGCAATGGTTCTATTTAAAAATTCAGAGTGTCTGGATATGTGGGAGGGTGGGGTGGGCCCTGGGCCCCTTCCAGGTCATTAAAGAGTGCAGCATCATGTTGCAGTCCAGCCTGATGGCCTTGTGGTGGAACCAAGAGGGGTGGGACCTGGTGGTGACCTCTCTGTAGTCACCATGCAGCTGCCTTGGCAGTGCATTGTAAAAGCAAATGTTGCAAACGTATAGCGGGGAGTGACAGTGCATTACCTATAGGCCCAACACTCAGGAGGCTGAGGCAGGGGCCATTAGTGCAAGGCCAGCCCTGACTACATAGCACAATTCCATCTCAAAGCAGAAACCAGAAATGAGAATAGACATGCTTGGAATCCCGACAGGGAGTTTTCCAAGTGCAAAGATGGAAGAGATGAGGTGCACATATCTTAAATATTCTGCAGTAAAGTCCTGGAGGCTGAAGATGTCACTCGCATTCAAAAGGTCTTGTTTCTTCAGTTCCAGAACAAACACATCAACTATTACCCACAACTTGAGTGTTTATACTTAAAAAAATGAGTACATTCTTGGGACCAGAGAGATGGATCACTATTGTTTTGTTTTTTTTTTTAAATAATGTATTTTTCTTTTATGTGCATTGGTTGAGGGTGTCATATTCCCTGGAACGGGAGTTACAGACAGTTGAGAACTGCAATGTGGCTGCTGGGAATTGAACCCAGATCTTTTGGAAGAGCAGCCAGTGCTCCCATCCACTGAGCCATCTCTCCAGCCCCAATAGCTCAGTTTTTAAGAGCAATTACTGTTCTTTCAGAGGGACTTGTGTCTGGTTCCTGGCACTTAGATAAGGCCGCTCATAACTCTCTATAACTCCAGTTCCAGGTGATCTGAGACCCTCTTCTGACCTCTGCTGTGTACATAAAAATCATGCAGGTGTACACATATCTAATAATTTTTTTTTTTTGCTTTTGAGACAGGGTTTCTTTGTATATCTCTGTCTATTCTGGACTCACTTTTTAGACCAGGCTGGCCTCCAACTCACAGAGATCCACCTGCCTCTGCCTCTCGAGGGCTGGGGGGCTTGCACACCACACCCGGCCATAGTAATTTTTTTTTTAAAGATTTACTTATTTTATTGCCTCAGTGTTTTGCCTGCATGCATGTCTGTGTGATCTTGGAGTTACAGACAATTGTGAAATTGTGAGCTGCCATGTGGGTGCTGGGAACTGAATGAACTCCAGTCCTCTGGAAGGGCAGTCAACACTCTTAACTGCGGAGCCATTGCTCCAGCCCCTCATAATAAATCTTTTTTTTTTTTGGTTTTTCGAGACAGGGTTTTTCTCTGTATCCTCGGCTGTCCTGGACTCACTCTGTAGACCAGGCTGGCCTTGAACTCACAGAGATCCACCTGCCTCTGCCTCCCAAGTGCTGGGATTAAAGGCGTGTGCCACCATGCCCAGCAATTACAGACAGCGGTGAACTGCCATGTGGGTGCTGGGATTTGAAATCTGGTCCTTTGGAAGAGCAGCCAGTGCTCTTAACCGCTGAGCCAGCCATCTTTCCAGCACTTCTTTTTGTTTTTTTGAGACAGGGTTTCTCTGTGTAGCCTTGGCTGTCCTGGACTCCCCAGGTTGGCCTTGAACTCACAGAGATCTGCCTGCCTCTGCATCCTGAGTGCTGGGATTAAAGGCGTGCTACACCACGCCTGGCTCATAATAAATCTTACAAACATTTTAAAGCATTTTTTTTCAGGTTTGGAAAAAGTGAAAATCTCTAAAGGGCCATAAACAGTCTTCAGACAGGATTGACTTAAAAGAACTAGAAAGAAAAGTCAGAAGTGACTGAGTTCTTTTTTTTTTTTTTGTTTTTTTCAAGACAGGTTTCTCTGTGTATCCTTGATTGTCCTGGACTCACTTTGTAGACCAGGTTAGCCTTGAACTCACAGAGATCCACCTGCCTCTGCCTCCCGAGTGCTGGGAAGAAAGGTGTGCTTGTTACTGAGTTCTTAGTTGAGTGAATATCAGAAATCAGATTAAGCAACAGAGAAATGATTACCATGCTGAACAAGATAGTGTCAAGTTTTAAGTTTTAGAGCATAGAGTGAAAATGTTACAAACCAGCCATGGTGACACATTTTGAGGATTTTGAAGTCAGCTTGTGCTACACATCAAGATTTTCCAGCCGGGCGGTGGTGGCGCACGCCTTTAATCCCAGCACTTGGGAGGCAGAAGCAGGCGGATCTTTGTGAGTTCGAGGCCAGCCTGGTCTACAAAGTGAGTCCAGGACAGCCAGAGCTGTTAAACAGAGAAACCCTGTCTCGAAAAACCAAAAAAAAAAAAAAAAGATTTTCCCTCAAACAAAGTAAGCAAAAAGAATAAGGATGTCTGGTTAAGATTGTGGTGGTGCACATTTTTAATCCCAGCACTCAGAAGGCAGAGGCAGGAGGATCTCTGTGAGTTTGAGCACAGCTAGGGCTACACAGAGAAAACCCATCTCAAAAAACAAACAAAGCCGGGTGTGGTGGCACACGCCTTTAATCCCAGCCCTCAGGAGGCAGAGGCAGGTGGATCTCTGTTAGTTCAAGGCCAGCCTGGTCAAATTCACAGAGATCTGCCTGCCTCTGCCTCTCAATTGCTGGGATTAAAGGTGTGCACCACCACACTCAGCTGTTTTATTATTCTTAATAATTTTTATATAATAAATAATAATTTATTATTCTTTTTTTTTTTTTTGGTTTTTCGAGACAGGGTTTCTCTGAATATCTCTGGCTGTCCTGGACTTGCTTTGTAGACCAGGCTGGCCTCGAACTCACAAAGATCCGCCTGCCTCTGCCTCCCAAGTGCTGGGATTAAAGGTGTGCGCCACCACCGCCCGGCTAATTTATTATTCTTAAAGTTTATTTTTATGTGTATTAGTGTTTTCCTTCGTGTATGTATGTGCATACCGGGTGCCTGAGACAACCAGAAAAAGGCTTTGGATCCCTTGGAACTGAAGTTACAAATGGTTGTGAGCTGGGAACTGAACAGAACCTAGGTCCTCTGTAAAATGCTCTTGACTACTGAGTTGTCTCTCCAGCCCCTGGCTTATCTTTTTCTTACTTTGTCTATTATCTGCTCACCTACTCCTCATCTCCACAAAGGGTGGGATTTCATCCTGTCTTCCTCATCAGCTTGGTGCACCATCAGAACTTACTAAGTGTTTGTTGAAAGAATGTAGTTAGAATAGCTTTGCTTTTTGGTGACTTACTGTTTGGTGACACCCACTCTGTTAGAGAAAATGGGGAGAGGAAGAGATGATGATTACTTTTGGATATGATAAATTCTAGGTCCTTGTGGGAGGACCAGTGAACTAGCTAGAAATGCAGGTCTGAAGTTAAGACAATAAGGCTGGACTTTAATCCCACCCAGCACTCGGGAGGCAGAGGCAGGTCTGGTCTACAGAGTGAGTTCCAGGACAACCAGGGGTCTGTTACACAGAGAAATACTTTCCCAAAAAATAAAAATAAAATAAAAGTGCATCTTCCCATTTCAATTGCTTTGCTGGGTGTGGTGGCACACGCCTTTAATCCCAGCACTCTCAGGCAGAGGCAGGTGGATCTCTGTGAATTTGAGGCCAGCCTGGTCTACAAAGTGAGTCCAGGACAGCCAGGGCTACCCTGTCTCGAAAAACTAAAAAAAGAAAAAAAAAAAGTAAGAATAAAACTGGAGATGGTGATCTGAGAGTGAATCAGCATTACATTGAGGGCTGGCTGTGCCATGCATACTGACTGCCTGGTGTAGACAGCAGAGTGCCCCTAAGGGACAGTGCCCTGAGACTGAGAGAAGGGGATTGATTGTAAAGAACAGTTGGACCAATGCAGTCTTCTGCATTTGGCCTCCAGGAGGTTATTGCTGACCATTCAGGGTTTTGCTGAGGCTCACTCTCTCTCCTCTTACAGTGCATGGCAGGAGGCCAAGATGCAGATAGTCCATCTTCTTGCTCTCAGACATCCTTATGTCAGTCTACCCTGTAGCTTCCTAATGAGGGCTGGGCATGATGCACAGGCCTTTAATCGCAGTACTAGGGAGGCAGGGGCAGAAAGATCTTGAGGCCAGCCTGGTCTACAGAGGGAGTTCAGAGGAAAGCCAGAGGGTTGTCTCAAACAAACAACCCATCCAAAGTAGTTAGTACTTATGGAAAAGAATGCATTGTGGTCCAGTATGGAGGTGCACCTTAAGATCCAGCCCTTAGAAAGCTGAAGGAGGAGGACTGGGTGGAAGGCCAGCCTGGAGTATGTCATAACAAGATTGCATCCCGAGCACGGAGCACGCCTGCATGTGCAGCTCAGTAGTAGAGTGCTTGCTGGTCTAGTATGCACAGAAACACAGATCTAAAAATTGAATTGTGGTTTTGTTTTTACTAATATTTGGAGGTAGACAAAAGTGATTTATGCTTTTGAATTTATAAAATGAGTAGCACCGGAATAAGCCTTTTAAAGGAATTTTGTGTGTGTGTGTGTGTGTGTGTGTGTAAACTAAATGATTTCTTTGGTTCTAAAATATTTCCATTGCCTCAGGGTTCTTTTTTTTTTTTTGTTTTTTTTGAGACAGGGTTTCTCTGTGTATCCTTGGCTGTCCTGGACTCACTTTGTAGACCAGGCTGGCCTTGAATTCACAAAGATCCTCCTGCCTCTGCCTCTGAGAGTGCTGGGATTATAGGCATGCGCCACCACTGCCCGGCTGCCTCAGGGTTCTTTTGTTTGTTTTAAAACAGGGTGTGGCCCTTGCTAACCTACAACTCACTGGTATTGGGCAGGCTGGCCTGGAACTCAGAGATCTTCCTGTCTCTGCCTCCTGAATGCTAGAATTGAAGGTATGTGCCACCAAGCTGGCCTCTCATTACCTCAGTTTAAGCCATGAGTTATCCCCCGACTTCTGTCCAGATGGCTCTGGAGGTACCTCAGCTGTCACGACACGGTTCCTGGTTCAGTGGGTGCTATGGTCACTGTCCCCTTGACGAAGGAGTGCTCATGAGTTCGAGAGGCTCTGGGTAGTCCCATCAGCACTTAACCATGTCAGGCTTTGCCTCCTCACATTGTGCTTGTCAGAGTCACAGCTTCGTGCTGTTGTCTTTTCAGGGAAGGCTTTGTGCTTCTGCCATTCTTTTTTTGAGACAGCATCTCTCTATGGAGCCTAAAATATAACTACATCATTTTCTTCCTTCCCTGTCTTTCCTTGAGCCCTTCTTATGTGCACCCCCTCCCCGTCTCTCTCAAATTCATGGCTTCTGTATCTTTGTGTGTGTGTATGTGTGTCTAAAAATATAAATACAACTTACTTCATATATTGGTACTTGTATGTATATGATTTCATTGCTGATCACTTGGTATTGGATAATCAATTTATTTGGGGGATTCTTTTTGTTTTTGTTTTTTTGTTTTTTTGAGACAGGATTTTACTCAGTAGCTCTTGCTGTCTTGGAACTCACTATGTAGACCAGGCTGGCCTTGAACTCACAAAAATGTGTGGGCCTCTGCCTCCCAGTGCTGGGATTAAAGATTTGAGCCACCACACTTGGCTTATTTTGCTTTTTGATACAGAGGCCCTTCATGTAGTTTTAGGTGTCAGACCAAGCTGGATTTGAATTCACAGAGGTTCTCTATCTCTGTCTCCTGGATGTTGGGACTAAAGGTGTGCGCCATCACGCCCACAACGAAAGCCCTAGAAAGGCAAGCAGACAATCTTATTGTGTCAATCTGTGGTATTTGCATGTAAATACAATTATAACTGCTGCTGTTATGGATCTTTGTTTATACACATTTTACTTTACAGATTTTTTTTTGGCCAACATGTTTTCCCGGAGAGAGAGAGAGAGAGAGAGAGAGAGACAGAGAGAGAGAGACAGAGAGACACAGAGAGACAGAGAGAGATAGAGAGACAGAGAGAGAGGGAGAGAGAGACACAGAGAGAGACACAGAGAGAGACAGAGAGAGAAAGAGAGACAGAGAGAGAGACAGAGAGAGACAGAGAGAGAGACAGAGAGACATAGAGAGAGAGACAGAGAGACAGAGAGAGAGACAGAGAGAGAGACAGAGAGACAGAGAGAGACATAGAGAGAGAGACAGAGAGACAGAGAGACAGAGAGAAAGAGACAGAGACAGAGACAGAGAGACAGAGAGAGACAGAGAGAGACACAGAGAAAGAGACTGAGAGAGAGCGCATGTGTTATGACCCAGGTCTTATGTAACCCAGGCTTGTTTTTTTTCCCTCCCATTTATTTATTTCTTCAAGTTACATCTTGATTACAGTCCCCTCCCTCCTCCCCCTCCCAGTCCCACCCTCCTATCTTCTTTTTTTTTTTAAATTTAAGGTGTATTTTTCCCCCAGTAGCTCCCCCTTTTAGTCCAATAAACTTTTTCTTATAACAATAAATACAATACAAAACAATAAGACCAATAATGAAAATTATAAAGTATAACATACATTTTCAGTGTCCAGTCCATACGTATTTGGCAACTCATAATAATATTCTATTATCTGTCTTGATGAGTTTAAAGTTCTATACGCCCAGGCTGTTTTTTAATTGCTGTGCGACAGGAATGGCCCTGAGCTTTCTGATCTTCCTGCCTTTACCTCCTGAGTGCTGGCTACAGGCGTGTTAGCTCCTCCAGTTTTATGCAGGCAACTAGGCAAGCACTCTACCTACTGTGATCCTTTAGTTCATTGTTAGCATTAAAATTAGGAGAGGACATGAACGGGTTAGTTACACTAGAGAAAGAGGTCAGATAGAGGGAGTGCTGTGATGGCCTGGAAGGGATGCTCTGGGATGGAGGCAGAACACTCTTGCCTTTGCGGCACTCAGATTTATTTATTCATTAATTTGTTGTTTCTTTTGTTTTTTTGAGACAGGATTTCTCTCTGTAACAGAGCCCTGGCTGTCCTGGATTTGCTTTGTAGACCAGGCTAGTCTCGAACTCACAGAGATCCACCTGCCTCTGCCTCTCAAGGGCTGGGATTAAAGGCGTGCACCACCATATCCTACTTGTTTATTTAATTTTTAACAGTGCTGAGAAGTGAACTCAGGACCTTAAATGTACTTTACCACTGAGCTACATTCCTAGTGCTTTAGCGATTGTTAAGAAAGGATAGGAGTCTGGGGTGCACACCAGGAAGTGATGCTGAAGGGGAAGAGCCAGAGGGATCATGAGTTTGCAGCCAGCCTAGGCCGTCTACTCCTTAAAAGAGATAATTTACTGGTTAAGGGCACTGGCTGCTCTTCCAAAGGACTCGGGTTCAAATCCCAGCACCCACATGGCAGTTCAGAACTGTCTGTAATGGCGCACACCTTTAATCCTAGCACTCACTGAGTTCAAGGCCAGCCTGTTCTACAGAGTGAGTTCCAGGATAGCTAGGGCTGCACAGAGAAACCCTGTCTGGACCCCCCCCCCCAAAAAAAAAAAAGACAGTGGGTGGTACAGGCCTTTAATCCAGAGGTGGTACTCTTGAGTTTGAGGGCAGCCTAGTCTGCAGTTCCAGGCCACCCAGGGCTACACAGAGAAACCGTTCTGAAAAGCCAAACAACAACAAAAGGATGAGCAATGAGTGGCTGGATGGAACAGTCACCATGAAAATAATTATTTATTGATAGCTTTTTTTTTTAAACTTTTTTTGTTTATTATGTATACAGTATTTGCTCTATATATATGCCCAGGCAGATCTCAATGTAGATGGCTGTGAGCCACCATGTGGTTGCTGGGAATTGAACTCAGGACCTTGGGAAGAACAGCCAGTGCTCTTAAACCTCTGAGCCACCTCTCCAGCCCTATTGATATCTTTTGAGCTAGGATCTCATGTATTTATGATCCAAGGGTACATTTTATTTTCTTTTTGGTTTTTCAAGACAGTTTTTCTGTGTAACAGAGCCCTGGCTGTCCTGGACTCACTTTGTAGACCAGGCGGGCCTCGAACTAACAGAGATGCATCTGCCTCTGCCTCCTGAGTGCTGGGATTAAAGGTGAGCCAAGGCTACATTTATTTATACAACTATTGCTTTGTTGGTTTGAAAAGGTTGAGAGACCCTCCCCGAAACCTTTTTCCTTGACTTCCTTGTGTAAGTACAGAAGCCTCTGTGTTACCTACTTACCCTGCCCTCATGCCTCACTGGACTCATCTCAGAATATTTCCCGACAACATGTTTTGCATATTTTCAATTTCCTTTTTGACCCTTGTTACTGTGAGATGTGTAGTTGGCCACTAAGTGTAGTACCACGTTGTCTTGCCCCTTTCTTATAGATGAGCAGTATGTCTATAGGCAGATGGACTACATTTTGTTTGCCTGTTTATCAATGAGCCTTTGAGTTGCTCTACATCTACTATTATGAGTGTGTATGTATATATTATTTTTTTTTTCATGACAGGGTTTCTCTGTGTATCCCTGACTGTCCTGGACTCACTTTGTAGACCAGGCTGGCCTTGAACTCACAGAGATCCATCTGCCTCTGCCTCCCGAGTGCTGGGATTAAAGGTGTGCGCTCCTGGCAACTTTCACACTATGAAGCCCTGAGACAAGGTGATGTATGTGCCTTAAGGTCACATGAGGACACAGTCTGAGCTCCCTCCACCCTGGCCAAGGCTCCTCCACTCTACCTATTGCACTGACACACACTTCAAGGCT
>CAJQZJ010001511.1:18102252-18195493 GCA_907164525.1 Lophiomys imhausi
CACTTCAAGGCTCCTCCACTCTACCTATTGCACTGACACACACTTCATGGTGCTTACTGTTTGCCAATGGGGTGTGGGACCAACATCTAACTGGCTAGTCTGGACCTGCAGCCTTTTCCTAAATCCTCAGATACCGAGGAGACCCTTCTGCCACAATAAAAATAGACCAATGTAACATTGGGCCAAAAATAGAACTTCTGAATACACCAAATTCTTTATCAGACAAAAAAAATTACACGTGGAGCTGGGAGGGTGGCTCAGTAGGCACTGGAGTTGTTTTGAACCTGCAGTGTATTTCAGGCAGGGGGAGCATGATCCCACGAGGATTCAGCAGTATCAACAGTTGCTAGAAAAGTCATGGCCTGGCAGTTCTTTCCTCATGCTCGGAACACAGGTCACCACACTATTCTGACTGGTTCTTGTGCAAGAGCATGCAGGGTATGAATGGAAGATATGGATACTGGGTTTATAGGCTCACAAGTGGAATGAGTAGAATGAGATTTAGCCTTCTAGGGAGTTTGTTTTCCGTAGGTCAGCTAGCCTTACCTTTAAGTGGGAGCCCATTTGCTTCTGAGCCTCTCAGTATGTTGTGGTATAAAATCATGTTTCATGAGCTGGTTGTAGTGGCGCATACTTTAGTCTCAGCACTTGCGAGCCAGAGGCAGGCAGATGTCTGGGTGAGTTCAAGGCTGACTTGGTCTATATAGTTAGAGGCTATCCAGGGCTACACAGTGAAACCCAGTCTCAAAACAAAGCAAGAACAGTGAGATAGCTTAGCAGTCATGCCTGACAGCCAGCGTTTGAGTCCTGAGGTCTTCATGGTGCAAGGAAGACCTGACCCTGCAGGCTGTCCTTTGGCTTCCACTGTCATGCTGGAGCATGTCTGTCTGCACATATGTGCATGCACAAAAAACAAAAATTATGCTGAGCTGTTGTGACACACACCTTTAATCCCAGCACTCCGGAGGTAGAGGCAGATGGATCTCTGAGTTCGAGGCCAGCCTGGTCTACAGAGTAAGTTCCAGGACAGCCAGAGCTACACAGAGAAACCCTGTCTCAAAAAACAAACAAAGCAAAACAACAACAAAAACCAAACCAACAACAACAACAAAAAAAACCCCAAACAAAAATTATGTTTCCGGGCTGGAGAGGTGGCTCAGAGGTTAAGAGCACTGGCTGTTCTTCCAAAGGTTCTGAGTTCAATTCCCAGCAAACACATGGTGGCTCACAACCATCTACATTGAGATCTGGTGCCCGGGCACATATGTAGAGCAAATACTGTATACATAATAAACAAACAAACAAACAAATAAATAAACAAATGTTTTAAAAAAATTATGTTTCCTTAGAGGCATGTGCAGTTTTTCCATTAACTTTTCCTTTTTCCAAGGATTCTTTCTATCTATCTATATCTATCTATCTCTTTTGTTCTTGTTTTTTTCAAGACAGGGTGGCAGAGGCAGGTGGCCTTCTGTGAGTTCAAGGCCAGCCTGGTCTACAAAGTGAGCCCAGGACAGATAGAGATACACAGAGAAACCCTGTCTTGAAAAACCAAAAAGAAGAAGAAAGAGGGTAGCACTACCTGCCTAGGGCTAGATGTGGGCTTCTCAAAAGAGAATTACATCGCTGGGATGTTGGAAGCTCATTTAATGGGAGACAAGATCTTGAATTAAGGGATATTTAGGCAGGGATCCCAGGAATTAAACTAGGTTGAGTTATCCCAGAAAAGGGCTTGCTCTCTTTCCTTTCTTTCTTTTTTCTTTTTTTTTTTTGGTTTGATGCATGTGCATCCCATTTGTGCAGTTCTTGTGGAAGTCAGAAGAGAGTGTTAGATTCCCTGTGTTAGTGCTTGGAACAGAACCCAGGACTTCTGGAAGAATAACCAGTGCTTTTAATAGCCAAGCCATCTCTCCATATCCCCACCCACACCCTTTGTATTTTGTGCAATTTTGATTTTACTGTTTGGCTCCTGGGTGGCCTGCCATAGCACAGCTCTGTGGTTACGCCAGCCTTTGCCCACTGTTTATCTGTGCCCTTCCCTATGCCTGTCTAGTCTACCTTGTGTTCTCTCTCGGATTTCCATCCCTTAGTGTTTTATTTATGTATGTTTGTATGTGTATATGGGTACAAGTGCACATGTACCAGAGTGGGAATGGTGAACGTTGGGGGGGGGGGGAGGACAGCTTTTGGAAGTTGGTTCTTTGCATCCTGTATTTCAGGGGTCAAGCTTCAGGTCATCAGGCTTGCTTGTCATCAGCCTCCATCCCTTGACTTTTTTTATTTTAAAGATTTATTTATTTAAGCTGGGCGTGGGTGGCACACGCCTTTAATCCCAGCACTTGGAGGCAGAGGCAGGCAGATCTCTGTGAGTTTGAGGCCAGCCTGGTCTGCAAACCGAGTCCAGGACAGCAAGGGCTACACAGAGAAACCCTATCTGAACCCCCCCCCCAAAAAAAAAAAAACCTGATTTATTTGTTTGTATGATGTGTATATGGGTGCTTTGTATGTACATTTGCAGACCAGAAGAAGAAATCAGGTCCCATGGGACCAGAGTTATAGATGGTTGTGAGTCACCATGTGGTTGCTGGGAATTGAATTTAGGACTTTTGGAAGAGAACCAGTGCTCTTAATCCCTGAGCCATCCCTCTGTCCAGCCCCACCTTCCTTAATCTTAAGGGACTGAAGAGAGGTAGAGATCTATTTTGAACTGCTTGTAGGCTTCTGGCCTTGGCTGTTGAGGACAGGTCTTCCCTGGCTGTCTAATCTGGGATAAGAGCCGCTGGTACCACAGATGGCTTTGCAGTTAGGTTCTACTGGAAACCTTGTAGATCTGTATTTTATTTTAATTTTTAAAGATTTGTTATGAGTATGAGTACTTGCCTGTATATACCCATGGAAGGCAGAAGGGGGTGTTAGATTCCATGGAATTGGAGTTAGAGATGGTCATGAACCAACCTGTGGGTCTGGGAACTGAACCCAGGTCCTGTGCTTTTAACGATCAAGTCATTTCTTCAGTCTCATTATTCATTCATTTATTTATGAGACAGGGTTTCTCTGTATTCTTGGCTGTCCTGGACTCACTTTGTAGACCAGGCTGGCTTTGAACTCACAGAGATCCGCCTGCCTCTGCCTCCCGAGTGCTGGGATTAAAGGCGTGCGCCACCACATCTGGCAATTACAGACAGCTGTGAACTGACATGTGGGTGCTGGGATTTGAACCTGGGTCCTTTGGAAGAACAGACAGTGCTCTTAACTGCTGAGCCATCTCTCCAGCCCCCTATTTATTAATTTTTGAGACAAGGTCTTATGTAGCCCAGGTTAACTATGCTATGTAGCCAAGGATGACCTTGGATTTTATACTTCCTTGCCTCCACCTCCCAAGTGTTGAAATTACCCCAATGTTCTGTTTATGCAGTGCAAAGTTTTTGAGACTTCGTGCTTGCTAGGAAAGTGCTCTACCAACCACAATTCTCAGCCCCAAGGACCAACATTTTGTCATTATCCACTGACCTCAGCTGTGCTTCACAATTTCCTGACTGAGCCCCAAAGGTCAGCCTCAGAAACATTGAGGGATGTACTTCAGTTGGCAGAGCTCACATGAAGCCCTGGGTTTGATCTCCAGCACTGTAGCCTTTCATAAGCTGGGCACACTGGTGCATGCTTGTAATGCCAGCCTGAGGGCACGGGTGCTCCAGTAAGAGGATTTGAGTTTAAAGTCACCCAGGCTGCCTTGTGAGACCATTATCTTTTTTGTTTTGTTTTTTTTTTCTTGACAGGGTTTCTCTGTGTGATAGCCCTGGCTGTTCTGGAACTCGATTTGTAGACCAGCCTGGCCTCACACTCACAGAGACCTGCCTGCTTCTGCCTTTGGAGTCCTGGGATTAAAGGCATATGCCACCACACCCGACTGGGCGTTAACCCCATGCTCTGCTTGTGTATTTTAGAAGGGTGAAGTGAACTCAATGGGTAGAATTTACAAGGAGGCAGATTTTGCTTCAGGAGGCAAAAAATGACTGTCTAACAAAACTCTGGAGCAATCTGGCAAGGCAGGGGCTCAAAAAGTTGTGAGTCAGTCTTGGGAAATGAGTCTGCAAAAATCAGGCTGTTGCGGGGCGGTGGTGGCGCACGCCTTTAATCCCAGCACTTGGGAGGCAGAGGCAGGCTGATCTTTGTGAGTTCGAGGCCAGCCTGGTCTATAAAGTGAGTCCAGGACAGCCAGGGCTACACAGAGAAACCTTGTCTCGAAAAACCAAAAAAAAAAAAAAAAAAAAAATCAGGCTGTTGCTTACCAGGGATGTGCCCCAGAGTTTTTACCTGGTTGAGGCAGTGGTCTAATTAGTGAGGAAATCCTATGTCTGGTGCTTCTGTGATCACGTTCCCAACAGCCCACGGGTGAGGCTGCTGAATGCCAAGCCCCACTTAGTGTCTGTCTCCCTAGTCACAACCCATCTCCTGCCACTGTACCGGTCTCATTTCTCAGGAAAGCTGTAGCCCAAAGGCACTGGGTACTTGGGATGCTTTCCCCTTGCTTCCCCACCCTCTCCACTCTCTCATCTGTCTTCTCTCTCTCTCTCTCTCTCTCTCTCTCTCTCTGTGTGTGTGTGTGTGTATGTGTGTGTGTGTGTGTGTCTGTGTGTGTCTGTGTGTGTGTGTATGTGTGTGTGCTGGTGCGTGTGTGTCAGTCTGTAGGCTGGTGGATGAAATTCAGGCCCTTGGCTTGGCTTTGATGTGCAGCAGGAGCCTAGGGAAGTTCGTGGTCTCATGAGTTCTTCAGCAGCCTCTGTCAGGCCTCATGCTCAGCTTCTGTTGCCCCACGATTTTCCTGTCATGAAATTGCTCTGTGGTAAGACTCTCCCCATGGGATTGGCTGCTGCTCCTTAGTCTGCTGTGCTCACTGTCTAGGCAGTGTCTCAGAGTCTGTTTGTAGCTTGTCCCATGGCCTCTGTGTCCCTGAGAGCAGGTTCTTACAATGGTGAATTCTAGGGCCTAGCTTGAGAGTAAGTTTTGGTATAATGCTTGGATCATTTTGTATGGGAAAGATCAAACATTCATGTTTCATTATTGGGAAATGTAAATGCTTTGCTATCAGAGGTAAGAAGTGAGGAGAAGCCTGGGTGGTGGCGCACGCCTTTAATCCCAGCACTCAGGAGGCAGAGGCAGGCGGATCACTGTGAGTTCGAGGCCAGCCTGGTTTACAAAGCAAGTCCAGGACAGCTAGAGCTGTTACACAGAGAAACCCTGTCTCGAAAAACCAAAAAAAAAAAAAAACCAAAAAAAAAAACTGTAGGTGCTGGGAACTGAATTCAGGTCCTACTGTGCCATCCCTCCCGCTCTGTGAAGTGTGATTTTTTTTTTTTGTTTTGTTTTTTGGAGACAGAGTTTCTCTGTGTAACAGCCCTGGCTGTCCTGGACTCACTTTGTAGACCACAGGCTGGCCTCAAACTTGCAAAGATCCACCTGCCTCTGCCTCCCAAGTGCTGGGATTAAAGGCGTGCACCACCACCAGCTGGCTGTGAAGTGTGATTTAAAATTGTCACTGTTTGCTGTTTATAGATGTAACATGAGAAAGCTTTTAATGAAGTGTCTGATTTTCTTCCCTTCTAGAATGCATGACAACATGTCCACGATGGTGTACATAAAGGAAGAGAAGCTAGAGAAGCTTACGCAGGATGAGATCATCTCCAAGACCAAGCAGGTGATTCAGGGGCTGGAGGCCCTGAAGAACGAGCACAACTCCATCCTGCAGAGTTTGCTGGAGACGCTGAAGTGCTTGAAGAAGGATGAGGAGAGCAACTTGGTGGAGGAGAAGTCCAGCATGATCCGCAAGTCTTTGGAGATGCTCGAGCTTGGCCTGAGTGAGGCGCAGGTACCAGTGGGCACCACTTAGTCATGGATGTGCACAGAGAGTAGGTGTGGGTCAGTACCCAGCCAGCACACAACAACCCAAGGACAGCATTGCTTTGAGTGTTTGAATAACTGACGTGGAGATGAGGACAATGGCTGTGTACATGCTCCCCCTGAGGACTTGTGCCCCTGTCAGTAAAGCTCGTTAAAATTCAGTACACTGGCTGGGCGTGGTGGTGCATGCCTTTAATCCCAGCACTCAGGAGACAGAGTCAGGCAGATCTCTGTGAGTTCAAGGTTAGCCTGGTCTACAGATTGAGTTCTAGGATAGCCAGGGTTACACAGAGAAACCCTGTCTTTAAAAAAAAAAAGAAAAGAAAAAGAAAAAAAATCAGTGCACTGGGACGTGGCTTCTTCCCTAGTGTTCTGCTTGTCCAAGAGGCAGCCTTCTAACTGGGTGTTGTGTAATGACTGGTCCTGGTGGTGCACATCTTTAATCCTAGCATTGAGGAGGCAGAGGCAGGTGGATCTCTGTGAGTCAAGGCCAGCCTGATCTACAGAGTGAGTTCCAGGATACCCAGGGCTACACAGAGAAACACTGTCTCAAAATAGAACAAACAAGAAGAAAAAAACACCCAGAACTTGGGGAGACATTAGACTCATGAGGTACAGGGTTCTCCCCAGCACAGCTCAGAACAACACAAGAGAGCAGGTGAAGTTTGTAACGAATTCACCAGAGTGAAGACGGGAACTTTTAAATTAGAATCTAGGCAGTGGTTATTTCTTTTTTGTTTTTTGATTGTTTTTTTTTTCAAGACAAGGTAATAGCCCTGTCTGTCTTAGACTCATTTTGTAGACCAGGCTGGCCTCAAACTCACAGAGATCTGCCTGCCTCTGCCTCTGTAGGGTTTAAAGGCATGTGCCACTGTGCCAGGCTTAGCTGTTTTCTGTGTGCGTGCACATTCTTGCCATGACATGCACATGAAGGTTAGTGAACAGCCCATGGGAGTCCACCACATAGATCTCAAGGATTGGATTGGGCTCAGGTCATCAGGCTTGGTGGCAAGTTCCTATACCTGCTTGCCAGCCTCCAGTTCTGTTGTTGAAAGGTGTTAGGAATGTGGATTTTATTTTTATTGGTAGATGAGTGGTCCCTGCCTTCTGGTGTTCCATATTTTGTACCTAGGAGGATGGTGATCCAGTTACTATGCTATGCCAGGACAGACAAACACATGGTCTGCAGAGGGCAGAGGCAAAGCTCCCTAGTTTCCTCTGCCCCTTTGCCTTAGTATGGCTAGGAGTGTGCCGGTACTTTTAGCAGTTGGTGGTAGCTGCAGATTCTTCCCTTGCCTCAGTGGATGGTTTGTGTGCTCCTCTGAGGCGTGCGCACTGTGCACACATCTCTTTGGTCAGGTGATGATGGCCCTGTCCAACCACCTGAATGCCGTGGAGTCAGAGAAGCAGAAACTGCGTGCTCAGGTTCGCCGTCTGTGCCAGGAGAACCAGTGGCTACGGGACGAACTGGCCAATACTCAGCAGAAGTTACAGAAGAGCGAGCAGTCCGTGGCTCAGCTAGAGGAAGAGAAGAAGCATCTGGAGTTCATGAACCAGCTGAAGAAATACGACGATGACATCTCTCCCTCGGTGAGTGGCTCCTGCCATTGTGGTGCCCATGCTGTGCTCAGGAAGTGCCGATGGCAATCTAAAATCAGGTCTTAGCCAGGCAATCCCAGTAATCATGTGCCTGTAATCCCAGCGCTTTGGGAGGCACAGGCAGAATTGCTGCAAGTTCAAGGCGAGCCTGGTCTACATAGTGAGTACCAGGCCAGCCAGAACTACATAACAAGACCTTGCCTGGAAAAAGAGTAGAGAAATAGAAACTAGTCTTTTCTTCTAACTAGGGAGTTTGTATTTAGTTCTATTCACAGGTTGCCTGAAGGTGCTGGTGTGTGCTCAGATCAGCTGACGTGCTTGCCCAGTTGATGCATTCCTGCTTCTTTATGTTTGGCTTTTTTTTGTGTTGAGTTTGTTAGTGCTCTGGCCTGGCTTAGTGGCTTCTGTGGTTCTTGATGATGGAGATGGAGCTCAGGGCTTTGCCCTGGTTCCCGCCCCCCTCTGTGGTCACCTTTCATTTGAACAGCCCTCAGTTGTTTGTCTTCCATTGTCTTGGATCTTTGAAGAATGCCTTATGCATCCCTACAGGATGTTCTAAAAGTGAGATTAACTTGCCATTTTCTCTCTCTTACCTCATTAGGCTGCTTGCTTTCCTTACTGTGTGGTCACTGTTCTCACCTTGTGTACTGTGCAGGAATCTGCTGACCATATAATGTAAAACTGACAGGTTTTTAGCGTCTCTTGAGGACCCTAGTGTACTCCACTGTAGGCATGAGAGTTCCTCCCCTCTCCTGCTTTGGGAATTATAGGTACACCATTTTTTCCTGTTCACTAAGTTTTGATTTCCAGCAAGACTTTTCCTTGTCTATTAGAACTTCATGTGAGCACAATGGGAGAATCTAAGGTTTAGAGATACAGCCAGCCTCTGGTCACACTGTGGCCTGCAGTTAAATTTCCTCAGTTCTAATCTAGCAAACCCCCTTTTGCTCCTTTTGTTTGTTTCTTTCTGGGGAGAAGTGGGGGGTAGCTATCTAGCCTCAGTCCTTGTGCAAGGTAGGCAAGTTTAATAAAGTTACTGCTCTCCACTAAATTGATGGATAAGCCACACTGCAGATGATCATACACTTAATTCTAAAAATTCGGCAGTCTTGTGTGGTCTGTAGTAAACAAAAAGGAATTTTATGTTAAGGGGTTTGCAGGCAGCGTGTGGGTTCCGTGGAGTGAAGGGCGCTCTGGGTCTCTCATAGGAGGACAAAGACTCTGACCCTGCCAAAGAGCCATTGGACGATCTCTTCCCAAATGACGAGGATGACCCAGGACAAGGAAGTGAGTTGCGAGCATGCAGCTGTGTCTGAAGTGTGGTGCACAGTGGGGCTGCTTTCTCTCTGAGGACACTTGTAGTTCACAGAGTCTGTACTCAGCCTGTGGGATTGCTATCTGGTTACTCACACAGACTCTCACTATAGTAGTCCAGGTTGGCCTGGGATTTTCTTTTTAGATTAAAAAAAATTTATGTGTATGAGTGTTTCATTTGCACACAGACATTCACACAAACACACATTCACACACACATACACACACACTCGCACACATACTAGGTGGGTATCTGGTGCCTACAGAGGTCAGAAGACCATGGCAGAGTCCCTAGAAATGGAATTACAGCTGGTTGTGATCTGCCATGTGGGTGCTAGGAACTGAGCCCCAGTGCAGGAGCAGTAAGCGTGCGCTCTTAACCACTGAACTATACTTCCAGCCCCAGACCTCAGACTCTTGATTCTTCTGCATCATCCTCTCCAGTTGCCATACCTGGAAGAGTACCTCTGTCTTTCCTAAACGTTAAAGTAGTGTGTGTTGGGATATTAGTATATAAGCCAGACCATAGCAGACAGACCTGTGGGTCTTTGCAGGGTTAAAGAAATCAGTTACCAGCTGGACGGTGGTGGCGCACGCCTTTAATCCCAGCACTTGGGAGGCAGAGGCAGGCGAATCTTTGCGAGTTCGAGGCCAGCCTGGTCTACAAAGCGATTCCAGGACAGCCAGAGCTGTTAAACAGAGAAACCCTGTCTCGAAAAACCAAAAAAAAAAAAAAAAAAGAAATCAGTTACCTACCTTTTCTTTACTTTCTCACCTGGAGGAATCCTGTGGTGTTGTCAGTCTGCAGGACGATATTCCTGATAGGCTGTTTCTCTTTGAGGGAAAGCATTAATTAGCATATGCACTAACTGGAACCAGGGTGTGTTGCTAAGTGCTAACTGTGTGTTCACTTGCCCTGCACCTTCTCAGTCCAGCAGCAACACAGCAGCGCCGCGGCCGCCGCCCAGCAAGGCGGCTATGAGATCCCTGCAAGGCTGCGTACACTCCACAACCTGGTCATCCAGTATGCCTCGCAGGGGCGTTACGAGGTGGCGGTTCCGCTCTGCAAGCAGGCCCTGGAGGACCTGGAGAAGACTTCGGGTCACGACCACCCTGACGTGGCCACCATGCTCAACATCCTGGCCCTGGTGTACAGGCAAGCCTTTGGGTTATTGCACTGAACTTTCTGAGAGGCAGTTTTGAACTGACCTGCTTTTTTTTTTTTAGGTTTTTTGAGACAGGGTTTTTCTGTGTAATAGCTTTGGCTGTCCTAGACTCACTTTGTAAACCAGGCTGGCCTTGAACTCACAGAGATCCACCTGCCTCTGCCTCCCTAGTGCTAGGATTAAAGGTGCATGCCACCATGCCTGGCCTTTGAACCAGCCTGCTTTTTGCAGAGTGTTTCATAAACTTCTGAAACAGCGTTCTGGCCTTCCTATCCACTTCAAACAACCAGCAGTTAATCTAGCCAGCTTACAGGACCCAAGAAGGTGCTGCCTGTAGCCACTGGTCCAGCTCTTCCTGAGTAGCTTTTAGTCTATACTGACCATCTCCGTCATTTTTGACTTCTTTAAAAAAATTAATCATATGTGTGTGAATGTTTTGTTTGTGTGTGTGTGCACCATGTGGATGCAGGGCCCTTGGAGGTCAGAAGAGGGTTTCAGGTCCTCCAGAACTGAAGTTACAGATGATTGTGAGTCACCATGTGGGTCTCTGCAGACCAAGTGCTCTTAACCAAGGAGCCATCTCTCCAGCGTGTATTTTTAACACTTTAATATACAAATGAATGCCTCTAAGTGTCACCTAAAATTTTAGATTTTCCCCCTTAGGATAATCTCTTAAAACAGGCTCTTATTTAAACCTTTGATGGTTCTGCCCAACTGCCTGTTTGAGGGGTGGTGCCCTTTTGCCCCTGCCACAGTGCCTCTGTGTGGGCAGTGTTGGTCGTTTCTTCTTTCTTGTCAGCGGGCAAGTGAGGAATTGTTTCGATACGTATATCTTTGAGTATTTTTTTTTTTTTTTTTTGAGACAGGGTTTCTCTGTATATCTCTGGCTGTCCTGGACTCACTTTGTAGACCAGGCTGACCTCAAACTCACAGAGATTGGCCTGCCTCTGCCTCCCGAGTGCTGGGATTAAAGTTGAGTATGTATTTTAAGTCATCTGCATTCTCCTCTGAATTTTGTGACATCTATTTTTCTTGTAGGATTTTACAGTGCTCTAAAATTTTCATTTTTAATCTTAATTTCCTGGTGTGCTTCAGTTTCACTGTGGTGGGCTTGATCCCTGAGCCCCTGACTGAGTAGGTCTAGGGCAGATATGGGTCTTTCCTGACTTCTGGCTTCAATTAACTGCATCTGGCAGAGAATCCATTCGGTGTGATCCATACATAGGCTCTGTCCACTGCTCTGGACTGCCTCTCGAGGCCAGCACTGCAAGGAGTTTTAAATTGCATTTCAAAAAGGTTCAGGCTGGCTTGTGGTACAGTAAATACTTTGTATGCCTGAACCCTGGGGTTCAGTCCTCAGTATCAGTAATGACTTGCTAATTCAGTGTGCTGGGTTTAGTGAACTGCAGCTGAACACGGAATGTGTGTTTTGGTTTAGGGATCAGAACAAGTACAAAGATGCAGCCAACCTCCTGAATGACGCCCTGGCTATCCGTGAGAAAACCCTGGGCAGAGATCACCCCGCGGTGTGTATTCCTGCTTCTTCCAGTCCTTTGCCTTTTATTTTCCCCACTACGTCTTTGTCCAGCTCATCCCAGTGTCAAGCTCAACAGGGAGGGTCTGAGAGCCACCTTGTCCCAGATGGCACCGGTAGGGCCTGCTCAGGTAGTAACATGCTCACACACTCCATCACTTCTGATTTGTAAAGTCACCTCCTCAGATCACTGGCTCACTTCACTTTGATCCAAAATCAAATTGCATGTCCTCTAGATTTTTTCTCAAGAATTTGTGTTGTCTTTTTATAGTCTGGCCATTTGCACAGAGGTCTGTTTTGGTTGACTTTGTGACTTTGAAAACAATTGAATCAAGATCATGTTGATATTTAATTTCAGTGATCTATTTTTAGTGAATCCCTGTGATGTGATGAGTGTGTCACCATGCATGTGGGGATCCGGGCCTGCTCTTCATGACATCTCTTACAGTGGCTTGCTGTGGCTTTGTCTTGGCAGGTGGCAGCTACCCTGAACAACCTGGCGGTACTGTACGGTAAGCGAGGGAAGTACAAGGAGGCTGAGCCACTGTGTAAACGAGCCCTGGAGATTAGAGAGAAGGTATGAGGCAGCAGGGTTTTTTGTTCACTGAAGTTTAGGTTTTTTTTGGGGGGTAGAAATGACAGCATTTTAAGGTTTGAAAACTGAGCACAGTGATATGTTGTTACTATTTACTTACTGACAATAACTCTGGAAAGACAGAGAGCCCTAAAACAGAACCCACCTTGTGGGAGTGTGTTGGGGCGGGGGGGGCAGCTTCCTGTGTGTATATAGCCCTGCTCTCTTGCCGCTAACCAGAAGGAGGTTCTGAGTGACAGGTGGGCAGTGCACCATCTCCACATTTCACTGGTGGTGTGTACTTATTATTAAAAAGATTTCAGTTTAAGAATAAGTTTAGCCGGGCGGTGGTGGCGCACGCCTTTAATCCCAGCACTTGGGAGGCAGAGGCAGGCGGATCTTTGTGAGTTCGAGGCCAGCCTGGTCTACAAAGCGAGTCCAGGACAGCCAGGGCTACACAGAGAAACCCTGTCTCGAAAAAAACCAAAAAAAAAAAAACGAATAAGTTTACTTATTTCTATGAATTTTTTTTTTTTTGGTTTTTTTTTTTTCCGAGACAGGGTTTCTCTGTGTATCCTTGGCTGTCCTGGACTCACTTTGTAGACCAGGCTGGCCTCGAACTCACAAAGATCCACCTGCCTCTGCCTCCCAAGTGCTGGGATTAAAGGCGTGCGCCACCACCGCCCGGCAAGTTTACTTATTTCTGTTGTTTTGTATTGTATTTATAGTTATAAGAGGAAAAGAGCCATTTGTTGGACTGAAAGGGAGAGCTGTTGGGGGGAAAAAGAAATACCTTAAAGTAAAAAAAAAAAAAAGGGTAGAGGATGGGGGGTTGAGGGGGAGGAGGGTGGTAGGGTGGGACTGGAGTGGGGGAGTAGGGAGGGGATTGTGATTGAGATGTAACTTGAAGAGATAAAAAAATATTTTAAAAAAAGAGTTAAAAAAAAAGGATAAGTTTACTGTCAGGTGTGGTGCTGCACGCCTTTGATCCCAGCACTTGGGAGATCTTGGGGAGCACTTGGCAGAGGCAGGAGGGTCTCTGAGTTTAAAGCCGGCCTGGTCTACAGAGAGAGTTTCAGGACAGCCAGGGCTACACAGAGAGACCCTGTCTCAAAAATAAACATGAATAAATTTACTGGCACTAGACAGATGGCTCAGCAGTTAAGAGCACTGGACACTAGTGCAGAAGACTCAGGTTCACTTCCCGGCACCCACATGGCAGCTCACAGCTGTAACTCCAGTTCTAGGAGATCCAAGGTTTCTTCTGGCTTCAGTGGGCATCAGGTATGCATGCACAGACACACAAAACACTCATATGCATAAGTCGATCTTAAGTAACTAGACACATTTCCCCGCATGACCTGCCAGTGGCATGGAACACACAGGGTACGCCCAGTCTCCCGAGGCACAGGCTGGCACCAGCACACCAACACGTTTTCCTCACACTGTACACTAAACACCTATAGTGTCTAGAGGGATTAAAGCAGACAGGGCCTGTGTCTGTGACAAACAGTAAGTCCAGGGCACAGGGGAGATTTGTATTTGTCACAGGTTCCCAGGGTGGACTGTAAACTAGACAGACTGAATGGTCATGGTTCAATTTGGTGTTTTCTTTTGGTTTAAGATTTACTTATTTTTATTCTGTGTATATGAGTGTTTTATCTACAAGCATATATGTGTACTGGATGGTTGCTTGGTGTCAACAGAGGCCAGAAGAGGGTACCAGATTCCCTGGAACTGGAGTAACAGACAGTTGTGAGCAGCTGTATGGATGCTGGGAACTGAATGCAGGTCCTCTGCAAGAGCAGCAGCTAATGCTCCTAACTATTGAGCTAGCTTTCAAGCTGCAGCTTGGTGTGTCTATCAGTGATACTGGGAGTGATCATTTAATTTTGAGCCATATTACAAGGATTATCAAGTATATAGATGATATTTCAGAAGTTTTTATTAGATTTATTCGCTGTATTGTTTATGAGTGTGTTGCATGTGTGTCTGTGCATCACTCATGCATGGTACCCTCAGGGGACACATGATGGTGTTGGGTCCCACAGAACTGCTAGAAATGAAACCCAGGTCCTCTGCCAGTGCTCTTAACCACTGAGCCATCTCTCCAGCTCCCCTTAGGTAATGTTTTATTGTGCAGTCACCTGCTTACTTATGAAAGGAAAGTGTCAGATTGTGTGGGCTGGGGTCAGAAGTGGGGTAAGCACAGAGCTGGCTCACATTTAGGAGACTTGTAAGGTGTTTTGCCAATTCAGCCAGCATATGGCACAGGACGGTGTTCTTGAGGGACTGAGGGGGAATTCTGTATTAAGTTCAGAAGACCAATACTATACTGCAGAAAATAGCAAAGCCTGCTTCAAAAAAACAGAAAAACCAAATTTATCAAAATGCTAAATAGAACTTCTTGCTTGGGAGGAGCACTGTCCTTGATTGGTCAGAGCCCAGGATGGATCCCAGTAGGATGAAGCCACAGGAGAGGAGGAAATAGGGGCTCCTCCAGCCCAGAGTCAGCTTTCTAGGGAAGCATTGTGTTTGAACTGAGTCTTAGCTAGCTGACTTCAGTGTTACAGAGGCAGGGAGAGGTAGGGCCTTTGGTAAAGGTATTAGCAGTGTGCACGAGTGAGGCACCATGCTGAGAGACCAGTGCCTGGCCAGCTTTTTGGGTTTTGTTTTTATTTTTTTCTGAGACAGGGTCTCTGTGTATTCCCGGCTGTCCCAGAACTCACTCTGTAGACCAGGCTGGGCTTGAACTCACAGAGATCTGCCTGCCTCTGCCTCCCAGGTGCTGGGACTAAAGGTGTGTGCCACCACGCCCAGTGCTTGACCCAGTGAAAGGAATCAAGTATAAGTTTGTTCTTCCATGTGTGCTGGGCACCTTCTCTAAGGAGGATGCTGAGGGAAAGGCACCAAACTCTTGCTTCTTAAATTTGTATTCTAGGGGAAGGATTAGGCAAGGAAATGATTAGCAAGATGATTTTTGGTGGTGAGACTTGCCAAAAAAGAAGAGCATGTGTGCTTATGAGGCAGTCAGGGGAAAGTGGGGAAGATTCCTTAGTGTTAGATGTAGAGATGGCCCCACTGAGGTTCTGGGTGGTTCTGTAGTAGGGACTGCTTGGAGAACAGCAAGCATCTGAGATGGTGCATTTGAGCTCAGGTAATCAATGCCTTCATGAACCCAACTTCCTTAGCTTCATAGTATGCTCCATAGCAGCACCTGCCATGAGTTAGACAAACTGCTAAGGAGTGGGTGTGAAGGCTCATGCCGTTAACCCAGCACCTGAGAGGCTGAAGCAGGACTGCCAAGAGTTCAAAACTAGGGTTTAAAAGCAAGTTCAGAGGGAGATCATGTCTCAAAACAAACTAACAACAACCCCCAACACCCTTTCCCCCCAAAAAAGAGCCAGGTATGGTGGTTCAAGCCTGAGATCCCAGCACTTGGTGGGTAGAGGCAGAAGAATCTGAAGTTCAAGGTCATCCCTAGCTACACAGTGACATATGTGTTCCTACCCTGACAATAGAGGAGCTAAGGGATGAGCACCACACCCTTTCCTTCCCTCAAGTGAGGTCAGTAGACTCCAGCTACTCTTGTGATGTGCCATGGAGTCCCAAGGGTTTCCAGTTTGTGTGGAGCATGTCAAGTTATGCTTTAGAAGAGCCCACTGGCAGGCTGGACAATGAGCAAATGGCGGTGTTCTGATTCACTGCTTTTTTTTTTTTTTTTTTTTTTTTTTTTTTTTGGTTTTTCGAGACAGGGTTTCTCTGTTTAACAGCTCTAGCTGTCCTGGACTCGCTTTGTAGACCAGGCTGGCCTCGAACTCGCAAAGATCCACCTGCCTCTGCCTCCCAAGTGCTGGGATTAAAGGCGTGCGCCACCACCGCCCGGCTCTGATTCACTGCTTTTAACCCCAGGTTCTTGGAAAGGATCACCCTGATGTTGCCAAGCAGTTAAATAACTTGGCCTTACTGTGCCAGAACCAGGGCAAGTATGAGGAGGTAGAGTATTACTACCAGAGGGCCCTGGAAATCTACCAGACGAAGCTAGGACCCGATGACCCCAATGTGGCCAAGACAAAGAATAACCTGGTAAGCTCCAGATGGGCCATGATTCACCTATAGATGAAAATCCACCCATGTTTCTGTGTGAAGGCACTAAGTACTGTGTTTTATTTGAAGGCTTCCTGTTATCTGAAACAAGGGAAATTCAAACAAGCGGAAACACTGTACAAGGAAATTCTCACCCGTGCACATGAACGGGAGTTTGGTTCTGTGGATGGTAAGAAATACTCTAAGTAAATGTTTTAATTCTGTGTATTAAAAAGAGTGGTTTCCTCTTTAATCCCAGCACTCGGGAGGCAGAGGCAGGCGGATCTCTGTGAGTTCGAGGCCAGCCTGGTCTACGGAGTGAGTCCTGGATAGCCAGGGCTACACAGAGAGACCCTGTCTTGAAAAACCAAAAAAAAAAAAAAGAGTGGTTTCCAACTTGAACTTGGCAGTAATACCCAAGTTCAAATAGTATCTTTTTTTTGTTTTTGTTCTTGTTTTTTGAGACAGGGTTTCTCTGTGTAGCCCTGGCTATCTTGGAACTCACTTTGTAGACCAGGCTGGCCTTGAACTCACAGAGATCCGCTTGCCTCTGCCTCCTGAGTGCTGGGATTAAAGGTGTGTGCCACCACGCCAGTCAGTATCTCTTTTCTTTTCTCCTTTTTTTTTTTTAAATATTTTATTATTTTTATGTTGTCTTAGTTACCTTTCTATTTCTATGAAGGGACACCATGACCAAGGCAGTTTATAAAAGAAAGCCTTTAATTGGGGGGCATGCTTAGTTTTACAGGATAATCCATCATCATGGCAGGCAGGCATGGCACTGGGGCAGTTGCTGAGATTTCTCATCTGATCTGCAGGCAGGAGATAGACAAAACTAGAGTGGGAATGGTGTGGGCTTTTGAAACCTTAATGTAATGCCCACTTTCATTGACATTCCTCCACAGACAAGGCCACAGACCTTCAAAATAGTCTTACCAACTGGGGACCTAGCATTCTAACGTATGAGCCTGAAGAGGGTATTGATTTCCTGGAACCCGACTTAGAGATGTTTGGGTGCCATCAAATGGGTAAATGGGTATCAAACCTGGGTCCCCAGGAAGGCCAGCCAGTGCTCTCAACTTTGGAACCATTTCTCTAGCCGTTTCACATATTTTCAAGAGAAGGTGGTTTGAATTTTAGTTTTTTTGTTTTTTTGTTTTTTTTTTTTGGTTTTTCGAGACAGGGTTTCTCTGAATATCTCTGGCTGTCCTGGACTCACTTTGTAGACCAGGCTGGCCTCGAACTCACAAAGATCCGCCTGCCTCTGCCTCCCAAGTGCTGGGATTAAAGGCGTGCGCCACCACCGCCCGGCTGAATTTTAGTTTTTAAAAAAGAATATTTATTCATTTATTATTGTTTATATATATGTTTATGGAGGTCAGAAGACATCCCAGATAGCTGGTGTTCAAGCCAGGGTGATTCTTTATTTACACTTTCCATGTTCCATAGGAGTGTTGGGATTCCGATATGTGCTACCACATCCACCTTCTTCATGTTTTTGCTGGTTGAGCCTTCTTGCTAACTTTGAATCTGAGTTTCTTTTTTTTTTTTTTTTCTTTTTTTGGTTTTTTGAGACAGGGTTTCTCTGTGTAACAGCTCTGGCTGTCCTGGACTCGCTTTGTAGACCAGGCTGGCCTTGAACTCACAGAGATCTGCCTGCCTCTGCCTCCCAAGTGCTGGGATTAAAGGCGTGTGCCACCACGCCCAGCTGAATCTGAGTTTCTTAAGTAGTGTTTAGAAGAGAAGACATGTTGCAGCTGAGTAGTCACTCATTCATTCCTTAGTGGGCATCAGTGACGGGCCCTGACTGCAGTGTGCTTGGGTGCGGCTGCCAGCAGCTCAGTGAGGCCACCTCCCCTTCTCCAGAGTCCACATTTACTTTAGATATGGCCCAAGCCACCAACTCCACAATATTTTCTTTGAGCCGTTCATTCTGTCTAGTTTACAGTCCACCCTGGGAACCTGTGACAAATACAAATCTCCCCTGTGCCCTGGACTTGCTGTGTTTGCTGCAGACACAGGCCCCGTCTGCTTTAATCCCTCTAGACACTACATGTGTTTAGTGTGCAGTGTGAGGAAAACGTGTTGGTGTGCTGGTGCCAGCCTGTGCCTCAGGAGAGAGTGTAAACTGCTGAATCAAGCTGGAGGGTGACTCAGCAGTTAGGGGCACTGGCTGCTCTCTAAGAGTCTGAGGTCAATTCACACAGCACACATATACAGCTAACAACTACTTGTAATGGGATCTTATGCCTTCTGGTGGAGATGGACATGCAGAAAGGCAACCGTATACATAAATACACAGTACATCTTAAATTACTGAATCAGAAGCTTTGTTTTGTTTTTTTTTTTTTTTGGAAAAAGGGTTTCTCTGTGTAGCCCCGGCTGTCCTGGAACTCACGCTGTAGAGCAAGCTGGCCTCAAACTCACACAGATCCACCTGCCTCTGCCTCACAAGTGCTGGGATTAAAGGCGTGTGTCACCACGCTGGACAATTACAGACAGCTGTGAACTGCCATGAGGGTGCTGGGATTTGAACCTGGGTCCTTTGGAAGAATAGTCAGTGCTCTTAACCGCTGAGCCATCTTCCAGCCAGCCCCATAAAAAAACATTTTTGTGTTAAGTGTTTCCTTTATGAAATATGTGAAATGTTCAGAGGGCAGTTATTATGAGTGTGCAGAAAGTTCACAGGATGGATCCAGATAGGGTTTGTCAGTTGCTACATGCACACATAGGGATGTTTTTCCCTTAAGAATTTATTATTCATTTATTTAAAGTTCGTTTTTATGTGTATGGATATTTTACAGAGGCTCACATGTGTTCAGGAAGGGTGGATTCTCCACCTGCCATCCTCAGTGCTAGAAACTGGTAGATGACTCTTTCTGGTGCCCTTGTTGCCAGGCTGAACTTGACCTGTCAGAATTAGGCTAGGAGGATGAGTGGTTAAGTGCTTGCCATGTTCAGATCCTCAGACCCTATGGAGATGTCAGGTGGTGTGGCAGCCAGCCTTCGATTCTAGCTTCAGAAGAGGAAGCAGAGCCCTAGAGCAGGCTGCCTGGTGAGGCAAGTGTCAGTGAGCTCTGGGTATGGCTGAAAGACCTTGCCTTGCTGAATAAGTCAGAGTGATAGGATGACTCCAGACACTCACCTTCATGCTCCATGTGCACGCTCACTTCCACGTACATGTGACCACATACGTGCAAAAAACATGTGTACACACACATGCACATCACACATGTACACACACTTGAAAAAAATAGAAAAAAAAATCCTGAGAAGGCTCATATAAGATAAAGGGGGCTAGAGAGATGGCTCAACGGTTAAGAGCACTTACTGCTCTTCCAAAGGACCAAGGTTCAAATCCCAGCACCCTGATGGCAGTTCACAGCTGCCTAATTGCCGGACATGGTAGTGTACGCCTTTAATCCCAGCATTTGAGAGGCAGAAACAGGTGGATCTCTGTGAGTTCAAGGCCAGCCTGGTCTACAAAATGAGTCCAGGGACAGTCAAGGATACACAGAGAAACTCTGTCTCGAAAAACCTAAAAAAAAAAAAAAAAAAACTAAGATAAAACATTGTAGTCTCTGACAGCCTTAGAGGCCATCTGCTCAGTGCTCAGTGGAACTCAGTCCGCCTGCCTCTGCTTCCCAAGTGCTGGATTAAAGGCATGTTGTATCACACCAGGCCTCAGGTTTGCTTTTTTAAAGATTTACTTATTCATTTATTCATTCATTCATTCATTCATTTATTTATTTATTTGTTTATTTATTTTAAAATGTGCATTGGTGTTTTGCCTGCATGTATGTCTGTGTGAGGGTGTTAGATGCCCTGGAACAGGAGCTACAGATAGTTAATGAACTGCTGTGTGGGTGCTGGGAATTGAACCTGGGTCCTCTGGAAGAACAGCCAGTGCTCTTATCACTGAGTCAACTCTTCTTTACTCTTCCCCCCACCCTTTTGTTTTTTATTTTTTCCAAGACAGGGTTTCTCTGTGTGTCCTTGACTGTGCTGGACTCACTCTGTAGACCAGGCTGGCCTTGAACTCACAGACATCCACCTGCCTCTGGGATTAAAGGCATGCACCACCATGCCTGGCTTCTTTTTGTTTTTTTGAGACAGGATTTCTTTGTGTAGCTCTGGAACTCATTCTACAGAGTAAATGACTATAGAGCTGGCCTAGAACTTAGAGATGTGCCTGCCTCTGTCTCCTAAGCACCATTACCATCTAGCTGGTTTTCTTATTCTTCAGCTTAGTGCTTTTTCTTCCCTAGATGAAAACAAGCCCATTTGGATGCACGCTGAAGAGAGAGAAGAATGCAAAGTAAGGCTGTGCTGCTTGGGGGGCTTCTGAGTTGGAGGTGCTCAGCCAGTGTTCACCCACTCACATTCTGTGTTACAATTAGGGAAAGCAGAAGGATGGGACCTCTTTTGGAGAGTATGGTGGCTGGTACAAAGCCTGCAAGGTGGACAGGTAAGTCTGTCCAGTCGAAACGCCAGGCAGCAGGGAATAGCAGTACTGGATCAATATGTTAAGAGTCTATTCACAAGGTCCCCTGTTTTCCAAATTCCAGTTGAAACCTGACCTGGTGAAATGGCTGAGAGCGTTTAACCCTTGGAGCTGACATAAACTAGACTTGTCCTCTGGCCTCCACATGAGGCTTATATCCTACACACATTTATTATACGCACTAATAATAATAACTGGTAAAAAAAAAAATACAGCCTCCAGTATGGTGACACATACCTCTAATCCCAGTACTTGAGAGGCAGATGCAGAGGGATCTTTGTTAGTTTGAGGTTAATGCAGGGAAGTCCAGGCTAGTCAGGGCTGCATAGTGAGGCTCTGTCCAATAAAAAAGCATAAAAACCTGTTTTGTCAGCGAGATCATTTACACTGCCCTGCGCTGCAGCAGGGTGGGCGCTGGCCTCAGTGCTCTTTATTGACAAGCCTGACGGAAGGAGCAGGGGACACTTAATGAGGAGCTGTCTTAGGCTGTGAAGCATATCTGCACACATGTGGGCTGGAAGCCCACCCTTAGCAAACCTGTCTGCACAGGAGATGTGGACACCCTTGCTGTTCTGAGGTGAGCGTGAGCACACGGAGCGCACACTATGGCCTGTGATCCGGGTGCTGTGCTGCTGATGGCCTAGAAGCCTGCCGCCATCCTAGTTCTGTCTTCCTTCAAGGCTCATCTTCCTCCTCATCTATATCAGGGAAATGTATTAGACCCTAGTTTGTCATAAATGTTTTCCCCTAGGTCCGCATTGTACTCCCTGCAGTGGGTGGAATTCAACTTTCCGTTTCTCATGTCTGTTTGTCTGAGGGACATGCGGAGTGCCATCTTTATTTCTGTAACTGAGATCATCACTATCATCATTAAGAGGAAGACATCGCTCAGAATACAAATCTGTACCAAAGCGAGGCCAGAGTATTTCTAACTGCTGTTTCTAACAAGATCTCAAACATTCCATTTTACCAGTAAAGACTAAGGAGCGAGATACTGGGGTGAAAGCCTGCTAGCTCAGAAAGGCAGGGACAGCACCCAGCTGACCCTCCTCCTCAGCCAACATCTCAAAAGAAGGAATGCTCCTTCCTCATGCCCAAAGTTCCTTCCTACTCTGGGTCAAAAAACCTACACATGGAATATCCCTCCCTTCTACTTCCTGTGCATCTCTCTATCCGTCTTCCTGACTTCCTCATACTCTCTCTGTTTTCTTTCCTATGCTCAATTCCTGTCAACTGGTTACTTGCCCTGCCTCTTGATTAACTTTATTTAATCCTGTTTACAATGTTCAAGCAGAAAGCTCAGGAATTAAAGGTATGTGCTGAGCCATACCACAAGTAGAAACTGGTTTTTCCAGTGAACAACACAATCTTGGGGTTCACAGTGTGATCACACATCCTGCAGCATCTGACTTTTTTTTTTTTGGTTTTTCGAGACAGGGTTTCTCTGTGTAACAGCTCTGGCTGTCCTGGACTCGCTTTGTAGACCAGGCTGGCCTCGAACTCACAATGATCCGCCTGCCTCTGCCTCCCAAGTGCTGGGATTAAAGAGGTGTGCCACCATGCCCAGCTAGCATCTGACTTTTTATTTTGTGATGGGACCTTGCTCTGTGACCCATGTGACCCATGTTGGCTTTAGACTCTTTTTTTTTTTGTTGGTTTTTCGTGACAGGGTTTCTCTGTGTAACAGACTGGCTGTCCTGGACTCGCTTCGTAGACCAGACTGGCCTAAAACTCACAGAGATCTGCCTGCCTCTGCCTCCGGAGCACTGGGATTAAAGGCGTGCGCCACCACACCAGCTACTGGCCTTAGACTCTTAGTGTCCTTGTCTCAGCTACCTAGTGCTGGAATTACGAAGGTGTACACCATACCAGGCCATTTCTGACTTTATGTGTATACACACATGTGTGTATAGGTACACTTAGCTGTGTATGTGTGTAGAGGCCAGAGCCACATTGATTTTTAGTATCTTCTTTTTTTTTTTTTTTTTTTTTAAAGATTTTATTTATTTATTATGTATACAGTATTTGGTCTGCATGTATGCCTGCAGGCCAGAAGAGGCCCCAGATCTGATGATAGATGGTTGTGAGCCACCATGTTGGTGCTGGGATTTGAACCCGGGTCCTCTGGAAGAACAGCCAGTGCTCTTAACCTCTAAGCCATCTCTCCAGCTCCCGACTTTTAGTATCTTCTATTACTCTCCACCTAAATATTTGAGACAGGGTTTCTCCCTGAAACTGGAGCATACTGTTTTGTCTAGACTGGGTGGCCAGGGAGCACCTGGTACCCACCTGTCTCCACTACTCTAGTGTCCTGGTCTTAGGCACACACCTCCACGCTTGACTCTTAGGTAGGCAGTGGGGTTGGCACTGGGGCTCCGCACTCAGGTCCTCATGGTTGTGCAGCACTTGACCCACTGAGGATCTCCCCAGCTCCATATTTCCAGTTTGTAGCAAGACTTCTCTGTCCACGAGGCCACACTCCCATCCTGTCTCCTGCTTCCTGTTTCATTTGCAAAGTGTCTCCTCCCGCCTTTGGTTGGTCGGGAGGCTCTGCCGAGACCGAGCCCTTTCTGCAAGGGTATGTGCTGAGCGCTTGCAGACTAACTATGTGCTTCTGTGGCCATGCCATAGGAGTGTGAGTGCCAAGCTCTGGGAGGGTGTGTGGGGGTGTCTTGTCTGCAGATTGCTGAAAGGGCTGACAGTACTGAGCACCAGGAAGTGTAGCTGAAAAAAGCCCTGTTCTCCATGTACTGCACCAGAGAAAACTGTGATCCAAACTACTGCCTAGTGCCCACCCATCAGATCCCAGCAGTCACCAGTCTCACCAACACAGAGCGGATGTGCTGTTGGTGGCAGCTGCCGTGGACTTGCTTGCACTTAATGGTTCTGTGTTGTGTGCGTTCTTGCAGTCCCACTGTCACAACCACTTTGAAAAACCTGGGAGCACTTTACCGACGGCAGGGGAAATTTGAAGCTGCAGAAACATTGGAAGAAGCCGCCATGAGGTCACGTAAACAGGTGTGCTCAACACGCTCTGTCATGCTAATCTGTTGGAACCCTGATGACCTTCTTATGTGGTCGGTCACTGAAAGCTTGATTTGGGCTTAGACTCCGTGAGGACTGAAGGGGAATAGGATTCATTCATTCATTCATTTATTTTGGAGACAGGATTTTGCTTTGTAACCCTGGCTGGTTATATGTATACACACATAAAGAAAAAAAATATTTAAATGTAAATTACCTGGGTCTGGGGGCTGGTCATGGTGGCACAAATCTTTAATCCCAGGATTTGAGAGTTAGAAGCAGGAGGATTTCTGCAGAGAGCTGTAAGGTTTATGGACAGCCTGGTCTACATCGTGAGTTCTGGGCCAGTCAGGATTCTACTGAGAGACCCTATCTCAAAAATATTACAAAATGCCAGGCGTAGTGGCTCACGCCTTTAATCCCAGCACTTGGGAGGCAGAGGCAGGTGGATCTCTGAGTTCGAGGCCAGCCTGGTCTACAAAGCAAGTCCAGGACAGCCAGGGCTACACAGAGAAACCCTGTCTCGAAAAAGCAAAAAAAAAAAAAAAAAAAAAAAAATATATATATATATATATATACACATATATATATCAAAAATAAGAACGAACCAAAAAAAAGTTACAAAACAAAATACAACTCCAAAAAAAATGTCAAAAACAAACAGGAACATGGGTTTGCTGGATGTGGTGTGTCACATACTTTAATCCCATCACCTGGGAGGCAGAGGCATCTCTGAGCTTGTTGTTTGAGGCTAGGTTGTCATATGTTGTGAGTCCTAGGACACCCTGTGCCCCTTGCAGAGAGTCAGTGAGCACAGGCTTCGTCGTGGCTGCCTCCTGCACTGCGTCGTGTGTCTAGATTGCACCCAGCCCTCGCCGCCCTCTCACATTTCGTATTTTTAACAATGTAATTTTATTTCTATGAAATGTTCAAAGGGACCAGGCATGGTGGCCTCTCAGTACTTGGTACTCAGGAGGCTATGGTGGAAAGACTGAACATTTGAACCCACCTGGTTTATAGGAGACATTGTGTCAAGAAACAAAAAGATAAATGAAAAAGAGAGAGAGAGAAAGGACGGAAGAGTGCTCCCATGTGCTCACTACTGATGTGAAGTACTCTGAGTTGGGGCATGGAGCCATGCTATGCAAGGCTCCACTGGGACTTGTGGGCTGGGGTACAGGCAGAGAGAGCCCTTGGTGCCATCCCCGTGTCCTGGGAGGCAAGTCAGGCAGTGAGTGGTTTGTCATCAGCTGTGGAGCTGTCTCCCAGGATCAGGGCCTGAGTCTGCTGTAGGCTGAGCGTTAGCAAGCGTTGCTGCAGGGGTCTCGGAGGTCCAGAGAGCGGCAGGAGTGACCTCCTGAGCTGCTCCCCAGCGGGGCCACAGAAGTTATGAGCAGAAGGGGAGTTTCTGTGCCACAGAGCCTCACGCCATACAGCAGGAAGGATGCAGGGGTGTTCCAGGGCAGCCGTCATCGCTGATATTTGAGGTTAATCTTGAGCTTCTGTTCTTCCTGCCTCCACCTCCCAAGTGCTGATACTGCAGGTGTGTACTGTGAGGTCTGGTGTGGTGTGGCGACAGGACCCAGAGCGCACGCTGGGTGAGCACTCAGCTGCATTTCCACCTAGGTCCTTCCACTGTTTGTCAGTACCTGGAACTCAGTATTTGCTTACAGCACTTGTTTTATTTTAAATACAGGGCCTTATGTAGCCAGGCTGGCCTTGAACTCTTCATCCCCCATGGCTACTTTTTCTTTTCTTCTCTCTCTCTCTCTTTCTTTCTTTAGGTTTTTCCGAGATGGGGCTTCTCTGTGTAACTGTCCTGGCTGCCCTGGAACTCACTTTGTAGACCAGGCTGGCCTTGAACTCACAGAGATCCACCTGCCTCTGCCTCCTGAGTGCTGGGATTAAAGGAATGTGCCACCACACCTGGCCTCCATGGCTGCTTTCTAAGTGCTGAGAATGCAGGCATGTGCCTTCACACCCAACTTGGTTAATGTAGTACAGTGTACAGTCCTGTGTGGGAGCTGCTGAATTCTGATGATGTGGATTGACTCAGGCCACTCCCTGTGACCCTCAGAAGCCTGGATCCCATCCCCAGGAGCCACTAATCTGAGTCTGTCCTGGTGATTTAAGAATTGGTATCATGCCGGGTGTGGTGGCGCACGCCTTTAATCCCAGTACTCAGGGAGGCAGAGGCAGGCGGATCTCTGTGAGTTCAAGGCCAGCCTCGTCTACAAAGTGAGTCTAGGACAGCCAAGGATACACAGAGAAACCCTATCTCGAAAAACCAAAAAAAAAAAAAAAAAAGAATTGGTATCTTAGGGGCTGGAGAGATGGCTCAGCGGTTAAGAGCACTGGCTACTACTCTTCCAGAGGACCTAGGTTCAAATCCCAGCACCCACATGGCAGTTCACAGCTGTCTGTTACTGGTGCTCCAGGGGATTCAACACCCTTATATAGACACACATGCAGGCAAAACACCAGTGTACATTAAAAAAAAAAAAATTGGTATTTTTGGGGCCAGTGAGATAAGTGAGGGCTCGGTGGGTAGAGATGCGTGCCACGCAAGGTTGACAACCACCGATTCTACACGTTCCTTTGGCCTCTTCCCCGTGGCTCTGTGGCAAGCATGGTCCCAGTAATAACAACAAAGAATAAGTAAAAGAATTTGACTCTGTTCTCCGTCAAGCTCAGATATCCGAGAAGTCTTTTGAGTTATAAGTGCTAATGGGTCAAACTGTTCTCCCCTGCCTGGCTCACAGGGTCTTGACACTGTTCATAAGCAGAGAGTGGCCGAAGTACTAAATGACCCTGAGAACATGGAGAAGCGGAGGAGCCGGGAGAGTCTCAACTCGGACGTGGTCAAGTACGAGAGTGGCCCTGACGGAGGGGAGGAAGTGAGTATGAGCGTAGAGTGGAATGGGGTAAGTACAGCACGCAGCTGGCTGCACTCGGGGACTGCCGGCCTGCCCCCAGCAGCACTTGCTGGCTGTTCTGTCTCATGCTAGACCCTCCACTTTTCGCAAATTAAGCCTCAGGGAAACCTTCTGTAAGTTCCTAACTTCTGCTAATACCGAAGCTATATTGCTCGCAATAGTTTTCTTTGGGGATCCATGAACGCTGACTGGCTCTTGTAGAGCACGTGCATGCTGACTGAGCGCCCTGGCTGTGGAAGACCTACTCCATGTTCTTCTTGCCTGCGTCCTAGGGATGGGTGTGGCTCACAGTCAACTTGCTTTCTAACTTGCCATTTCCTTGCTAACTCGGTGCTCTTGACACCACCCAGGAGATGCTGTCTAACCAGAACTGCTCTTCAGAGGTCAGTCAGCTCAGCAGCAGAAGCATTAGGGGCTGTTCTCTACTCCCTTAGCACTCCTAGTAAGACCATACTTGCCACCGATAGGAGTCTCAGCCTTTTGGCGTAGAACCACAGGCTTATGTATGGAACAAGCAGATGTCAGAGTTCTGTGTGGGCGTGCTTCCCCAGCCTCCCCTGGGATGTCTCACTACTGCTTTCGGCCCAGGGTTGTGGGCAGCGTGTGGCCTGCAAGTGGGTTTCTGTAATGTGGGCGAAGACTCAAGGTGAATTGGTGTCTTTGGACTGTTCTTCAGGGAGAGTGTAAAAGGACTCAGCAGGCCAAGCACATCACTGGCTTCCTAGAGTTGCAGTGGTGGTGTGGCTAGCTGTCATGTGTGGCTTTGTCACACTGTAGCTTGGGACTTTGTTCCGGTATGTCCTGCTTCTTGGATTGATCGGCTCTACAATTTGCTTAGCCGTAGCAGTTTGGGGGGGGGTGGTCAGACTTGACTAAACATTGTGTGAAATGTTAGCCACGTTCAGGCGGACGTCCTCTAGCGCTATCTGGCAGCTCTCTTGCTTTGGACTTTTCTGTGCCATGACAGCCAGTCAGCGTCCATCTGACTGTTGAGCCTTGTTGGGCACTGGTCCCAAACTGCAGCATAGGCCTGGGGATTGCTGCCCATGCCTGTCCTGTCATTGCTGTGTACTGCACTCTTAGTGTTAGCTCCAGCCCTGCATGCTTGTCCAGAGGGCCTGTCCTGCTTGGTGGCCAGTGGCTTGCTTACAGATGTTAATACTCTGGAGTGAAGTTCCAGGGGAGCTCTCTCCTGAGACAGTATTTCTAGGTCTGTGTGTCTGTGTGCCAGTGTCAACAGCTCAGAGTCCCACGCCTGCCCTGGACACTTTGGGAAGGAGGTGGCGATGTCTTTACCTGCAGGGGAGGGTGCTCCTGTCCCCACCTTCGTGTGTGTGTGTGTGTACTCCTGCATGCATGGGTTGTGTGTGTGTGTGTGTGTGTGTGTGTGTGTGTGTGTGTGACTTCAGTCATGTGCTAGGGATTGAACTCTGCTTCATGCGTGTTAGGTAGGTGCTCTTCACTGAACTATATCCACAGCCTTGTTTATTTTGAGTCTCGGTATATAGCCCGGTTGTCCTTGTACTTACTTGGAGTCCTCCTGCCTCAGCCTTCAGGGTACTGGGAATGAGGTATGCACAACATGCTTACCTTAAAGTTATACTTTGTTTCATTTAAAAATTTTTTATACTCTTGGGTATTGAATAAAGGGCCTTACACATGCTAGGCAAGTCCTCTTCCACAGAGCTGAGTCATTTCCTCCCTTGTTCGTTCATTCATTCATTCATCCACTCACTTATTCTTTATGTAGCTCTGGCTAGTCTGAAACTTGATTTATAGGCCAGGATGGCTGGCCTTGATCTCAGAGATATGCCTGCCTTTCACTCCCAGGTGAGATTAAAGGCATGTGCACCAACATGCCTAGCTGTCCTGGAACTCCCTTTGTAGACCAGACTGGCCTTGAGCTCACAGAGAGCCACCTGCCTCTGCCTCCATGCGCCATTACCTCCTGGCTTACAATTGTAATTTTTTTTTTTTTTTTTAGACAGGGTTTCTTTGTGTAGCCCTGGCTGTCCTGGAACTAGCTCTGTATACCAGGCTAACCTCGAACTCACAGAGATCTACCTGCCTCTGCCTCCGAGTGCTGGGATGAAAGGTGTGCACCACCACACCCAGTCCGGTTTGTAGTTTTTAAAGAAAAGATTTCAGTGTTCTTTAAAATACTGAAACTGTTCCATCCTTTGTTCTCTTGGGTGGTTACACCTTCAGCCAAGCTGTATTCACAGGAACAAGAAGGCAGTTGAGTAAGTCAGAGGAACCTTTTATTTAGGATGCAAGGCTTTTCCTCAGTGTTTAGAGGGAGAATTTTTTTTTAAGTTTTTGTTTTTGGTTTTTTGTTTTGTTTTGTTTTGTTTTTTCTTTTGAGATAGGGTTTCTCTGTGTATTCCTTGGCTGTTCTGGACTCACTCTGTAGACCAGGCTGGCCTTGATCTCACAGAGATCCGCCTGCCTCTGCTTCCCGAGTGCTGGAATTAAAGGCGTGCGCTACCATGCCCGGCTAGAGGTAGAATTCTGGTCAGAGACAAGGCTCCCTAGGTATATGGCTTCTCAGGTGCTGGCTGTGTGCTAGTGGGGGAGGAGTGCTCTAAGGCATGAGGACACGAGAGGGTCTCAGGCCACTGTGAACCAGGTTCAGAAACCCACTTTGGGAGCTTACAAAAAATAAAAACAATGAACCTGCAGCAAGCCTGCATGGGTGTACAGGCCATCCTCTTCAATGTGTCTTATGATGATGGTGATCATACCTAATGAAAACAGGGCTCCCTCAAGCTTTCTGTAGCAAGCCATTCTCCAGCAGGGTGCATTCTGAGAAAGTAGTTGCTTCATGGCCGTGTACCTTTTTCTAGATAAAAGTTGGCTTCCTTATTTAGCCTCTATCCACATGATTCTGTCTATTGTGAAGCGTGTGTCAGTGATGGGCACTTGCTCCCAGCTGATACAGAGCAAAGCTGGACTGTCTTGTGTAAAGTCACCCTGCTGACAATTGTCCTGATGTCCACACATGCAGCACCACATGATTTAGTTCTCTGTGGACCAGAGCTCCACGGACAGCCTCTGTCTTTGCTGCCCCTCTGTCCTGGGGTCCCTCAGAAGCAGCCTCCAACCCATGTCCTCTTATTTCATGTTGCACTTGTGCTGAGATTTCTATGAGAGAGAGATAGAGAGAGAGAGAGAGAGAGATTACTGCTTCAGTACTGGGGAATGAACCATTCACTTGGAAGGGAAGGACTCTACAACTGAGCTGTATTCCTGCCCGTTTTACTGTTTTGTTCGAGACAGGGTGCTACTATGGAGCCCAGGGTGGTCTCAGACACAGGCTCCTCCTACGTTAGGTTCCTAGGTGTGGGGGTTATGGATGTGTGCCTCATTGCCTGACAGGTAGCTTGTTTTTGTTTGTTTGTTTAAGACAAGGTCTCTAAATTGCCCTGACTGCTCTGAAACTCACTCTGTAGACCAGGCTGACTTTAAACGCAGACCCACCTGCCTCTGCCTCCAGAGAGCTGGCGTTAAGGTTATGTACCACTTGTTCTGGATTTTGAGACAGGGTTTTACTGTGTAGTGTTGGTTGGCTGGAACTCCTAAGAGATCTGTGTGCCGCTGACTCCTCTGGAATTACAGGCATGTGCCACCAGGCCTTGCTTGACCTTAACAAAGTTTAATGAACTAAATTCTTATTTAAGGTTGTTAGTGGATGAGAGAACTGTTAATTCAAAATAGATTTTTATTTATGGGACGTCATGTTAAGAAGGCAGCTAGAATATACTAAAAAAAGTCATAAAAATGCCATGCCAACAATTTTATTGTATAGAGATAATATAAAATCAGTACATTATGTGATTTGTTTCTGTTCAGAAACCCACTTTGAGAGCTTACAAAGGGGCTCAGTGGGTAAAGGCACTTGCCATTCAAATGACCTGAGGACCCACATGGTGTACAAGTTACCCTCTGAATACTGTGGTGCACGTGCGAGTGCGCACACACAATTCGTGTAATTTAAAAAGGAACTCACAAGCTTTGCGTGGTGGCCCACACCTTTAATCCCAGCACTTGAGAGGCAGATGCAGGTGGATCTCTATGAGTTCGAGGCCAGCCTGGTCTACAAATGGATTCTAGGACAGCCAGGGATACACAGAGAAACCCTGTCTTGAAAAAAAAAGCAAAAGCAAGCAAACAGAAGAACTCATTTACAGGTTTGTGCAATGTAAATATCTTTTATGGCTGTATGAAGGAGTGTCAGAACACAGTGGGCCTCCGTGCCCTGAGCCTTGCCGATGGGTATTTGTCTCAGGGTTTCCGGCAGCCATGATCCATCACACCTGGGTGCAGGTGTTGAGATGATATTTGGGATGGGGAAGAACGAGCCGAGGAGTGGACAGCCTTCCACTTCATTGGAGCAAGGGCCTGGTGCTGGTAGGCAGCTGCTGACCTGAGTCCTCACCTGGGTCCCCAGGCTTCTAGGTGGTGGTAGCTGCTTGGACCCATCTGGAATCCTGACACCATGCCACCTATCCTCCCAGTTGCTTAGAGAGAAGGCATTTACTGCTATCCATTTGAACTCAGTGGGGAGGCGAGCATCTTGCCATGGGGCACAGGACCATGTGGGCAGTAGGATCTTGCTGTGTGAGAGCTAAGTAGCACTTAGAATCCTTCTCATGGCGAGCAGTGGGGACTGGTGTTTTCTTGTCCTCCTGACATTCATGAGGCATTAGTAACAAGTTTTATTTTTCATTTTAAAGATGAGAAAAATGAAGCTCGGGCTGGTTAAATGACTTGCTCAGCGTCCTATGGTGAGTCTGAGCGGGCGGGCCAGGCCCAGCTGTCTGTGCGCCTTTCAAGACCTTGGCAGACCCAGGACGCATTGCTGCCTGTGGAAACTGTTTTTGTTTGGATCATCAACTGCATGTTTCAGATTTAAAGTCACTGGGTCTTAAAGTTTCCGCGATGTCCAAGACATTAGTGTTTTTAAGAGACTGAAAGTCTTTGGAATGCAGGGGTTTGTGACAGTTGAGAGAGAGCAGCACCAGGACAGAAGAAGCTGAAATGGTGTCTTCCACACTCGGCCTTTCCTTTTCCCTGCTGTCCCTCACCCCCAGGTGCAGTATCTCTCTCGTGTACAGTAACTGGAGATTTCTAACACAATGTTAGTCCGTGCTTGAAAATGTTGACTTTCATTCTTTAAGCTGGCCTCAGTTCCCTCACATGCCCTGGGCCCAGCACTTGCTGTGCAGCCTGGTAAAGCAGGGAGTGCCTGGGTTGCTGAGCAGGACGCCTCGCCTCGGAGGTGTGTGACCTAGAAATACTGTAGAGCAGGCTTGCGGGGCGGGGCCTGCTGCTCCGGCTCCGGTGGCCTCATCTGCTTCTCTCTTTCTGTCTGACAGGCCTAGCCGCCCGGTACCTCCCGCACTGCTCCTGCATGACGGGCAGCGCCTCCTCCGGTCCCTCCAGTGCTGCCCGCTGTGTCTAGCGGCCCCTAGGAGCTTGTCAGCCACACCTCTGGGACTGGCCATTCCTTTCGGTGCTGCTGTCCTTCTGGGGTCTTGATTTCTGGATACATGTAGCTTTGCCAGATATGTACTTAGAGATATCAACTGTGTTAATAAGCCCATTTACTGTGTAACACACGTTTAACAGTTAAGAGAGTAGCTGTTCACCCCGATGACAGGTGTTAGTGTCACACAGGTTTATTACAGTGGCATGATAGTGACCTGTGCAGTCACTGAGCTGTAGGAGTGAGGCATGTGCTGCACGTCCCTGTCGTCCTTAGAGACCTGGCCAGTGCCCCTGCACAGGACCACCCCAGGACACACCGAAGTAGATTTGCTGTGTAGTCTTGGTGTGGAATTTTGGCAATTCTGCTTTTTCTCTACTAATCTTAAGTGCTCTGTGACATGTGTATTTGTGTCTTTCTAACTTCTAATAAACTCACTCCAACTGACCTGTCTGTGTCTGTCTGCTCTGTGTATCTCTCCATCTTCCGGGGCGGTGTAGGCTGCACAGCGCGGGTTTCTGAGATTCCCTGAGGCCTTCTGGGAATGAACGCTGCTGTACCATGGCTTCCACTCTGCATTTGGTTTCATGTCCAGACTCTGCCAGGTGTCTCCCTAGCGTCTGAGTTGGTTATGGGGACAGCTGGCTGCTCTTTCCCTTCCTACAGGTATCTCAGGACTTCTAGTAAAATGAGTGTTTTACTAAAAAACTTGCAGCTACTTACTTTAGAGTTGACATTTAAATTTACCGAAGACACATCTAAGCCCTGCAGAGATGAGACTGTCGGGAGAACACTGTCTTCATGAGGCCTGGCATCCTGGGTGTCCTGCCAGGTGCACACATGCTCATGCAACATGGAGTTATACTTGGCTGCCAGTCTTGGAAGATGCCTTAGTTCCCATGACCCTGTGCTGTCCTTTGTCTAAGACAGCAGTGGGCACACTCTCCTGGGAATGTGGCTGCTTCTGCTTGGATTCTTCATTTTCAAAGGATCCCTGATCATGGGCTGTCTTTAACATGGTCCTGCACACGGCATTCTGGCGGGTTTGGCAGGACTCATTTGCCAGCCAGGGCCTGGCAGCTGTTGGGGTTGTTGGGCTGAGTGTGGGGCAGGAGGGGACACCCACAGCGTCACACTTGTTCACATGTTTTTCAGGATGGCACTGGATCTTTAAAGCGCAGTGGCTCCTTTAGCAAACTCCGGGCTTCCATTAGACGCAGCAGTGAGAAGCTGGTTAGGAAGCTGAAGGGAGGAAGTTCACGGGACAGTGAGCCGAGGAACCCTGGGTAACTATCTCCTCAGCACCCTCTGCCCCCAGCGTCGGTACTGAGCCACAGCCTCAAATCAGCCTTCCTGGGGCTCAGAGTTGGTCCCGGGAGGGTTCAGGCTCTCTGCCTGCTGCTCTCCAGGGCAGGGTGAGAAGCAGTTGGGAAGCTGGCCAGTAGTGACTCAAAGGGAACGGTGGAGTACCTTGATTGTATTCAGAGAAAGCCTTCTTGGTGACAAGAGGGAATTTAGTCTTATGACCCTGAGCCAGGCATGGTGGTTCACACCTGTAATCTCAAGAGTTTGAGAGGCCAGTATAGGGTACAATGAGACTCTATCTCACAAAGTCAAAATGGGGGCCATGAAATGAATTATGGGTTAAAGGCATTTGCAACCAGACCTATCAACCTTCAGGACCCATATGGCAGGAGATTATTCTCTGACCACCACACGTATGCCTTGGCACAAGGTTGCGTGTGCACACACACACACCTGAAAAAGAAAACCAGTCCAGGAAAATGGCTTGGTGTGTAAAGGGCTTACAGTTCAAGCCCGAGGACCCGAGTACAGATCCCCAGCACTCACGCAAAGGCTCATGGTGTATAACCCCGGCACTAGGGAGGTGGAGGAAGGAAGTTGGATCCTGGAGGCGTCCTGGTCAGCCAGTAACCAAAATGGCCTGCTCCAAGTTCAAAGACTGTCTCGCTTAAGTTGCAGAGGATGACCTGGAGACTGCACTCACTGTCACGTGCACACAGACCTACAAAAGCCACTCAGACAGCATACGTAGTGCACGACTCAATTCTTTCTAACTTAATTAACATTGACTTAACTCCTTCACAACTTATCTTCCAGAATGAAAGCTGTGATCACACTAACTCAGCCAGGAATTGTGGGGAAAAGAGTGGCTTTAAATAAATTTGAGTTTGTGACTTTGTTATAAGGAGTATCTGTAGATTTTCAAAGCTCTGTGCTTCACTGGGTTTCAGGAAAGGCATGAAAGTCAAAAGGGATTTTCTACAAGGGGGCTCACAGGGAGGACTCCCCGACTTCTGCCGCTCTATAATAAGCCATCATACCTCATCCTTTGTGACGCCGGCTGCCCCACACTTAGGGTCATTCTCTGTGTCCCAGACTTCTTGGATAGACCTGCTCAGTCAAAGTGCTTAGGGATACACTTTTAAAAGGTGTCTGTGGTAGTGCCCTGCAGGTCAGGACTCTCACCAGCTCCCAGCTATGAGTTTTCAGGGGTATTTAGAGAACACGTTCGAAATTAAAGTGTTTTCTAAGCTGCTCTGTTGGTTTTTGCCTTCTGAAAGTGTCCACTTTCATTGTCAGGGTCACTTGCATTAGGATCCATACCTCCATTCTGCCTGGGCATTCAGCTGGGCCTCAGGCTACCATGGCCCCAGCCTGCCTCTTGGCCACTGTCCCCTAGAAGTCTCTTTGGGTTCACAGTTGATTATGGGAAGCAGGAGGTACACTGTGGTTTTTGCTAGTAGCTGTGTGCTGGCCAGCTGCATTTGTAGAGGGTCTGAGGCACTGACATCAGGACACCTGGAAGTCCCGTTGTCTGAGCACTGTCCTGAAGTCTGTCAGGCAGACTGCCTCCTGCTGGCATCTGCCTGTGAGAGGAGTCATGCCAGCTGCTTCTGAAATGAGAGTCTGATTATATCAAGCTTTAGATGTCTCTACAGTCAGCAAAGCACATCTGTTGAGTAGAGCCTGAGGGTTAGATGTTGGAGCACTGAAGGAGCGTAGAGCTTGCTGGGTTGGATCGTTCAGGCTGAGTAGAGTGCTGGGGACAGAACCTGGGTTGGTCTTATGCCGGGCAAATGCTCCACTGTTGAGCTTGTATGTGAGGGTGCAGCACAGTGCTGTCTTGACTGCTACACTCTTAGGGGAGGTTTTTATTGTGAGTGAGAAAAAAATGTCTCGAGGCACCTGGGAGAGTCCAGAGCAGAGAGAAGAAATGAGAGGAGAGGACAGGAGAGGATGATGGAGACAGCAAGATGAGAGGGGAGAGTTTTTGAGTGGTGAACATATCATGTGGGTTATAGGGAGAAGCTGGGGGAGAGAGAAGGTCCGGGAGACAGTCACTGACTTTGAAATGTGTACTGAGTACTTGTGATAGTAAGGGAGTCTGGAGGTCAGCATGGGCTGTGATATGCTCATAGGTGCCGTCCTGTGACCCTTCGGCCTGAGGTAAAGCAAATGACTCCTTTTGGCAGATGGGAACCAGTTTCTCAAGTTCCTGAGAAATGCTGGCTTCTATCTAATGGCCAGAAATCATTCTGTAGTCCAGCCTGATCTCCTTTCTAGACATGTGGATATTCTGAGACCTAACAGGGCTAGGCAGGTGTTTGATTTTTCTTTTGAGGCAGGGACTTACTCTGTAGCCCAGGCAGGCCTCGAACTTGTGATTCTCTTGCCTCAGCCACCTGAGCAGCAGGGATTGCAGGTGTGCACCAGCATGCCTGGCATGGGCCTGCTGTGTGAGTGGTGGCTCTGTCACACAGGCAGACCTTGAAACGCCTAATGTGCAAAGTCAGTTCTGGAACTGCCTGCTGAAGAGAGCGCTTGGAATTTTCCTCTTTTCCCTGTCTTCCTATGGCTTCCATGCTAACAGCCAGTGCGTGGCCATCCCTGATGTGCTGCGTCCCCTTTGGCAGCCAGACATAATCTACGTACACATCTTTGGTGCTGATGTTTCTCAGTGAGTTGGGTTCTGTGCCATACAGTATGTAAACTGAGGTGTTCTCCTGCTGCACCCACGGATCATGACATCATCTAACTGACTCCAGTGTGTTTGGTCTGTCAGTTTCTAGAAGGACCCCATGATTTGCCATTCTAGGGTGTTCCCAGGTAGAGCCAGGCCTGTTGGCCCCTGTGAGAACAGCTGCCTTGGGTGGACAAGTTTAGGCTCATGCTGGCTGCACTGGAACATGTGGACCCTAGTAGTTTCTGATGTCATGGATCAGAGACTGGGCACAGAGGGGCCCACTTTGCTGCTGTCCTTGATGAGGAAAAAGGAGATGGAGAGACAACCTTTTGTAGCTTTCTTCAGAGAACTTAGCTGCTTGGCTAAGAGTGGTGTGAACCCAGCACTCAGAAGCAGAGGCAGGCAGAGCTCTGCAGTTCAAGGCCAGCCTGCTCCAGATAGTGAGTTCCAGGCCCCAGCTAGAAGCCCAAAGTGAGACCCTATCTCAGCAAAACACCAAAAACTTCCTGGATGTGTCAAGTCATAATTTACTTATGATCTGTCTCTAGTAGTATGCTGCAGAGAAAACCCTGTTCAGTTCTCAACAGTGTTTAGCTGGACTGGGCTGATATGTTTCTGCTTAGTTTTGTCCCGTAACTTTTGCTACAACAGATTGAAGAACAGAGCTAGCCGTTTGCTTGAATTTGTGTGTACAAGCATGTATGACCCATAGGTTGCATCCTGGCCTGCATCCCCACCCCTGAAGTGCTGTGAGCCTAGATGCCATCCTTGTCTCTGGTTTGTGTGTCTGCTGGAGGTGTGTGCAGGTCACATTCAGGACCACCTCCTGCTCAGAGGACCTGCCGCATGGGCCTGCTCTGCTGGGACCATAGGTCATGCCTGGCTTTAGGGTTTGCTTTTCTTTTCTTTAAAAAAACAAAAACGGTGGGGGGGAGCATTTGTTGTTTGCTTTGTGTATGTGTGTGTGTGGCCTTGACTAGCCTGGAACTCACTTTGGAGACCACGCTGGCCTCAAACTGCAGATCTGCCTCTGCCTCTGAGTGCTTGAATTAAAGGTGTGTCACACCACACCTGGCCCCAGAGTTTGATTTTCTTTTCTTTCTTTTATTTTGGTTTTTCGAGACAGGGTTTCTCTGTGTATCCATGGCTGTCCTGGACTCCTGTGTGTCACCACGTCCGGCTCGAGTTTGATTTTCTAAGTGGAGACTTCACAGTTTGTTTTGCTAATAGTTAAGTTGTTTTTCTTACTGTTTTACCAAAAACCATAGAGCATATTTATGCATCTGGTGTTCCGATTGAGCGGCCTTGAGAGAGCCCGGACTCAGCTGACAGGTGGCAGGGTTCTTGTCCCTGGCTGAGCAGGCTCACAAGGTAGCAGCAGTTGCTGCATTAAGGATTAGTGCCGCCTTCAATCCCACACTTGGAGGCAGAGGCAGGAGGATCTCTGTGAGTTCCACCCCAGCCTGGTCTACAAAGTGAGTCCAGGACAGCCAGGGCTACACATAAACTATGTCTCAAAAAACAAACAAACAAAAAAAAAAATGCTGTAAAACATACAGAGAAATGGGGGGATTTTCCCCAGACATTACATCCAGTTAAAGGGACTTGAACTTACATATTCAGACCAAGTGAGAGAAAGGCCCAATATCCAAGTTGCATGATCCCCAGTATCTCCAAGAGGAAGAGAGGTCATTTTAGGGTGTTAACTATTTTGGATGACAATGTGCTGATGGAGTTGTCCTTGCATGTCTATGTCTGGGTTGCAGAGTGAATCGAGTCACCTCGCTGGGTATTCTGTTTTTTTTTTTTTCCTGAGACAGGGTTTCTCTGTGTAGCCCTGGCTATCCTGGAACTCACTCTGTAGACCAGACTGGCCTTGAACTCACAGAGATCCTCCTGGCTCTGCCTCCTGAGTGCTGGGATTAAAGGTGTGTGCCACCACACTTGGCCCTCTGGGTGCTCTTAATGCAGGTGGCAGGGCCACAGAAGTTTGCTTCCAGTTAAGGAGCCTGCCCTGCTTGTGCCCTAGCCACCCGGCCCTGTGCATGCTCTGCTGGGGTGGTTCTGTGGATGTGGTCTCAGAGCACGTCACTGACTGCTGTGGTAATCACTGTTTTCACTGGAGTGGCGTCAAGGTCCAAGCAGTGTCCTCTTTGTAACTGTTGTCACTCGGATACTTAAAATCATGCGTAGCCTTGTCCCACTGAGCAGTCTCACGCAGATGCACCATGGTTTGTTTCACCTCACACTGAGAGCTTGGCAGAGTGGCCTTTTTAGTTTGCCTTTCTGTTAGACATTTGGATTGGCAGGTGGGTATTGCTGTCGCCTTGATCCTAGAACCTGCCCTGTTGCTTGGGGGCTCTGAGCATACACGACAGCTGGAGGAGCATCGTGACTTGTTGTGAAGGACATTTCTCTGCAGGCACATGGTGACAGACTCCTTGGTCATCACACCTGAGGAGACCACAGCTCGCTCGGTGACCCAAATTCAATTAAGAAAGTTGTCACTCTCCCCAAGTAGAGGTTGAAGGCCATTTTAAGAAAGTGATTATGTGCACCTGGCATGGGAGTTGAAGATTGATTTTTGGTGCTGGGATACACTGAGATCTTTTGTTCATTAACCCTCCCCCAGCAGAGCTGCACCCCAGCAGAGTTTCACGTGTAAATCCAAATGCTCAGTGCTTTTATATGCATATATTTGGTAGCAGAGCTAACACTCTTGAGGGTGGTCTCTTTAGAAGTTTGACTAATTAGAATTTGTTCATTTCCTTTTTCACACTGGAATGAAATAGTGGTCTGGCAGACTTGAGAACAGTTGAGTACCAGCCACAGTGACCCGGCCCCCGAGGGCTGGCCACCTTTGAAGCCCAGGAAGTTTTTCCAGCTTACCCAGGAGGGAAGCTTGCCCTCTTGGTCAGAATGGGCTTTCTCTCTAGATGGGGACATCCACCGGCATCTGGAGGCTATTGCTTAAACAGTATCTGGCAGCCATGCCCCATTCTTCCAATGCTCCATTTGCATTTGTGCCCGGGCACTGCTAATGGCCACAGCCAGCAGCACTGTGGCCAGAGACACAAGCCAGGCTGCAGCTGGTGGCCAAGGCACATGTAGATCAACTGCTGCATGTGACTTCTACCACCCACCCTGTCATGACACCTGTATCTATTTAAAATTTGAAGACTGAAAAAATGCCAGTAAACATCAGGTGAAAATCCTTCCTCTCAGACAAGAGCTCACAATGTCATGTCTGTTGAGCCTGGAGTGTGTAGAGGAGATGGAGCTGCTTCCCCCAGGGCTCTGCAGACTGCCCGCTGTGGGGTCAGCTTTGGTGCTGGACACTATGCAGTGGTCCAGAGTCCCCTCTCCTGGTAGATGCTAAGCACACAGAAGCTTTCCACAGCTGTCTTTTTGACAAGAATATTTCAGATCAATCGAGGCAGTGTGTGAAACTAACCTGAAGCGATGGACTTACAATCCTAAATTAGGGCAGCAGGATGTGGCTGCAGGGGCGCCATCTCTGCCTAGCATCAGTCTGAGAACTACATGGATGGTTCTCATAAAACACCAGGTTTTGAGGCTGGTCTAAGTATAGTGTCTAAAATTAATTGATCACAACCAGTTACAGATTTCTTAGGCCAGGTGTGGTGCACACTCCTTTAATTCCAGCACTCAGGAGGCAGAGCCAGGTAGATCTCCTGAGAGTTCAAGGCCAGCCTGGTCTACAGAGTGAGACCCTGTCGTAAGGTAAAGCAGTGCGGTTAGGGCAGGGGAAAAGGTTAAGCAGGCAAAGCTCTTCCACACAAGTGTGAGGAATGGGAGTTCCTCAGACCCATGTAAAAGCCTGGGGGGTATGGGCCTGCCTGTAATCCAAGCCTGCAGAAGGCAGAGAAAGACTCTTGGAGCAAGTTTACTGGCCTGACTCGCTGGCACTGTGCTGTAGAGGAGCTCGCTGGGAACTTGTATGCAGTCAACACTGTGCAAGCTGGGGTCCCCATGTTCTTTATGGTGATGAGATCTCAAGAGTCAGGTGTCAATGACCTGTGGTTGGGGTTATTGCTGGGAAGCTCATGGGTGGTGGATGCAGCAGGCAGCTGGGATGCCTGTAGCTTGTGTGCTCCTAGGGGTTGAGTGTTGGAAGAGTTCCAATAGGAAGTTTCTGGAAAGCTGCTGGGAGTATCCTGTGGGAGGCCTTCTTTACTATGTGTGCAAGCATGGTTCCATGTGAGACTAACTGCATTCCTTCTGTTTTCTCCTTTGGGTTCCAGAGTGAATTCAGCTTGTCAGGTTGTACTACAAGTGCCTTTAACCCTCTGAGCCGTCTTGCCAGCCTGAGAAAGTCAGTGTTCGTGGTAATATACGCTAAGTAATTGCTAAGGATATGTGCTTGCAGCTGTTGTAGGCTCTGGGGCACATGAACCTAGTTCCCAGGTCCTCTGCACTCGTTCTTGAGCCGACTGTGCATGTGGCAGAGACTGGAGCGGTAAGATGGCACATGACGCATGAGAAGCAGGCAGGGCCTGCCAGCTCATGGTGCAGCAAATCCAGAGGCACCGCTGACACGTGGTTCCTAACACAGGCAAGAGCATGGCTCCCATTCCCCGAAAGGTTCTCTGCACTATCATGTGGACCACTGTTGGGGTGACCTGCAGGGCCCCTTGATCTGCCTGGTGGATATAGGCCCTAGGAGTCTCTGGACTTGTCTTCTAAGTGTCTGTCTGGGAGCTGTGTTTTCTAATTTTCAATACAGTCTATTTAGAAAACAACTTAGAAGTGTTGATACCTTGTTACAAAAATAAAGCTTTATTCCCTGCTATAAAAGCCCTCCAGCTTTGCAGAGAAGCTGTATAAACCAACTGCATACCAAGCACTGTGGCCTGTTCTCAACCTGTCAGGGCCAGAGGTAGGGCTGGGTCAGAGACCCCTGGGTTTAGTCTACAGAATTGCTGCAAAAGGGGTGGGGTGCCACAGGTGGCTTCAAAGGTTTGATGAACTCAGGGTGGGGCCACCCCAGAGATGTCATGGCATGTACCATAAGTGGTTTGTTTTCTCTCCTTGAGTGGGGACAGCGATACTGTATGTCCTGGTTTGGGGACTCACACTCCACTGAAGCAACAGGACTCCTTGGTGAGGGCCCATGTCGCTATGTGGGTCCACTTGGCACATTTGCTGGTGGGAGCCTGTGCTGCCAGGCAGGATCCGGAAGCACAGGGCTTTGACACCACAGCCCTGTCTTCAGAGGCCACATTCCTTGGTGACTTTTGAGCCGCAAGCTCACAAGGTGGTGAATCTGAGTCCACAGCAGATGTTGCCTGGAAGCCTGCCCTCTGGCTGGACATGCGCTCTTCCTGTCAGGTGCTCTGTAGTGCCCTCCAGCCTGAATGTACTGCCAAGCCAGGGTTGCTGGACATACTTAGCCAGGCCTCAAAGACACACAAGCCTGTTTCCTGGTTTCATAAGTTGCCTAAAGGTGCTTGGCCTGAGGCAGCTGAGGCAACCAAGTTGGGCCACTCCCATCTCCCTTCCTCAGCTTGTTTTCTCCATCCTGCCCCAAAATGTTCTATATGTGCGGGGAGGGGCACAGCAGAGTACCCTACTGCAAGCCCCATTTGGCCTGAATGGTGGGTGTTACTGTCCGTGTCTGTTGGGGCAAGCTGCTGAAAGTTGATCAGGGCAGAGCTGAGTCTTGTCATTCTGGGGCTCCTTCAGGGCTGCCAGAGCTCCTGGTTGGTCATTAATCCTCTAAGGGGCAATATGTGAGGCCAAACTCCAAGGCTCAACAGTAGGTGAACCTCAGGGCGGACAGAGCAGATACTAAACGTCACTGGGTGTCTCTGTTCACCAGGTACCATTGGCAGTGGCTTTTGGAAGGATTCATCAGAATCAGGATTTCTTGGGACCCAGCCAGGCTGCACCACTGTTAGCAGGACTCGGTTCCTGGCATCCCTCTAATGCCTTCTCCACTAACTGTGTAGTAACAGGAGGAGAGGGGCAGGTGGGGGGCAAAGAGCACCCGTAGAGTCCGAGCTGGGCTTCTGGGCAAGCCCATGGTGGCATTGTCCTCGACCCGGTCAACCATCAGTCGCATCAGGAGCTGGTTGGCCCAGGTGATGCCAAGGGCTGGAGAAAGGCGCTGGTCCCAGGCCCTGAGACACAAACTGAGTGTTGCTGCTTGTACACACCCCACCTCACCCCATTCCAAGGTTCAGCATGCTAAGGTGTCCACACTCACCCCAGTGGCCTGGGTACAGATTCTTGATCCTCCACCATTTCTGTCACCTGAAAAAAACAAGGGAGGGTTAGTGACAGCAGCCCTCAGTGGCTGCCCTCCCAGTCAGTCCTGCTTTCCCAAAAGCAATCAACCCCTCCACTCCCCACTAGCCTCTCATACCTGGTTGATGCACAGCACAGGGCTCCGGAAGGTGCTGCTCAGTCTTTGAAGCATGGCCCCTAGTGATTGCAGATGCTTGGCCCTGACAGCTGAGGCCTGAATGTCGAACTCACAACGAAATGGGGCTGCAATGGAGTCGACCACCACCAGGCGGGCCATGCCCCTTGACAGCAGAATGGGGACCTTCTTACTCACACACTCCATCAACGTGTCCTGTGGGGGACATGCATCATGGACTATACTGGCTACACCTGGCCAGTGGCCTCTAGATGGTCACAACTCCCGCACTGTAGCCTTTAGACTACTTACTGGCTGCCTCCTGCCCACCTGGGGTGAAGGCTCACACCTGGACCTTCACCCTAATCTCATACTCTTCTCACAACAGTATCTTCCACTGTGCTCCCAGACCCTCACCCCGAGTCCTGGGTGTGTGTGTGGCCATCACAGTGATGTCCACTCCCTTTAGTTCCGTGGCTGACATGATCACCTCACTAGGCTGTAGTTGAAGGAGCAGCTCTGTGTGGCCTGCTTGAGTAGGGTGTGTGTGTGGGGGTGGGGAGGTAGGTGCTCTCCAGGTCTTTGTACTGACCGGGCAGGCCAGACCTACTGGGGTAGGATGGAGTAGTGGTCTGAGGGTCTGTTCTGCACACATTAGGTACCACCCAATCCTAAAAGGGTTAGAGCCCTGCACTGTCCATACAGGCTGGACCCTGGAGAGAATGTTAGTGAGGCGAGGGTACAGTGGAGATGACACTAGGTCATCTCCCCTGCTTTCTGTGCCCTGTTGGCACTAGGCTTGGCTGACTTATGCTGTGGTCATGAGCCTGACTATAGCTGAGTGGCCCAGGTGACAGGGTGGGCTTGTATGGGGAGGGGAGATGGCTGCTGTCAGAGGAAGGCCTTGCTAGTGACCACATGGCTACAGGTGAGAGGTGAAAGGCTTGAGGTTTCAGCGAGGGCCTCCATGTTGTTCCTAAGTTCAGGGACTCACCAATCAGGCAGCCCAGCACCGACTCATTGGCAGCTGTCAGATTCCAGCATCCAGCCCAGAGTGAAATTCAGTCTGTACTTCTCTCTAGGGCATCCCCAGCAGAGCCTCTTTGTGTGGAAAACGACAGCAGCAGCCTAGAAGACTCTAGCACTAACGTGAGTGTCTGCGCCTCCCTTCAGCCAGGGCATGGGCATCTTGGGGACGGCACATGCTGGCCGCACCTGCCAGCAGCAGCTGGGTCTGGTGGCTAGAAGAGGTGGGAGGACAGGTGTGCTCTCCTCCTGCAGGGCAGGGGAGGTGAGGTTCTGTGTCTGTGTCCTATGGCCTTGAGCCCCAGGGAGGCTGACACAAGACCAGGGCAGGAGGAGATGGAGCTGTTCCTGGTGGTGGCCTGGCCTGACCTGCAACTTTCTCTTGCAGTGACCCGAGCCTGGCCTGTTCCAAACACCATGATGCTGCTGCTGAGCGTGGCTCCAGAGCTGGCCCCATGAAGGCCAGGGTGGGACTGGGAGGGCCTTTGGCTGGGAGCCCGCAGTACTAACTTAGTTCCCTGTCCATGTGCTTCGGAGGGCATACTAATAACATAACCATACTGCTAGTAGGGTCTGGGAGAGCAACTCTCAGTAAGGTTGGTGACCTACTAACCTGGCCCCTTCTTGGAGGCCCATGGGACAGGGCACATCTGGCTCCTGCTGCCTTTGCCTGGCCTCTCTGGCACTTCTCATGTGTTTAGTTCCTTGTGTTGTGTGTGATAATGTATTTTTATTGTATATTTTTTAAGATTAAAAATTTATATGCCTTACTGTCTACCAGAATGAAAGTCTATTTATAACTATTTTTTTCCTTTAAAAATTGTTTTTTTGAGACAGGGTATCTCTGTGTATCAGCCCTGGCTGTCCTGGACTTGCTTTGTAGACCAGGCTGGCCTCACACTCACAGAGATCTGCCTGCCTCTGCCTCCAGGTATGCACCACCACCACCTGACTGACTTTTTTTTTTGTAGGTTTTTCGAGACAGGGTTTCTCTGTGTATCCCTGGCTGTCCTGGACTCACTTTGTAGACCAGGCTAGTCTTGAACTCACAGAGACCGCCTGCCTCTGCCTCCCAAGTGCTGGGATTAAAGGTGTGTGCCACCACGCCCGGCATAACTACTTTTTTTTTGTTTTGTTTTTTCGAGACAGGGTTTCTCTGAATATCTCTGGCTGTCCTGGACTTGCTTTGTAGACCAGGCTGGCCTCGAACTCACAAAGATCCGCCTGCCTCTGCCTCCCAAGTGCTGGGATTAAAGGGTGCGCCACCACCGCCCAGCGGCATAACTACTTTTTTTTTTTTGGTTTTTCGAGACAAGGTTTCTCTGTGTAGCCCTGGCTGTCCTGGACTCACTTTGTAGACCAGGCTGGCCTTGAACTCGCAAAGATTCGCCTGCCTCTGCCTCCCAAGTGCTGGGATTAAAGGCGTGCGCCACCACTGCCCGGCTATAACTACTTTTTAAGTGGACATTTTTTGTTATTGTGTATGTGAGAGACCTGAGTGTGTGCCATGGTGGCATGTAGGTCAGAAGACATCTTTGGAGCCAGTTGACCAGCTTGCCATTCTCTAGAACCCTTAACACTCTGCCATGTGACACCCAAGATGGGCTGCTGAGGGTGCTCCCCATGTCCCAGTTGTTATCCACATTTATATTTAGGGTACAGGGCTCATCCCTTCTCCAAACTTCTGAATGATTCCTCATTGTCACCCAGCCCTGCAGACTGCTTGCAGAGCTTCTCTGCCTTGACCAACTGCTCTGGGTGTGTCCCTGCTTCCTGCTGCCTGGGCAACTTCTCTGGCAGCAGGAAGCCCCAGGTGCAGGCAGGGTCAACAGAGAACAGCTCCGGGAGAGGGGTGTGTGGTGGCTTGTCAGTTCTGGATCCCCACCTAGAGGACGCCTTTGTTGTATGTTTGGGTCTCTCTTCCCCACTTTTTCCCTGGGTTGATTGACAGGTAATGTCCAGAAGCCAGTTAGGTCTGTATTTCAGGTAAGGAGTAATGGTGTTGGTCTGAAGATGAGACAGAGGGTCAGGCTTGAATAAGAACTTGACTAGTGAGGTTTTCTGTTGTTTGAGACAGGGCCTCACTGTGTAGCCCTGGCTGGCCTGGAACCCTCCACCCTATGGGAGTCTGGTCTTCCAGACCTTTATGCCTGACATCCCTTCCTGACTTTACCCTGCCAGTATATTCTGAGCTAAGCCTGGTCCCTGCACTACAGGCCCCTGCACTGGTGACACTGGCTGAGTCACTGGGCCATTTGAGAGCACAAACTGACACTCACCACATCGGCCGCATGCTCAATGAAGATGTGGTTGCTGAACCTGATCTTCTGGATCACCTCCTGAGGCACGTCTGTCCGCAGCTGCTGTTGCTGTTCCATGAGCTGCCACAGCCGCTTGCTGGGGAAGACATCTTCTGTGCAGATGTAGACGGCTCCTGGGAAGCCAGAGCACCCAGTGTGCAGAAGAACCAGAAATGGGCCCATAGCCGCACAGACTGAAGGAGGTCTCTACCTGTCCCTTATACATTTTCACCCAGAAGGGCAGCAGGCTGGAGCTGGTTATCCCACCTGACTACCTTGCTGGTCCCTTAGGAACATGGGCTAGCCCTGTACTGACACCTGAATACACACAGCCCCTGTTCCTGGATACCCTGCTATCTTAACCCTGTTCTCCAGTTCCTCGATGGGCTGGGGTGGATCACCAGGGATAAGGGACTTTGGGACATGGTCCTCAGATGCAAGACAACTCACACAGGCTCCTGCCTCTGCCTACTTGGTGATGCCGGTGCCTTTGTGGTAAGTACCAAGAACAGATGAACAGGCACAGGCATCTTTGTTGAAAGCCCACTGCCCACAGACACCGCGTTTCCTGCTGGTAGCCCAGGTCTTCTCAGCTGCAGGATCTGGGGGCCAGCAGCACTGTTTGTGTTTCAGGTGACCCACATGCCTGTGCCTGTTCATCTGTTCTTGGTACTTACCACAAAGGCACCGGCATGTGGGTCACCTGAAACACAAACAGTGCTGCTGGCCCCCAGATCCTGCAGCTGAGAAGACCTGGGCTACCAGCAGGAAACGCGGTGTCTGTGGGCAGTGGGCTTTCAACAAAGATGCCTGTGCCTCAACTGAGAAACCCCTTTCCCATACATAGTGCTAGGACTGTTGGAATCCATGTGCTTAGTTCCAGCACTCCCAGGAGAAAGACCCCACTGGCTTCCAAAGACATCAAATCACAGATGGTAAAGAAATATGCTTTCTAAGATGAACACTTCACATTTCACAGGGCTCAGTTAAGAGTAAAGATCATCTACAGAAAGGGGTAACATAGCTGACAATATTCTGGATGTAATATAAACATTTCAGTATTTCTGCTAAGGCAGGGTCTCACTCCCCAGGCCAGACTCACTGTGGAGCAGACTGGCCTCCAACTTGCATCCTTCTTCCTGTCCTGTCTCCTGAGGGCTGGGGTTACAGGCGAGTATCGCCACAGCTGGGTGGTTGGTTTTGAGACTCAGTAGACGAGGTACTTTTGAAAAGGGCTCTGGGTCTAAGGGGGTGTCTAGGAAGAGGCACATCAGAGACTAATAGCACGTTGCTGCCGACCTCAGAACTGCTGGTGTGAACACTAGTACTGTGTCTGTAGCTGTTATTCAAGACAGGCATTGATGAGGGCAAGGGAAAATGGTTTCAGCCATTGCTTTTGTGACAGAAACCAACATGAGGTGGTGCTGTGGTGAGGCCCCAGCTGAACAGGGCAAAGCTGAGGAATCCTCAGACCTGCTCCTTCTTGGGCATAGGGCCCAAATCACAATGGCGGAGACCATCAGCCCACAGACAACCCCGTGTCAGGGCCATCCACATGCTGCTCAGCACTGGCCCTGACCAGAAGGAAAATGCCACATGTTCTCTGCCCTGCCTTTCTGGTTCTGTGGGCCTGATGCAGGGGTGAGGTGCCTCGGCTTAAGTTGTGTGGTAAGTGCAGGACCAGATGGTACCCCTGCTTCTTTCTGACAGTCTTAAGTACAGCTTCACTTCCTACTCACTCTTTTGGAAGAAGAAAGACAATCATGGGAAAACACCCAAGAGAGAGTCACAACCTCTCAGAGAGGAAAGCAGCCCCCAGAGCAGGACAGGGGCCTGGGAGCCACCTGCCTCTAACCTTGCCTCCCCTAACCCTCCGGAAAGGGCAGCCACTCACCAGCCTCCAGGCCTCCATATTGTCGTGGGAACTGCACAGCCAGGCTGAGCTGTAGTGCCAGCTGGGTCTTCCCCGCTGAGCTGCGGCCAGCCAGGCCAGTGATGCCTTCCAGGGGCAGGCCACCATGCAGGAACTGATCCAGGACAGGGCAGCCCAGGCTCAGGCGTTGATGTTGCTCAGGGAAGCTCGCCCTCTGCTGGAACAGCTGCAGTGCTGCAGGGAGCATGGGGTTAGGCTCCGCCCCAGGCTGGCCCTGTCCTGTGCACAGCTGGCTTAGGGCCTGTGAGCCTGAGGCCTTTAGGGAAGGCTGGCTCCAGATGCAGCATGACTGCAGGACGGGCAAAGCCATCACACACATGGGCAGGGTGCTGTGGTTAGAAGGCAGGCAGCCTGGCTGTGCAACTGAATACAATGCACATATGAGAGTCTGTTCCTGTCACACTTCCCAGGATGCCATACACATATTCTAAGATGTGGCCCTTCCCTGATGCACACAAGCTGCTGAAGAAACCCAAATGTAGTTTGGGGGTAGTGGTCTACACATTTAATCCCAGTATTTGGGAGGCAGAAGCATCTGCAGGGGTTGAGGCCAGTCTGAGCAATATAGAGAATTCTAGGATGATAAGAATTACATAAACCCTATCTCCAAAAAAAAAAAAAAAAAAAAACGAAACTACCTAAGCTCCAGAATGTGGTAGGGTACCCCAGCAGTTTCTGGGTCTGTGTGGTGCTGGACAGTGTCAGCATGAAGAGACAGTGAGCAGCAGCCCATGACAATGCAGTGACAGTTCTGAGCAGTGGAGCTTCCGGTCAGTCAGACATTATTGAGGCAAAGTCATCATGTGGAAGCCATGTCCTGAAGTGGCAGGGCCTCTCACAGTTGCCCCTACCACACCACTGGGACCTAACTTTGTCCTGTACTGTGAGGGCCCCCTGTGGGGTGGCACTCTAGGGGGACTTTGTAGATGGACTGAGGCCATGGCCCCACTGCTCAGTGCTCTGTGATATGGGCTGTGTTTTGTGGGCTCTGGACAAGTCACTTGGGCTACCTGTCCTAGGGGAGGTTCACAGCGGACTCTAAAGTCATTTCCCAGAGAGGCTTTCCTGCCCACCTGTGAGGACACGGCTTCCCCGAAGGTGTGATGAGGCTGCTCTGAGCAGGCGCTGCACATCGTGGCTGGACAGGCCGGTGAGCCGCTGCAAGTCTGGTCCTGAGTAGCACAGAACCTCCTTCAGTGATTTCAGTCTACCTGAAGTCACAGAGATAAACCACAGCGAGTCAGGGCACTCAGAGGGAAGAGAGCTGGGCTTCCAGATCTGGGGACACCAGTGACAGGGACTGGCTAGTGTGACTAGTGGGTAGGGAGGGAAGCGTGGGGCCGGATGTAGGGATCTGCTGCTGCACCCTTGTGACCTGGGGCCCAATTCTCATGTCAGCAGCAGCTGGAACCAGAGATGCAGGCAAATCCTGGGTGCTATGAGGGTGTAACTGTCACCCTGTCCCACCCTTTGTCCGTAGTCCCAGCTACTTGGAAGGCTTAGGCAGGAGGATCGCCTGAACCCAGAAGTTCAAGGCCAGTTTGAGCTACACGGCAACACCCTATCTTTTAAAAACAAAACAAAAAAGCATGAATGTGAAGTTGGGGGTGTAGCTTGGGAGAGTGTGTAGTTGGGAGTGTGCATGGCCCATTGACCATGCACAAAGCCCTGGAATTGACCGAGACTGAGAAACCGAGAAAAGGCAAAATGAAAACCAACTCTGAGCCGCCAGGCCAGGCTACGATAGACAAGGAGGCTGGAGGAAAACAGAGCCTGGACGCAGACAGGCCAGGATGGGTCAGGAAGTAAACGGCACCACAGTTAATAAACAAGGGTTGGCACTTGGGGCAGAAGGTAAAGAAACCAATTCTGGCCTTGGGTTTACTTTACTTTTAAACCAGTTGCCAGAAGAAAATATTAATCCCAGCACTGGGAGGTGGAAGCAGGAGGATGTCTGAATTCAAGGCTAGACTGGTCTATACAGCGAGTTCCAGGCCAGCCAGGGGTATGCAGTGAGATCCTGTTACAAGTAGAAAGAAAAAAATACATTGCAGATATATCAAACCAGTTCACACAGTGGCAGAAAGAACTGCCATGAAGGCTGTGCAGCTTGTCCACAGCAGCCACAGCCCCCCCCAGGGGCTCAGGTGCAGAAGAGACCCCTTTGGAGACAGACTAGCCCACAGGCAAAACTAAGACTTGGTTTGGTAGCTTTTCACAGCTCGTTTTCCCTAAAGTGTATGTGTGCAGCTGTCCGCTTGACACATCATACCCTTTTTAACCGCAGCAGTGATTCTGGGGTTTAGGTCCAGCTGATCCAAGTCCATTTCCTCAGTGAGTTCACCACAAGCACTCAGAACTTACAGGGACACAGCCATGGTGAGAAATTCCCATGTGTTCGATGTCAACTCTACCTGTAAGCACATCAGAAAGACACTTAGAGGGCAGTCTGAAGTGAGAGTGTGCTCACCTCCACATCAGTGTGGCTAGGGTCCCACTGAGGGCGGACGGGTGTCACTGTCCGTGCAAGCCCAGGATGGTGCTTCTGTCTGCACCACCCACTCTCAGGAGGACGGGGCAGTTCAGGACCTAGGCTCCTTCCAGACCTTGGCACAGAACAAATTCAGCTGAAGGTGGCAAGAGCCTGAGGCTCAGCCGGGAGTGGGAGAAGAAAGCTAGCTGGTGCTTGCTGCACCCATTTCACTTCTTGGGGCACGTATGGGTCCGGGTCCACATGCATGGGCCTTGCTCAGCATCCTCTAGCTTGAAGGATGATGTGGGGAAATGAACCGCATCAGACAATAGAACAGGCAGGGCTGCAGCTCCACCTCACTAGAAAGCACTGTGAGACCCTCCCGGGACAGCACTAGGCCTCTACCCTCCACCTGGGCTGACTATGCTAGGACCTGTCCAGTGTGACAAAAGATGTGACAATACACTGTGATCTCATACATGGGCTCAAATGACAATGCCAAGAAGCGCTAAGTGTGGGGGTGGCTCAGGCTTGCTGTGCAAGTCTGAGAACACTGAGGATTTGAGCCCTGGTGCTGAGCAGCCATGGTGGCCTGCTAGTAATCCCAGCATGCAGAAGGCAGAGACAAGGGTTCCTCAGCGCAGGCTGAGTAGCTGAATCTGTCAACTTTGGGTTCATAAGGTGAATGAGGAATACATCGGGACATCAGCTTCTGGTTTACACACACACATACATACTCGAGTATACATGCAAACAGCCATATGCACATGTACATACAACAGACAAACACACACAACTGTTGGGAGCTTCTAAGGCCAGTAGCTGAGGGCAGTTGAATGCTGGGCCAGCATCTTGTATGAGGCCTAGGCCTTTAAAAACCGCCAAGTGAAGTCTCCAATTGTAGGCACCAAGGCTTCCCTGGCAGTGTTTTGGGTGTCGTGTGTGTAAGTCAAATACCAGATCATCGGTACTCCATCCTCTCCTCCAAAGGGAGACAAGGGCCGGTGACAGCGACACTAGGAAGGCTGAGAGATTGGAGCAAACTTGGCCACAGCATCCCGCCAGGCAGCTGCAGGGGAGGAGGAAAGCCCCCTTGAGAACATGCTTCCTGCTGAGGACACAAAGCTCTGGCGCCAGAACCCAAAGGTTCTCAAACCATCAGCTAGCCCGTCCAGTGGTGAACCAGAGCAATCACAGGGCTTAGTGGCGGCTGGACAGAGGACACAGATAGGGCCGGGTTCTGCCCGTCACCAGCAACTGCCAAGGCCTGGAGGTCTTGCTTTACAAAGTGCCACTGAGCAAATGTTAGTTCAAAATCGAGAACCAGTGTCTGAGACACAGGCACGGAGCTCGGTGCTCCACTCGGCCGCCTTCTGGAGACGTAGGGCTACACCTACTATCCCTCCAATGTGGAGCAGGCTGTGGCAGAGAGTAAGCAAAGCTCCTGGGCCGCTGTTTTGGAAGTGAGGCCAATTATTCAAAGACATCATAGGACTGGATGCGCGTGGTGGCTCAGTACTAGGAAGGCTGAGACAAGGCTGCCAGGGCCAGCCTAGGCTACATGCACAGGGAGGCTCAGTCCTTAAAAACGCCAAGAAAAAAGTTACAGGTCAAGTCTGCAACGACTGGTCACGCAGTGGCTGCCGAGGACTCTGGTGCTGAAAGCAGGTCCCGTGCTCCATGTCGCTGCTACTGGAGGCGCCCATGGGGAGGGCGGGGGCTCTGGGATCGATTCCTCTAAACCCCGCTACGGGCCAGAAGGGGCTCCCCAAACTCACCGTACCCTCAGACCCACATACAGATCCTCACCATCAATCAGCTCACCTCCGAGACCCACCGCCTTGAGAACTCTCCCGCGCGCTCCGCCCGCTCCGGAAGCCCCGCCCATCTTTCTTTTCTTCCAATGAACGGCCGGAGTGCGAGTCTGCCACTTCTAGCAGGACCGAAGAGGCGTCTACGTGTCTGATTAATTGGCCAATCATAAGTCACGATCTCTCCCAGAGGGGCTGAGGTTGCCCCTAGGTCCTCGCAGCTGATTGGTGACCGGACGTAGGGGCGGAGTCCTTGCGCAGATTGGAGAAGGGCTGCGCTGGGGCGGATACCACTCTCCGATTGGCCCATGTTCCTAACTTCAGTTGCGGATTGGGCTCCGGCGCTGTCATCGTGCTAGCGGGTGGGGTGGGGCGGTGCCCTGTGTGGGCTCAGTGCGGGCGGTGGCGTCAGGGGCTCAGGCGGAGATATGTCCTCTGGGGTAGCTGCGCGTCGAGACGCCAAAAAACTTGTGCGCTCACCCAGTGGCCTGCGCATGGTGCCGGAGCACCGCGCTTTCGGAAGCCCGTTCGGCTTGGAGGAACCACAGTGGGTTCCGGACAAGGAGGTGCGTCCTAGCCCCCGCGTCCCCTGCCAGAGCCTGGGCGTCTCCCGCCTCCGCCCTGGGGCGCTCGTCCGTGACTGTCCCTCCAGAGCTGTGGGGCGTTTTCCATTCCTTGGCGGTCATTGGCTGCGCGGTGCAGAGCCGTGGGGGGAGGGCCGGGGGACGGTGGAATGACGGACCAGTGGGCCGCGAGGGAGTGTGGGGCTGGAGTGCGTCCGTGGGAGCGAGGGTGGGGGAATCCGCTTCACCTGACCCATGGAGGTTCGGTGCCAAGCAGTTTGCAGCCTTCGGAGTTCTAAGCTCTGCAAAGCTTGGCCACTTGGTTGAAAGTGAGAGCCCTTCACGCATTCCGTGAGATTTTATTTCGGAGAAAATTAGTCTAAAGGGCACCAGCGTTAGTACTGGTGACTTTCATAAAACTTTTTACATGCATTTGTGTGTCTGTGCGCCTTTCCGCCCATCCCACAGAGCGCGTGTGTAGATCAGAGGACAATTTGTGGAAGATCGTTTTCTTCGTAAGCTATGTGGGTGCTGGGGATGGAATTCAGCTCTCAGGTGTGGCAGCATGTGCCTTTATTTGGTGAGCCATCTCAGTGGCTCTTGTACAATTCATCCATTTTTTCTTTTCTTTTTCCTTAGGCGGGTCCTCACTATATAGCCCTGGTTGTTCTGGAACTCAGTACATAGACCAGCCTAGACCAGAACTCACAGAACTGCCTGTGTCTGGCACCTGGTAGGCATGCGCTATCACACACGGTTGCTGTGTAGTCTGAGTTGGCCTTGAGTTCACTGAGATCCTCCTACCTCAGCCCCCAGAGTGCTGGGATTAAAGGTGTGTTCTACCACACCTGGCCTCCTCCCACATTTTTAAAGTTAGAATCTCTCAGTGCTCGCAGTTCTCAGAAACCAGCTGTTTTTCTCTCCCCTTGGGATCTCATCCACCGGAGGGTGAGGCCCTGCAGCTTCTTAGAGTGAGGTCCAGCGTTCTTAAAGCAGTGGCCATTGGGGGCTGGAGAAGGCACCTGTGCAACCAGAAGGTGCAGCCCGGCTGCTTTTGCCCTGCCACTCAGTGGTCTGCACCTAACCCTCACACTTAAGTATCTGAGCACACAGTTCACCCCTTTCTCTCATGTCTGTAAAGATAACTGAGCACACCCCTGAGTGTTCTTAGCGCCCCTGAAGCATGTGTGGGCTTAGGAGTGAGTAAGCAGGATCATGCGTGGTTTAGGTAGGTGGCTGAGTTCAGGGTCTATGTAGTGAGTTCCAGGCCACCCAGGGCTACACAGTGAGACCCTGTGGTAAAATGACAAAAAGAGGGTGTGGCGGTTAAGGTTGCAGCCTGGAACTCCAGCCCTTGGAAGGTTAAGACAGGATAGTGAGAGTGTATGAGCAGCCTTAGGCTACACACCTGTCTCAAAAACAAAATGGGGTTGTTGGGGAGATGGCTCAGGGGATAAAAGTGCTTTGTTGTGCATGAATTTCAGAGTAACACCCAGGACTGGGCAGATGGAACTGTTTCCAGGAAAGCCGAGTGATGCCCAGGTTGAGATAAGGGCACATGTGGTAGAAGAACCCAGCCAGGGTGGGAAGGCATGCTGTAGAGGTCAGAATCTGAGGCCCTGGAAAAGTGTCATGTTCTCGCTAGGCCAGTGGCTCTAGACTAGCATTCCCAACATTTTCCCTGTTGCTTTCAAAGGAGCCTTTAAGATGTTTTCACCTGGTTGACAGCTGATGAACTCTTTATATAAAACTTTAAGGTTTACTGTGTTTCTGGGTCGTCCCCGTAAGTCTGGATAGCCTAGCTGAAATGCTGAGTCTGTTCCAAGAGGGAGGAGAACTTGTCTCTGACAGTGACTCCTAAGGAGAATGATGGGCTCTGCCAGTGTCTCAGGTCAGGCAGAGAGAGGGCTTTGCAGGAGTGACCACGGCTGGAAGAGATGGCACACTGCCACCAAAGGTAGGGCGGAGAGGATAGCCCAGGGGCTCATGGAGAGAGTGGCTGCTCTGCAGTGCAGTCAGGAATCAGGCTTTAGCAGCACTTGGTGGTGCTTGAGAGCCCAGTTCAGCAAGTGGTCTATGTGCAAAGAATGGGTATTTGGAGTGCCTGCCAAACCTGGTCTGCTGCTGAACGGGGAGTTGAGGTTCCTGGCCTGACTGGGAAGGGCTGAGACTTCACAATTGGTTTTTTTGTTTGTTTTAGTTTTTTGAGACAGGGTTTCTCTGTGTATCCTTGACTGTCCTGGACTCACTTTGTTCTTGTTGTTTTTGTTTTTTTAGGTTTTTCAAGACAGGGTCTCTCTGTGTATCCTTGACTGATCTGGACTAACTTTGTAGACCAGGCTGGCCTTGAACTCACAGAGATCCACCTGCCTCTGCCCCCCGAGTGCTGGGATTAAAGGCGTGCGCCACCACTCCCGGCCTGGGCTCACTTTGTAGACCAGGTTGGCCTTGAACTCCCACAGATCCTCCTGCCTCTGCTTCCTCAGTGCTGGGATTAAAGACATGCGCCACCACGCCCAGCCACAGTTGTTTTATGGGGTCACCCTGTGCTCTTCCCAAGGCTGTGGGAGCCTCTGAGTGTTGTAGCTCTAGATCCAGCAGCCCTGTGAGAGGTTTCAGTCCCATGGCTGGCTGAGATCCAAATAAAAGTCAGGAGAAAGTTCTTGTTCTGCTTCCAGGCAGTAGTTAGTTTCTCAGTGTTCATTGTCTTTGAGCTGTTTGACAGCTCTGTAAAGTGTAGAAAACCCGATAGCAGTCCCTAAGATCGAACTGCTGCTGTCTCACCAACATTGCCACCTGCAAAGGCAGCCAGCTCCAGCCCGCTGACAAATTCATTTCTTCCTTATCTCATGCGTATGTCTTCTCTTTGCTTCTCCTTTCAACTTTTTTTTCTTTTAAAAAAATGTGTACGACTGTTTTCCCTGCATGTATGTCTACCTACCACATGTATGCTTGGTGCCTGCAGAGGTCAGAAGAGGGTGTTGGGTTCCCTAGAACTGGAGCTATGAGCCAACATGTAAGTACTGGGTACTGAGCCCATGTCCTCCACAAGAGCACCGTGTGATCTTAACTGCTCAGCCATCTCTTTAGCTCCTGAACTGGGCTTTTAAACCTCCTATTGGCTTCCCACTAATTAATAAATAGCTGATATTGGAGTATGTATGTTTGTGTGGGTATGTGCATTTGTGACTATTATGACTTCAGATTATTTCTTTCAGCTACTCACTACCTTATCTTTTTCAGAGAAGGTCTCTTTCTGAATCTGGAACTCACCTGTTGGCTGGACTGACTGGCCAGTGAGCTCTTTTTCCACGTGCCCAGGTGCAGGTGGCTGTGCCTGGCTTTTTTTGTGGGTTTTGGGATCTGAACTCAGGTCCTCAGGCTTGTGTGGCAAGTACTTTACCAACTGAGCACCCCCCTTTTTTTCTTTAATTTTTTATTTTATCATTATGTATAAGTATATATAGTATATATATTCATATGCCTGTTGCCTTAGTTTGGCTTTTATTGCTGTGAAGAGACACCATGACCACAGCAACTCTTATGAAGGAAAACATTTAACTGGGGCTGAGGTTTAGATTGTTATCATGATGGTGGGGGGCATAAGGAGTATGCAGGCAGACACAGTGCTGGAGAAGGAGCTGAGTGGTCTACATCTTGATCTGCAGGCATCAGGAAACTGGATGTCACACTGGGTGTAGCTTGAGCATAGGAGTTCTCAAAACCGACCCCCACATACTTCCTTCAATAAGGCCACACCCCCTAATCATGTCACTCCCTACACATGAGTCTTCGGGGGCCATTCCTATTTAAACCACCACACTTCTAGGCATATGCCACCTGCACACATAGAAGTCAGAGCACAACTTTTGAGGGTCAGTTTTTTCCTATCACTGTGGGATCTGGGGATGAACCAGACTTGACAGAAAGCACTTTCCCCTTTGATGCCATCTTGCTGGGCCCTCTTTTTTTATTATGCGTTTTGTTCTTGAGACAGAGCCTCACAAAGTTGTCCAGGCTGGTCTTTGGTTTCACTCTAGTTTGGGCTGGCCTTGAATTTTTGGTCCTTCTGCTTCATCTCCTGGGTAGTTGTGACTACAGGCATGAGCCACTAGGCCCAGTTAAATTAAGTGATCTTTGAAAAATCTAGGCTATAGTTCATCTGAACCTGATGCACTGGCCCATGGGTGGGCAGTTTTTACACACTGGGTTAGAAAGGACAGCGGGGTTAGTGTTGGCTCATTTTTCCTTCAAAGGGAGATAGGTGTTTATCTTAAATGCTGTTGTTCCTTTTTTTTTTTTTTTTTTGGTTTTTTTGAGACAGGGTTTCTCTTGTAGCCCTGGCTGGCCTCGAACTCACAGAGATCCACAGAGATCCTGCCTTTCCTCCCAAGTGCTGGGATTAAAGATGTGCGCCACCACTGCCCGGCTGCTGTTGTTCTTTTTTATATCATTTATTTTCACGTGTTTGAATGTTTGCATGCGTGTGTCTGTGTAACATTTTTGTGCCTGGTGCCCACAGTGGTCAGAAGAGGTCATTGGATCCTGTACTGAAACTCACTTTGTAGACCAGGCTGTCCTCGAACTCACAGAGATCCTCCTACCTCTGCTTCCTGAGTGCCACTGGGATTAAAGGCGTGTGCCACTATGCCCAGCCATTACAGATAGCTGTGAACTGCCATGTGGGTGCTGGGATTTGAACCCAGGTCCTTTGGAAGAGCAGCCAGTGCTCTTAACCTCTGAGCCATCTGTCCAGCCCCCCCGTACACACCCACATAAGCCTACAATGTACTTTGAGATTACAGTCACCTCGTGCTTTCCTGTTGCTGTCACATGTCCTGGGAGGAGAAGATAGAAGGCTGGTTCCAAAGATCTGAGATGCTGGGCCTCTGAACCTGTGTACTGCAGAGGGAAGGTGGGACTCCACCTCCCCTCTAGACCTGGCTTTGCCCTGGGCCTCTTGTTCTTGCTGCCCAAGGCTCTCTCGTCTCGCTGGAAATGTAGTCTGCATTAAACACTTCCTGAGTGGGCACCATTGAGTAGGCTGGGTGACTAGACCAACAAGGAATCAGCAGGTGCCCTGGGGACCTGGTGCTGGGTGGGTTCAGTCTCGCCTGTCCTGTCCCTTCCCTTCCTTCTGACTGACCAGTTTGTTCTCAGGGCAGCTCTTGCCAGTTTATTCCCCTTTTCTGGAAGGTGTCAGCAGTACAAGGTGCTGTAGGGGCCCCAGGAGAGCACTGTATCCTGTCCTGCCCATGCCATGGTAGTGTCTGTCTTGGTGGGTTTGTATGTCCAGCCTTGGCCAGAGGCTCAGACAGCAGATAGGTCTCATGGGGCCACTGCTCAAGCTGGTTCTGGCTCTCATCTGCCTTTGGTCTCTATTGCTGGGCCATACATGCCCAGTGGTCCTTCCTAAGCTACTGGTTGGACTGGTTCCTAGTCTGCTCTCGTAGGTCTCAGTTCTAGGGTCAGGGTGGCAGTTGAGTTTGCCCATCAGTGACCCACAGCAGAGGTCTGACATGTGGTGTGAAGTAAGAACTAGCTGCAGACACCTTTGCTGCATGTGGTGAGGCAGTGGGTTTCTGGGCGTTGGTGTGCTATATCTGCTGAAATAATGTGTCTACACAGCAGAAGCTTCAAGGCCAGACAGGGAGGAGTTGCAGGGGCTGGCCAACTCCCCTGGCCTTCTTGTTTACCTCGGCAGGCTCCTCACTGACTGCAGGCTGGTCCCTGAGGTGGGGCTGGCTATGTGGCAGGGCTTTTACTTTTATAGTTTTACCATTGTGTTAGTTCTTTATTCTCTTTTCATGTTAAATTAATGAAATGATAATTAGAAATTTCTGTTGGGGGGGGTTCCCCTGAGACAAGGTTTTTCTGCATAGTTCTGACTGTCCTGGAACTCACTGTGTAAGCCAGGCTGGCCACGTTCTCGGGGCTCTGCCTGCCTCTGCCTTCTGAGTGCCGCCTTCACTTTTAAAAGAAAAAAAATGGGCGGTGGTAGTGCATGCCTTTATTCTCAGCACTCAGGAGGCAGAGGCAGGCAGATCTCTGTGAGTTCAAGGCCAGCCTGGTCTACAGAGTGAGTTCCAGGACAGTCAGGGATACACAGAGAAACCCTGTCTCCAAACAAACAAACAAAAAGAAAGAAAAGAAAAATGATGGAGAATGAAAACCAAAAGGTCATTTCCAGATTTTCAAACCCCAGTTATGGAAGAGGCCAGAGGCAGGACAGAGATCTCGGCATTAAGAGGATAGAGAGACCTTACGTCCCTTGGATCCTAGGACCAGAGCCATCTAGAGACGAGTGGGGCTGTGACATAGGAGGAACTGGGATTCTGAAGGAGCTACAGGTGGTGTGGTACTTTCAGGGAGGATCCACTACTGGTGGGAGCCACAGGATGGTGCAGGCAGTGTTATCCGGATGACCAGCTCAAAAGAGCTGCCAGGTCCGGCAGGTGTGGCAAAGTGCAGTTCCTGACATGACTTCTCAGCCAGGGGTTTGCTCACTCAGCAATGAAAGTGTCACACTGAATCCTAAGTATTTCACTTAGGATTGTGTTTGTGGGGAAGAACCTGAGGGTGGTAGAATACATCTGTGATCCCCACACCAGGAAGACAGAGATAGGAAATTCCTGGGGCTCGCTGACCAGCAGCCTAGCCTGCTTGGCAAACTGTAGCCCATTGAGAGACCCTACTTCCACACACGAAGTGGACCTCAGAAAGACACCTGAGGTTGGCCTCTGGTTTCCACACACACTTCAGTTGATCTGAACACAGTACATCACTGTGCCATGTAAACTTGTCCTCTGATGGTCATGTGTGTTGTGTTCCAAGCCAGAGCTCTTCTGTCATGACTACATGTTGTACTAGGGTGGCCTGGGGACTATAAACTACTCTCACAGAACTGGTAGCACTGTGGTTTCCTTGTTTAATCTCAGTGACCACTGTGCAGTTTTTGTGATGGACATCCGAGTCAAGGAGGGCACCACGTTGCCACAGGGACTTGCCACATTCACAGCATGTGGGGTGCTCACAAACTGACAAGAATCTGAGGGCAATGGCCCCTGATAGCTGCTGACTGGCCTCTGGAGAGTTCCAGAGCTAGGATGGACCAAGAATGGCTTCCAAGTCCAGAAACAGAATAAGAGCAGCAAGGAAACAAAAGGCTAGCCATGGGATCTCAGAAAACCTACAGTGAGTGGTCCCGTGGAGCTCACTAGGGCAGGAAGCCCCTCAGGCAGTCTTGGAGTCTCTGTCCTTGTTGCAGTGATGCCTCAAAGGGGGTCAGCCCCTGCTGTTGCACACGAAGGGCATTGAGTGTGACCTGAGGACTCATCTCCGGCCCCTGCAGAGGCTTGGCACTGTTGGCCTCTGCCTTGGATCAATTGAGAAAATGGGCCTCATCAGATAGGAATTTCCTCCAAGCAGCCCATTTATTTGTGTGGGTTTTGTGGAGCACAGCTGCACCAGCTTCTGTAAGTCCAGGCTCAAGGGAAGATCTCCAGACTCTCAGGTGATGGTCCCATGTTCTGAACCACTTCTGTGTGGGCATCTTCCAGAATCTATGATAAGGCCATGAGCAGGAATAGGTCAGGTTCCCAGTGGGGTGAGTGGGGACCCTCTAAACAGTACCTAGCTGACGTAGTGTGGAAAAAGGTGAAGAGCCTCTGGTGCATGCGTAGGTGGCAAGGGCCTGGGATCAGTTGGTGTCTGGCGATCAGATGCTAAGGATGAGGTTCCATTCTGTGTGGCCCTGTACTACAGAAGGTTCCTAGCGGCCATGTCCCTCACTTCACTCTGTTGTCCTGACAGAAAGCCAGGCCTGTGCTGGCAGGGCTGCAGCCACACATGACAGGGATTCACAAGGAGCTGTCCTGCCCCTGTGCCAAGCCTTGCCAGGCTGTACAGCCCTGTCAGTGATGAGATCTGGAATGATTCTCAGATAAAAAGGTCTTGGTCAAAACATGGCCCCAACTTGTCTTTTTTTTTTTTTCCTAGTTTTTTTAAAGATTTCCTGGGAAGAGCAAGCCAGTGAGCCCCTAATATACCCTTCTTTCCTTCCTTCTTTCTTTTCTTTTGTTTGACACAGGGTCATACTATGTAGGCCTGGTTGTACTGGAACTCATTTTGTAGAGATCCACCTATCCATGTCTCCTGAGTGCTGGGATTAAAGGTGTGTGCCACCAATGCCCAGCACATTGTGGCCATTTCTTTTTTTTTTTTTTTTGTTTTTTTTTTTTTTTGTTTTTCAAGACAGGGTTTCTCTGTGTAGGACTCACTTTATAGACCAGGCTGGCCTTGAACTCACAGAGATCCGCCTGCCTCTGCCTCCCAAGTGCTGGGATTAAAGGTGTGTGCCACCAACGCCCGGCAGGATATGGCCATTTCTTATCCCAACATTTTCTGTCTTCTCTGACTGTCTTCCTTCTTTTTTTTTTTTTTTTTTTGGTTTTTCGAGACAGGGTTTCTCTGAATATCTCTGGCTGTCCTGGACTCACTTTGTAGACCGGGCTGGCCTCGAACTCACAAAGATCCGCCTGCCTCTGCCTCCCAAGTGCTGGGATTAAAGGCGTGCGCCACCACCGCCCGGCTCTGTCTTCCTTCTTACTGGAAGGGAAAGGAAGTTCTCCACACTGGGAGTCTTCTCAGTATTCAGCAGAGTTCCTGTTGCCAAGAAGAGCAGAAGGCCCCATGTCACAGTAGACATTGCTGTTTGGTTGCTTGTTCTTAGGTCCTCCCTCCTTGGCTGATGTCCCTGGTGTAGGAATCCTGGCATCTCTGCTCGTGGGAGGTGTACCCATCACCTCCCACACAAGGGGGCCATGCCTTGGCCTCACCGGCACCTTCTCTGAGGCTGGGAACATCAGTGCACAGGACTTAGGACATGCCTGTCATAGCTCATCACATCAGTGACTTCATTGTCCTGGAAAAGTCCCCTTTCGTGGATTAGCAGTGTTTATGCTGGAATTACTCCTCCAGAGCCAGGTTTCAGCGCCATCTGGGTGTGGGTGGGGCACTGAGCAGAGCGGTCAGTGCCATCATCTCACACACTTCCTCTCCCTCCAGAGTGTGCAGGAAGCTCGTTCAGGCCAGAACCTTCCCCTGACCTGGGAGTTGTTTGCCTTTGGAGTTGTCCATCCGATGGTCACCAGATACTCTGTGCTAGGAATATCACCCATACACTGAGCACAGTGTTACTCCAGCGGAGCACTGCAGACACAGCTGCAGTCAGTAATTTCCAGTGTGTGAACAGAGCAGCTCATTGGTAGCACTCTCACCTGGGATATTTGGGAAAAAGATGCTGTGACTATACCTGAGAACTCGGTAGTCTTCATCTAGACCGTCCAAGGTGCTTCAGTGATGCTCTTAGAACAAGTTAGGAGTTCCAGGGCTGCTGGGTACTCACACCAGCAGTGGTGACGAGACAGGCCTCAATCCCATGGGCAGCTGGGCAGATAACCCTAATACGTGCATGATTGTGAGGGTTTGGTAAGCTTGAGTGCTAGAAACCTTTTTAGTTTTAATTTTGTGCTTGCAAGCATCAGTGTCCTCAAGCCAGAAGAGGGAATCCATTTCCCTAGAGCTAGAGTTACAGGCAGTTGTGAGCTGCCTGACGTGAGTGCTAGGAACTGAACCCAGGCCCTCTAAAAGGTCTCTCCAGCTCCCCCCCCACCCCAGGAGTGTTTTAAATACTGACTGAGCAGACAGTTTGTAGTACGAGCTGGGCATGGGTTTCCCCCACTGCGTGTCCTTTCTTCAGGTGTTCTCTCCTGGTCTGTCTGCTTTCCTGGGTATAGGCAACAGGCCATTTCTGTCCTTCCATGTGATGGGTGCAGGCCTTCCCTCAGCACCATCAGCCTTCCTGACTTGCTCACCCTGTGTTCTGGGTTTGTGAGCTCCACGTGTCCAGTTAGCATGACTTCACAATTTTGAAGGAAGGGGGTAGTCCTTGCTGTCTAGTGTGGCATGAGCAGCTCAGCTGAATCCTGTCATGGGAACAGCAGCTCTGGCAGATCTGTGGGTTTGTGGAGAAAGTTTTAAAGTCGTGGTGACCCTTGGGGTAACCAGCTGGTGGCCACAGAGTATCTAAAGGTATCATACGTGTGTATTAGATTTGATGGTACTAGGTCATCTGGAGAGATACTTTTTTTTCTTGTGGGTCTTGCTATAAAACAGCCCCTTCTGAACACGATTTAGACAGTATAATTGAATTCTGAGGTGGGAGAAACTTCAAGCCCAATGCAGACTCAGTGGAGAGTAGTACCCCATTCCACTTCTGGGAAGAGGAAGAGCAGCAGAGGAAGGCAAGCACACACTGAGCCAGTCCAGCCCTGTTCACTGTTGAAATGAACTGTGGCCACCACCCTATCCCCAGGTCGTTCATGCCATCCTAATCGGTACTGTCCTTTTGTCTCTGTGTGCAAATCCATGTGCGCACAAGACCACCATTAGCCCGAGTCTAGTCACAGAGCTTTTTGCTTCTCTCCTGTGTGAGTAAGCTTCTTCGGAACATTTCAGGCCACCTCACCCTCTCTCATCCTGTACTCTGCTGTAGCTCCTTTCTCATAGACCCCACGCGGGTACGCATTCAGTCTCCACTATCTAGAGCCATACATCTAGGGAGGAGTCCCTGAACTTTCCCACTGTAGGTCATTTACTACTATGGAAGTCATGTTCATTTCACAGCACTGAACTTTGACCCCTGTAACAGGGGGAAGCTGAAGGACCTAGACAAAGGAGCTAGCTGCCCCTGCATCCAGTCTGAAGGAATCAAAGCCCTTCTGATCTGAATTACGCTGCAAAAGAGTCAAACTGTGCCCCACAGAATACTGGCCTTGAGCACTCAGGCCAGGTCCGCTAGGATTCCTGCAAGCTTTAAAGCTGCCTCCCTGACCTAGAGTCTAGGGCTGTGGCCTGACCAATCCTGTCTGGCTTCTGAGTTAGACATTGCACTTGGCGGGCTGTCCTGCCTTGCTGCTCTATAATCTGCCTCTGCTGGCAGAAAGTTTGCTCTGTCAGCAGCTTTCTCTGGTACCTCTTAGCCCTGCCTCAGCAGTTACCCAAGTGACAGCGCTGCATCATAATACTGTGTCACGTTCCCTCCTAGTGTCCAAGATGTATGCAGTGTGATGCCAAGTTTGACTTCATCACCAGAAAGGTGAGGCTGTGGTGGGCATGGGGCGGGAGATAGGCCTGGCCCAGTAGACTGAATTCTTTCTGGGGAAAGCCCAGTTCCTCAGAGAAGCTGGATCTTCCAGGCCATTTTGATACCGTTTCAGTTAGTGAGCTCAGAGACAGCCTGTGCTGGGCAGCAAGAAGTTGAAAGAGTTGAGGGCTTGGTTTCACACACATGCACACACACACGCATGCACGCACGCTCTTTCGGTCCATTTTTGCCAAGTGAGGCAGAGCTCTGCTGTGTTCACACTGGGTTTGTGTGGAAGTGGTACAGCTACAGCTGCATTGAGAGGTTCCTGAGAGTGCTGGCTAGCTGGGCAGTCCTGATGCATCTGTGTTGACCCTGTCCACTGTCCAACCTTCACTCTCATCAGCATCACTGCCGTCGCTGTGGGAAGTGCTTCTGCGACAGGTGCTGCAGTCAGAAGGTGCCACTTCGGCGCATGTGCTTTGTGGACCCAGTGCGCCAGTGTGCTGAGTGTGCCTTGGTGTCCCATCGCGAGGCTGAGTTTTACGACAAGCAGCTCAAGGTGCTCCTGAGTGGTAAGCATGGAGAGTGGACATGCTGTCGCTTAAAATGTGGCTTTTGAACCTACTTAGAAGCAGCTCTAGAGCTGACTTCAGAGATGGAAATGCTTCAGGCAGCCCAGCCTCTCACTGCTGCAGTCCTGTCTGTACCCACAGCCAAGGGCCACCCTTTTCTCTGCCACTTTTGCCTTGCCTGCTCTAGAGTAGAGTTACTGTTGTTTGGTCTGGGACTTGATGGACTCCCAAATTTGCCTTCTTTGAAGGCTGTAACACAATTCACAGCTTTGTATGCATAGCAATGCCTTTATTTTATGTGGATAGGAATTTTTCCTATATGTCTGCACTCCATGTACTCATGCCTACAGAGGTCAGAAGAGAATGCCCATTCCCCTGGAACTGGAGTTGCAGGCCGTTCTGAGCCACTGTGTGGTTGCTGGGAATTGATTCCAGGTCCTCTGAGAGAACATCCATGTCCTTACCCACTGAGCCATCTCTCCCACCTCCAGGCAGTGCCTTTTTAAGCTTCTGAGACCCTTAATTCATTATTGCCTTTTCAACTAACCAAAGGGACCCTAAACACATAGCTAGCATTTGTGTCAGCCTGTTCTTTCCCATCTGGTAATGGAGGAGGAAGGCTTTTATGTTCTGAGGGCAGGGGATGAAGCCATAGGTTATGTGTGCTTTGCTTTTGTCATCCAAGGAGCTACCTTTCTTGTTACCTTTGGGGACTCAGAGAAACCTGAGACCATGGTTTGTCGTCTTTCCAACAACCAGAGGTAAGAGTCAAAGACCCGGTAGCACTGGGCAGTGTTGTTACAGGCTTCAGGCTTCAGTATCATGACTGTCCCCTTTGTTGGTTACAGATGCTTGATTCTGGATGGAGAAAGCCATCATGAAATCGAGATTGCACATGTCTGCACTGTGCAGATTCTCACAGAAGGCTTCACTCCTGGAGGTACACATCTTTCCTGAGCAGGAGGGGTCTAGTCCCTATGAGGGCAACAGGGGTACTGCACTGGGTCCCAAGATGGCCCGTTATGTTCCTCATTGGGGCTTGTGTTAAGTCAGTAACTTTAGAACACACCAGGTAAGTGGAGAGGGGATAGTGTGGGGCGATTTGCCTGCTGTGCCCATGGCTCCCTGTTACTTAGGTCGTCTTGCTGCCGTGTTAGTGTCTCCAAATGCAGTGTCTGAGGTTCCAGACAACGTCTGTGGTGGTGGCTGATGCAGGCCTGCTGTCATTGCCTCCCCTGCAGGCATCTGTGCAGCCAAGGTCCTTGCTCAGCTCAGCCTGACCCAGTTGGCTGGACTGCACATTGCACACTGTGAGCCTGTAGATTTGACCGAATGCATCTTGCTTTCCATTTTCTGACTGATTCTCGGTTGTTTCTTCTTTGCACTGCCTGCCTACCTTCTTCAAGTAGAAAAAGACATTCACACTTATTCCAGCCTCCTGGGGAGCCTGCCTGCCTCTGAAGGTCAGCTTCCATCTTCCCAGCATGATGTGCTATCTATTCCTCCTCTGGCCCCTTTGCTTCTGTCCCTTGGGGTGGGATCTGTAACTTGGGGTCACTTCTTTTGATTAAGGGAGATACTAGTCTCAGTGTATGAGCCTATAAAGCGTAAGTGAAAATGTCCCTGACAGAACAAGGTAAGTTTGCTCAGTTCTCTCCCAGGGAGAAGTTATACAAGAGATGGTGGTTTCGGTCAGCATCTGCCAGCCCTGTGTGTGAGGCCAGCTGTGCTGATCGGGCACCAGGTACATGCAGAGGGCAGCAGCATTCATCACTACACCCAGTCACTTGCCCCACTCAGACACTGGCCACTGGGGGGGATCCCTGGCTTTCAGCTCCTTCATCTCAGTCTCTTGAAGGGAGCAGTAAGAGGGGCCCAGCTCAGGGAGGAAAAGAGAAACATGGAGCATTAACCTGGCTGAAGAAACCCAAGTGCTAGAGGTAGGGTCTGGGAGAGTCCAGGTGCTCAGACCCCCCACTGCCACTCCTTCCCCCAGGGAGTCTAAAGGCCAAGAATGTCTGCGTGTGTGTGTGTGTGTGTGTGTGTGTGTGTGCGCGTGTGCGCGTGTGTGCGTGTGTGTGCGTGTGTGTACGTACTGTGCCGTGCCTAGTGCTTTCAGAGGTCACAACAATGTGTTAGATCCCCTAGAACTGGAGCTGCCGGGAACTGAACCGAGGCCCTCTGTAAGAACAGTAAGTGCTCTTAATTGCAGAACCATCTTGTCTTGCCCCCATTGGGGGTGAAACTTGACGGCCACACAAAGCACAAAACAGCCACACCACAGTAGCCATGACCACATTTCAGTACATTTTTATTTACAAAAACTGGTGGTAGACATAGCCCGGACAGGAAGTTCTGCAACAGTTTGGATCAGGCAGCTCAGCCAGAGGCCTTCAGGTGGGTTTCTAGGCCTTTGAATTAGAATACTCCAGAAAGCCTCTGGGTGGGCTTAGCCCTTTCAGCCAGAGCTTTTGCAGGTGAGGAAGTCGTCATCTTGCTGTGGTCTGCATGCTCACTGCACTGCCAGTGGGACTCTACTGCTTTGCTTTCAGAATGTCTGATTAGAGGTCAGTCATTTCCTAAAACAGAACGTTTCCCTTCTAGTCACCATGTGAGGTTGCATAGCGGTCCTAACAGAACTGATCTGTTTCTCAAGTGGTTTATTCCTAAATTAAAACCTTAGTGCAGCTGTTCATAACCCAGAGATGGAGCTGTGACTTGGCAGGTTGACCCCCAACAGGGACCTCCATGGGATGCCAAGAGGCGTGGGAGAATGGCGCTTGACAGGGTAGTCTGGCTCACTCCTGCATTAGCAGTTTGCTTATCTGTGGCCTCCAACCTCTAGGTGTGAAGCCAGATTGGGATATAACTATCTGCTTGTCTTGTCTTCTGGTGGCAAGGCCTTTCCTAAAGTAGATTCTGTATTTCTACTGCTCTGTTCTGGCTGTGTGTCTATGTGTGGTTTCTCCAGGAAGGAGTATGTCATGTAGATAGAAAGCTTGGCAGTTTCTAGACTGTTGGAAAATAGGACTATGTCATATGCCCTATTCTCAGTGGTATGGTTCCATTAGTTCATCCTGGCCCTGGGGATCACAAGCCAGGTTTATATACCTTTCCCACTCTCTGTGCACATGGGGACTCTGCAGAAGCAGGAGCTAGTATCATTTACCACTGCATGTTCCTAACAGAGGCTGTTTCCTGAGCAGCACACTGGGCCATAAGGTCCCCTATATGACACCACCTCTCCTCCTCCAGCAGGCAGCACTCGAGCCACAGGCATGTTCCTGCAGTACACAGTGCCAGGGGCAGAGGCTGCTACACAGCTGAGGCTGATGGCTGGAGAGGATGCAAATGGGAGCAAGAGGCAGGCAGCAGCATGGCTGGCAGCCATGCACAAGGTAACCATGGCAGGGTTGGGGAGGCTGAGCTCACAGACAAATGCGTTTTTCCAGAAGATTGCCACAGAGCTGGGGTGCCCCTAATTATTTCCCTAAGAGGCACACAGGCATACAACCCAGTATGCTTTATGGTGTTCTGCAGGCCACCAAGCTCCTCTATGAATCACGAGACCAGTAACTGCGTGGGAACAGAGCTCAGAGCACGTCTGGTTACGGAGCCAAACTGCCGGCCCCTGCCTGTGCCTGTGCACTCAGGGTTCTGCCCTGTGTGTGCCTGGAAATGCAATTCAAGTGTCTGGAAGCAGAGTGTTCACTTACCTAGTGCAATATGTACACTGTTGATTAACGCTTTAAAGAGCTTACGTTGTAGCGCATTGTTGGTACTTTTAGGGTTGGGAGAAGCTTCACTACAGTACTGCTTAAACCAGGTTTAGTATAACCTATTCCATGTTCCCATAAGTTCCCAGAATCGTTATAGATTTTTGGCCCTGTTCCCGCAGAAACAATTTAGGTGTTGATCACTCAGGCCCCTGCTTTAGCATTGGACCTTGCCTATCCTCAACAGCCCGTTTAAAATGCCTTAGCCTCTTTATAGACTCTCTGTTCACTTTGTCACTAATTTGGGGCAATGAACAATCCTTTTGATACGTCACTAAGGTGAAGGCATCACCTTTGGATTTTGTACTTTTCACTTACTATTTCACTTTATTAAAATGACTGTACAGTAATTTGTATATAGAGTGTATGATTAAAACTTATTTTGAAAGTACACAGCAGGCTCTGGCCTCACTTTTTTGCAGCTACCCTGTATCCAGAACACACAGCTCACAGCCAGATGTCAGACAGCTGTTTATTGTGCACGTCACACAGCATTGGTGGTGTTGGGATGGCACAGGACATCTCTTTTCAGCGCCACCTGTACAATCAATACTTGGCAGCTGACTACAGCACTGGTCCCAGAGCCTACACACGGATTTACACGCAGTTATGCACAAGACTCACATGAAAAATAAAGCCCAAAGGCTTATGTTTTGATGAGGAAGAAACATTTCCAACACAATTCTGGTAATTTTCAATGGCCTAGTTGAAAAATAAGCTTGGTGTATAAAGCCTGTCCACAGAGTTCAAGCTTCAGGGTACAGAGCTTACCCTGCACGGAATGCGGCCACAGTGATGGCACCCCAGTCTGCCGGGTGGGTTTCCTCAACTGGGCTTTGCCCAGCCTACCACAAGCTTAACTTTGACTCCTCATTGTCCAGAATCCTGTGTCTAAGTGCACTCAGAATGAATTCATGCCGAAAGAGGGATAAAATTAACGCTGAACAGCTATAAGCTGTAGGAGTCAGAGAACCCTGTGTGCCAGGGCATGCAAGTCCAGCCACAGCAGAGGGTCATCATGGGAACTAAATGGAACAGTTTCCAAATAGGCTCCTTTGGTAGTGAAAGGAAAGTTTTGTGAGAGGGAACGTGAGAAAGGGTGATGTGATGGTCTGAGACTTTCCACCTGGTAGCAGCTTGCTTTTGCTGAAGGTCTGAGACATCTAACGGAAGAAGGGGCCTTTGGGCTGAGTCAGTCAGAGCTTTGTCTTCATTGGCAACCGCTAATGTTCATAGGCCTTCTTCTTATTGGCAGCAGGGGTGGGTGTTGGGAAGCTGGGTATTTGTTTGGATTTACAGTAACTGGCAAAGATGCGGTCCTCTGAAGGCAGGAGTGTTCCTCCCCCAGTTACTGCAGACCGGAGAAGGGCCTCACCTAGGAAGCTGGGATTCACATTGTGGATTCTGTCTGCTAAAGTGAGCACCATGAGACCATCCTAGCTTCAGTTTTCCCAGGGCAGCTGGGATCCTCTCCAGTAGCTCCTGGGAGCAAATGAGACCATGGTACTCCAGAGGAAGTTTAGGCTAGTGTTCGCTGCCGGGGCTTGATCCGTGGATACAACTGAGAAGCAACAGACAAGAGTTGTTGTAAAAAGATGACTGGCAAGGAACTGGCCTCGGGGTTCCTCTCCTGTCTCTCCAGCATTCTTCCCACAACAAAAATGCTTGCTCAGACCTAACCTCAGCTGTCCCCCCCACTGAGACCCAGATGACACTGTTCCTATTTTATCACACCTGAAAGCCTGTCACTGTCTGCCAGGCCCTGACAATGTGCAACCTTATCACAGCACTTGGGAGTAGAGAGCAGAAGCCACCTTCCTGTTAAAGGACAGCATGCCACATAGTTGCCACCCGTGAGTCTAACTCCTTTACAGGCTTTACTTCTGAGCAGTCAGGTCTCAATCCCAGGCTGGCAGTTAATTTTCAATTCTCCTGCCTTCCAAGTGGCTATGATTACAGAAGTTGGGGATTTAGCCCAGCGGTAGAGCACTTGCTTGGGTCCTGGGTTCAGTTGTCAGCTCAGGAAAGGGAAGAGAGATACAAAACTACCAAAACGAAAAGCAACCAAACATTGGGATTACAGTGTGTGCCATTACACCCATCTCTGGAGAATTCCAGATCAGGGAGAACTGTATGGGGTAAGTTAGTACTTGACAAAGTTCACCAAGAGCAAAGTAGAGTGAGGTGACCCCGATAGTCTCTAACCCTCCACATGCTCTCCAGCATGTGGCAACATCACACAAGTCTAGGGACTCAGGAACTTGCCCATATACAGAGTAGACTGCTGGGGCTGGGAGAAAAGTATTTTGTTCCACCTTGATGTCAGCAGAACTAAACCCCATGCTGAGTGTCTTTGTGACTTCTGTACAGGTAAACAAGGCCAGCTGACTTCTCTAAGCTCTGAATGTCCTGAGTGCTTACCCCCAGCAAGTTTTTGGGCACATAGCCCTCTTGGTCCCCAAGACGAGCCCACCACCACTCGGTCTCGCTTTCATCTTTGCGCCTCAGGATGGTGATGGCATCCCCTTCATGGAAGGACAGCTCATCGCTGTTCTGGGCCTCATAGTCCCACAAAGCATACGCAGTGCCTTTGTTCATCACTCCCAGCTTCTCTTGTACCCCTGGGACCAGAAAGGGATAGTCAGGTTTTAGCAGAGATAACGGTGAAACAACTTATATCGAGAATAAACTTTGGGCAACCGTCAGATAAGGGCTGTGACTGGCCTGGAGTAGCAGCATACCAGCTACACACGGTGGCTTGTACCTTGGGTGTTGTAAGTGTAACATCACATATCTTCTGTGACTTTCAGAGGCCTATGTAGTCACTGCTGAGAACTTTCTGGCACTGCCCAGCTTCTTTAAGGCCTAAGGACATCATTGCCTGCCTTTGTTGTTGACCTCTGTACAGACTGCAGTTGGGCTGTATCACTTGTTTGTACCACTGACCACACAGGGTCTTCTCAGGTTGTATGTGGAACAGGTGACTTCTGACTGCTTAACAGAAGACATGGTGGAGCTCCCAGATTTCTGACACCGGCTACAGCAACTTAGTTAGGAAATGCCCTTCAGTCACCAGATGCTTGAGGTGCATGGATGGCCCCAAGCCAGCTCATAGGTGGAACAGCCCTGCTTCAGCTCATGTACCCAGCAGCAAGTGTGGAGACCAGTGCTGCCCACCTACACACAGCTCCCACTCCTGTGACCCCAGGGCACTGTTACAAAGCATCCAGGACATTCTTACTCTTCAACAACTGGAACAGAACCCTTCTAATGTGGTATGTTTTTTTGTATGTTTGTTTAAGGCAGAGTCTCACCATGTAAGATTTCCAATGTGCTACCCAGGTACAAGTGGGATTTTCAGATGTTTTGGGAGTGAGTGTAAAAGCAATGAGCACTTAAGGATGAGCCACTCACGGAGCTAGACTCTAGGCCAGCGTAGGCACAGCGCTGATTAGCAGGGGAAGCACTGGCACAGAGCCTCCACACGTACCATAGAGAAACTGAGAACACTGGATGTATCCCTCTTCCATCTCTTCACACTTGTCTGCAGCAGTCTCGATGTCACTGATGGTGGAGGCAAAGATGGCAGCTCCGCTTTCTACCAGCTGCTTGCAGAGGTGGACACTGTTGCAAGAGGCAGCACAATGCAGCGGTGTCCTAGAACCAGAGGGGGACGCACACACAAGTGCCACTCAGGGCTGCCCGGTTCCTGTGTGACAGGCCTCAGAGGGGACGCACACAAGTGCCCGTCAGGGCTGCCCAGTTCCTGTGTGACAGGCCTCCGAGAATTTTGATGAAGGCACCCTACTTTGTACCAGGCAAGTTTCTAGGTGTTTTGTTTGTTAATCTTATGTGCATGTGTGTGTAGAGGCCAGCAGAGGGTATCAGCTGATTCCCTGGGACTGGATTATACAGATGGTTATGAGCGGTCATGTGGGCACTGGGAAACACACCTGGGTCTTTTGGAAGAGCATCCAATGCTTTTAACCACCGAGGCATCTCTACAGTTTCTACTTCTTGTTTTCTTTTGTTTGTTTGTTTGTTTTTTTTTTTTTTAGACAGGGTTTCTCTGTGTAGCCCTGGCTGTCCTGGAACTTGCTCTATAGCATAGGCTGGCCTGAACTCCAATCTGCCTGCCTCTGCCTCCTAAGTGCTGGGATTAAAGGGATGCATCACTTGGGAGGCAGAGGCAGGTGGATCTTTGCGAGTTCGAGGCCAGCCTGGTCTACAAAGTGAGTTCCAGGACAGCCAGGGCTACCCAGAGAAACCTTGTCTCAAAAACTAACCAAATAAAAACAAACAAACAAAAAAACCCATCCAAAACCATCACTAACAAAACCCCCCAAATCCACAAACACCTAAATATTAGCAAAGAGGAACTCTGAAGTTATTTTTTTCATGTAGAATTTCTATAGGACTCATGTATTTCATATAGAATGTCTAAAACAGGAAGAGCAAATAATTACAATGCTAATAAGGCATAAGAAGAACATAAACAGCTGTAACAGGAGAGAAAAGGACAGAAACGGAAATGCTGATGACAGCTTTTCAGGGTATTCTTCCTCTTATGATTCTCAATTTTCTAAACCTTGTATCATTTATTTTTGTAAGGGTAGGGAAAAACGAGTCTCTGAGCCCTTTCACTCCCTGACCCCCATGCGTTCTCACCATCCATCACTGTCAGCAGCATTCACATTGACACCAAAGTCCAGCAGAAACTTCACGATGTGATGGTGGCCAGCACAGACAGCATTGTGTAGGGGGGTGATCCCTTCATCGTTGGGTTTGCTAGGGTCTTCCACCTAGGACACAGAGCATGTGAAAGCCAGCCCTCCCAACTCCAGCAGCACATATGGGAGTGTGACTCACCTCGTAGATGATCCTCTGCACTAGATCAAACTCTCCTTCCAGAGAAGCATCTAGAAGCAGTGCCAGGGGGTTGAAGCGCACTCTCAGCCCATGCCCTGTCCGTTCAGAGTTAGGCTTTTTCAGGTTAGTCCGTTTGCTCTGTAGGTGAAAATGTTTCAGCATCAGGTGACCTACCCAAGGCGTGGCAGCAACAGTTCTCCAGAAGAAACCCTGGTGGCTGCCCATCTGTAGAGTGGAATGGCTGCTGTGTGAGGCTGCTAGCTACTTCTGGGAAGACTTGTGGGAGGGAGTATGGTGATAGCTGCACTGGTGAATGAGGTGTCCACCCACTGACATGCACAGGCTATTTCAGTGGTGGCTCAGAGATCGCACTAATAAGAAAACCTTAGCCGGGCGTGGTGGCGCACACCTTTAATCCCAGCACTTGGGAGGCAGAGGCAGGCGGATCTCTGTGAGTTCGAGGCCAGCCTGGTCTACAAAAGTGAGTCCAGGACAGCCAGAGCTGTTATACAGAGAAACCCTGTCTCAAAAAACCAAAAAAAAAAAGAAAGAAAGAAAGAAAGAAAACCTTGTGTAGGGGCTGAAGAGATGGCTCAGTGATTAAGAGCACTGGCTGTTCTCCCAAAGGACCTGGGTTCAAATCCCAGCACCACATGGCAGTTCACAGCTGTCTGTAATTGCCGGGCGTGGTGGCACACGCCTTTAATCTCAGCACTCGGGAGGCAGAGGCAGGCAGATCCTAGAGTTCAAGGCCAGCCTGGTCTACAGAGTCCAGGACAGCCAGGGCTATGCAAGAAACCCTGTCTTAAAAAAAAAAAAGCCTTGCATAGATTTTTCTGCGATGGCCCCAACCCCTCTCTGCGGTGTCAATACTGACTTCCCCAGGGAGGCTCACTGCTTCTCTCCTTGTCTGTCTGTCATTAAGGTGTCAGTGGCATCTAGCTTACCAAGGTGCCATGGACTATGCTTTGAACCCCTGGTCTGTGATCATATGACTGTCCTGTCCCCAAATCTAATTCTGCATGCCTGGCTTTGGTCTCACAAGGATACGCACCGCAGCTGCTGCTGGAGGATGGATGACAGGGGAAAGAGGTGCTGGAGGGACCTGTTCCTCCTCTGAAGGAGCCTCAGCAACAGGACTTGGGATCTGTTCTGTGGAGGGTACTGTAGCCACGTTGTTGTTATTGTCCTCAGCAGGCTCAGCAGTTTGATGAGTTGTTTGGGGACAAATGAGCTCCTCTGGCTCAGGGGAAGGTAACTCGTTATCATTGGCATCTGAAGATGGGGCAAGCTCATCAGGAAGTGGGGCTGTGGGCCGAGGAGGGAAAGACTCATCCAAGTTGCCATTGGCATTGGTATTTCCATTGTCCACATCAGCTAAGGTGCCCACAAAGTCCTGTGAAGGGCTGGGCTGGTAAAAAGGGGTACCCTCCATGCCACCAGCCAGGGTGTTGAAGCGTTGATACAGCAACTTTTGGATATTGGGCCCTCCAGGGCCCTCTGGCTCTGTGATAGAGCTGCGCTTCTTCAGGGGTCGGGGTGCATTGGCCAACTTCCTGCGGAGAGCCTCCAGGTCCGCATCACTCTGATAACGAAGTGGTGAGTGCACAATGGGTGTGAGTTTGGTGGGACTAAGTGGTCGTGGCAGACTTTCCACTGTGCTGCCTTCTCCAGGTACACTGGGGCCTTCCTGTTCTGGCTCTTTCTCAGCACATTCTGAAGGTGGCTGAGGCTGTGTCGCGCCTGTGCCCAGTGACCCATGAAGAAATGGTAAGGGTGATGGAGATGTTGACCCTGATGGTAGGACAGGCTTACCATAAACTGGAGGAGAAACAGAGGACAGAACAATTTCATCCTGGCTGTGGTGACAGGACCTTCTCCCTGGCACTGACTTGATGACAGACACTACTGTTGCTGGTAGGTTCTGAGTTCTGAATCCTCAGCAAACTTTTTCCAAGACCCTCTACTTACTCTCTTTAAACTGGATTTTGGGCTCTTTCAAAAGAAAAGGTTGTTGACTTGAGAATCCCCACTCCAACAAAGTCTGCTGTTCTCTGGCCAAGGAAAATGTCAAATCCACTAAGTCTGTATGGTATGACTCAGGCAACATGGGGACACTTACCTCTTTGGAACAGGACACATTTGACCTGTGGCCCAAGAGCTTCTCCCATGGTCAGAACTGGGCCCACAGATCATGCTACTTGGGAAGTCATCAGTAGGTGAACACACCCAGGAATCTTAGATGCTGTAGCCCTAACCTGGTCCACAGAACCCTCCAGCTAGGATGGGAAACTCTTTGACCTCATGAGGTACATAGAGATGTGCTGTATCTTCTGACTTGCCTTCAGAAGGCCCCTGTCAATCACCCCCTCCAGACTGTCTCTCCTGGAAGCTCCTCACACTACTGGATGCTGATTCAGCAATCAGCACTCCTGATAACTAATGGCACAAGTTACCATGAAGCAGGAGAAAAATGGAAATCCTAGAAGCCTTATCCTTTCGGGTGATGATTTACTACTGAGTGATATGCAGATACCCAGGCAGGACGTCAGAGGGTGACTCGCCTGTAAAACCACTCTGCATTTTGTCTCTTATTTCCATCCCAAACTGACACACTATACTTGAGGTAAGAATTATGTTTTATGCTAAGTACATGCAAGGACATGGCTATTAACTGAAGGTAACTTCCATTTCAGAGACGTATACACCAGCATACCTGCTTTAACTGACTTATTTATTAAGGTGCCGTGCACTGGTGGCTGATAATTCTTAGGTGGTGTAGCTTGCTGGAGGTACATGGAGTATATAGAACTTGAATTTACTGTCTGAGGTCCCTTCCTGGGAGACTGTGGCCTTGACCCTTTATCAGCCAGAAAAGGCCTAATGGCTACTGTCAGTGGAAGTTCAGGTTTTCCATCTCCAGTTGGAAAGGCAGGTGGCCCCGCTGGTGGGTATGTGGGACTTGGTGGCACTGAGATCCTCTGCTGAATCTGCTGTGAGGAGCCAGGCTGGGGAGCGTTGCCTGCTGGGGGCAGCGGGGTGGGTTTCTGCCGACTTGGTGGGCCTGCACCAGGTCTGGGCAAGCTGCCTTCTTTCCTCCTTTCCAGGGAGCTTGTTGATCCTGGGCCCAGGGGCACAGGACTTGGATATGTCCCATAACTTGGGGGCAGTGGCTTGCCTACACCAGGGATGGGAGGTGGCCCTTTGCCAATCTCGATGCCCTAAATTTAGGAGTTAAGAAAAAAAAACACCAAATTACCCTTTGGAAGGTTAAACATATACTTCTATCCATTTACAACAGCATACACACTAGGATTTATAAGCCTTTGAAGGACATAGGACACACTATCAGGCTCACTGTCTGTCTGTACTTGAGCGTGCTCAGGCCCCTAAAGGACAGTGGCTCCCGAGGACTCGAGGTATAAAGTGGATACTGATAGGATTAACTTGCCTTCATGACACCTCATACCCTTAAGCTGAAGATGAGAACATAAGGGACACTCAGTAGGGCTTTGTGACTAAAGCCGGATGACCTACCAGCTTTTCTGTAGCTCCTAGTGCTGACAAGGGCAAAGGCTGGCTTGAGATGGCACCTTGCTTTAGGGTCCCCTCCATGCCTGAGTCCTTCCAGTCTCCACCAGTCATCTGAGCTGACTTCACTGAAGCAGAATTCTGCTTTAATGTTGGCCAGTTTCCATCATTAGCTTGAAAAAAGCATAGAGTTTAAGTAAAAAAACCAAAAAAGTCTTGAAATTAATGAGCCAGAAACGAATACAGTGCTGGAACTTCCAACCTGCATGCTTATTAATGTGCTCAAAAGCCCACAGACCCTTGCATAAGCCGAAGGAGTGATCTCGGCTCTCATCTCCTGGCCACTGTGACCAGCACTCACTCACATGGCAAGGCTCTGCTGTGCAGCAAGGGCTGCATCAGCTGGAGTACAGGTGGGTCCAGCACCCACAGCACAGCACACGGCAAGCACTTACATACCAGGCACCACTTATAAACAATCACATAGCAATATGAAAAGACTCATTTGACTTTGTAACAGATTTGATTTGTGTGATTTCCATTATTAAAATAAGATGTCTTCTTCAAAGTGAGGAATTCTTCCCCTCTAAAATAATCTGTGACCACAAGAGGCCAGTTCAAGTTCTTTATGATTGGGCAGCAGCAGAAGCAGCAGCTAATATTTTGTTTCAATGATCAGGAAACCAGCCATCACCCACAAGTTTCCATAAAATCCACAGAATGATATTTAACTACAGAGCATTTTCCAAACTGAAAAGGGGCGCACACAAGTGACCTCAAACTGTGGGTCAGCTGTATGCCCTGACTTAGGCCACTGCTTCTCTGACAAGCACAGGTGTGGGCCGCTTCGGCTGCCCGCTTCCAGTCCTGCAGCAGCTGGGCATGAGCAGCAAGAGCCTAGATGGGGATACTGAGTAGCAGTAGCAGCACAGAAGCCATTTGTCCTAACTGCTTCAAATCCTAAGTGTAAGCTGCTCCAGGATGCTCTGCTGGACCTGCTGGGCCAGCAGCATGAGTACAGGGACAAACTGCTCTGCATGCTCTGGCTGCTTTGTGCCATGCAATGACTACAGTCACAGGCTCCAAGGCAGTGCTAGCCCGCCACCGGTGAGACTTTCCAGAACCCAGCACAAACTATCATTTTGCTCAACAGTCTATCAGCCTCCTCCTGACTAGTATGTGAGCTTTCGCTCCTCTTTGGGTGAGTGACTGGAAGTATGGGCTGTATGAGACTCTTTCAAGTGCAGAACTGATTAACAGTCCCTTGTCAGTTTGGAAAAACAAATGATTGTGGATTCAGTCTGTGTTATAGGTCAGAAGTGCCCCATTAAGGCTGACATATGACACAGTTTACAAGCGGGCTTGCAAAGTGCCATGAGGAGCCGCAATAAGGCCCAACGTCCAGGTCTGATACTGTCCATGTGCTGATCACTCGGCATCTACTGTAGCCATCTGTGTAACACAGAACCAGAACAGCCAAGCATGGATCAGAGTGCCCTTAAGGAGAATTTCTCATTCTAGCTCCACAGTGAGATCCTGGCTCCAGCTTGGGTTCACACAGGAAAACTGTGAGTTGCTTTCAACTACAATGGAAGGAATGAGGTTAAGGCACCTTCTCTAACCTTATGAGGCTACACAGCACTTATGTAGGGAGTGGAAATAGATGAGGGTCTCAGTCTGAAAGTTTTTTGTTTGTTTGTTTTTGTTCTTTGTTTCTTTGTGTAGCCCTGGGTGTCCTGAAACTCACTCTGTAGACCAGGTTGGTCTCGAACTCAGAGATCTGCCTGCCTCTGCCTTGCTGGGCTCAGCTTGGAAGTTTTAACAACTGATTCAGTAGAGGAGATAGATATGCTCATTTCTTTCTTTCTTTCTTTTTTTGTTTTGTTTTTCGAGGCAGGGTTTCTCTGTGTAATAGAGCCCTGGCTATCCTGGACTTGCTTTGTAGACCAGGCTGGCCTGGAACTCACGGAGATCCCCCTGCCTCTGCCTCCCAAGTGCTGGGATTAAAGGTGTGTGCCATCAAGCCGGTGCTCATTTCTTGCCACTAAACATTCACACATTTTTACCATGGATGGGGAGTGACACAGATGCTTACCAATGAATGTTGTAATGAGAGAATCAAGCTCAACACAGAACCCATTTGACTGCTAAGACATGGTCATAAAGAGGTCTAAATGGGTTTCGGCCCATGAGGGTGGAGAAAGCCCCCTTTGTTGGAGTCAGGAACTAGAAAGGCAGAAGTAGTTGTGCACAGTAGGTATCAAACAACACAAAGCAGAAAAATTGCTTATAGTGGTAATGCACGCCTCAGAGGCAGGAAGATCTCTCTGTGAGCTTCAGGGCAGCCTTGTCTACACAGTGAGTTCCAGGCCAGCTAGGGCCACACAATGAGACCCTGTCTCAAAACCACAATTTTCACTCCTCACTCCCTACTCTCGCAAAAGGCAAGCATCACAAAAGATTACCACAAGCTTGTTACTAATCCTGTAGGGGGAAAACTGAAAACATGGACCTTATGTCAAGAGAATAATATTTTTACACATTTAATATACTAGGACACAGATTCTTGATTCTGTGTACACAGGCCAACCCTAGTAATGAAATCTTATTGGAAGGAAACCCTAATTATTTTAGACAGGGTCTCTTGTGTAGCCTAGGCTAGCCTTGAACTTGCAGCCATCCTCCAACTTCTGCCCCCTGACTACTGGGATCACAGGTGCATACCACCATACCTGGCAAGCCCTGAGTTCTTAATCTATCAGTTTAAGATAATCATACGCTCACATAGAGAGCCCTGTGCCTGGATGGGACACTGTGCAGTGAGTACACTCAGAGCACAGTGCTGGAGGCCTGCAAAGACCAAAGAAAGGGTTTCTGGATACTTTCCCCTTTCCTTTCCTGACCCTGGTGCTGGAGATCCAACTCATGGCTTTGCAGCCACACCCATAATCCAACCCAAGTTTGTGGATTTTCTGATTGATGAAGATGGTAGTGAGTGGGAAAGACACTGTCTACAAGATGGTGTCCCTTGCCTAGCCACAGACCCGAAGGTCATCATTCCTAGGAATGAAGAAGCCTGTGCTGTGTGTATCCTTGTAATTGTCATTTGTGTTATGTTCAGCACAATAGAGACCTTCAGATCAGTAAAGACAGTGTGCTCTTGTATTAGTGTCCTTGTTATTGTAGAGACTAGGCACCTCAAGGGGAGCAGAGCCTGGGTCTAATACAGTGGCGGGCTGCTGCCACCTCCATCCCCTCTCTTCCTGTGCGTCCTCCAGGAGATGACTGGGGTGACTTACCAGATTTGGCTCTTCCATGGGCAGTAGTAGAGGCAATGGTGAGAGACTGGGGCTTTACAGGGTCTCCTGGGAGAGGAAACCCACCAGTACTGGGAACCTGGATATAAGGACCCACAGCAGCAACCCGTCCAGATGTGCTCAGGGGTGACTGTGGTGATGAAGTGCCATTCACTCGGTTCAGCTGCAATAAGGATGAAATCAGAGTCAAGATTAAGTTCAGCTAGAGACTGTCAGGCCGGGAAAGAGAACAATCACTCAGCTTGTAACCTGGGAAGCCCCTTGCCCTGAAGGACTAGCATGTAAGAGGGGAGCAAGCCTTCAGAGAACTTGATTCATACTAAACACCTGCCTATTGGTGAGCTAGAAAAATAAGGAGCTGGCATAAGGACAGCAGAAACTCCAATAACCCTTGAGCTGCCTTTTCTCCTTCAGGAAATGCTATCCTCCCTGCCATGTAGACAGAGGTACTGGTCAAAGCCTGCTTGCCTTCTGGAGCATGGCTTCAAATCCTTCTCTGTCACTTACTGTGCTTTCTCAGGTCAGTGACTCAACCTCTGTGTCTATATCTATAATTAGGATAGAGTTACTGCAAGAATGCAGGGTGAGTATTCAGGTGACACTCCAGTCCTGACAGGGACCCTATATTTCTGAGAGCAGTTGTTTTTATAAGAAAGGGCACAAGCAGGCAGAAGACACTGGCCATGCGACACTGACCAAGATCAAAAGGGTGTGTGGCAGGATTTGAACTAGAGGACCATGGGCTCCTTTTCACTCCTTGCAAGGAAAGCTTTAAATAGGGAACCATGGATTCCTAACCGTGTGCATAATTCTGCATGCTGGGAAGGTTCAAGACCTTCACAAATGCTAGTACCTAGACCTTCCAGGAGTGCCACAGCTCTGCAAAAACACCATCTTTTTCAAGGTCCCTGAAACAGCAAATATATCAGCTATTTGTGATCTTTTATCTTTAAAATTGTGTGTGTCTGTGTGTGCATGCATACACATGTCACAGCACATATGTGGAGGTCAGGGGCAACTTGTTATAGGTTTAGTTTCCAGGACCTACACGGCAGCTAATAACAGTCTGTAACTCCAGTTCCAGAGGCTCTGACACTCTTTTCTGGCTTCTGTGGGCACCATGTGCATATGGTGCAAAGACAGAGACATTTTTATTTATGCATATACATAAATAAAAATATAAAACAGAAAAAAACCCATGTATACCAACTCATGAAGATATATTTCTTTTTCTTTCTCTTCCCTCCCTCCTTCCTTCACTTCCTCCTCTCTCTGAAGAACTCTTCCCACTACTCTTTATAAATATGCACACAGAATCTTGTCTCTCATGGGCTGTGTTGTTAATCTTCACAGAAAAACATCATCTGAAACTGCAGTTACTACAGTATTGACCTTTGAGTCATGTTTAACAAACAGGGTAGCTCTATAAAAAAGAGATTGTTAAGGTGCAGTCTCCTACCATTCTCCAAATCCACCCCAGCTGGGGAAAGCCTGTGACGCCCACACAGAGCATCATCCAGAGTGCCTGGGGCTCCTCTGTCACCAGACTAAGTTGCACATGGAAACTATGGGCAAGTGGGACATCCTTGCTAGTGTGACCTGCCCTACTCTCCAAAATGAGGGCAGAGTGGGATGGCTTTGTCCCTCAGCCCTAGGTACCAACGGCATACAAGGGTTGGATGTGGCACCAGCCAGACACAGGGTACAGTGCTTATTCTCACTTGTGAGAACACTGTGAGGCAGAATGACTCAGAGGGTGCTGAGAGCAGGCAGACCTAGACCATGATATAGCATTAGATGGTAAAGGAATGAGGCAGTGATCTGGAAAGTCACTCATGTTGTTTAAAAAAAAAAAGGGGGGGCAAGGTGCAGACTGTCTGACTAACGTACTTGCCACTCTCTCATTTCTATTTAATATTCTACACTCTTCTATACTTTTGTGTCTGAATTAAGCAAGAATTTTCTAGAAATAGAATTTTCACGAACAAAGTAGAATCATTAGCAATTGTCAGCTCTGTAGGACAAGAGGAAGACAGCCATATTTCCCTGTGAATATTCCTGTACTATTTCAGTTTTTTGTTCAAAGTATTTACTATCTTTGAAATTTAGAACAGCAATATTTTTGAAATATAACAAAATATAGCATTTTGTTCAAAATTTTTGTTGTTGTTGAGACATGATCTCTCCATGTAGCCCAGACTGGCCCCTAATTTACAAATCTCCTGCCTCCACCTCTTACATACTGAGATCCAGTGTGTACCAGTAGGTCCAGCAACAACTGGCAACTTTTAGGTGAAACTAACAGCAGTTTGGCTCACAGCCATCCGCTCTTTCACATGCCTGCATTTTCTTGCCATAAAGGCGTTCACGAAGCTCACTGATCCGCTTATCCATCATGGCTACTTCCATGTTGCGCTTGTTCAAGAGCTCCTTCTGCTGCTGGAGCTTGGAGTTCTGTTCCTGGTTAAGCTGGTTACGAATCTGCAAAGTAGAGAGTACAAATCAACAGCTGTATTGATTACATCCTGCCAGGTTTCTAGTGGTTGGGGTCCTAAACGGGTTTCACATGTGGATCAAGACACTTTGTCTCTTCGGAGCCAGCCTGCCCTGGCCACAGCATGATGGTGGTCCACACAGTTGCAAGGTGTTCAGACTCCATTTAAAAAAGTGTAACCTCCACAAAACAGACTAAAGCATTCTAGAAAGCAGCTAGTCAAAGGTTTTTAATAGCTTCATGTGGTGGCGCATGCCTTTAATCCCAGCACTCTGGAGGCAGAGGCAGGCAGATCTCTGTTAGTTCCAGGTCAGCCAGGGCTACACAGTGAGATACTCTCACCAAATTGAAAAAAAAAAAAAGAAAGAAAAAAAGTAAACCAGCTCCTAGTAGACACTCATTTGCTTTTGAAAAACTTAGAAGGAGACCTGTGAACTACCAGCAAGAGCCATGTGATAAAATCACTGACACAAGAAGAGTCTCTGAGACCAAATGGAAACACCAAGTTAAGTTGAAAACGAATAAGCTGTGGGAGGTAGCTCATGCCTGTAATCCTAACACTTGGGGAGATGGAAGCAGAAGGACCTAGAATTTCAGGCTAGCCTGAAGGCTACATGCATACTAAGTTCAGGGCCTACTTGGAATATATGAAATTCACTCTCAATAAACAAACCAACCCTTCTTTCGGTAACCATTTCTGAATGTACATTTGAAAATCTCCTTTGGATTGGTTTTGTTATGTAAGGGCCAGGGAGTGGTGACACACACATGCCTTAAATCCCAGCACTCAGGAGGCAAAGGCAGGTGGATCTCAGTGAGTTCAAGGCCATCCTGGTCTACAGAGAGAGTTCCAGGCCAGCCAGGGAACACAGAGGAAACCCTGTCTCAAAAAAAAAAAAAAAAAATCAACCCCTCCAAAAAAGACTTTGTTAAATAAAATCATTCAAATAAAAGTGACTATAACACTTCCTTCTCTTACACTGCTCTCTGCCAAACACCAGATGCTGAAAGTCAGGTGCATCTGTGTTGTGTACCTTCACTGACAGGTGTGCTTATGCAGACCACGGAGAGACTATCAATGCAGAAGGGATGGTGGACGGGTGATGGTCAGCCTATTTCTATAATAGCTCTACATTACAAATGCATAGTAACTAATTCCAAAATTCATGGCTAGTGATACATACATTTGCTGCAGTAAAACAGTCCCTTTATTAGGGTTATAGAATAAGAGGGACAGCAAGGAACAGCTTACATGACAACCTCAGATCTCTTGACTGAGTATTTTCTGTTTCTTGTTGGGCTATTCTTAGTTTAGTTGTTCTGACAGGCAGTTGTGGATGTTAGAGAACAGAATTGTCTGAAATGACAATCTGTTATTTCTGCTTTGGAGAATACTCAATTCTAAGTTTTGATTTCTAGCAGAAGCCTCCCATAACCTAGCAGTGATTGAGAAGCAGAAGACTCTGTGCCTTTTAATATTTGTTGTGTTTTTTCAACAAGCGCCACCTCCCAGTTGTTTTGGAAAACTAAATTTATGGATAGAATGTTTGCCCATTATTTTAATAAAGTAGAACGATTTCTAATGTTAAAAGGTCAAATTCTTAGCCAGAATTTATCTGCTAATTTCAGTCCTTTAATCCTTTCATCCCAGAACTCAGGAGGCAGAGGCAGGTGGATCTCTGTGAGTTCAAGGCCAACCTGATCTACAAAGCAAGTTCAGGACAGCCAGGGCTACACAGAGAAACCCTGTCTTGAAAAACCAAAAAATAAAAATAAAAAAAAATAAAAGAGAGAAAGAAAAGAAGGGGAATAAAGAAAGGAAAGGTCAAATTCTCATTTCCAGGGAGAGGAAAGAAAGAGAAGGGAATGGAGGGAAGAAAGAAGTGTAGCTTTGCATTTACATGGGTTTGCAGAGACGGCTTGCCACCTGTGAGCAGGGACAGCAAAGGGGAAACCAGCATAGAAGCAGCTTTTGCTTGCTTGAGCTCTGATGCAGGAGATAGAACTGAAGGCCTCATAAACAATGGCAGGCAAGAACTCTATACTAACATCCCCAATCTTTGTTTCTGAGACAGGATCTTGCTTATGTACACAGGATGGTCTCGAGTTCATGCTCCTCTTGCCTCCTTTGTTCTTATGGAACAAAGACAGGACAAGCATCTCTGACTATTCATATTCTTCAAAGTACGTGCAGGTCAAGGGCCACCTGCGCTCTATGAGACCAAGTATAGTCCCAATGCCTCTGCAGCTGCCATCAAAGCAGCTGCCATGTCAGGAATCTATCAAAGCGGCCCACTGCCCCCCTCCCCAGAACTGTCAGTGCAGTCCCTGAGCAGTGTACTGCAAAAAGCTTTAAACAGTCCACTGCCAGAGCTGTCAGCACCCCCTTTCCCAGTCCACCCTGTGCTGCTGGGGTAGTCAAAAGGGTGGCTCATGATACTCCTGTCAGAATGGATAACAGCCAATGTAGGAGCTGTCCTACCTCAGCCTGCTGCAGACTCAGAAGGTATCGAGGGTGATGACATCTTTCCTACCTCAGCCTACAGACGTCAAGGGAGCTGTCCACAAAGGCAGCACCTCCTCTCCAGTCTCTGTCATGTAGGGAGTTAGATTAATATAAATTAGATTTAGTAAATATCTAGGGGTTTCTGATACAGTCTCTTAATTCGGGGCATGAAGATCAACTTGGCTGTGAGCAGTTAGCTTATCAGCTTGTGGAAAAAGAGGAAAGACTTAATGAACTAAAAAACAAGGTTGAAGCCAGGTGAAACAGGAAAGACTAAATGGACTAAAAACAAGGTTTTTGGCCTGGCATTGTTTTCAGCTGCTAAGTGGGCAGAGCCCAAATTAAACTGAAGCAGGTGGAACAAGGAGAGATCCTATTTAAGGACAAGTGGATGGGGCCAAGGGGGCCCCATGCTAGAGAGACCCGTGCTAGAGAGCTCAAGTGCTATCAAGTCCTCACACTAGAAAGGACAACCAGTAGTTTGTATCCTCTGATGGAGAAAGTGCTGGTGGACTGATGGCCAGATCTCCCTGAGGCAGAAAGAAGCTGGTGAGCAGAGAAAGCCCCAGCAAACTCCTCAGCTTTTGCCTAGAGGAGTTTGACCTGTCAGAACAGTGGCCTAAACGAAACTGGCCAGCTTTAAAGACTGAGGCAGAGCGGCAGAGTTACTGATACTAAGGAAGTAAGTTGGCCTACAGATGGCTGAGGTCTCCCAGAGAGAAGAAAGTCTCAAGCCTTATTTAAGGTGAAACCACCATAGCCAATTTACCCTGACGGATCTACATCTGAGATATTCCAGAAGGAAGACTGCTAAGTGCATCAAGCCTTATTTAAGGTGAAACCACCATAGCCAATTTACCCTGACGGATCTACATCTGAGATATTCCAGAAGGAAGACTGCTAAGTGCATTAAAGGGTCTACCACAGAGATTGTGTTCCTGACGACTGAGGATCTGCCCCAGAAACTGTATCCTTCTAAAAGGTTAGGAAAATAGTTGTAATAGTTATCAATAGGTTTAGTGGTTAGGTCATAGGGGTTGTAGGCATTTGGAGGGTTAGTAGTTAAGTGTTTATATTTGTTTTAAGTGAATATAGTTACTAATAAATAAGTATTGAATAATTTAAAAAGTTCGGTTACACTGTCAGCTATTCATGCTGAAGGGAACACTTCCCTGCTATGGACTCCCTTTGTAATCTTGGCAACTCCATAAACTTTGTAAACCTTCAAGAAGGGAATGTGGCCAGATCCCTCCCTGTCTAAGGAACTCCACCAGCCCAGCCCCTCCCCCAGACCTCTCTGTCATAACACTTCAGCCTTTGTAACTGTCGCAAAGATCATCTCTAGCCCCTCAGTAGGACCCATCCCAGACTATGTTAATTTTAGGTGAAAAGTCTGAATAGAAACCTACCAATTCCTAAGCACGAAAACTGATGAGCAGGAAACCCAATAATCCCAGAACAGGAAAACCCATCAATCCCTGAGCTCTCCAAGCTCAGAACTCAAAAATCCCTCCTATCTTCAGTCTGGAAATCCCTGCCCTAGGAAGCTCCACCCGCAAGAAACCCTATGTAAGCCCTGCACTTTGTTCAATTCCCTGCTGTCCTCTCCCAGGAGCAGGGGCAGCCAGACCCTGGATTCATCCCTCCATACCCCGGACCCTTCAATAAATCTTTTATGAGATTTGCTGCCTGCTGAGACTCTTTCATCGGAAGAAGAAAAGAAGCCAAGAAACAAGAGAAGAAGGAAAGAAGGAGCAGGGCTCAGGCTTCAAGGGTCCACAGCTCAGCTGGGGTTGAGGAAACTCATCTGTGAGCTACAGCGTCTCTGCTGAGGAAGTCTCCTCTCAGCGCTGTGTGGTTCCTGGGCTCCCTTGCCTCAGGATGCCCTTTAACTAGGACACTGTCTCACCTAAAAAGAGTTGTGTGGTTCCTGGGCTCACAAGTCCCAGGATACCTTCCTCAAGGCTGTAACACTTTCATTGGGGATACCTTCTCCCCTCAGAGCTCTGTTGTTCCTGGGCCCTCTCAGGGCTGTGTTGTTCCTGGGATCACAAGTCCCAGGATACCTTCCCAACCAAGGAGGCCAAACACTAGCACCAAGCTTAGAGTCCTGGGGGCAGCTCCTGAAACAGCTCTATCAGAATCCAGGAGGCAAATTCCAGGCCACTTAACTATGAATGAGGAATCTTAACTATGAAAATAACTGGAAGGTCACAAAGATAACTCTAAATTCCAAATACAGCCCTCACTTCACTGAGCTTTAACTGGTATTTTATTATTATTATTATTTTATTTATGTGTATGTTTGTGTAAGTTTAATGTGTGTGGATTCCTGCCAAAGCCAAAAGACAAGAGTGTCGGATCTCTGGAGCTGGAGCTACAGGTCTTTGTAAGTCACCTGACCTGGGTACAGGGAACTGAACTCTGGTGCCCGAAAGAGTAGCAAGTGCTCTTAACCACTGATCAATCTCATGATCCACTATAACTGATATTTATTTCATTTAAAAAATTAAATAGGAGAGACTAGACACCATGAGAATGTATCCCCTGAGGAAGGCTAGATAATTATTTTGGTAAATTCTTCATGAACCCATAACACTAGCACACACACTTGCACACTCACAATTCCTATGTGTATGTATACCAGACAGGAGGGCAAACACTAAGAAACTAACTGCAGACCAAAAAGCCACTCCACTCAGACAGCCTTCCTTACGATACTTCTCACCAAAAATGCCCTTATAAATCCTGCACACTTACCAGTTGTTTAAGGATGTAAAGGAATGGTAATGATCTTATTGTCTGAAGTGAAATGTCCTCATAAAATGATCCCGGACCATTTTTTGGCAAGTGCTAATAAAAATCACAATACCTGTCTCTGGCATGAAAAGTCACCTTTTGAATGGCAGACAGCTTCTGAGAAGTAGAAATCTTTTCCAGATTTATATATTTTATTTCATATAGCAGAGGTCTGATTTGCATGTATGTATATGCAGTATTTGTGTACAATTCCTACAGAGCAGAAGAGGGCATCAGATCCTCTGGAACTGGGGTTACAGATGTTTGTAAGCCGCCATGAGGTGCCAGAAACTGAACTTGGGTCTTCTGCAGAAAAACAGTAAGTGCCGAAGAGCTCTGAGCTCTCTCTCCAACCTCAAGAGATAGAGACGTTGAAGGCTAAAATGTGACTGTTCTGTCTCCCTAAGGGCAAAGCCCTAACCTACACCAAGAAGACATTTGGAGTGAATCCTTTTGGAGGCATTTACATGCCAATGAGGTCAGAACTATTATGAAATTAGGATCTATAATTTTGTTTCCAGATTCCGCATATCCATCATATACTAAGGAGAAGCCAGAGAAAGAATATCTGTATCTAGCCGTCCCCCAGATCCAGGCTGGTTACCTGTAGCTCTTGGTACAGACGTTTTAGCTCCACTGCTGCTGGTCCTGTCAACTTGCCATTGTATGACTGGAAACCATTCAGTTTCCCTTTCTTTAAATCTTCTAGCTGCTGACTAAGCTGATCAACTCGTAAGATTGCAGTCTGAACTTCTTGCTTCTTTTCCTGGAACATGGCACTGAACCTTTCTATCTCAGCAGCTGTAATTACCAAAAAACGAAAATGTGTCGGTCATTTAAGAAATATTTTGTCTTCATTTCTATACATTATACTCAATTCTGGTATTATTTAGTGATAGCCTTGGATTAAAGTGTATACATAAAGTGTATAGATAAAAAAGATAAAGTATATGCATGACCCAAAACAGAGTTTTTTTTCCTTCCAAGAGCTAGGGATGGAGAAAACTGAGTCTTACATTTGCTAGGCAGGACATCTGGAGCCTACCCAGCTCCAAAACACAACAACAAGCTTTGAAATCCATGATGTGACTATCCACAAAGTCAGTAACTATGCTTGCATTAGTTACTGGATATTCTTTAGGGATAACAATTCAAAAGTAGTTTGCTCCAAGGTACTTCAAAATCCCAGAGAACAAGATAAAAGTTTTGTTGTGAAGGTCTTACCCATTGTTGTAACATTAAATTGGCATTAGCTGAACTGACAAACAAACAAAGCCAGAGTTCACACAGAAGCAAAAGAAGAACCTGTATGATGTAACTGACCATTTGTTGAGACGAGGCCATAGTCTCTGCCTCTCAAGGGCTAGGATTACAGGCATGTGCCACCATACCCTGGCTGTATGGCATCTTAATGAGTGGATAAAACCTCAGTAGTTAAACAAAAACAGAATACTCATATAGCCCTTGGAGTTGCCTGACACAAATCTAAAGGACTGATGTCACCACCGTAACAGAAGGGTCCAGAGCTATTCCAGAACAAACTACATGTCATAAATATGCAAAAATCACCTTAGATTTATCAAAATTTTAAGTTCAAGGAGACAGAAATATGAACCTCCTCATTAACTACACATTATATCCATTCATCAAATTATTACATTGTGTCCTATAAAAGTGCATAATTAAATGTATATATATATTTTTTAAATCCAGGAAATTGAACTCAAACATCATACTAGAACTTCATTAAGTTTTTCTGGGAGAAGAATAAATAATTTAAAAAACCCAGTTAACCCACTGAACTCCATCCTCTTTGCTGCAGATAAGAGTGAAGTACTAGAAAATGCAACATGCCATCTGGATTTGTGCCTGGGACTGTCGGGCTCCTGGCCTGTCTGATCTCACTTAGCCTGGGCATGTGGGCTACAGCACATACACAGATTGCTGTTCATAATCTTGCTGTAGTCGACTTGTCCTCTCATGGCACGGATCTTCTTCAGCTTGTTTTCCTGGGCTTCAACTCGCTCTTTCAGTTTCTGAAGCTTTTCATTTTCAGAAACAGACTGCTGCTGGCGGCGCTCCTGTTGCTTTAGAAAATGTAAACGCTGTTCCTAATAAAGAATAAAAAAATCTAAACTTTGCAACTAGAATCTTTTGATTATCTTTATACATTAAAAGTAAACTGAACATACTCTACAGCATCGCCTGTTAGTGAACATTAAAGAGCACTGAAGGAACCCTGCACACGTCGGACCACATAAGACTGACATTACTGACATCCACGTGTGAAACAGGGTTTGAGTTTGGGGTTCTTTTTTTTTTTTTTTTTTTTTTTTTGGTTTTTCGAGACAGGGTTTCTCTGTTTAACAGCTCTGGCTGTCCTGGAATCGCTTTGTAGACCAGGCTGGCCTTGAACTCGCAAAGATCCGCCTGCCTCTGCCTCCCAAGTGCTGGGATTAAAGGCGTGCGCCACCACCGCCCGGCTTGAGTTTGGGGTTCTTAAGGCAGACTTGACTACATGCACTCATCCGTATACTCAGCTCATGCTGGCGCGTGTGCCGAAAAAGGTCACAGCAAGGGACACATGTCTGGTCCTACATTTTCCCCTGGGTGCCATCCTATCTGTCAAGTCCCACCAGCCTTGCTTCCTACTGCTTGCGCAGGGCTCTTGATGCTACAAAGTACTTCCAAAGGATCCATACTCAATTTCCTAAATAGCAGGGTGTTCTACATGGAAGGAACCATGGTAATCAGTAGATGAGCTATTCTAGGCAATAAACAGACTGTTTTCTTCATGATTAGTGTCTTTAAATGGTGAAACATTTTATAATAGTATAATAAAATAAAAGAAAATGTACACAGACTCTTCAACAGTTTTTCTCCTCTTCATGTGAAAACATACCTTAAAGGTAAGTGTATGCGTTCTCATCTGTGTACATAAAGTGGACCAGAATGAGAAGAGGCCTACCTGATTCCATAGGCTTTACACACTACACTAAAACATAGAAATTCATGCTCTAATATTTCAGATTAAACATTAACTTGTGATTTATGTTGTGGAAAGTATCTACAAAGTTTTCTTCATTACATTTTAGTCTGTGTGTATGTATGCCATATGTGTGTAAGAGCCCACAGAGGCCAGAAAAGGGTGTCTGATCCCCTAGAGCTGGAGTTACAGGTAGTTGTGAACTGTCTGATATAGATACTGGGAACTAAAGGTAGATCCTCTGGAAAAGCAGCAATTACTCCCCTCCTCCCACCCCGCCCCAAGATTGGGTTTCTCTGTGTAGCCCTGGCTGTTCTGGACTCATTTTGTAGACCAGGCTGGCCTTGAACTCACAGATATCTGCCTGCCTCTGTCTCACAAGTGTTGAGATTAAAGGTGTGTGCCACCACAACTGGGGCAGCAATTACTCTTAACTGCTGAGTTCTCTCTTCAGCTCTACAATACTGTTTTTTATTGTTGAGGTCCAATAACCCTCGAGACAGGTTTTTTTTTTTAAATATGTGTGAGTATAAGTGGGTGGGTGGGTACATGTGTGCCATGATGTACATGTGAAGGTCAGAGGATAATCCGCAGGAATTGGTTTTTTCCTTCCACCATGTGAGTCCCGAATTCAGGTCATCAGGATGAGCCATCTTGTTGGCCTAATGAAACAACTTTTCAAGACAAGTCCAACAAATTCTCATTTACATAAAATCAGCCAGAACTGTAACTATACATTCAATAAATGAAAAATACTAGATTAGTCACTTGGTGACTGAGTAACTCTACAGAGAGGACAATCAGGCCAGTCCAATGGGTAAAGATACTTGCCACCAAGTTTGAACCTGAGCTTCTCCTGGGACCCGCACTGTGGAAGGAGAGAACCAACTGCTGCCCTCTTCCCCACACCTTGCCATGGCACATGTGCCACCCACACATAAGCACATGTATAAAAGAAAAACACAAGACAGGATAATAAGTCAAGATACAATGTTCAGAGGCCTTCTTTAAAGTAGATTCAGAACACTTTAAGACATTTCACACCATGACTAACCCCCAGGAGGGGTGAGTAGCAGCTGTTTTTTTTTTCTTCCCTAGTTGACTATCAAGCACGACCAAACTACAATTTAGAAAAGTCCCCACAGGAGCAGGACTTGGGGTGTATAATGGGCCCTAACCATGCCCCACACTGTAATAACCCTGACATGCTCAGTGTGGAGTAGCACTTGGAAAGCCTGCTTGTTAACTGGCTGTCACTCTTCTAGGGCCCCGCCAGAGCTTTCATCATATTGCCAGTGTCCTTTAGTTTCATCATATTGCCAGTGTCCTTTAGGACAGTAAAACCTACTACATGGCAGAGCTCACACCCAGGGAACCTGGAAATAACAATGGGAAATATCTTTTCTTTCCACATTCTGTCTGCTATTTGGTTAGATCAACCATTTCCTATTCTATAATGGGATGTGTACCAAGGACTAAAGGTTCTTGCTCTGATGCAACTCCAGCATCATGAGGATTTAGGCACATGTGGCATTACAGAATGCAACACATAAATACTGCTCAGCACTTCCCTGAGCATAGCCCCATCCTACCACCCACGAAGGTAACCTCAATCTGAATAGCCAGTTGAAAATATACATTGTGAATGTTTCTTTTGAATGTACCTTGGCAACCAACATTTGCTGCTGATTTTCAATTTGCTGCTGCTGCCTGGCTGCCATATCTTGAAGTTCTGAGAGGGTAAGTTCAACACGTGGGTTCCCAACCTGTAGAGAACAAAAAAGTACTCGTTAGTATTTATTTCCCTCTGCATAATTACCTTTCTCTATTGTCAGACTCACAGCTTGATTTTAGGTAAGTTCCCTAGAAGTTAGAAGAATAAAACTTAGTATTTTCCTCATAAGAACGTCTATCTGGTGACCACTTTTATTAAAAGTAAATAACAGGTATAATTTTTTAAGTACCATTTTTTCTAATATATAAATCTCAGATACTATATTTAATAAAAAAACTTAACATTTCATGACCATTTACAGATGTACATAATTGAAATTCTTCTGTTTTGAATAGGGATTTAACAGGTATATTTGAACAAATGGGGCTGCCAAACATTTATGGACAAACAACCAGAAAAGTAAATATACAAGTGACAAGCAAGAAAAAAATTTTTTTCTGTCCAACTTGCAAAAATTAGGTATTTTTGTCAAGTTACAGAAGCTTCCCTTTTTTTCTGGTTTTTCGAGACAGGGTTTTTCTGTATATCCCTGGCTGTCCTTGAACTCACAGAGATCTGCCTGCCTCTGCCTCCTGAGTGCTGGGATTAAAGGTGTACACCACCATGCCCAGGGGAAGCTTCCATTTTTAAGGAACATGTTCTACCAAAAATAAAAGTTCCTCCTGTACAGGCCCCTGGGAGAGCAAACTCAGCAGCCTCACTGGGCTGTGGACCTGCTATATAGCACTGACTGGCAAGGCAGGATATGCTTACTGTACCATAGTGCCGACTGTCACAGGGCCACCAATTCCTTTCTGACCTGGTATTTTAAGCTTGGTCAAAGGACCATGACTAGAGAGGTCATAGGCCCTAGAGGGTAAGCTAATACTGCTGTCTAACTAACAGACATGCTGTGACCATCATAA
>CAJQZJ010001511.1:18195503-18331154 GCA_907164525.1 Lophiomys imhausi
AGAGGGTAAGCTAATACTGCTGTCTAACTAACAGACATGCTGTGACCTTCATACTGCTTTCTAAATACTTAGGTTTATGTGTAATACAAGTTTTATTTCTTTAAAAATATGGTTGTGTTAAATGAATGTATTTTTTTTGTTTTGGTCTTAAGTATGGAATGTGGAGTGCTTTGTCCACTGCTGAAGAACAGACTCATGAGCAGGACATGAAAAACATCTTGATGGAAGAGAGCATGATGTTTTGTCAGCCTGAAACTGCACGTGTTGGGGGCATGCTTTTGGCCAGCTGGAAAATATCCTTTGATAAACAGACTCCTTAGAGAGCGTGTGATCTTAGTCAATGGGAAAATACCTCATTGGGGTGGGGCATGGTGTTTGCCAACTGGAAAAACATCCTTGTGCAGATTTTGAGAGAGTATAACTAGAAGCCCCCAAAACAGAGAAGGGGCTTTTTGCTTAGCATTGCTTTGCATCACTGCTTTGCTTCTAAATACTCCAGACAACTCTTAAAGACTTGCTGCTGCCTTCACTACTGCCAATTACAGCCCAGGTTGGGCAGATATAGTGGCCCATCCTGGGCTGTAATTGGCAGTAGTGAAGGTGAGGGTGCAAAAGCCGCTGCTGCTTCTGCTATCCCTGCTGGTGCTCCCCTGAACTGCTGCTAGTTCATGCTGCTGCTGTGTTCCCATTGCTGTATTTCCTGGTTTTCTGTTTGGCTGTGTAAAAAGTAGCCCCAAGGACCTACGTCTAAAGAGGTCTACAACCCGTCTCTATTAATATTCTTTCTCCCTTACCTTGGGTCAGTGTTGGAAGGGAGGTAAAGGTATTAATATAAGGACAAATAATTTAAAAGTATCCCTACATTTATGCTCAGAGATCAGTGCTGCTATTAGTTTCAGTTAGAGAAGCTTTGGCTTACAGTGTAAGTGGTTATTGTGGAGACTAATAACTGGCCCAAATGCTGAGGATAAGTGACAATTAAATGCTTGGCCACAAATGGAATGTCTATAGCACCCAATTCAAGGCTCAGGGAACACCATGGAAGAGGAGGAATGAAGACTGTAAGAGCTGGAGGATAGGGAGGGTTATATGGAATACTGACTTGGGCCTTGACATGGCTGCTGTGTTCTTGGCCTCACAGTAGCTGTGATTACTTGTTCAGGAACTGCATAAGATTGGGCCTGTCAGCACCTTCAGGGATAGGGAAGGGTCCAGCAGACTACATGCCTTCCTTAAGAGTCACTGACAGTAGTTGCTGAAGCAGTATGGCCCATGCTCTTGAAATAACCATTAGTGCTTATGTGCACAACCCTAATTAAACTCATTGGGCCACCAAAACAAACATGCCAGGAAAAGGGAGACTGGCTGGAAAAAGGAAGTGAATCAATGGAAATGATTCCACAAAAAAAAAAAAAAAGCCAGACATCATGGTGGCTCACACCTTTGCACTTGAGAGGTGCATGCATGTGTGTGTGACTGTCTGCCACATGCATGAGCTGATCTAGGGAGGTATAAATGTACTAGAAGCAGACCAGTAGCACACTTTTGCTGACCCTGGTGACCTCGGTTCCTCTCCAGCATGCATACACCCCACTTTCAGGTGAACTATCCCAGGCTCCCCTGCTGTGGTCTCGGTCTTGTAAAGTCTGGAGAACTGTCCCCACAGACTCTGTGTGTGAACACTTGGTTCCCAGGCTGTGGTGCTGCTTGGGAGGTTATAGAACTGTTAGGAAGTGGAGCCTTGCTTGAAGAAGTACAATACTGGCTTTGAGGTTTTATGCCTGGATCCACTTCCTGCTTTTCTCTGTTTCCTGTGTGAGGACAATATATGATAAGCTGGCCTCCTGCTCCTGCACCATACCATTTCTGCCTGTTGTCATGTCTTCCCCACAATAATAAAGTCTATCCAAGAAGAATTTTTGCTCTTTTATTTTTTGTTTCCTTTTTCTTTTCTTTCTTCTTCTTCTTCTTCTTTTTTTTTTTTTTTTTGAGAGAGACAGAGTTTCTCTGAGTAGTCCTGGCTGTCCTGGAACTTGGTCTGTAGACCATGCTGGCCTCAGACTCAGAGATCCACCCGCCTCTACCTCCCAAGTGCTGGGATTAAAGGAGTGTACCACTACCTGTCCATCCATTTTTCTCCTTTTAAGTTGCTTTTTATAGGGGCACTCTTTCACAGAAACAAAAAAGTAACTAATACAGGTCTCCATCACCTCACTATATTCACAAGTCCCATTAAAAAAAAAAAGAGGTGATATTCTGGTATTATAATTTCAGGCAGGAAAAACTCATCAGTTTACTCAGCCCAACTGTTCCTACAAATTGACTATAGTGTAACTTGGAACTGTACATAGTGCCCGGAAAATGCAGAGTGGCCTCTGGCAGCATGTGGGCCTTCAGTGCTTCTGTTGTACTGTATATATGCTCTGCCTCTTGCTTTGAAGCTCTTTGCATTGGCATCTGCTGTCCTAAAGATGCTCTCTTGTCCTTAGGTTCACATTGACAGCAATCTACCCACAAAATGAAATACCAGTGTGGAAAAGACTGTCATCCAAAACTACTCTAAAGAATGAGTCTCAGCCGGGCGGTGGTGGCGCACACCTTTAATCCCAGCACTTGGGAGGCAGAGGCAGGCGGATCTTTGTGAGTTCAAGGCCAGCCTGGTCTACAAAGCGAGTCCAGGACAGCCAGAGATATTCAGAGAAACCCTGTCTCGAAAAAAAAAACCAAAAACCAAAAAAAAAAAAAGAATGAGTCTCCTGTATCTCGCGCCCACTAGCCAGCCCTCCGGTGATGCACTGCTTTTCTCTCTGGCAAGCAAAGCAGCTTGTACTGCGTGGCATTTGGCATGCCAACTGCATGTACATACTGTTCCTTACAGAAACATGTTTTCCTTTGTATTTTATATGTATGAAAATTGTATTGTATTGAGGGACTGTTAAGAAGATTCCCTGACACGCAGACAGATAGGGAGCACAAAGTCTAGATAATAAAGATGGTGAACGTCCTGAGGGCCCTGTCTATGGACTAGTCCTACAAGTTCAAGGCCAGACTATGATATCTTTACCCTGTAATGACTTAGTTTTCTTTAGTGAATTAGTAAGGGCGTTTGAAATGCAGACTCTTTTTTTTTTTTTTCAAGACAGGGTTTCTCTGTGTAGCCCTGGCTGTCCTGGACTCGCTTTGTAGACCAGGCTGGCCTTGAACTTGCAGAGATCCAGAAATGCAGACTCTTAAGGGGCATGGAGATCAGCCTGGTGCTTGGCAGCATATGGACCTTTTCAAAGCCCAGGAAACTGAAGGAGGGCTTCTCAATGCAACAAAACTTTGAAAGACTCTAGCTGAAACTTTCAGGTAATGAACACTGGCCAAGACTTGCAGCCAAGCAGGGGCAGAGAAAAGCCTCATTTTGAAGCCTGTGGACGGTGCCTGGCTAGGGGGCATGGCTGCAAAGCTACAGGTATGAGGGAACCACAGAAAGCGCCAGGTGGAGGGGTGTGGCAAAGGGCCACCAGAAACTACAAGAGGCCACAGGAACCATCAAAGACTTGAAAAGAGCCCAAGAGACTTTGAAAGACCTAGAGACCATGCCCTATTTAAGCCAGAGAGTCTCACATGAGTGAGGAGCCCTCACCGCCAAGAGAGATACAGATAGAGACAGAGACAGAGCTGGGGTGGGGGGTGGGGGGTGGATGCAAGAAAAGTGCAAAGCAAGGTATGCCATCTGCTAGCCCTTAGGCCACAACGGCCCTGAGGCAAATCAGCAGTCAGAAGCCTTGGCACATAAACTAAGAACTGCTGAGGAAACAGGAGACAGAGCCCCCATGGAGAAGAGAGACCGAGTCATGGAGCACATGATAGACTCTGAACTGTGTGAGGAGGAGCCAGCCCTGGAGAGAGATGGTTGAGCTGGAAAAGAGAAATAAATGTGAAGATGTACACCAGCTGCTTACATTGAGGTCTTGCGAACAGGAAAAGTCTCGGAAAGGGGCTCTAGTCATGAGCCAGCCCAAGAAAAGTCACAAGGATGACAGCAATGGGAGTAAAATGGCCTAAGGTACTTAGTAAATGAGTGAGGTACAATGAATACATGCTGTGAAGCTTCAGCAAACACACCCTGAGAGGACCTCACAAACAGGCAGGAGAGTAACTCCTGTCCTGAGAGGCTGTGGCAAGGCTTTGAAGTTGACTGAAGCTGGCCCCAAGTTGAACGGTCTGCACCAGCCAATGGGCGACACTAGGCCCCGACCCTGAGGAGAAAACCTCAAACTCAAGCTGAAAATAAAACTGTCAGGGCTCTGCTAGAGCCAGGCTGCTTAATGCCGCCTGAGGTGTGCCAACAGATAGAGGGCTGACCAAGTCGCCTAAAGAATGACCCACAGCTTGGTACCCTTTTCGAAGAGTTAGGGTTGGATTGTTGAGGCGTTCTTAAGTATTAGGTGTTTAAAGGAAGTCCTCCCTCCTACAGAGACCCTTACAAGCCGCAGCCCTCAAGGAGAAACTGGGCTTCAGCTTCACAAGTCTCCCTCGGCTTTTCTTGTGTACCTTGCTGACTGTGTTTTCTCACACCTTAACGCCTTTCTTTTAGCAGCTCCTGCTGTCTGCCGTGTCTAAGATCTGCCACTGTCCCTGCTGTTATCTATTGCATTTGAGATTTTTCCTGCCTTTTAATCTTTAACTGTCAGAGAAGATGAACCTGATCAAGACCCCTAGACACTACCAGGAACCTATCTCAAAAAGAAATTTAATATAACCTTTCAGTATAGTGAGTTCCAACCACCCCCACAGTTGGTGCACCTACACCTCAGTTTCAAATTCTGCCACTACCAAATCTATTTCTCCCCCACATTTCTGCAGAAGCCTCTGGCAACCTTTGATGGTGCCCCTGATGCAGCTAACTGAACTTTACTTTGGTGCCTTGCTCTACTTTTATTATTATTATTATTTGCACAAATATGATTTGTTTATATTTCTATCTCTGAAAACAACCTGTGAAATCCAAGCAGAAATTTAAAAATTGCCTTCACCAAACACCTTGCTTTAGTGTCTGTAAAGCTAAAACAAATGGCATAGTATTGGTTTAAAAATAATAAACTAGCTGTGTGTGGTGATGCACGCCTTTAATCCCAGCACTTGGGAGGCAGAGGCAGGCGGGTCTCTGTGAGTTCAAGGCCAGCCTGGTCTACAAAGTGAGTCCAGGACAGTCAAGGATACACAGAGAAAAACCCTGTCTTGAAAAAAAAAAAAAAGAATAAACCAAGAAATTCTAAGCCTGACAGGTAATCCTAAAAACCTCTGAGTAATTCTTTAAACTGCACATTTTATACATTTTTATGTATGGATAACTCACAATAAAAAAGAGATAAAAGAGGGGCTGAAGAGATGGCTCAGAAATTGGAAGCATTTGTTCCTGCAGAAGACCTGGATCCAGTTCCCAACACTCACATGGTGGCTCATAACTGTCTTTAACTCTAATTCCAGAGGATCTGATGCCCTCTTCTGGCCTACATGGACACCAACCACAAATGTGGTGTACAGACACACATGCATGCATGCATACAAAATAATCATACATATAAAATAAACAAATATATAAAAAGAAAGATGAAGAGAGCAAGTGAGAGAGAGGAAAGAGGGAGGAGAGGGACAGAGAGCGACCGAAGCGAGCGCCAGGCATGGTGACAAACACCTTTAATCCCAGTAGACAGATCTCTATTAATCATTCCAGGCCAGCCAGGCCCCACAGAAAGACCCTGCTGTAAAAAAACCCAGTACATATTGATTCTAAAGAAAATATAAGCAAAGTACCAGGACTAAGCAAAGTACCAGGACGAGTGACTGTTTCTAAAATCATGGCTGACAGGACACCCTGAGCTATATTCATGGTAACCATCTAAATATAAGATTAAACATATTTATTTTAAGTTTTTAACTAGTTTATTTTATATGTATGGGAGTTTTGCCATTCTTAGAAGCTTTCACTGAGCAAAGAGAGCAATCAACAGAAGTCAAAACCTTGGGCAACAAAAGAAACAAAAGCTCCCATATGCCCTCAAGATGCTTTGCCCATCTTGGATATGGCTCTCTAGCAGCTGCTGTAGCCAGTCACACACAAGTCTGCACAAAGATTTGCTTCTCTCTCAGGGGAAGAATGCTGTTTATATGGCAGACTGACTTTTAAGTTCCAAGCTGCCACCCTGCTGTGCAGATTACAACATTTACACCCCACCCAGCAATGCATCAGAGTTCCTGTCTCTCCTCTCCCTGCCAGCTCTCACTAAATCAACCTTTCAGCATCACATGCGGATGGTTTAGTTTGTATTTTCCTGAACACTAGTGAGGTTGAGCACAATTCCATGTACTTAACAAGGTATTCATGTGTCTCATTTGGTGAAGCCATGCCCAATTTTTAAAAACTGGGTTATTTTCTCCTAACCAAGAGTCACCTGCAGTTGCTACTCACTGGCAAAGGGAAAATGAGTTTTCTCCAATGGAGTCTCACTGAGTATTATCAACAGCTCTCCAGGCAGGTCCCAGGCCCCAAACACAAAATGAATGCCACTTTTGTTTTGTGGACTTTTTGTTTCACTTTGGCAATTTTTGTCTTTTTTAATTTGTTTGTTTTGTAGTTTTGTTTGTTGAGAGGGAGAACACAAAATTAAGTGGGTAGGATCTGGGAGGAGAAAAACAACCAAAATATATAAAAATTTTAAATAAAAATTATTCAGTTTTCAGAGTTCTTTATATATTCTGTACATATGTTATTCATATAAGTTATTCATTAAGCATGTGATTCTTAAGTATTCGCTCCCAGACTTTGTCTTCTTTTTTCATGACAAATATTAAGATCATCTTATATGTACTAATCAACAAAACAGATATAGCTACAGACAAATTCATCGGCTGAAAAAAGTCTCTTTATTAAAGAATGCAGAACACAACACAAAGGAAATTTAAGAGACAACGAGAACAAAACAAGACAGGTATCTAATGGAGATCCAAGAAAACAGGGAGGAAGATTAAATACCTGTAGAGAACTTTGCAGAATTATTAATAGATGCTAATCCTCAGAATCAGTAAGCTTGACACAGTCAAAATAAATTTACAGTCTCACTCAAAAATGGATTATTTATTCCTAATTTCATTAAGTCCCCAATGCCACTAAATGAAAGTAAAGAGATTTCTGACATCATATAATATTCAACACAAAGCAGGTCTAGGAGGTACATACAGCAATCATACAAAAGCAGCGAGGGACCAGATGGCATCTGAGAAAAGCCTAGGCCAGAAGTGACTCTGGATAAGCATCCCACTTACGGAGTTGTCGTGGGAACTTGTGATATGAATTGCTGGCAAGGGGATGAAATAACAGGCATGTATCTACACAAGGTGGACTAAGCAAAGGCTGTTTTAGAAGCAGGTAGACCCTGGCCTGACCCCATCTCCACGTAGTAGCTAATGTCTAGATTTTTTTCCCTAGACAATTGTTATCTGACAAGCACAACTGAGTCCTTGTTACCACATGAAAAATGAACACTGATTAATCACATTAGTAACTGCTTCCAAAAGTCAATCTTGAGATTTGTAGTCAATTGATCAAAAGTATCAGGGCAATTTAGGTGAAAGGATAGCATGTTTTTAACAAATGGTAAGACAATACAAAAAAAGTGAATTTGGATTTTGTACCTTTCACCACACACAAAAATTAACTCAAAGTAGATCATAGACCTAAATATGAGCTAAGCCTGTAACAGTTGGAAGAAAACAGAATCTACTAGCTTTGCAGCATGCTGGACATATATAAGTAAGACAGGAACTGGTGTTTTCAGCAAGGCTGGCTGAGTAAACAGGACAAAGGGCTTCTAGGACTCTACCGAACAACACATTTTACAGTGGACTTCTGTCCTTTCAAATAGTAAATCATACCTGTGAGCACTTCTATAGAATCAAAAAACCCCACACAGGACACCCAATAAAGAGTGAACTCAGTATCTTTATAGCACAGTCAAGCCACCACCTAGACCAGCCTGTCTTGTTGACTTGTAGCTTGTAGAGAACAGAACTCCAACCCTTGCTTGAGTAGATGCTACCGGGCATGACTCACAGTAGTTCAGTACACTGTCCTACTCCAACCCAAATGCCTTTTCTCCCTCCCAGCTGCTACTGGATCTGCTTTTTCTTGTCTCAGTTCACAGGCAGAGCACTTAATATGCAATTCTTTTATCCAGGACAGACACAGGGAGGAATATTTCTAACATCTTGTTAATTTACAAATGTGTAGAAAGTTCTTTACAAGGCAATGCATTACAGGATGAAAAGGCAGGTGTGTGCTATAAATACACTAAAACATCTTTGATCTGATGCTTTTAGCAGTTAGTACTGTAGACAGGATCTCAGACTTTCCTCTGATTATAAGCTCTTATAAAAGGTACAAACATACTTAAAAAAAGGTTTATTTATTTTATTTTATATGTCTGGCTGTTTTGTCTGCCTGTATATCTGTGCACCACATGAATGCAATTCCCTCAAAAGAGAGTGGTAGATCCCCTGGAACTGGAGTTACAGATGGTGTGAGCCTCCATGTAGGAACCTGGATACTCTAGAACAGCAGCCAGTGCTCTTAGCTTCTGAGCCATCGCTCCAGCCCCATAAACACATTTTTTTGTTGTTGTTGTTGTTTTTCAAGACAGGGTTTCTCTGTGTAACAGTACTGGCAGTCCTGGAACTCTGTAGGCCAGGCTGATCTTGAACTCACAGAGATTCACATGCGGTTGCTTTCCAAGTACTGGGATGAAAGGCATTCACCACCACACCTGGCCCATAAACACATTTTAAATTTTTGTTTCAGTTCTAAATTTTGTTGCTCTTAACATAAACAATTTTATCAAGGAAGAAAAGATCACAGACATATAAAAACTAGTCTTCTCCTTTATTACACATAGGAATATTGTCCTTCCGAGCTCCTCCACCTACCATTCATCTTACGTTACCATCCCTGAAGTTCAGATCATGGTAAATCTTACAACTCAAAAGAATTTTTAGAGTTGTTGAGATGTCTCAACAGGTAAGGATGCTTGCCACCAAGACTGACAACCTGAATTCAATCCCTGATATGGGGGGGAGCATAGAACTGACTCCCTAAGTTGTCCTCTGGCCTCTACATATCTTGTAGCACATACATGAACATGTAGGCTCATGTGCACATGCACACACACACATACACACATGTTAAAAAAATAAGATATTTTCAAAACTGTGCTATTAATTCTAACTTACTGTGGTATATGCCCATGTCCTGGAGGTTATGTTGCCTGGTATAAGAACAGTCACATAAGGACTGTCTTAGATCCCACCACATTTACACAATCACAAAATCTACAAGCATCCATCCATCCATCCATTTATTTTGAGACAGAATCTCACTATGTAGCCCAAGGTAGCTCTGAACTTTCCTATGTAGCCAAGGCTGACCTTGAACTCACAGCAGTCTTCCTTCTACTTCCCATACACTGCCTCATCTAGCTGTGTTCAGAGACCTTAGATTAAGAGATGCCAGGTGTAGTACAGGCCTGTAATCCCAGTGCTCAGGAGGTCAAGACAAGAGGATCAGGAGGTGATGGTCACCTTTGACCACGCAGAAAGTTTGAGGTAAGCCTGGGATACAGTGAGGCCTTGTCACAAACGTAGGGGAAGGATGAATGAGAGACAGGGACAAAGAGTCAGACAGACAGACACACACATGAGAGAGAGAGAGAGAGAGAGAGAGAGACTGATTTCCTGGAGCGAGAGACAGACAGACTGATTTCCCGAAACAGTTAAGAGCTCTCTGCACAACTCCTCCATATTTAAACTGAAAAAAAAAAAAAAGTTAGATGAGGATGTGTGAAATGATCTTTAGAGACTGGAGTGTAAGGAAGAGGAATGCCCAACCTTAACACCAGCATTTCTCTGAGTGGTACAAGGAATATGACATTGAAACCAAATAGAAAAAAATACGGTGCTGGGAGGAGATGGCTTGACAGGTAAAGCACTTGCCACAAAGGGTGGGGACCTGAGTTTGAACCCTCAGAACCCACATACAAAAGCTAGCCTACATAGAGCACAGCTGAGATACCATGGGTTCCTCCAGGGAGATGAGAGGCAGGGATTTGAGACTCTTAGGAAGCTGGCAGGCCTGCTAGTCTGGAGTGTGCAGCAGTGAACAACAAAAGGTACAAGGTAAGGACCAACACCTGCAGCTGTCTTCTGACCTGTACTCACACAAACAAGCACTTATATGTACATGAGCACACACCATATACTTACACACACAAACACAAATATTTCTTAATAAGGTAAACTAGAAATCATGATCTATAAGTCTGTGGTAGTTTGAATGAGTATGCTCCCTACCTTCTCAGGCTCATTTATTTGAATGCTTGGTCCCTAGCTGGTGAAAGTTTTGGGAAGGATAAGGAAGTGTGGTCTTGTTAGAGGAGGTGTGGCCTTGTTAGAGAAGGTGTGCAACTGGGGGTGGCCTTTAGAGTTTCAAAAGCCATTGCTAGGCCCAGTCTCACTTCTCTGCTTCCAAACTGTGGATCAGGATACAAGCTCTTAGCTAATGCTCCAGCTCCATGTCTGCCTGCCTGCCTGCTACCATGCTCCCTACCATGATGAAGATGAATTCAACCTTTGAACATGTAAGCAAGCCCTCAAATACTTTTCTATATGTTGTCTCGTCACAGCAACAGAAAAGTAACTAAGACAGGCTCCATGGTGACTATAAAACTTAACAAAACTATTGTTAATTGGGTTAATGGGAAATTATTAATTTCCTCACCACTTCTCTTTTCTTTCTCCTCTCTGTCTCTATCTCAGGCAGGGTCTCTATATGAAGACCACGCTGGCCTCAAACTCAGAGATCTACCTGTTTCTGCCTCTTCTCAACAGCTGGATTTAAAGGAGTGTATGACCATGCCTGGCTTCTCTCTCTCAAGTCAGGGTCTGCTCTATCTACCCCTGGGCTGTACTCACAATAGTCAAGGGTAACCTTGAACTAAGAACCCTCCTGTCTTTAACTCTAATGGCAGCACTTTTGGTTTGTGAGGTGGTGGATATGAGCCCAAGACTTCATACATGCTAGGAAAATACTCTAGCAACTCAACTACAGTCCAGAACACTCTATAGACAAAGTATAAAACAGTAATTAAGCTGAGTGGTGGTGGCCCACCTTTAATCCCAGCACTTGGGAGGAAGTGGCAGGCAGATCTCTGTGAGTTCAAGGCTATCCTGGAACAAAGAGAGTTCCAAGATAGCCAGGGCTCCAAGAAGAAACCCTGTCTCAAAAAAACAAAAAACATGGGGCTGGAGAGATAGCTCAGAGGTTAAGAGCACTGACTACTCTTCCAGAAGTCCTAGTTCAATTTCCAGCAACCATATGGTGGCTCACAACCATCCATAATGAGATCTGATGTCCTCTTCTGGCCTGCAGGCATAACTGTATACATAATAAATAAATAAATCTTGAAAACAAACAAAAAAGATAATTAATTAGAACCAGATAAAACTATATAAATACTGTCAATTGTGACTAAGTTATATACTACTTAAAATTTAGAAAGAGGGAAGACAGAGGAAAGGGTAGGAGGCGATTATCCTTTTTTTAATGTTTATTTATTACTTCAAGTTACATCTCCATCACAGTGCCCTCTTTCAACCCATCCCGGTCCTACCTCCCCCTCCTCTCCCTCCACTCCTACTCCTCCAGGAGTGGAATGTCCCTACGTATCAGTCCCCGCCCACCATTTCAGCAGTCATATGAGGCTAAGAGCTAGTATCTTTCTTTTACAAATATGGAGGTCCCGCGATTCAAAAGAAATTCAAAGAAGCAGAGACTTGGGGCTGCTTATCAATTAAAGGCACTTGTTGTTCTTGCAGAAGACCTGAGTTTGAATCCCAGCACTCACATGACAGCTAACAATTGTCTGAAACTTCAGTTTCAGGGGATCCAAAGCCCTCTTCTGGCTTCCATGGGCACTGGTCATGCATATATATACATATAGACATACATACAATCACGCAGGCAAATCACACACACACACACACACACACACACACACACATATATACACATACACACATATAAAATAAAGTCTTAAGAGGAGGAGGTGGTGGCAGTGGTAATTGAGATTAGGTCTTTCTTATTCAAAAGTTCAAAATCCAACACATTTTAGAGATCTAACCTTACTTTTGGGTTAGGAATATTAAATGAATCAAGCCTATGCAAGTATTTCCAATTTGAAAAACTATGAAATCTAAAACACTCTGAGTAAGCGACCCTCAACCTGTACATTCACAGAGGTAAAACAACAAAAACCGCACTCCAGTAACAAGTTGGGAAGTTGAAAGGCAAATGTAGCCAGTGTGCAAGTCACGAAGTCAGTGTGTAAGCCACGCAGCCAGGCACAGCCTATCTCCCTTCAGACTCCACATTCTTACCAGCATCTAACAAGGCCATACACTTGTCTAGGGTTAAATGTAGTTAGTTTCAGAGTGAAAAAGAAATAAACTAATCCTTTAAATCCCTAAAATTATTTGAAAAAGTTATAACTAAAATTTCCAAAAGAAGATCACAGCAGGGCGGTGGTGGCGCACGCCTTTAATCCCAGCACTTGGGAGGCAGAGGCAGGCGGATCTTTGCGAGTTCGAGGCCAGCCTGGTCTACAAAGCGAGTCCAGGACAGCCAGAGCTGTTAAACAGAGAAACCCTGTCTCGAAAAAACCAAAAAAAAAAAAGAAGATCACGTTGAAATCTTCCCTGTCTCCTTGTCCCTTTCCATGCACTTCAGTATTCCTAAAAAGGACGTCTTCCATTTCCCCTCCACTGAACAGGCTGCTCTCCACTGTTGGAGCCCTTCTCTCACTGAGCACTCAGCCATGTTCACTCTCCACCTCCTCTGCTCTTCAGTCTCAACACTAATCAGAGCACCAGCACTGAAGAGAGGAAGCCAGCCTGTGTGTCCAGTTGTCTCAGGGCTGGCATGGCAGACACAGGCAGACCCAGTGTTTGCTGACCAGTCTGAAAGTTCCAGGCGAGTTAGAGGATGCATGTCATAAAACAAGAGAGATAACACTGCAGCTGTCCTCTGACCTTTACAGGCTTATGAACACAGTACATCTGCACTCACACATACCAAAAAGAAATTCATTTTAGCTCACATGACTTACCCCATTTTCAGGGCGCTTTTCTCCAGGTACATTTACTACATTTCTCTGAGTTCTCTGCTCTTGGGTCTGACGGCCACCTACAGAGATGAGAGGACAAAGCGCACTGTGATAGCTCATCCACACTGTTAACTGGGCCTACAAACACCATGAAAATACACCTGTGTCTGCCCACAAGGGGGGTTTCCAGAAAGGTTTAACTAAGGCGGGACGACAGGGAAGAATGTGTGTAGCCCGGGCCATGGCCATGGCTTCTGGATTGAATCAAAACGAGGAAAAGAGCTAGCACCAACATTCACGCTCTGCTTCCTGAGCAAGAGCAATGCCTCACTCCTGTCAGAACAGCTCTCCTACCATGCCCCTTCCACCATGACGGACAGATGTCTTCTTAAACTGTGAGCCAAAAGAAACTTTTTCAGCTATCTTTTCTAGAGTTTGTTTTTGTTGTTTGAGACAGGATCTTACTATATCTCCCTGGCTGGTAGAGACCTCTCTATGTAAACCAGGCTGGCCTTGAACTCACAGAGATCCACCTGCCTCTGCCTCCTGAGTGCTGGGATTAAAGGCATGCACCACCACACCCAGTCTTTTCTAGATTTTTTTTTTTTTTTTTGGTTTTTCGAGACAGGGTTTCTCTGAATATCTCTGGCTGTCCTGGACTCGCTTATGTAGACCAGGCTGGCCTCGAACTCACAAAGATCCGCCTGCCTCTGCCTCCCAAGTGCTGGGATTAAAGGCGTGCGCCACCACCGCCCGGCTATTTTCTAGATTTTTAAATTTACATTTTTGAGAGTTTTATGCATGAGTACTGAACTTAATTATTTCCAGATTTTAAAAAAAATTATTACCATCATTATTATTATTGTTTTTTGAGACAAAGTCTTGCTATATAACCTTAGCTGGCCTGGAACTTGCTATGTAGACTCATAGAGAGAGAGATCCGACTATCTCTCTCTGCCTTTGCTTTCTAAGTGCTAGGATTTGAAGTATGTGGAATCACACTCTTTATTTTTTTTTATTTTTTTATTTTTTGGTTTTTTCGAGACAGGGTTTCTCTGAATATCTCTGGCTGTCCTGGACTCACTTTGTAGACCAGGCTGGCCTCGAACTCGCAAAGATCCGCCTGCCTCTGCCTCCCAAGTGCTGGGATTAAAGGCGTGCGCCACCACTGCCCGGCTTCACACTCTTTATTTTTAATTGTATGTATAAGTGTCTGTGTGTGGGTTTATGCATATGAGGGCCGTACTCATGAAGGCCATAAGCACGTGCACCTGCTCACAGAGACCAGAGCAGTTTCTAGTGGTTGTGAGTCACCTGATCTTTGTGCTGGAAATCGAACTCAGGTCCTCTGGAAGAGCAAGCAATTTTAACTGTTGAGTAATTTCTTTGACTCTCAGTTATTTTTTCACAGTAATGAGAAAAATAACAAATACAACCACCAACCCTTCAATTTTTTCATTTATTTGCATATTTATTGAGCATTAGTGTAAAATACCAGGCCAAGAAATATAAGACTTGGTACAGTTAAAAATGTTTTGCAGCCGGGCGTGGTGGCACACGCCTTTAATCCCAGCACTCGGGAGGCAGAGGCAGGTGGATCTCTGTGAGTTCAAGGCCAGCCTGGTCTACAAAGTGAGTCTAGGACAGTCAAGGATACACAGAGAAATCCTGTCTCAAAAACAAACAAACAAACAAACACACAAATGTTTTGCAATCAGTCTTTTCATGTGTTGTTTCTTGCATTTTAATTATACACACACACCTCCCCTCTCTCTCAGGCATGAAATTTATAGTCAAGCATGAAATTGATTTGTTATGAAAAGTGTTTTAACTGGGGGCTGGAGTTATGAACACTGGTTGTTCTTCTGGACATCTTGGGTTCAATTCCCCAACACTTACATGGTGGCTCAAAGCTCTCTGTAACTACAAGTTCAAGGGGATCTGATACTCTTCTGCTTCAGAAAGCACTAGGCAAGTATGTGGTACACAGACATATATGCAGGTAATATACCCATACACATAAACTAAAAAATAAACTTAAAAATTAACAGTGTGTTTTAAGTGCCAGGCATGGTGGTACCTGCCTTTAATTCCAATACTCAGAGGCAGAGGCAGGCAGATCTATGAGTTCAAGGCTAGGCTGGTCTACATATTGAGTCTGAGGCCAGCCAAGGCTACAGAGAGAAACCCTGTCTCAAAAAATAAAAAACAAAAACACACAAAAAAAGAAAGAAGAAATATGATTTTACAGCAAATACTAACTCAGCAAGCAGGAACATTTCCCTTTAATATAAAATACAAATAAACCAGGGCAACCAGGCATGGTGGCACATGCCTTTAATCCCAGCACTTGGAGGTCAGCCTGGTCTACAGAGAGGTTCTAGTACAGTCAAGGGCCAAAAGAGAAAACCTGTTTCAATGAATGAATGAATGAATATATAAAGGAGGGTAACTTGTAGTAACAGAATCCTTTATGAAATTATCTCCTTTTGAGTTTATTTTATAATTAATAAAAATATTTTATTTTTTATTCATCCATAATCACTTTTTTTTTTTTTTGGTTTTTCGAGACAGAGTTTCTTTGTATAACAGAGCCTGGCTGTTCTGGACTCGCTTTGTAGACCAGGTCCGCCTGCCTCTGCTTCCCAAGTGCTGGGATTAAAAGCATGCACCACCACACCAGGCTCATAATCATAATTAGCAACTGTTAAATAATAAAAGTCTCTGAACTCTATAGTGTTTATGTATCAAGAAAAAAATTCCCTTCGAGGCCAGCCTGGTCTACAAAGTGAGTCCAGGACAGCCAGGCTGTTACACAGAGAAACTCTGTCTCGAAAAACAAACAAACAAAAAAATTCATTTGAAACAGATTTACAGTTTCATCCAGCCCCTTCCTGTCCTGTAGCCATTCTGTTCCCTTATGCCTACATTAACAAGTCCAGCTTTTCACATGTCTTTTCAAGGCTTCACACACGTACAAGCATGTGTACCAATACAGTCACCCTTGTCTGAGTCACACAAAAGGCAGTACTAGTATGGTATGCATACTGTTTGGCACCATGCTTCCTCTACATTTTCAGGCCAGGGCACAGGGTTCTTCAGTATTTAGAGCTGCAGAGCACTTTACCATGTGGACACCTATAGTTCATAGTCCCACTCACATAGCAGTTTATAGTGTTCCTATCAGGAGTGCCTAAGGAGTCACACTGCACGTACCTCCTTTTGTATAGGTTCAGAACAGCTTGAATGTAGAACTTCTACAGGAAGACTGTTGGGTTGAAAGGCCTTGTACGTTTTTTTTTTTTTTAAGATTTATTCATTTTGCTGGGTGGTGGTGGCACACATCCCAGTACTTGGGAGGCAGAGGCAGGTAGGTCTGAGTTGGAGGCCAACCTGGTGAGTGAGTTCTAGGACAGCCAAGGTTAGAGAAATCCTGTCTTGAAAAATCAAAAAAGAAAAAAGATTTATTCATTTTATGTGTATTTCCCAGCATGTATGTATGTATGTATGCCATATACATGCTTCATGCCCAAGGAGGTCAGAAGAAGGTATCAGATTCCCTTGAACTGAAGTTAGAGATGGTTGTGAACCACCATGTGGGTGCTCAGAATCAAAAGCAGGTCTTCTGCAAGAGCAGCCAGTGTTCTTAACTGGAGAGTCATCTCTTTCTGACCCAGCTTTGTGCTTTTATGTATCCATGTGTACGCATGCATGTGTAAAAGTTGCTTTTTATTCTTCAGAGGTATCTGTTGTCTTCAAGACTCACTACCTCTATCTGCTAACCTAGGCCTAGTCCTGGAAGCTTCTAGCCTCCATACAATCAAATCTAGACCTAGAATGTAGGTTTCTAAATTCTTGATGGCTGGTTTAACTCAGCTGTTCTGGCTCAAACTCCTCTCCAAGATGACTGATTCAATCCGGCTTCTCTCTCAGCCTCTGACTGAATTGCTCTTCTTGGCCTCGAACTAACTCCAGCAATCTGTTCTCATCTTCTGGCTCCTTCTCATTCTCTGGCTCATCTGTCTTCACCTGTGTCTAGCTTGTTCTCTCTTTAACCCGTCTCTGTAAAATTGCCTCCCCTCTCCCTCACTCTCTGTGCTGCTCCCTTAAGTAGCTTCCCTTTCCCCTCTCTTCTCATGAGAGTTGGGCATATTGTATTCTGTCAAATCTTCCTCTGATTTGTCACTTTGTCTGCCACTCAATTAGGTATCACTTTCAAACATGGGTGCTTCTTTCTACAAACTAACTTTACCTTCTGTTACAGAAAAGTTTTATTTAAAACAGTTATTTATTAATAATTAACAAACACCTATATCCTATAACCTACAATACTTAATACCTATAACCTAATACATAAGAACACTTACTACCTAAGAACACTTAACCAATCCTATTTTAACCCTTTTGAAAGGATATTAAGAGGCTGGGCGGTGGTGGCGCACGCCTTTAATCCCAGCACTTGGGAGGCAGAGGCAGGCGGATCTCTGTGAGTTCAAGGCCAGCCTGGTCTACAAAGAGAGTCCAGGACAGCCAGAGCTGTTATACAGAGAAACCTTGTCTCACAAAAAAAGAAAGAAAGAAAGAAAGAAAGGATATTAAGATTCTCTAACGCAGGTCTATGAGGCACCTTGGTTAGCAGTCAGTCTTCTACCTGTGGGCACCCCTTATGGTAATTAGCAGTCTAGCTCTGGCAGTCATGGCAGGAGTCCTATTTTCGGTTTGGCTTAGCTTCCTCCAGGCCTAGCTTTGCAGGTTCGTGTGGTCAGTTTATTTCAACCGCTAGCTTGTGGCCGGCTTATGAAGCCAGCCTGTTTTAACCCCTAAACTTGAGGTCAGCTTCCTCAGCTCATGCACACACCACGGCCTCGAAAGTCCACCTGCCTCGGTCACTCTCCAGCACTCTCGGGGGGCCCCTGGATGGACGTCTTTAGTGTCCAGTTCTGAAGAACTCTCTCTCAGCAGGGTCTATGCCATGCCTTTTCTGCCAGGCTTCTTAGGCTGGCTTGTGGCAAAAGTCTCTTTCTCAGACTCTGCCTCTCAGTTTATTGGCAATTCTCAGTTTACTTGCCAAGGTTTCTGACCGTTGATTTGCCTCAGGCTATTGCAGCCTGAAGGCTGCCAAATAGGATACCTTGCTTCACTTCTCCTGTGTGCACCTAGTCTTCTTGGTCCATGGGGACAAGAGAGAGAGAGATCTGTGTGGAGCTCCCTGGATTATTAGGGCATCATCTCACAATCCTTGGCTGTCTCAAAGGCTCACAAGCTGTCTCTCAATATTTAGTGGTCCCCAAGGCTTCTCACAGAAACTGACGTCATCCAAGGCTTCTCAGTCATGCCCCTTCAACAAGGCACTGTCCATGCTTCTCACAGAGCCATGGCCTCAGCTGGGCTATGCCCATCCCAGCCCCAAGTCCTCTAGCATCTAAGCAATGCCAAGCTCCTTCTTTATGTGCTACCAGGTGCCAGGCCGATCTGCTTGCCTCTCTTAAGAGTTCAGAAGTACTCCCATAATTCACTAAAGAAAATTAATTCCCATTACAGCCTTCAGTGTCTGAGAGTAAAGGTGAGTATGAAGGGTGTGCCTGTATTCCAGCCAGAGTAGCCATGTTGCTGGATTAAAATCCCTCTACATGTATGCATGTATATATGTATGTGTTTTGAGACTTTCTCATTCATTCACTTACTTATTCATAGACAGGGTCTCTTGTTTTTCTACCATTTTTTTTCTTATAAATTTCTAAGACTTCTTACATGGAAATGAAAATATATCCATCCATGTGAGTTATTCATGTTGTCAGGATGCTTACTGCCATCGGTTTTTCTTTTCTTTTTGTTGTTTGCTTTTGGGTTTTTGGTTTGGTTTGGTTTGGTTTTCAAGACAGGGTTTCTCTTGTATAACAGCCCTGGCTGTCCTGGAACTCACTCTGTAGACCAGGCTGGCCTCAAACTCACAGAGATCCGCCTGCCTCTACCTCCAGAGTGCTGGGATTAAAGGCATGAGCCATACATCTGGCTGCTTGTTTGCTTGTTTGTTTTTAAGACAGAGACTCACTATGTAGCCTTGGCTGGCCTGGAGCTCAGAGATCCGCAAAGATTCCATTTTGTATTAGGTTTGACTTAGAGCTGACCTCCAGTTCCAGCAAAATAACAAAATGTACCTGACATTGCATTCCAGGGGTGTTCCCTAGTCATCACCAGACAGCTCACTCTGAGAAAGCACCCAAAAATTCTAAATAAACTTTCTGATGGTCAAGTTGACCAATAATGGTATGGCAACAACAAGCCAATTAGGGACACACAGGTTTGTCTGTCCAAATGTCATCCAATACTATGCTAGAAAGCTGTTTCTCTGTCTAAGTCTGTATATAAACCCTGTGGTTTCTGGGCTCAGGGCTCTCAACTTGAACCACTGTGTTGGTGAGCTCTGGGAGTCCATGCTCTGAGCTTGAATAAACAACCATCATGCATTTACATCAAGAGATGGCTCCTGAGTGGTTTCTGGGGTCTCAAGAACCAGGCAGAACAACTGCTGAAATTAAAGGTGTATACCACCATGCCTGGCCTTTTGTTTTAAATAGCACACTTACAGGACTTGTCTTTTACAATTTGATGTAACACTGAGAAAGGCCTGGTCCATTCTAAAACTAGAAACATTTCTCATAACCTTTTCCTTTATTATTTTAAGGTTTTTTTTGTTTGTTTGTTTTTGTTTTTCAAGATACGGTTTCTCTGTGTAATGCTGGCTGTCCTGGAATCACTTTGTAGACCAGGCTAGCCTTGAACTCACAGAGATCCACTGGCTTCTGTCACCTGAGAGCTGGGATTAAAGACGTGTGCCACCATCACCGGCTTATTTCAAGGTTCTATTTTAAATTTTGCATATCTGACCTATGTGGTATTTATTAGGATTAATCCCTTCACACACTGCATGTTTATACATCATATTTGAACACATCATCTTACCAACTTGGTGTCCTGAAAGGAAGCAAGAGCTGGTGCCTACGGGCTGTGACATACTCACGTCCGCAATAAGCAAAGGGCGAAGGCACATAGAGTACACAGTCTCTCTCCCAACAATTTTGAGTAAAGGAAGAAAATGTGTGAATAAATTTTTCTAAAATTAACTAGCATGATAAAAGTTAACAAGTGAGTAAAGAAGAAAGCATTATCTACCTTGTTCATTGCTCTCAGTTGGAGAGTCCTCATGTCGAAGAAAAAATTTCACTTCCTCCCTGCGAGGCCCCCACTTTTGCAGGTGGTCATACATCATGTGGTCATAGGGTATGGGGCGCTCTAGGAGAAAGACTACAGTTTATTCCAGTAACAAAGACAGAGTTACCAAAGTGCGCTCTCTCTCTCTCTCTCTCTCTCTCTCTCACACACACACACACACACACACACACACACACACGCTAGAATTCAAGAACATTACAAATATTTTACTTAAAAATTTTTTTTGAAAGTTTTTTCAAGACAGGGTTTCTCTGTGTAGCCCTGGCTGTCCTGGACTCACTCTGTAGACCAGGCTAGCCTTGAACTCACAAAGATCCGCCTGCCTCTGCCTCCCAAGAGCTGGGATGAAAGACGTGTGCTGCCACACCTGGCTACCATATTTTACTTTAGTGAACAAAAGTAGAATGAATGAGAAATGAAAGACAATGAGGAAACATACAAACACAATAAAACATATATCGAAGTAAATTTCCAGGGTCCAATAGGGAACAATGAACTTGACTGTAGCCTCTCTTTTCAGAACCCCTGTGTTCTTCAGTGATGATGCTTCTAGGTCTTACCATATAGGCCTTAAGCACTGTAATTTATTCCTCTGCAGTTCAGTTTTTTTCTTTTGTACTGAGGACTGAACTCAAGGCCTCACATGTTCTAGGCAAGCACTCTAGCATTGAGCTTGCATTTATACGGCCTAGATTTTCCGCTTCACACACACCTATTACTCTTTTCACAAGATTTTTTTTTATGTGCATGTGTCTATGTCTGTGGGTATGTATGTGCAGGTGTATTCAGGTGCCCATGGAGGTCCAAAAAAGGGCATGGGATCCTCTAGTGCTGGAGTTAAAAGGAAGTTATGAGCAACCTAACATAGGTTAGGAACTGTACTCTGGTCCTCTGCAAAAGCAGCAATCATTCTTAACCCTGAGCAATCTCTCCAGTTCCCATATCATATCTCTTAAAAATGTTTTATTTTGAACTATTAAGAAGATGGGCACATGCCATGTCTGTAATCCCATCATTTGGGAAGCAGAGGCAGGAGGATGGAATGTTTGAAGCCAGTATCAGGTCAGCCTTGGCTACCTAGTGAGATACTATCTCAAAAATTTTTTATTTCACACTAGTAGAAAAATTGCCAAGACAGTATTATATATACCTTTACCCGAGTCTCCCTAATGTAGAGTTGTCAAAGCCAACCAGTTTACACTGGCAAACCACTGCTATATTACAGGCTTTATTTGGATTTCTTCAGCTTGTCACTAATGCCCCCTTTCTGTCCCAGGATCTCACCCATGAAAGCATATTTAATCATTGTAACTCCCTGGTCTCCTCTGGCCTGTAACAGTTTCTCAGTCCTTGTTTTTATGACTATGACAATTCTGAGAATTGGACAGGTATCTTGCAGGATGATCCTAATTTGGGTTTGTCTGATGTTCTCACAGGTTACATGTTTGGAGGAAGACTAAGGTGTACATCTCTTTTTTCTCTTGGTTCTAACAGGTGTGCACTTCTACAGTCAGAGCCCAACGTGAGCTTTACTGAAGGCTTTCAAAAGGGGTCATTTATTTAATAGGAAGAAACTCATTCTACTCAACTGGTAATTAAATGTAACATTGATCTTTAATTTTCTTTTTTAAAATTTTATTTATTTTTATTTTATACGCATTGGTGCTTACTTGCATATTTATCTGTGCAAGGATGTTGGATCACCAGGAACTGGAATCACAGACAGCTGTGAGCTCTCAAGTGGGTGCTGGGAACTGAACCTGGATCCTCTGGAAGGGCAGTCAATGAGTGCTCTTAACTGCTGAGCCATCTCACCAGCCCATAGCACTGATCAGTCTCACTTGGACCAAGTGCATTCTCCTCTTTTTTTTGTTTTTTGGTTTTTTGAGACAGGGTTTCTCTGTGTAGCTCTGATTGTCCAGGACTCACTTTGTAGACCAGGCTGGCCTTGAACTCACGGAGATCTGCCTGCCTCTGCCTCCCAAGTGCTGGAATTAAAGGTGCGCACCATCACGCCCCAGCGCATTCTCCTCTTTCAACAGACTCACAAGAGGACATCACTCAAAGTGAGTCACAACTTTTCAACTTGCTGTTGAAATGGATTAACTGACATTTTATCTAGGATTTTTTTCATCATGTTCAAAATAAGGGGGGCTGTAGCTGTAGCTCAGTTGGAAGAATGTTTGCCTAGCTTGTGGAAAGCCCTGGGTCTGTCCCTACACTTCATAAGTAGCACATATCTGAGATTCCAACACTAAGGGAAAGGGAGGAGGAGCAGAAGTTCAAGGTCATTCTCTGGTACACAGGGAATTTGAACCTTATCTGGGCTACAAGAGACACTGCCTCAAAACACTCAAGCTAAGATTAGCCTACACTTTCCTTGTACTCTTGCTCAGTTTTGTTGTAGAAATTATACTTATCTCATAAAATGACTTAAGTGGTCATCTCTTTACCGATTTGACTGTTCTTATATCAAATGGGGATGATTCATTCTTTGAAAGTATCAAAGAGAAAATTCCAGGGACATAGGAAGGGAAAGAAGCCTCTCACCCCAGAGTCTGGCTGAACACACACCCCCACCAGTTAAGAGGCAAGAACTGCAGTACAATGAACTTCTGCTGTGAAGAGTGCTCACATAGGAATGGTATTTTTCCATATACTTTATGTTAAAACAGCAGCGAATCAGTTTAAGACCTGAATGTATATGACTCTGGGAAGGGTCTCATTCCTCTTTGGACATTTTCTGGGAATGTCAAGATTATTAGCCTTGTTTACATCAAAGGTAGCCATTCTTGCTGGGTGGTGGTGCACATCTTTAATCCCATCACCTTTATTATTATTATTTCTTCTTCTTATCATCACCATCATTATTATTTTGGTTTTGGAGACAGTGTGTACCTTTGTAGTTCAGGTTCCCTTGACCCCATGATCCTCTGCTTCAATCTTCTAAGTACTGGGATTACTGATGTGTAGACACCAATCCAGGCTTTAATTTAAATTGTTTATTTTTTATTTTTTAAATATTACTTTTATTTTATGTTCAGGTATCTTTACCTGCATATATGTATATGCACTACTACATGTGTATCATAGTCAAAAGAGGATGTCGGATCCACTGAACCCGGAATTATAGAGACTGTGTGTGTGTTGGGAACCAAACCTGTGTCCTCTTGAGAAAAGGTAGGTGTTTCACTGGGCCATCACTCTAGCCCCGAATTACTTATTTTTTAAATAAAGTTATTCTAAGTATCCCTTTGAGCTACAACACAATGCAGATGATAACTTTTTTTTTGAACCATTTCACAGTAGTTGTTATCCACATGTAGGCAAGCTCTGCCTTACTTACCCAATACCAATGGATACCAATGGTATAGAAGCTATGGTCCTATCTTGAATAAAATAAATCTATGTGTGCTTAGCCCAAGTTCAACTCAGAATTAAGAATATCAAAAAACAAAACAAAAGAAAAGAATATCAAAAAACAAGTACAAGTTGAACATTAAAAAAGTAAATTTCACACCACATTTTTTGTTTCAAAAGCAGCATGTTTATATACACAGGTCCAAAAAAAATTTTTCTAAAATGTTTGCAGTGGTCTTTTTAAACTATAAAGCCTAAAGGCTGGAGAGATAGCTCAGTGGTTAAGAGCACTTGCTGTTCTTGCAGAAACACAATTCAGTTCCTAGCCTCTGCATGGTACTCATAACCATCTGAAACACCACTTTTAGGGGATGAGATGCCCTCTTCTGACGTCTATGGGCACTAGGCACACACACACTGCTTTCTACCACAGATAACCAGGGGTGCACATATATACATGAAGGCAAAACACTCATACATATAAAATAAAAATAAATGCATCTAAAAATTAAACTGTAAGGCCTATATATCCTCAGTCACATCCCTTGGCTTTACATATAACTAAATCATAGGTCATATTTTTATTCATATTGCTTTGGCTTCAAAGATGGTACTTTCTTGTTGTAGCCTTACAAAGCAGAGCAGGTAAACACTATGAGACTATGAAACTCCCTATCAAAACATGTGCAGTGCTTCAGTATATGAGATCTCAGAAAGAAGATAATACCCATATTCTAACCAAAGGAATTATTATATGAATTTGACTATGAGGAGACGGACTGCAAACTGAAGAGCACGATGAAATAACTAGCCTATGTGCATGTGTGGCGGCCAGAGGACAATGTGGATGACATCCCCAATAATTCTTCACTTTCAGAAAGCGTCTCTCACTGAATCTGGACTCACCATTTTAGCTAGACTGGTTAGCAACGAGACCCTGGGATTCTCCTGCCTCTCTTTAGCCAGTGAGTCAGCTCCACAGCCCTGTCAATGATAACTCAATAAAGCTGTCAAAAAATATATATTTGGGGCTTGAAGGGTGGCTTGGTAGTTAAGAGCCACTTAAAAGATATACTGCTTTTATCCCCTATACTACAGTTGCTTTTCTTTACTCAACTCCTCTCTACCACAGATAACGGGAGGGGGGGGTGTCACAGAAATGTTTGCAGTTGAGTATACTGAGCTGTGTGCGGCCACTGCATAGCCTAACATACCACTTCCCCTCCAGACTTCAGCCAGGTGGCAACCGCCCTCTCCAGGTTCCTTGCAGAATTCTACGACATCTCGACAGGTGGTTTCTGGAGTTATAGGAACTTCTGTTAAAATCTGTTCATTGTTGCTCAAGAACACGGTTAATATCATCTGTGAGAGAAAAGATTAAAACCATGATTTAGATTCCTCAAATAAAGAGCTTACTATTTTTAACTGTTTATGTTAGCAAACACAGTTACAGGGCTGGAGAGATGGCTCAGTAGTTAGAGCATTTGTTGTTCTTGTATAGCACCCACATGCTTACAACTGTCTATAAATTTCAGATCCAGGGATTCAATGCACTCTTCTGACCTCTGTAGGTAGCAGATATATGTGTGATACACGGATATACATATAAGAACAATCATACATATCAAATAAAAATTTTAAATCTAAAACAAAAATCACATTGTAGGCTGTTGAGGTGGCTGCAGAGCCCAATGACCTAAGCTCAATCCTGAGTGTGATATGGGGACCACATGGTGGAAGAACAGAATCCCCAAAACAGTCCTATGACCTCCAAATATGCACACCAAGGCATACACACCCACACCAACATCTCTCTCCTAATACTAAACAAACAAACAAACAAATAAATAAATAAAAAACCCATAACACAAAGATATCAGTGGGACAAGATGACATCTCATAATCAGACCCATTTCAAAGGAAAAAATTTTAAATGACACAGTGCTTCAAAACCAAGTAGGGAAAAAGGTTACATTATTAAGTGAATGTTTCCCATTTGAAAAAAAAAACTGGACTCATTTTCTGTGTCAGGATTGGAAAAAGCTGCTTCTAGATCAAATATTTTCTTTTATTTTTTAAATTAATATTTATTTTTATGTGTACAAATTCTTTTCTTGCATGAATGCATGTGCACCACAGGCATGCCTGGTACCTGCAGAAGTCACAAGAGGGCTTCCCTGGTACTCAGTTACGGATGGCTGTGAGGCACCATGTTAGTGTGTGGAATCAACCCAGATCCTCTTGCAAGTATTCTTAACTACTAAGTAAGTCATCTCTCTAGCCCAGACCATAGATATAACTCATAAAACCATAAAAATTCTAGATAAACAAGAAAGAAAAACATTCTAGAACAAAACCTAAGTAAATATGTTATATCTATGTAGTTCAGAAGCCCTTTCTAATTAATAATTAAAAAACCAGAATTATAAGATTGATTATTCAAGCACATCAAAAATAAGAATTTTATAAAGCAATGACAAAAATGCGGAAATATTTACAGCTCACATTACAAATAAATGGCTAATCTGAATTTATAAAGAGTCCCTAAAAATTACTAACAACACATTAAAAATCCAAAAAAATGATTCCCAGAAATAAACTAAAGCATCATTAGCAAAAGAAAAATGGCCTTAATTACAAAAATACATCATGATACATTTGAAAAAGGAAAGACTGATCTATTTTCTTTTTAATTTAAAAAATATGGTTCAGTTACTTTAAGACCTTAAGACATAATATTGGAAATAAAATTTAATTTTTAATTTATATACATTACAGGATTATAGAGAGTTGTGAGCTGCCACGTAGGTGCTGAGAATTGAACACAGGTCCTCCAGAAGAGCAGTCAGTGTTCTTTTTTTTTTAAGATTTATTTATTTAGTATACCTGCAGGCCAGAAGAGGGACCAGATTTCATTGTGGATGGTTATAAGCCACCATATGGCTGCTGGGAATTGAACTCAGGACCTCTGGAAGAGCAGTCAGTGCTCTTACCCTCTGAGCCATCTCTCCAGCCCCCCAGAAATAATTTTTAAAAAACAATACTCTTTGGGTACAACTTGAACCAAAAATTTCCTTTAATTCAGTAGTTTTCACCCCTCCTAACATTACAACTCCTTAATTGTTCCTCATGTTACAGTGTCCCCGGACCACAAAATTATTAATTTGGGGGGGGAGTTGGAGACAGGGTTTCTCTGTGTTAACACCTCTGGCTGTCCAAGAACTCCTTAGTAGACCAAGCTGACCTCGAACTCACAGAGATCTACCTGCCTCTGTCTCTCAAGTACTGAGATTAAAGGTGCAGCACCACGGCCAGCAATAAAATTATTTTGTTGCTACTTTGTAACTGGATTTTGCTGTTATAAATCATAATATAAATATCTGATAACAGGATATCTGATATGCAATCCCTAAAGGGGTCACAACGCACAAGTTGAGAACTGCTGCCCAGAAAGCATTCCAAAATTTTTTCATTAATCTTTCATCAAAGATTAGAAACAAAGAGGGCCAGGCATGGTAGTGCACATCTTTAATCCTAGTCATCTGGAGGCAGAGGCATGTGAACCTCTGTGAGTTTGAAGTCAGCCCATTTTCAGGCCAGTCAGGGCTACATTGTAAAACTGTCTCAAAATCAAAACCCAAGGCCTATGGGCAACAGAATGCACTAGAAGGGAAACACAGGAGGATTCCTAAAGCTCACTAGCCAATCAGTCTAGCAAATTAGCCTAACCCCAGATTCAATGAAAGACCCTGCCTCAAAAAATAAGAAGAGCAATGGAAGAAGATACTGACGTCGACTTCTGGTCTGCATAAACATGCATACACATGTGTGCTTTCATAAACAAACATGTTCAAACATACATACCCTTCAAAAAGTAGGAACTGGCCTGGGAAGATGGATCAGTCTATAAAATGTTTGCCTTGTGAAACCAAGGACTTGAATTTGATACCCAGAATCTACACAAAATAATCAGGGCACGATAGCATGCTTATACTCCTAGCACTGAAGAGGTGATGACTCCTGGAACTCTGGGGCTTGCTAGCCAAACATCAGACAGTGTTTCAAAAACCAAGGTGGGCCAGGTGTGGTGGTGCATGCCTTTAATCCCAGTACTCACTCTGAAGACAGAGGCAAAAGTATTTGTAAGAGTTCTGGGCCTACCAGGGGGGCACGGGGAAATTCTGCCTCAGAAAAAAAACAAAAACTTAAAAATCGGATGGCACCTCAAGAACACCCTCTGGACCCCCTCCCCACACACATGTGTACTCAAAAACATGAACACATACATACACAGGCATATGAGCATGCACACATACACACAGAGGCATGTGAACCCATACCCATGAACATACATGTGCACAGACACAAAAACAGGAGCATATCTATAATTAAGACAGGTACTAACAAGTGTTAACAAGGATGTGGAGAGACAGGAATCCTGTACATTCATCGTGGAAATGTACAATGGTGTAGCCATTCTGAACAACAATGCAGTAGTTTCTTAGTTTCTTACAATATGAAGCACAGACTAACCATACAATCCAGCAATACCACATCTCACTGTCCACTGGAAGGAGTAACATCTGTCCACACAAAGCATTCTATAAAAATGTTCATGGCAGTTTTGTTCGTTCATAATAGCCAAAGAAGAAAAACTCAAATGTCTACCAGCTGACTATCAATAAAGAAATGTGGCTTACCATGCAACAGACTATTCACAGATGACTTCTGAATACATTATACAAGTTAAAGAGGCTAGGAACCAAAAACAAAAAAAAAAACAAAAACAAAAACAAAGCACTGCACATAGTATATGATCTTGTTTACATCCACAACAGTCAAATTTGTTGAGGTGAAAAGATGGCTGCCTGGTAGTTGGGACTGAACAGTGGCAGAAATGTTCTAAAATTATTATAGATTGTAGTGATGGTTCCACAGAATAGTACATTAGCTGAAGATTACTGAATTGTTCACTTAAAATAGGCTTGCTTATTGCTTATTTATTTATTTGTTTATTTATTTATTTATTTACTTTTGAGACAGGGTTTTTTTCTCTGTGTATCCCTGGCTGTCCTGGACTCACTTCATAGACCATGCTGGCCTCGAACTCACAGAGATGCACTTTGTCTCTGCTGGAATTAAAGGCTACCATATCTGGCTTAAAATAGGCAAAGTTTACGGTATACAAATGTATGTACTTCAGAAGTTGGTTTTGGAAAGCGGAATCTGTAAGACTGCTGGAAAGGGTAAACGACTGTGATGTAGCACAAACCCTTGAATGAGATGCTCAAGCCCTCTCCTTAGCTGTGTGCTGATTTTGCTGGCACTGTTGGGAAGGGCTTTCCTTTATTTCTGGTTCTCAAGCCTCAGCAGGAGGTCAGTAGACTCTGGGAATACTCCTGTCTGGGCATGGCTCTGACTCTGTTCCAACAAAGCTTTAGGTCCCTCCTACTTCCATTTCCTATTGTAAAAGGAATTGTGGAATAGCACAGATGTGACATGGTAGAAGACAATAAAAATATGCTAAATTGTAATAACTTACTGAGTAGGTAACAAGTAAGGGAACTCATAGAAACCATGAAAAGGATCCATCGAGGTGGATGGATCAAAAAGATCCTTAGCTTTTGTCTGACGTGTTGCAACTTTGTGTATGGACTTAAAACCTCAGAAGTGTAGGCTGGAGAGATGGCTCAGCAGTTAAGAGCACTTGTTGCTCTAGCAGAGGACCTAGGTTGAATTCCTAGCATCCACATGGCATTTAACAACAGTCTATAATTCCAGTTCCAGTATATCTGACATCCGCTACTGGTCTCTAAAGCCTCCTGTATACACATGGCACACAACACATACATACAAGCAGGGGAAAATAATCATATATAAAAAATAAATAAATCTTAAGAGAGAAAAAAGAGACTAACAAAAAACCTAGTCTCTGGGCACATCACCATTGTTACTACTGGAGCCCATGCCAACACCTCTGCTCAAGCTTAGATCTTTGCAAAGCAGCCCAGCAGGGCCCTGCCGCACTCTCGGCCTGCAGATGCGCTCCTTTCTCTGCATGCACACTGCTCTGACACTGGGTCATGCTCTTCATGCCCCTATTCCACTCGCATTGGCCTTCTCACTCTTGCAACAAGCAGAGTTGCCTGTGCATTTGCTTTGGTTAACACTCTACTCAGTTGCTCATAGCTGTGACAGCCTCGTCTCTCAGCACTTGTCACAGCAGCTCTCCCTAACCAACTTGGCTAAAGGAGCTCCACTCTCTTGCCTGTCTCTTACCCGACTCAGGGAGCTTTTCAATTGCTTATTCCCTGTTTCCTGAGAGCAGGGTTCCTAGTCAGTCTTCAGCTGTGTCATTAGTACCTGGATCAGCACCATCCACCAAGTATGGACTACATAAATTCCCCAATTGTATGACTTTTTGTAGAACTTTTGAATCCTAAGTTAGTCCGCATAACTGAAGAAAAGTGTTCATGTGGAAGTCGGAAGCCATGATTAATACAGGAACTTAATTCTTGGCAGATTCCCTCATACCAGACATTTGGATCCCCCTAGCCAAACTCCCTCCTCCCACAAGGTGGCGCTGCAAGGCAATGGAAAACAATCCCACATTTGGAGAAAAATAGCTGAACAGGAGATAAGTCAGACATGGTGATGGACTCATGAAGTTGAGGCAGAAGGATCAGGAGTTCAAGGCTGGGCCCAGCTACATAAAGAACTTGAGTCCAGCATAGGCTACATGAGCCCCATTTCAATTTTTTAAAAAGATATAATTGGAAACTGATCATGTTTCAAAGGAAGAGATAGCCTTAATAGAGTGATGAAATATTTTTAAAATAAATAAAAGCTTAAGCCTGAAAGATATATTTCACCTGTTAAGACGACAGGTGCATTTAAACACTTAAGTGGCACCTAGTCTGTTAAAGGGCTCTAACATTATGTCCTCAACAGCCCTATTACTAAGTTAAAATCACTGTTTTTAATTTGATTTCAGAACTGAACATTAAAAATATATTCCATACCAGGTATGTTGGTGCACACCTGTTATCCTGGCACTTGGGTATAAGTGTAGGAGGATCAAAGTTCAAGGTCATCCTTAGCTACTTAGTGAGTTTGAAGGCACTCTAGGCTACATGATTTTATATATATATATAATTTATATATACAAACATTCTACCTTATAAAAATTTCACCTTGCCAATCTGAACTGCAAAAACCTGGATACATTATACCCGAGAATACAACATTACTAGCTTTCCTTTACCTTGGTCCCCTAGTTCCTTTCATATTTAAAGCACACCACTTGAGAATCCTCTAAAACCTGGTAGGAACGTCAATCTCGAGTACACAGCTTTCCATAAGGCCTACATGGACCTGGACTTGAGACAAAAACTTAGTGATATTTGAGACTATAAGGGGCATATACAGTCTGGCACTCTTCAATCACTTTACTGCATCATCCATCTAAATATTACAGAAGCAGAACCTGGATAGGCTGTCACAGAGCTGGGCAATCAGCATATCAGGAACAATGTGCTTTTTTGGTGAAAACATTCGCACTCGTGTATATTGTGCTTCACTCATATTGTCCCCATTATCTTATTCTGTCCTCCACTCACCTGCTGTCCCCACCTCCAAAATATCCCCCACCCCATTTTCATCACTCACACACACACAGTGTACACATATAAATCTAGATTTTGCATGAAAAAAACGTTCATTGTCTTTCCTATTCTCCTCTTCTATTCTCCTCTGACTGTCATTTCCTTTTAACAAAACAATGTAAAGCAGCATTAAGAAATGAAAAGAACAGCCGGTCGGTGGTGGCGCACGCCTTTAATCCCAGCACTTGGGAGGCAGAGGCAGGCGGATCTTTGTGAGTTCGAGGCCAGCCTGGTCTACAAAGCGAGTCCAGGACAGCCAGAGATATTCAGAGAAACCCTGTCTCGAAACACCAAAAAAAAAAAAAAAAAAAAAAAGAAATGAAAAGAAGCCAGGAAATGGGTGCACACCTTTAATCCCAGCACTCAGGAGGCAGAGGCAGGATCTCTGTGAGTTAGAGGCCAGCCTGGTCTACAGAGTTCTAGGACAGCCAGAGATACACAGAGAAACCCTATCTCAAACAAATAATAAAAATAAACAGAGGGCTGGAGAGATTGCTCACTGGTTAAAGGGCACTTGTTGCTCTTTTAGAGGACCCCGGCTCAATTCCTAGCATCTACATAAGGTGGCTCACAACCCCCTATTACTCCAGTTTCAAGGGATCTAATGCCTTCTTTTTCTGGCTTCTATGGACACCTGCACTCATGTGGCATATATTCACACAAACAAATATATATATATAAATAAAAAATAAAACTTGCTGAGCAGTGGTGGCACACACCTTTAATCCCAGACTCAGGATTAAGTGCAGAGGCAGACAGATCTCTGAATTTGAGGCCAGTCTGGTCTATAGAGCAAGCTCCAGGACAGCCAGGGCTACATAGAGAAACCCTGTCTTAAAAATAACAATAACAACAACAACAAATCTTAAGAAGAAAATTAAAAGTCAGGTCTCAGACTGAGAAGATATCTGCAAAGTGTATAGGCAATAAAGGACTTGATCATAAAACACAAAAATTTCTTAAAATTTCAGTATGGAACAACACACTTTTTCAAAGGGGCAAATGATGTGAACAAACATCTGAGCAAAACCAACATACAAATGTCTTATATGCATATGTAAAAATGCTCGTCATCACAAGTCATGGCACATTATCAGAACAATTAGACACACCTGTCAGAACAGCCAAAGCCAAAACACTGCCAGTCAAAGCCTAACACTAAATCCCCACAGTCCTATCAACTCTGCATCACCATTTCATGTAAGGCCATGGAGCTAAAGGTACTCAGCAGTAGGCAATGCTACAGGCACTTTGGAAGACAGTAATCATTTTTTATAAAACAAAACAGGGATCACATCTGTAATTCCAGCAGTTGGGAGACTGATAATGCAGGAGGAATGTTACAAGTTCAAGACTAGCCTGGACTTCACAGTTAAGTTCCAGGCCATCTAGGCACAGTGTCTCAAAACCCCTTCCTCAAAAACAAAAAAAACCTTTACCATTCCATATGGCAAGCATTAATGTTCGTGATATTCACTCAAACCAACTGAAAAGTTATTTCCACACAAATGCTTATAACAGTTCTCAGAACTGCCAAAATTTGGAAACAACCAAGATGTCTTTTAGCAGATGAATGCATCAGCAAACTGTGACACATTCAGATAATGGAATACTACTCAGCAATAAAAGGATGTGTGCCATCAAGCCACAAAATGACAAGGAGGACTCCTAACTATAAATTGCTACGTGAAACTGATCTGAAAGGCTCGTACATACTGTAGGATTCCAACTGTATGAGATTCTGGAAAAGCAAAACAAAAGAGCCAAGACTGGCTACAGGGCTGGGAAAGGGAGAACTGACTGCAGGGGCTTTTAGGGCAGCAAAGCTATTCAGAATGACACTAGAAGTATGGACACATTACACATTTGTCAAACCACACAGAACTGTACACCACCAAGAGTACAACCTCCAAGGACCTCAGTCAACCAAAATGTATCATCACTGGTCCATCATTGTAACAAATGGATCACAGATTTATAAATGGTTGAATAACATCTAATGTACTTAGAACTCCAGATTATTACCTGAACAGAAAAAAAATGGAGTGACTGTTATAGCACAAACAACCCTTAGAAAGACAGCAAATAAATTCAGACACAGAAAGTCACAAATTGTTGGTGCACTCCTTTAATCCCAGCACTTAGGAGGCAGAGGCAGGCAGATCTCTGAGTTGGAGGCCAGCCTGGTCTACATAGTGAGTTTCAGGACAGTCAGGACTACACAGAGAAACTGTGTCATGAAAAACTAAAAAAACCAGCCGGGCGGTGGTGGCGCACACCTTTAATCCCAGCACTTGGGAGGCAGAGGCAGGCGGATCACTGTGAGTTCGAGGCCAGCCTGGTCTACAAAGTGAGTCCAGGACAGCCAAGGATACACAGAGAAACCCTGTCTCGAAAAAAACCAAAAAAAAAAAAAAAACTAAAAAAACCAAAAAACAAAAAGTCACTTTTGGGCTTCAAACCTGGGACAAGCAGCTGAGGTGCCTTTTCAACCAAAGCAGACCAGACCTCTAGGTTCTCCCAGCATGCCCCAGTCCCTACCTGTTACAAGGCATCCACCCTCGGCTGAACTTTAGGCTCTTCATTATATAATTCCAACATTTTGGTCTGTCCCCTCCACCACTTTCTTCCTTTTCTTCCTTCCCTTCTTCTCTCTTCTCCTCCCTTCTCCCTCCTCCTCCTCCTCTTTCTCTCTCTCTCTTTCTGTCCCTGCATGCACATGCCCCCCACCCCCCTTCCCATGGCAACTTCCCTGGCCCCTTGCCTTGGGGCTAGTGAACCTGCCCAAGAGTTGCATCCGATAAACTTCCCTTTATATACTCTAATCAGGCTTGAATCAATTTGCTGGCAGAGAATGCCCTAATAAAAATAATTCAGTCACAAAATGAATAATTCTATTCATACGAAATGCCTGGAACAAACCAACCCATGAAGACAGGAAGCAGACTAGTGTTTGCCAGGAGCTGCAGGGAATAAGAAACAGCAAGTGACATTTGATAAAAACATGGTCTCTTTGGAGAGATGAAGATACTAAACAATTAGATAGTAGTAATGATTGTACAACTGTGAATATTTTTTAAAGCCCTGAACTATATACATTTTGAAAAGATGAATTTTATGGCATGTAATTATATATTATTAAAACATACCTAGTTGTACCAATTCAATCTATCAATAAAATATTGTTTCTTAATGAAGCAGCTTAAACTATTATAGTTTAAGCTGTATATAGTATAGCAAGGTAACACAGGCCCATGGTCCCAATGATCAGAAGACTAAAGCAGGAGACTTTTGAGTTTGAGGCCAGTCTGGGCTACATAGCTAGACTTTTTCTCAAACAACAAATTCTATTATTTACTTCTTTGTATATATTCTCTTCCTTTCTGGTAATATAAATTTATAGTAACACAAATCCTATTTTGTCATGCCTGTAAACACAAAATTTCACTATTAATCCTTTTGCTAGTATGAAAATAAGGCTTAAAACAGAGACAATTAATTAAGCTAAGGATGTAGCTCAGAGGTAGAATACATGCTTGACAGGCATGAAGGCCTATGACTAGAAAAAAATTTACCAAAATAGTGACTTTAAATAACTTTACAGAATCAGGTGTATACCTACAACACCATCAGAGCACAATTTCCAAAGGAAAAGTAAAGCCAAAAATACCTCCTCCCTCATTTTACAAGAGACTGTTAACTGTCTTTTAGGTGTACACTGGTTCCTGAAAGCCATTAACACTTTGAATTTGCTTTATAAAGGTGTGAGCTATTGTTTTTAAATGTACCTCATCACAAGAAAGCAAGCCATTGTGCAGTGTGGAGCACAAGAGCCAGTTCCTGCAGATTGTCTGTTCACAGGGAAAGTGCCTCAGCAGATGACCTGGAGGCACCATGACAGAAACGAGATAAGACACCTCCTGAAACAAGACAGAGGCACTGCTGCCATAGAGTGGTATGGGTAGAGTCTCACCTAATTAGGTGTGCTCAGAGGGGCAGCAGGGTTGGCAAATTTCAATAGCAACTATGAATAGGATCGTGAAAACGAAGACTCAACACAAATTTACCAGGTTCATTTGTAAAGTTTGTTATACTAAAAGAAAAGGAGGCTGGAGAGATGGCTCAGTAGTTTAAGAACACTGGCTGCTCTTCCAGAGGATCTGGGTTGGATTCCCAACACCTACATGGTTGCTCACAACAACCAGTAACTCCAGGGGATCCGATGCCCTCTTCTGGCTTCCTCTGGCACACGGTACACCAACTTACATGTAGGCAAAACACCCATACAAATAAAATAGTAAAAAAATAAAAATTTTTTAAATCTCAAGAAAATCAAAAAGCAGAGGAGCAGGAAGATGGGTGGCTTAGGCCTGGTTATCAACTCTAAAAAGTAAAACCTGAGCTGGGCAGTGGTGGCACATGCCTTTCATCCCATCACTCGGGAGGTAGAGGCAGATGGATCTCTGAGCTTGAGGTCAGCCTGGTCTACAGAGCTAGTTCCAGGGCACCTAGGGCCACACAGAGAAACCTAGTCCTAGAAAACTCAAAACTAACCAACCAAAAACCTCAAAGGACTTTTTCCACTTATTAGCATAAGAACCATTATTATTATTTTAGTGCTAACTGAGGAGGCAGGCCTTCTTTTCTCTAACTGTGCTACAACATTTAACTCTCCCAATAACCTGTGGGCCAGGTTCTGGGAAGATTCATTCTACAGGCAGGCCAGACTCTGTCCAAAGTCACAAGAGCAGAGAGTAGGAGCTAACTCAGAGTTGGCTTCACAGCACACACTGCTGCTGGAGTAGTTCTGAAACAACATGAGCATGGATTCAGGATCACTTCAAAACTAGACAAGTTCTTAATTTCCATGATGCTGCACACTGAGTTTGACATAGAAGTTATCAGACAGGAATATAACACCAAGCTTCTGGAAATGAAATAACTCTCGTCATACACAAAATGTGCACGTAACTTTGAAAAAAATTTAAAGTATGACTATACAGAGCCAATGAGTAGAGAGGCACTGTAAAACTGAGTGCACTCAACAGCCAGGCTGCTTCAGAGAAACTCCCTACCGAAGAACAGACATGAGAGTAAAGCCTTTAGTGTCTTCGAATCTGGGAAGTGCTGAGGACTAAACTCAGGACTTTACACATGCTAGGCAAGCAAGCCCTCTACCACTATGTCTCCAGTGTTTTAAATATTAAGTCAATGTCTCACTAAGCTGTCTAGTCTGGCTTTGAACTTGCTCTGTAGCCTTGAACTTGTACTCCTGCCTCAGGCTCCCAAGTTGCTGGGAACACAGGCTTGTGCCCATCAAAGCAAGTGTACAGATCTGATCTGAGTCCTGAGGTCCGAGTCTGAAGTCCCATGTATAACTGGGCATGGTGGTGTATGCTTTCAATCCCACACTCAGGAAACAGAGGTAAGCAGATTTCTACAAGTTCAAGAGAAATTCATGTACAGTCTGTGGAATTTTATCCCCATTCCTTTTAAAAAGAAAATTCTGTATTCCAACTTAGTAAAACACACAGCTACATGTGTGTTTTCATATTATTACATGGCTATAATTTTTGTTCTTCCAAACATGTTGTATCATGAATGGTTAGCTGCTGGATACTGGTAGTCAAGCAGCCCTACTTTTTCACAAAGGAGAAAAATAAGTATTTTTCTCAGTGCCTGCCAAACACACATGCATTTGGTCCTCACTGCAATCCTGGTGACATCGACGAGATGCCTTCACAGTCAATTCACCCCCTCTGCTCTGGGACACAGCTCCCAGACATCATGCTTTATTTTATGTGGTACATTCCTCTTGCCACTGCTCAAAAAAAACTGTTCTTTGTACCACAAATATCCTGAGTACCTACTATGTGCTGAGGACTGCTCTGATGAATTACATAAGGCTCTGGCCCTTAGGCAGTTGTGTCACGGTGATGGAAGGACGGACACAGTAAGACATGCAGTATAGCAGATGGTGGCGTGCATTATGGGAAAACATACAGCAAGTAAAAGTGATGGGCAATGGGGTGCTTTCAGTATTAAAGGTGGTGGTTAGAGAAAACCTCAAAACCCAGGCGTGGTGGTGTGTGCCTATAACCCCAATATTCAGGAGACAGAGGCAGGAGAAGGGGTTCAAAGCCAGCCTGGGCTACTTAAGACCCTGTCCCCCACCAAAACAGAATGCCTCCCTGAAGAAGGTGACAGAGTAAGCCCTGACAACAGTCTGAAAGAAGAACATGCAACGGGAAAAGTGTAATGGTCTGAGGCAGAATGAAGGCCAGGCAAGAATGAGACTCCCTAAGGAGGTCAGCTTTGCAGGAGCAGAAAACTAAGAAGACAGGAGGAGGAGATGAACAGCAAGACATACGCCAGGCTTTTTTCTAACAGGCTGATGGGAACCAGGAAGGACACTAAGAGCAGGTCATTTTGATCGACATTTCCCAGCTCGTTCCAGCTACTTTGCTGAGAACAGAGTCATGCAGAACAAGCACAGATACACTCACCCCTTAATAGTGGACTAGTGTAAGAATCCAGGACAGAGGCCAGAGCTGCAGCAAGAAAAGGGAGCTCTGACAGCCTTGCTAACGGTGTGCATGTGGATCCAAGAAAAGAGGGGCACACCATACAGAGAGAGCCTCAGTACCCCTGCTACCAACGCTCCCAAAACTGTCCCTTTCTTCCCCCAGCTGAACACCAAGCTATTTGGCTTTCCATCCAAAGTTCTTCCAGGAAATCTATTAACCATTATTTATCTATTACTGTGTGTATATATGATGTGTGTGGGGTGGTACTTGAGTGTGTGTGTAGGTCAGAAGACAACTTTGTGGAGTTGTATCAAGTGATTTCCCCGATGAGTTACTTTGCTGTTCAGCAGGTAAAGGTGCTTGCCACCAAGCCTGAGGGCTCGAGTTCCGTCCCCAGGACCTAGACAGTAGGAGAGAACTGATGCCTTCACGTTGTCTTTGACAAACACATACATGGTAAAGCACTTTAAAATGTGCACATATGTTACACACACAAGGAGAATAACTAAATTTAAAATGATCTCTTTACAAACAGAAATCTCAGTATATTTTTACAAAGGTTCTTTTTTTTTTAAATCTATTTTTATTTTATGTACATTGGTATTTTGACTGCATGTATGTCTGTGTGAGGGTGTCAGATCTCCTGGAACAGGAGTTACAGACAGTCGTGAGCTGCCATGTGGGTGCTGGGAGTTGAACCCGGGTTCTCTGAAAGAGCAGTCAGTTTTCTTAACCACTGAGCCATCTCTCCAGCCCCCTTACAAAGGTTCTTATGCTCACTACAGGCACCACAGCTCATTGTAACAGCTCAACCAGCTGCATTGGTTCCATCAAAGCCAACTGCTTCCAGGCTCTGACTGGCCCTGTACCCACCAGCACTATAGAGCTTAACAATGAGGGAACGCAGTGGAAGAGAGGGCAGCAAACCCTGCTTCAGCCCAAGAAGGGGCAGACCAGAGAAGCAAGCATGGCTTGCAACTGTAAAAGCTCCCCCCACCACCTGCAAGGTGAAGTCGCTCCTCTGTTGGATAACCACAGAGAAGTCCAGCAGCACGTGGTGAAAAGCTCAGCTAAAGGGGAAAGCGAGACTGATGGCAGACAACCTTTTTCTTTGTCTTATCTTGTTCTGAATAGTTTTGTCTCTTCTGATCTCAAAAATAGTTCATGTGTTATTATTGGCTCAGTACTCAGGATGTCCTCATAAGGATCCATACTCCAACACAAAAATAAAAGGTAGCATTCATTCTAGTCCATTAAAAGAAAAGCACACATTTTAAGCTACAAATTTGAGACTATAGTTATCTACATGCTTCAATTTCTTAAAACTAATGTTTTTGAGTATAAAAAAAAAAACCAACTTGAGTTAGTGATCAAGTAAGTGATTATTTCCTTCTTAATCCTTTCAAAGAGGTTCAATTAAACAAATAAATATTCTGAGAATTTAAATTGAAACACTTACAAAAGCCATCAAATTTCAAAGCCAGATTAGCAAATATCTAACCAACAACATCCTTTCCTCAGTTTATACATGAGGGAACAGAAAGCAGCCCAGAGATCAATAAACTTTTCAGTAATAAACCAAGACTGTAGTCTAGGTGTTCTGATTCTCAGCACAGCAGCTTTTTCCTTTCTACATTTAGAGACTTCAAGTACTTAACTTGTGCCAAAGTCTATGTAATATCTAGCACAAAGTCTGACATATAACACCACGTCAAGATGAGCCTGGTGGCATACACTTGAATCTCTGCACTAGGGAGGCAGAGGCAGGTCTCAGAGTTCCAGGCTACCCAGGGTTACATAGTGAACCTGCATACATAAAATAAGACAGAAAGAGAGAGAAAGAGAAAGGAAAAAAGGGGGTGGGTGGAGAAGTGGTTAAGAACACTGCTCTTCCAGAAGACCTAGCTTTGATTCCCAGCACCCATATGGCAGTTCACAACTGTCTGTAACTCCAGCTCTGAAGGAACTGGCACCTCTTCTGGTCTCCAGCCATTACATGCATGTGGCGCACAGACACATCTGCAAGCAAAATACCCTTCACATAAAAATAATTTTAAGAAGCTAAAGGCCACCCTGGGCTACCCAGCAAGATCCCCAGTCCATGCCTCTCCCACAGCATTCTCTCAACGGATCCACCCTTTAATTTCTGTACCTAACAACAACTTTGGGCACTAAAATAGTTAGACGTTCCCCTGCCAGTCCTTTAAAAGTCTGAACTGAAGTTTAAGCTGGGCTGGGGAAGGGCTCAGCTGGTAAAAGAGCATACTACACAAGCCTGATGACTTGAGTTTGAGCCCCAAATATCACAGTGAAAAGAAGTAATTGTTCTCCGATCTCTACATTCCTACACTCTCATACACATAATAAAATAATTTTAAAAATTAACTGTCTCCCAGCCTTCCTTCCTTAATGTGAAGGGAACAAGGCTCTATTTATCACGTGCCGGAAAACAAGGCAGATCACACAGGTCATGTCAGTCCTTTCTAAAGGGAAATACAGGCTTGAGAGGCTTGCTGCCCACTTTGGAATAGACTCTAAACCTAGGCATGGCTCCACAAAGCCTATAATATGACACTGTTCATGGCAGGCATAGCTCCCAAGTATCTTTAAAAAAATTTTAAGTTTTTTTAATATATATAAATGTTTTGCCTGCATGTATATGTACTTCGTGCATGACTGCTGGCCAAAGAGGTAAAAAAGGGGGAGGGGCTCCACAGGAGTTACAAATGGTTGTGAGTCACCAGTTTGGCACTCTGCAAGAGTAGCACGTGCTCTCAACTCCAGAGCCATCTCTCCAGCCCCTAAAAATCTTTTCTTTTCTTTCTTTTTTCGTTTTTCAAGACAGGGTTTCTCTGTATATCCTTGGCTGTTGGCTGTCCTGGACTCACTTTGTAGACCAGGCTGGCCTTGAATTCACAGAGATCGGTCTCCCTCTGCCTCCCGAGTGCTGGGATTAAAGGCGTGTGCCACCACGCCTGGCCATTACAGACAGCTGTGAACTGCCATATGGTGCTGGGATTTGAACCCGGGTCCTTTGGAAGAACAGCCAGTGCTCTTAATCACTAAGCCATCTCTCCAGCCCCCTAAAAATCTTTTAAGACAGGCACAATTTGGCAGGTCACTCACCCTACCTCTCCAAGGTAAAAATGGGCACTGTTGTTCTCCAAGAGAATGGAGTAGGAGGGATAGCAGGAGAAAGAAGAGGCCTGTTCTTGTGTGCTTGGAACGCTCATCTGAGCTCAGGTTGGCATCTGACCTACTTCACATGAAAGCAGCTAAGGCTCGTAGACTCTAGACCCCACCTGATAACCAAGACCCTACACTTGAGGAATCAGCTGTCTAGGAAACTCCTCACCCAACAGCCATTTCTGCTGTCAAGGAGTCTCCCACTCCAGCTACCATCCCCAGCAATAACCTGTACTAGTACTGCTCCAGTGGTTTCCTGGGTGTCACATCTGCTGAGCACTGTCCACACAGAAAATTTCAGTCCAGGGAGAAAGGTTTCCTTTTCTTTTCAAGTGGCCAGCTGTGACAGTATATACTTACAATCCAACACTCAAGAGGCTAAGGTAAGTGATCATGGATTTGAGCCCTACCTGAGTTACACTCAAGAAAATGTTTCAAAACAAAGGCTGAGGTTAGCTCAGTAGTAGAATAGTTAGTTGCCTGACATGTACAAGACCCTGTGTTCAATCTCCAGATGCACAAATAAGTATGTAAATGATAAATCAATAATGAAAAGCATTAATTTTTTTTTTTCGAAACAGGGTTTCTCTGTATAACAGCTCTGGCTGTCCTAGACTCACTTTGTAGACCAGGCTGGCCTCGAACTCACAGAGATCCGCCTACCTCTGCCTCCCAAGTGCTGGGATTAAAGGCGTGCACCACCAACGCCCGGCAAAAAGCATTAATTTTTAAATGACAACACATAACTTTTGAAAGTAGCAAACAACAGATGAAATGAAGTTTGACTTACACTTAACAGCCAGTATATATTTTTTCATACCTTTTCTGCACCACAAAAATGTTCTTTTTATTTTAATAACAAGGGCACAGTAAGTAGAATGTTTAATATTTACCTAATGATAAATTTGGTCATGCTCCCATTTGAGTACACACAGCTATATTTTGTTTTAGGCTATGTATTCTTTCTCTATATGACATCATAATTTATTGAGACAGGCAGGCACTATTACTTTATTTTACAGATGAGGAAATGGGCTCCAGAAGGTTATTAATTTGCCTAAAGGTTGCATGGCTAGTAAGTGGCACAGCCAGGTCTGGAACCAGGGTCACATGATTCTCAAGACTGCATTCTCATACACTCCTACCCAGCCATGCATGTGTTTTATGTACTTCTACTATAAAGCCGAAAACACCTCCAGACAGTCGTGTCTTTACGTCTTAGTGCCTCCTACTGTGCGAGTGCACAGTAGAAACAGGTGTTTGTTGCATGCCATTTCGGTGGTTACTACACTCATCTTCCCTACTGGTCATTCCCACCTTTCTCAATGCCGTGTGAAATAGCTGACGCACAAAAACATTTCTGAAAAATATGGACCTAGCATAGAACTGCCTTGTACATGACCACAGCAGGGTCTTTTGGCCTTATCTAGATCTCAGAACCAATGAAACTTAGCCTGAAACCCCAATTCCAAGAGAAGACTCACCAGCAAATGTTCTTAGACCTTATTTATGTATTTATTTATTTTGAGACAGGGTTTTTCTGTGTAGCACTGGCTGTCCTGGAACTCTCTTTGTAGGCCAAGCTGGCCTTGAACTCACAGAGATCCACCTGCCTCTGCTTCCCGAGTGCTGGGATTAAAGGCGTGCACCACCACACCTGGCTATTGTTGCTTTATATTTTTTTTAAAGAAAAGATCTCACTTTGTACCTCTGGATGGTATAGAACTCACTATGTAGGGTCGGGTGGCCTTATAGTCACAAAGACCCTTCGGCTTCTGCCTCCTGCGTACTAGGATTAAAAGGCATGCACACCATACTCAGTTGCTACTATTACTTTTAATATATATATATTATATATGTATGAGTGTTTTGCCTGACTATATATCTGAGCATCATGTACATTTACACTGCCCAAAGAAGTTAAAAGAGGGTGTCATATCCCCCCAAAACAGAGTTAATCATTGTGTCATCTCTCCAGTCCCTATTAAAAGTCCCATTCTCTCCTCCAAGTTACTCACATAGGGTCAGGTATCTATCTATGGCTGGCATTTAACCAAAAGGCCAGGAAACCAACTGGAATATAAGATTTTCTGTATTAACGGGGATATTTGAAGTGTGTTCAATTCTACAGTAAACACTACATAAAAAATTAAAATACAGCTATCAAGTTCATTTTCTTGTCAGTTCATGCCAAAACTTGCAGTATAAGAGGCAAGACACGCCAATATCCATACAAAATAAACTGCTACTTTGTATATAACATAATTGGGTACATTTTCAGAATCACCCTCTGTTCATTTTGGAATATTTTACTGAGTTCAATCTGGCCCTGAACCAGATACTGGGCATACAAGGTCAGTAAGACTAGCCTAAGTCTTAGTTCCTCACTAGATCTGACCTAAAAGAACAGAGAACTACAATGTGCAGCTGCCAAGGGCCACAAGATCCCATGGGAAGGAGCCCAGAGTCGAGGATCAAGAAAAACTTCCCAAAGGAAGCAACAAGTAGGCTAGGAAGGAAAGGGGTTAGTTGTGGACAGGAATGGGAGACTGGACAGGCAATGCTCCAGTTGACAGAGAAGAGAGCAAAGAGTGGAGCCAGGCGGCAAGGAGTCTACCAAGACGGACCTATTAGGCACAGCAGTCTGGACACACTGATCAGACAAGCAGCCACACCAAGACACAGTTATCCACCCTGCCTCCTCACTCTGCATAGTACCAAAGGGGCCTTCTCTCCTGTCTTCCTGCTCAATGGTCATCTTTTTACACTCTGATTTTACTTCTGCTATACTCTCATATTTTACTTACAATGAATAAGTAAAATAGAAAGAGTAAATAATAATAAATTATTTTATTTATTTACTATTATTGTAAATAAACAGAATAAGTAAAATAGAAAATAAAACTCAAAACAATTCAGTGTGTTAGAATACACTAATTGAAAAAAATTAGAAAAATTAGAACTAGAAGTCTCCCCAGACACAGTCGGGCTAATGAAGTATTTCAGAGAGAAATAGTAGCTTAATTATAACCGTACTAGCAATTAAAATGTTGATTAAATCATCCCTTCAAAATTTTCCTATACCTTAATTAGAATCCTAAATCATTTAATCATTAATTATACTATTCCTATAGTTGGGCAGACTCAAATGTTGTAGCAAACAAGAAAATTACTCAAAGACACCAATTAAAAAGAACCCTTACAAAAGGGTAATGTAACATTTTCTTCACCTGTGAAAACTTGTTTTGTAAGTCCTTATTTACAGCAACCTCCAAAGCAACAATGTCTGAAATGAACTGACTCAAACCCACTAAGCATTTGGAGCACACCTAGTGTGTGTCATATGCCAGACCCTGTGGGTTCTTTACACAGCAACAGCTCACTCAATCCTCCCAAATCCCAACAACGTTAGTACTATGGTGTTCATTCTACAGATGAGAAAACTTAGACACAAGAAAATTAAGTAATTTACCCAAGATCGCATTGCTAGGAAGTGAGCCTTCTCCAACTGTATGTTCCCTTATTACTGCACTATCCTGATTAACAGTCTACAAATGGAAAACAATTATAATAAAAGCCCTTCCAGACCCAGCATGGTGGCACACACATTTAATTCCAGCACTCAGGAAGTAGAGGCAGGTGGATCTCTGTGACTTTGAGGCCAGCCAAGGCTATATAAAGAGGCCCTATCTCAAACAAACAAACAAAATCAAAAAACCACAAGCCTTTCCATCAAATCTTTGAGGAATTAAGCCATAGGACTGATCGCATTCTCTGTACAATACAGTTAGAGCTTTTGCCCTTTCTTTTATCTGAACCACAATCTGAAACCACACTGGCTACCTGATAGCCACTAACTACACATGGCCACTGAACTTAAAAACGTGGTTAACATGAATTGAGGTGGATTTTATGTGTAAAATATATTCTGGAATTTGAGACTAAGTCTAAGAATGTAATATACCCCTAATACTTTAATACTATATGTTGAAATGCTTTAGATATAATGGGTTAATTGCACTGAATCTTTTATTTTCTGTTCAGCTCCTGGACACTGCAAAATTATGCTAGTACCTCCATCATGTTCTACTGCACACAGTAATCTAAAATGCATCAGCGGTAGACATCACTGACAAGGTTTACTCTTTTCTGATGACTCAGGCATCATAAGGAGCTTTAACTATATATACCCTACATGATCTGTAATCATGCCTCAGGTACTAACAAGTCAGGCTGCCCCTTAGACCTCAGATTACAGCCTCCCAGCTGCTGAAGCCATGACTGTATGACTTCCAGGCTGAGGTGGAGCTCTGCAACTGTCTCTATCCAGCTCCCTTGCTGCAGCACCTAAGCCTGAGAAGTTGGTAAACTGGAGTGGTGTGACACAAAACAATGAAGATCCTATGAGGGTTTAGAGGATCTGGTAACTATGTTGTTGGCTCAGAAATCCTACTCTGTCTCTACTTCAAGAGACTCCTTTCTCAACTGCAGCTATACCAGCTTTAATGGGAAAACATTAGTAGAAGAACACTGAATAGTAGCTTTGGTTTGAAAAGCTAAGAAGGTGCTGTAGGTAGGCAGTGGTGACAGCTATTGAGCAATGTGAATGCATTCACTGCCACTGAACTGGACAATCAAACGGCAACTTGTATTTTACCACAATAATATATATATTATTATCATCATATATATATATATATATATATATGTATATATACACACACATCCTTTACCAGTTTCATGTCTTCTTCAGGAACCAATTCAAACTCTTTTTTTGTTTTGTTTTGTTTTTTTTGAGACAGGTTTTCTCTGTGTAGTCCTGGCTGTCCTGGACTCACTTTGTACACCAGGCCTCTGCCTCCCAAGTGCTGGGAGTAAAGGTGTGTGCAACCACGCCTGGCAATTACAGACAGTGAACTGCCATGTGGGTGCTGGGATTTGAACCCGGGTCCTTTGGAAGAGCAGTCAATGCTCTTAACCACTGAGCCATCTCTCCAGCCCTCAACTCAAACTCTTATGCAGGTCATACTTAGCCCTCAGACTCTAGCCTCCACCTAAGTTTTCCAACCTCTCCTTGTCTACCTCCTCTGGCCTCATGTTCCAGGCACTTTCCCTCATTAGACACTTGGACTCTGACCTTAGTCCTCTCTGGCTTGTAATCTTTCTACCTAACAGCCCTGCTCCACCACCTCCACCTTCTTTCCTCACCCTTCTAGAATGCCTCTGAACCTCCCACATGTCAACATGGAAGGTTGCAAAGATGGTGTTGCCACCATGCTCTGCAGCAGCTGGTACTCTGATGCTTGAGTCTTTCAAATGGCACTTTTGTTTACATCCTACAGGATGAGCTCACTTCAAGTAGGGCCAACCCAGCATATAATTAATGCATCCCAAATGCTGTTGAGCTGTTGAGCTCATTCAGTAAACAAGTACTTACTGACTCCACTGGGGGCCTGCCACGTCCTCAGCACGGAGGACACTGCAATGGAAAAGGAAAACAGACCCCTGCTTTCCTGGAGTGCCCAAAGATAAACACCAGGCACTGTACTGAAGGAAGTAAAAAGCTCCTGGAGGGAGCGGCATTTCCTGCGAGGTGCCATCTATCAGTGTCTGTCAGAACCCTGGTGCACTGCACTAGTCTGGTTCTGAGTTGGGTCTGAATAACAGAAATACTAGACAAGGAAGACAAACTTTAATTTCTTCTTCTTAAAAAAAAAAGTAAGTTTATTTATTCATTTCAAACTTTAATTTCTAACAAAAGAAAACTATGTTCTCTCTGTTCTATCAACCAGATAGATTTTACAGTCTCATTCTAGCTTCCCTCAGCACAAAGAGCAGAAGCATACTGTGAGTGGAATCTCAACTGTGTCAATTGTATCTCCACAAAGGCTCCTGGTTACAGCATAAAACATAAGAGCAAATGTTTACTGAGTGCTTATTACGAATAGTGATACTCTAGCACCTGATAACACACACAGCCATCTTAGGAAATATGCCATTAAACCTATTCTAAAGAGGAGGAAGAGAAGGCACAAAGATGTTACGTAGTTTATCTAAGGCCTCAGAAAAGTGAGTGGCAAATCGAGAATCAGAAGCCCACCGTGGTGCTGAAACCTAGCAGATAATTGCTATGCTGTGTAGCTTTATACTAGTATTTCCCCTAACAGAGTCTGAGGTAGGAGGATGCAAGTTCAAGGCCAGCCTGAGTTATCTATCTATGAAAAGAAAGAAAGTACATAGTTAAGTGCTTAAGTACCAAGATGAAAGCGCCCCAATTCAGCCATGATTTGGGAAACTGATGTTAGTCATCTCAAGAAACTGACCATGTAAACTAGAAAATACAAAGTGAGGTATACAGCCGGGGCGTGGTAGTGCACGCCTTTAATCCCAGCACTCAGGAGGCAGAGGCAGGCGGATCTCTGGGAGTTCGAGGCCAGCCTGGTCTACAGAGTGAGTCCAGGACAGTCAAGGATACACAAGGAAACCCTGTCTTGAGGCCAGCCTGGTCTACAGAGTGAGTCCAGGACAGTCAAGGATACACAGAGAAACCCTGTCTTGAAAAACCTTAAAAAAAAAAAAAGTGAGGTATATATACAGTGCAGTACAGATGCCTGGGCAGCAACCCTTCATGCCAAGCATGCAGCATTAAAAGCTATTTAATCTGAAGGTAAAGACTTGTTGACCTGATGCACTTGTACACTACTGCTTCAATTATTCTCTATCTTAAAGGAAAGACAAATCCAGCTGCTGAACAATAGGCCTGTTATCCTCAACTGTAATCACCACACTTCCTTCCTCTTTCACACACATACATGAACTCAACTAGCTATGTTGATACAAGCACTCAGCTCATACTCTATCAGATCTACTCCACTACTAACTGCAACTTCCCCTTCTTCTGGGCAAGCCTGAATCAACTGGTCTCTTAATTGATCTTGTTACTTTCTTTTTTCCCAAGGTTTTTGTAAATTATTACATTTTATTCATTTCTGTGAGGTAGATGGGGGAGGGGTTGTGTGAGTGCCACAATGCAGCTGTGGAAGACAAGTTTCAGAAGTTGGTTCTCTCCTTTCACCATGTGGGTCTTAGGGATCGAACTCAGGTCTTCAGGCTTGGTAGCAAGTGCCTTTGACCCCGGAGCCCTCTCATTTGGCACTTCATTTCTTTCTTTCTCTCCTTCTCCACACACCTGCTACCTTCCACTGGCTCCAGAATTACTCTTCTATACTCTTCCAGCCCTTTGACTAAAGTCAATTGCAGAATATATCATTCTACCATGGAAATCTGACTGCAATGGAGCACTTACTGAAAGTGAATCAGGCCTAAACTCTCCTCCTACAGGCACACACACCATCACACTCTGCATGTCATTTTCCCCTTCATTCAACACATGCTTACTGAATACCAACTATGTGCCAATTGCTGCACCAGGCAGAGGCACAACAGAAAACGAAATGACTATTCCTGCTCTTCTCTCCTAAAAGGCAGAAATGGAGCCACACACACATAAATGTTTAGGACTGCAACTGCAGCAGGTACAAGTTGAGCATCCTATCCAAAATCTGAACTCTAAAATCTAAAACTAAACATCAGCATGAAACCACAAGTAAAAAATTCCACACTTGACTCATGTGACAGATCTGTCAAAATGCTGGTGAATTAAAAATATTGTAAAAAGCAGAGGGTGGGGGGTGCAGGGTGAAGGCCTGTGCTTTTTTAATCCCAGGACTTGGGAGGCAGAGGCAGGCAGTTCTCTTGAGTTCGAGGCCAGCATTGTCTACAAAGTGAGTTCCAAGACAGCCAGGGCTCTGCTACACAGAAAAACAAAACAAAAACAAAAATATTGTATAGAATTACCTTTAGTCTACAGTATGATGCATATGAAAAAGCAAATCTTGTGTTTAAACATGAGTTCAATTCCCAAGTCTTATATGTATGGAAACATTCCAAAATCCAGGGGAACAAAAGCTAAATTTGAAACTCTAGGCATAAGCATTTCAGGTAAGCAATATCCAATGTGTGCAAAGACAAAGAAAAGGAGTCAAGTAAATTTACCCAGGACTGCAGAGCCAATAAATGCTAACACCAGAGTCCACATGCTTTCCTACTGTAGTCCAGTCACCTTAGCAATATCTGCAGCTTAGAACTGCATTAAGGAGATCCTGTTTCACTTTTTTTTTTTTTTTTTGGTTTTTTGAGATAGAGTTTCTCTGTGTAACAGCCCTGGCTGTCCTGGACTCACTTTGTAGACCAGGTTGGCCTCGAACTCGCAGAGATCCGCCTGCCTCTGCCTCCTGAGTGCTGGGATTAAAGGTGTGCACCACCCCTGTTTCACTTCTTATAACAGAAATTTCCTCCCCCTTCACGGGCCTTTAAAACCCTATTATACCAATTATATCACCCACCCCCCTTCTCACCCTCATAAACACTTTTCTAACCGAGTCTCCCACAATATTCCCTCATTCACTCTGCTCCGGTCACAGGCCTCCCCAGGTGGCCAGCATACTGGGCACACTCCTACCACAGGGTCTTCCTACACTGAATTGTAATTAATATTTCAGATGCCCTTTATTATTCTTAATAAAACTGCCTCTCATTTTTCAGGCCTTTTATTGTTCCTATGATGTCACCATGCATTTTTATTTCATGAAATCTAGTAGTTGCAGCTTTTGCTTATCAATTAGTACGTATAACAGTCATAAAGTTATCTTTGCAGCAAAATAAAGCAAAGCAATCAAGCCAAGAAAGTGTCACAATAGAACCTGATTATACTAGTCCTTGGGCCCCAGAAGCACAGTTTATGAAGTAACTATGGTAACAGCACTTCAAGGCACCCAAATCCCACCACACTTTGCTGAAGAGCCATTCTCCATCTGGGCAAACTCACACAAAGATGCGTGTTGACAACCAGTTACGTAACTTTAACATGTCAGCCCAGTGATATTTTAAGCTTCTATCATGCTTAACATCTTCAGTAACTACAAAGCATATTATGAGGCCATCTACTGCAGTATGCTAAGAAAGTTAACACAAACAATGCAAGGCAGAGAAAAGTGTCACTTCTTATTGCCTTAGGATTCCATTAAGCTCCACTGACACAAGCATAAAATAAAAAGAACTTTTTGCCAAACTCCATTTACTAGGACCTCTGGCAACATACTTTGACTATGGCACATTCTCCAGAGACTGGCACAAGGCTTAGGAGCAGAGTGTCTGAGTCAGACCCTTCATGTTTAGACCTTGCCTCACCACTTATTAGCTTGGAGAACTTGGCCAAGTCTTGTTACCTCTTAAACCTCACTTTCCACACACAGACATCAGCACAAAGCCTGCCACATACTTCCAGACCAGACAAGGACAAACACCACCGCCGAGAGCTCACTCTCACTAAACTGAACTGTAGGAAGCCACAAAGCTGCAAAGCTCCTGGCCTGGCCTGAAGTGGAGCCTGAAGAGTTTTCCACTTAGACTACTTTCTGTTCAGAAAATGGCATTGGCCGCTTTCATATATCACATTTCTAGATCACTGAGATGGCTTCTCATTTTAGAAATCTGTGAGTAGTCCAGAAATGCATTATGTTTAAGTGATCTTCTATGTATAATTTTATTTGAAAGAAACACAAATTTTAAAAATCTTGTCTACTCTTGAGTGTTATTTACTTAATTACATATAAATTATTAAGTAGTCAACTAGAAAATTACAGTATCACATATGTGAGTTCTCCCTATCTGCCCCATCACAGAGTTCCTTGACACTAGGCTGTCATTGAAGAATTAGGATGCCTCGGTCTTTGATGTGGCCAAAATGAATGTCACCTTCATGAAAGTTTCTGCTCTAAACTAACTACCAGCCCAACCACAAATTCTTGGAAATTACCAAGTCCAACTCATTTGACATATTAGAAACTGCGGTCACAAGCTATTAAGTCAAAAGGTCACATCATTAACAAGTGGGGACTTAGAACCCAAGTCTCCCACATTTCCCATTCAGTGTTCTGTCATCTGTGTGACAGCTGATAGTTCATTAGGAAAAAGATCTGCTCTGTATATTAAATATTTCTACATAGTTGGGGAGAAAAAACATTCATTGAAAACTTTAAATGCTTGTTTAATGAAAGCTAAACATAGCCACAAATGAACACAGCCCACACCTTACAGTGAGCATGCTGTAAGGGCTCCCGAGAGCACACTCAGGGCTACTAGGTAGCTTACGCAGGGCAGTGCAGCGGAGGTTAAGGAGCCCCAGGGCCAAGATCACCACCGAAGCATCCTCCTCACACAGAACACACTTCAAAGCTGCAACACTTCTGTAGCCTCTTTTTGGAAGGTGAAAGGCGGGCTTAGTCCCATTCCCTTGGTATGTTCCACCCTTTAAAAAGCTTTTCCAAATACCACTCTTTCAACAGACACAACGATGCCCATGTCATCTGATCCATGCTCTAAACCAGGCTTTGCATTTTTAACTAAAACTTTTTATTTCTATTCAATTTTTATAGGTATGACCTCAATATTATCAGGCCCAACTGGGTCTTGGGCATTCTTTAACTATCCCCTTTCTCTTAGGCAAGCATTTTTAAAAAAAAACCTTTGCTGGTTTTAATTTATGTGTGTATTTGCCTGCATGTATCATGGCTGGTAAGCACAGAGGTCAGAAAAAAGTGCTGGGTCCCCTGGAACCAGTCATAGTTGGGAGCTTCTACTTAGGTGCTGGGAATCAAGCCTGGTCCTCTGGAGCAATGGCTAGTGCTCTTAACAGATAAGCTATCTCTCCAGTGTCTTAGGCAAACTTTGTCCGGGGGCAGGAGTAGGAAATGGTTTTCTTTTTCTTAAAAAACAATTTTTTCATACAATATATTTTGATGTTTCCCCTCCCCAATTCCTCTCAAACCTCCCCACCTCCTTATCCACTCAACTTTGTTCTTTTCTCTTTCAACAACATACACACACTCACACACACACACAAAACCCTCACAAAAATAAAATGAAAATCAAAGCAATCAAGCAAAGACCAGTAAGACAAAAAGGAAAGAAAGAAAAAAGAAAAGAAAAATGCAGAAGGCCACAACTACTTCTGAGCATGGGACCTGCCCTGAAGTGAGACTGATATACCCCAGGAGATTCCATTGGTTAAAAAAACAAAACTGATTTTCCCTTTGCTAGTGGGTATCAACTGCAGGTGGCTTGTGTCCACTTGCCCCTCTCAGCACTGGGACCCTGTCTGGTTTGTATGTATATGGATCTTATTGTCTGCTGCACAAAGTGCATATGTGCATCATCCTGTAGTTTCTGGAACACACCTTTTCCTTGGCGTTATCTGTCCCTTCTGGCTCTTAGAATCTTTCTGCCTCCTCTTCTGCATAGATCCCTGAGCACTGAGGAAGTGTTTGATAAAAACATTCCATTTAAAGCTGGGCAGCGGTGGTGGCAGTGTCGGCGGCGCACGCCTTTAATCCCAGCACTTGGGAGGCGGAGGCAGGTGGATCTTTGCGAGTTCGAGGCCAGCCTGGTCTACAAAGTGAGTCCAGGACAGCCAGGGCTACACAGAGAAACCCTGTCTCGAAATCCACCCCCCCAAAAAAATTCCATTTAGGACTGAATGCTCTGATGTCTCCTTCTCTCTGCACATTATACAGTTGTGGGTCTGTATGTTAACTCCCATGTACTTCGAACAGAAGTTTCTCTGATGTGGGCTGAGTGAGGTACTGATCTATGGATACAGCAGTATGCCATTAAGAGTCATTTTATTGCTGTTCCTTTAACAGAATAGTAGCAGATTTTCCCCTAGGCCTGTGAGCTATTTAGTCTCAGATTCTCAGCCACTTTAGCAGTGTCCTGTGTGGGTTTCATCTCATGGCATGGGCCTTAAATCCAAGCTGAAAATGACTGGTTACTCTGTAACATTTGTGCCACTGTTGTACTAGTATATCTTGCAGGAAGGTCACTGTTGTAGGTCTTAGGGATTGTAAGCTAGATGATACTGATGATTTCCTTTCTCCTCCAGTAGCATGCAGAGTACCTTCCAGTATCATGAATGCGAGTCAGTAGTGGCAAAGCTTCTAGTCAGGCACCAGCTTAACTTCTCCATGTTCTATAATGCAAGTGTTGTCTTCAGCAAGATGGCCTTACCATCAAGACGGAAAGAGAAACAAATAGCTTTGGCAATAACGTACGATGTTTGGGGTATTCCATGGAGCCCCCTTGGCCAACAACTAAACAAGATGTAACCCATTCCTGGCACTGGAGTTTTTACTTGGTGATATAAGATGCCTAGTTAGGGCACTGTCTTCCCTATTATTTGGTGACTCCATTTAGATTCCTTTCATGTATCTCTATATTTTCCAAAGCTTCTAGAGAAGGTTTCCATAACAGGACTTTAGTGTTAGTGGTCCCTCTCCATATTCCTTCCTTTAATCTTCTCTTCTAGTTTCTCCTTTGTCTCTCCATAATACTATATTCTAGCTCCCCTTGCTTGGAAGACCCTTTCCTCCTAACCTAACCTCTGAGGATTGTAGCTCACATATTGAAAGCTTAAAAAACTAACATCCAGATATAAGATAAAATATATGTTTGTCTTTTAGAGTCTGGCTTACTTCATTTGGGATGATTTTTTTTTCTAGCTCCATCCATGTAGCTGGGAATTTCAGAATACATTTTTTCTTAATAGCTAAATAATAGTCCATTGTGTAAATTTTCATTATTCATTATCAGTCAATGGGCATTTGGCTGTTTCTAATTTCTGACTTTTAAGGATAGAGCAGCAGTGAATATGAGTGAGTAAATATCTCTGTAGGAGGATGTGAAGTCCTTTGGATATATTAGAGCCCTGCTGTCCTGGACTCACTTTGTAGACCAGGCTGGCCTGGAACTCAGAGATCCACCTGCCTCTGCCTCCCGAGTACTGGGATTAAAGATGTGTGCCACCATGACCGGCACAAAAAATATTTTTAAAGGGTCATCTACTGACAGAAAAGTGACTAATGATACTGGAACATAATACTGTTTATATAAGGGAAGTTTTCAAAATTCAACTTTAAAATTAAGAAGTTGCCAGGTGTGGTGGTGCACATTTTTAGTCCCAGCACTCAGGAGGCAGGAGCAAGGAACAAGTGAATCTCTTGAGTCTGGCTTACTTTATTTGGGATGATTTTTTTGGCTAGCCTGGTTTACATAATGAGTTCTAAACCAGCCAAAGTTATATGGTGAGACCTTGTCTCAAAGCAGAAGGAAGGAAGGAAGGAAGGAAGGAAGGAAGGAAGGAGAGAGGGAAGGAAGGAGGGAGGGAGGCAGAAAGTCACAGAACTTTTTTTGTTTTATTTTCTGAGACAGAGTTTCTGTTTCTCTGGCTGTCCTGGGACTCATTATGGAGGCCAGGCTTGCCTTGAACTCAAAGAGATCCTACCACCTCTGCTTCTACCTCTGAAGTGCTAGGATTAAATGCATGTGCTACCACATCAGTCCAAAGTCTGGGACTTTATGTAAAAAGCAGACAGATGTCTTTTACAAAGATTTCAGATGGGAACTTGGCCAGGTACTCTTCATTGATTTTCAGCAGCTGATATCTGGTGCAGTACTAAACCATCTGATCAGTTAAAAGTCACCACAGACCAAAACTACACACCAGTAAGTTAAAATCTGCATTGCCCAACCTGGTAACCACTATCTATCTACATGGGACAATAAACACTTGAAGTGTGTTGGTCCACAAAAGTGTGCTGTAAATGTGTACTTTTAAGGGATTCACACAAAATTTACTTAAAAAAAAAATCACTCAGGAGCCAGAGGCAGGCAGGTTTCTGAATTAGAGGCCAGCCTGATCTACAGACAGGACTACACAGAGAAACCCTATCCTGGAAAAACAGCAATAAAAAAGTCCACCATCAAGGAATGGCTTTTTAAAATTACAGTTCAAGTAACCAGTGAGATGGCTCAGTGGGTAAAGGCACTACTACCATCAAGCCTGATGACCTGAGTTTGACGCCAAACACCTACTTGGGGGAAGGAGAGAACCCTCTTCTGTAAACTGTCTTCTGATCTGCATACTTAATGGTGGTACTGTGCACATATAATAAATAAATGTAATCTTATAAAGTATAATTCAGACAAACTCAGTTAACGAAGAAGTATGAAGAGAAATACTTTGCTTTGTTAATTTTTATAGTACCTAGAATATTTTAATTTGGATTTGATCCTAGTGTTTATTACATTCTATGTGACAGTCCTACTGCTTTCTGCAACCACAAAATAAGAACCAATGGTCCCTTAATGATTCACTGTAATAACACCAAATATACACTAAAGCCAGAAAAATCACATTTACACTTTGGGTACATAGTGTAAGATATCCTCAAGAAAGGTGTGTTCTTAAAAGCTCAATTCCATTTACAAGCACTTCCACCTGTGTTAACAGAAGAAGGCTCAATCCTACAAATCGTATATTTTTAGAGATAAAGAAGACAATACAAAAGTAAAAGACACGAGAGGGATTAAGAAAATACCATCAGTTCCTCAAAGTATCTTAAAACAAAAGAAGTGTTAATAAAAAGATCTGCTTTAAAAGAAAACACTGAGTTTTTTAAATAAATACCCCAATCCTCAGGCTAAACAAATTTCTTAAAAACAAAATTTGTTACCATAGACTAGAAGCTCCAGTCACATGGATAGAAGTAAAAATGTCTGAGCTAACATATGGAAAAAGTAATCCAAGTTTCCTAACAGGGCATTTATAATTAAACACTACATAGTGATGAAGCCTGCCAAACATTTGATAATCTTCAATATTATTACAGTGTGAACACATTATCACCATAACTACCAAGACTTAAATGAAACTGCTTTCAAAATTCCACAATACCACAATACTTTTTTTTAACACTCAGCCACTAAGAAAAAGGAGGAAATGAAGCATCTCTTGCAGAGATTAAAATTACAAATTGAAAAAACCCAAAGCCATAATAAAAACACGGCATGGCATTCTGTTTAACACTTCTGAAAAAACAGCCTGGTTGATCTTAGGATCATACTTCAAATACCGATACATTCTTATCCCTACTTTAGAGGTAATTTCAGGCTCAGACCTAACCTCTCTCAAAGTCACATTGCTAAAGAGTACCAGAACAATGATCTGACCCCAGTTCTTCTGATGCTCATTTACTGCTCTTTCCATTACAAGACAATCGTTTAAAAACAGGTTTAGAATTCAACAAGGCGAACACCAAAGGATTTAAGGATCAAGTAGGTCAAATCTTAAAACTCCACAAACACCAGGGGTTGGAATCCGTTCAAAGAGGGAAGAAGAGATTATCAAGAAACAGGACATTATTTGAAAGGGGGGTATATAAGCTAATGAGCTTGGGTGCAGCATAGCAGGAGGACAGTATTCAAGTAAAAATGCAGAGACATATTCTCCCTCTGAAACGTGATCTTTCACGTAGGCTTAAAGATTTTTTTTTTTTTTTGGTGGATCTGGGATATATAAACTCAGTGGTAGGGCACTGGCCTAGCTGTGCAAAGCCCAGTTTTGAGCCCCAGCACTTCAAAAACAAACGAACGACAGAAAAAGATTGTGTGTTACTTTATTATGTCTGGGAATTTTAATCAATAGACACACACACGCAAAAAAAAAAAAAAAGTCCCACTGGGTTCAGCCCATGTCACGTCCCCCCCCCACCCATTACGATGTATATACTTCACAAAAAGCCTAAAAGAGAGAAATTCAGCATCCACCACCGCTTACAGGGCAGGTAAAGGAAAAGACAGGGAAGGTGGAAACCGCAGAGGAACGTCTTCCTGGCCAAAAGCATCCTTGAGAGCAGGACAAAGACTCAGGAGACACACAACCGGCTCAACCTTCAGGACACAGGGACATCACGCCAGGTGGAGCAAATGTACCCACGGGGAAGCCTCGGCAAGGGGATTCCTAAGATGGCTCTCTGAATCCACGCACGGCGTGCGTTCCATCCAGTGCAGGGGAAAGGTGGATCCCCAGCGTGGGAACACCGCGTCCGGGTGCCCTCGTCACTGGCTCCCGAGGCGCCGCGAGGAAATCGAGGCACCGGGTCGTGGAGCCAAGAGGGGCCGGACTCGCCCCAGCCCCGCGTAGCCCGCAGCCCTGCGGAGGCCGCGCACCCAGTCCCGCGACCCCGACCACGCCCGCCAGCCCGCTGACAGCCGCCGCCCCCACCTGCCCCTCGCTGGGCCCGCCCGCCGCTTCCTCCCCGCCCGTCCCGCCTCGCGCGGGGGCCGCCCGCACCCACCGGCATCATCGCGGCGCCGTCTGCCGCGCCCACGCCGCCTGTCAGGACGCCGCTCCGGCCGCCTCACAGGCCGCGCACCCGCTGCGGCACCCTGCGGGCCAGGCTGCGGCGAGGCGACGGCCGCGAAGAGCCACGCAGCGCTCTCCGGTCCTGTCGCGCCGCCCCGCGTGCCGCGTCGCCCGTCCCCCAGCCGCCGCCGCCGCTGCCGCCGCCTCGGCCGAAGCTGGCCGCCTTCCGCTACCCCGCCCGGCTCACCCCGCAGGCTGCGCAGGCCCCGCCCCCAGCGTCGCCCCCCCGCCTACGCTACCTATGATTGGTCCGGTGCGGGAGGCGGGAGGGGAGGGCGGGGCTTCTCCGCGGCGGCCAGGTGAGAGCGCGCTCGTGCGCGTTCGTGCTCCAGGCGGCGGGGGCGGGGCGCGCGCTGCGGACGACGGCCCCGCCCCCTCTCCTGCAAGCAGGCTAGGTAGGCGCTGCGGCGCTGAGGGACCTCCGAACCCTGAGTCTGCCAGACTTTGGCTCAGGGTCACCTCGGACGAATAGAAAGCGAAGGGCAGAGTAGAAAGGGCCGGCGGGGATTCGAACCTCAGGTCGGAGAGGCCACCGGAGAACCGGCCGCACACCTCCTCTGACCCTGTCATACAACCGGGGTGTCTAGTGCGTTGTAGTTCCAGGACAAAGCCTCTGAGGAGGCCGCAGGGTGTACCCGACGTGTGTACATCAGCTGACTGCATACGCTCAGTATCCCTGGCCACCGGGACCTGGGTCTCTGCCTAGCTTCCACCGCGACCTGGGCTACTTCGGTCTTCCTGGACAGCAACACACAGGCTCCCGGCCTCAGCCCTTCACATGAGCCATCCCCTACTAAAGAGCCCATGCCCACCTGTGTCAGTGTCCTTGGAGGTCCAGCTGGAACGTCCCAGGGCAGGGTCCAGTCTGTATCTTCAGGGTCCAGGTCTGTTCTTAGAGCCCTGTCTTCCATGTCACTGCGCCCTCCAGCCTGGGAACCTGAATGACAGAAACTAGAGCAGACCCTCAGCAGAGGCTGCCGGGTGGGTAGGCACCCTTTCTGAGCGCCCCACATTGTGTCATTCACCTGAACTCTGGCAGATGAGACACAGCGGCTGATGAACTGCACCGGACTTAAACTTCCATGAGCTTCCAGAAACATGATGACCAGTGGGTGACCCCAAACACAGAAGGGAAGATCACCTTGGGAAGTACCCAGCCCGTGGAGAGGCAGCAGATGTTGGCCAGGGGTAGTTTATAGCCTGTCTGCTTCTCTGAGCGGAGGGAGGCTGTTGCTAAGTGGGGGCCGAGAGAGGGAGGAGGCCAGAGTTACACCAGCCCCCTTATGGACAGCCACACCTGTGCTTAAGAGGCCACGGGGGTTAGTGATTGGAGCGTGGACTTTCCAGTTGAACAGACTTGGTTCACCCCCACTGCTGACACACCCTCGATGTGTGATCTTAGGCGCGCATGTCTCTGTCATAGGATATGGTAGGATAATAGCACCTCTCTAGGGAAGCTGGGGTGTGATGTAGGAATGCTGCTAGCAGTCTGTGGCATGTGCCAGCTGCCCTGTGAAATCTGTTGTTACGTTATCGTTAGCAAGCAGGTTTAGTGAATAAGTGTCCCTAGGGTTTTAAGACTGAATCCATGTGGACCATGAATGGCCAGTGACACATCGTTTCTGGGAGCAGGGTTTGGACAAGAGGAAGTTTGGGGAATGAGTGATTCTAGATCAGATGTCAAGAGACCTGGGTCCCACTTCTAGCTCTGCTCCACTTCCTGTAAGGTCTCAGGCAACTTGCAGTGCTTCTCTGGGCCTTTGTTCCCCATCTGAAACTGAAATGGGGTTAGATTCTGTAATCTCTGGGGCCTTCCAGTCCTGATGTACTAATGTCCACGAGTGATAAAGGGATAGATGTTGACCCACTTTTCCCCAACAAAAGAGAGGCCCAGAGAAATGTCACCCACTCTCCTAAGAGTGGGACCTTGACCACAAGATCTTACCAAAAAAATAAAAATAAAAATAAAAAAGATGTACCCTAGGGACTAGAGACATGGTTCGGTGGCCAAGAACACTATCTGCTCTTTCACAGGACCCAGCACTCACATGGTGGCTCATAACTCTGTAACTCTTGTTCCAGGGAATTACCAAAGCCTTCAGCACCTCCCATCATCTATAGCAGAGTCCATCAGAGGCCCACCAGAATCACACGAGTGGCAGAACACAGGCATTATGGTTTATAAGATGTCCATATTGCTCAGAGGTGCATCCCGCACGTGTGAGCTGGCAGGACTACAGCAACCTTCAGAGGGAAAGGACAAGGCAGTGAGGAGCAGCCGAGCTGTAAACTGGGAAATTCTCAGTATCGTTAAGTCTGGGTGATGAGTCAGTCTGTGGGGTGAGTTGCACTCCCCTCTATCTTGTACCTTTCCAGTATTGTGTATTAAAAGTGGTTAAATGTACTTCAAAGCAAATTAAAACACCCTTGAAGAAGATCAGTATATACTCACATTTGCATAATGAAATTCTGGGAGGGTTCCACAGAACATTAATACCGGAATGCCTGCAGTGGGGATGGGAACGGGGCACACTAGGGACAGATGTAAGTCAGACTTTGTACTATTAAGTGTTTTGTTTTGTTCTTTAGTTAATCTAATTTTCAGAACAGTTTTAGAGTTGAAGAATATCTACAAGCCCCCTTTGCAGCCAGTCTTCCACTTATTGGGATTGTGTTTCAATAAGCATGTCGAAATGGAAAATGTTGTATGTGGAGGACGTGGTTAGTTTACCTATAACCTACCATCTCAGCAGTAATCCACAGAACCCCGGAAGGCCATTTCTCCATGATGGCACTGCTGACTGGGAGTTACAACTTTCCTGCTGTACAGAATCACATAGCGTATTGAACCAAACACCAGTAGTCCACAAAAAGACCAAAGTTCAAAAATGTGAAACATGGTTTCAACTGAAGCCGCTTCCCCTTTGTGCCACCATAAAGTAAAAAATTCTTCAGTGGAACCACTGTGAGGTGTGGCCCTCTGTATGCTTTTCCTGTCCAGTTTCCTCTAATTATCATTATTATCCTTTCTGACCGTGTGTGTACCGGGGAGTGTTTGTGTGTGTGCACATGGTATGTATGCATGTGAAGTTCCATGGGTGTCACTAGGTATCAGCCTCAGTTGCTCTCCACCTTACTGTTTCTAATTATTTTTAAGTTTTGTTTTATATGTATGGGTGTTTTGCCTGCATGTATGTCTTTGTACCACATGTGTGCCTGTGCCCGTGGAGACCAGAAGAGGGCGTGAGATCCCTGGTACTAGAGTTACAGATGGCTGTGAGTCATCATGTGGGTGCTTTCAACTGAACCCAGGTCCTCTGAAAGAGCTCTTACCTGCTGAGTGGTCTCTCTAGTCTTCCACCTTATTATATATATTTTTTTTGAGATAAGAGCTCTCCACTGAATCTGGAGCTCATTGATTCTGATAGATTTGCTGGCCATCGAGGATCTGCCTGTCTCTGTCTCCCCAACACTGGGATTGCAGGTGTGTGGGTCTGTGCCAGTTTTTGCTTTGCTTTGCTTTGGTTATTTGAAACAGGGTTTTTCTGTGTATTCCTCAATGCCCTGGAACCTATTATGTAGAACAGGCTGGCCTCAAACTCCGAGAGCCGCCTACCTCTGCCTCCCTAGTGCTGGGAATTAAAGACGTGAGCCACCACTGCCTGGCTCTGTGCCAGATTTTTACATAGGTGGTAGGATCCAAATTCAGGTTCTGATGCTTTCAGGGCAAGCATTGTATCCCCTGAACTGTTTCCCAGCCCGTCCTCTAATTGGTAACACCTAATTATTAGCTGTGGCACATTTGTTACTAACGATCTGATGAACCCATATCACAATATCCTGGTTGATGTGTGGACTTTCCCCAGGTTTCTAGTTTTATCTAGTGTCCTGTGTTCTGGGACACCACTTCCTGTTTAGTCAGTATGTTCTTTAGGTGCCTTTGGTTGTGACATTTTCTCAGAACATTCCTTGTTTTTTATGACTTTAATGGTTTTGAGAAGTACTGGTCAAGTGGTCAAGTGCTTTTTTTGTTTGTTGGTTTTTGAGACAGGGTTTCTCTGTGTAGCCCTGGCTGTCCTGGACTCACTATGTAGACCAGGGTGGCCTTGAACTCGCTGAGATCCACCTGCCTCTGCCTCCTGAGTGCTCGGATTAAAGGCGTGCGCCGCCATGCCCGGCCTGGTCAAGTGTTTTGTCCTAATTTGCTTTCTACTACTGTGATAAGCACCATGTCCAAGAACAACTTGGGAGGAAAACTTAAAACTTAGAGTCTGCCGTGAAGGGACATCAGGGCAGGACTCAAGCAGGAGCCTGGAGGCAGGAGCTGAAGTAGAGACTGAAGGAGTGCTGCTTATTGATTCCCTCTCCAGGGCTTGCTCGGCTTTCGTACACAACCCAGGACCACCTGCCCAGGATAGGGACCACCCACAGTACCACATCAATTATTAATCAAGAAAATGCCCACTGGCCAATCTGATGGTGGCATTTCCTCAATTGAGGTTTGGTCTTCCCAGATGATCCATCCCAGCCTGTGTCTAGTTAACAAAAAACCAGTCAGTGCACGTTCTATAAAAGGTTCCTTGTTGAGATGTTTCTCTTGTGATTAGACTGAAGTTAGGAGTTTATTTCAAAGGAAGGTCACAGAGGTGGATGCCACTGTCATCACATCACAACAGGTTGTATACTGCCACCAGAATTTAGCCTTGGTTGTGTTCCTTGTTATCACTTGGTTGCTATTACATTTTGTTTGAATTTTGAGTCCAATAAATACATTTTATTTGATTTTTGAGTCAAACTATATAATAAAACAAATATTTAAAAAAATTTAAGACGTGTATAGTTTACTGTGGTTACCATGGAAAAATACCACATGCAGAGTAGAGTGGCTTAGGCAACAAAATAAACAGAAATACTTTTAGAGGCTTGGAGTTTCAAAGTCAAATTTAAAAGATGAAATCCAAGGCAGAATGGTTCTTCTGAGGCCTACCGTGTGGTCTTGCTGATGGCTGGCACTTGCTGCCTCTTCTAGAGTCTTGTGCATGTTCACATCCCTGTGCCTCCCTTTTCATAGGATGCCAGTCACAACTGGATTGGACCAGCCACAGAACCTCACTTAACCTTCACTTCATCCTAAAGGGTCTGTCTCTCCCACACTCACATTCTGAGGGGTATTAAGGTGAGGGCATCCATATCTGGTTGGGGGCCAGGCACAATTGAATCCATAAGACCTTTCAAAGCACAACTTCAGGGGACCTCTTCACATTCATCTCCCGTGCCCCAGCAGCCCACACATAGCTATCCCAAGCCCTCACTCTTCCCTTTCCCAGGGAGCAAGGCCCACGATCATTTACCTCCCTATGTGTGACATAGTACTTGGCCATGTCTCCATTCTGTTCACTTTTTTTTTTTTTTTTTTTTTTTGGTTTTTTTCGAGACAGGGTTTCTCTGTATAACAGCTCTGGCTGTCCTAGACTCACTTTGTAGACCAGGCTGGCCTCGAACTCACAGAGATCCGCCTACCTCTGCCTCCCAAGTGCTGGGATTAAAGGCGTGCGCCACCAACGCCCGGCTCTGTTCACTTTTTAAACCCTCTTTCTTCCTCTTTCCCCAAGTTCTCCAGGGAGGAATCTCACTCACTTCTCCCAGACTGCCCACCCCAGGATCACCCATTGTAACCTGGCACCTTAGACTTGCCTCTCCCAAGGGCCAGCAAAACAATTAACAGTGAACATATTTCCTATGTGCTAGGCCTGAGTCACCTAACCTTAAGCAAGATAGATGAGGTCCCTGTCCTCACAGAGTTCATATTCCTGTCAGGGGAGAAGATGGTAAATTCTGACAAATGTGCTTTGAATTTATAAAACCAGATAATGTGACGGAGATGGCTGCTTTACCAGTAGAAGGCAGCATTTGAATTGGTCCCTGAATTCCTAGGACATAGCCTTGTGAGTTCTGGTTGAGAAGGAGGAAAGATGGAGAAAGAAGGGGCTAGTGTGGTGTACTCCGTGTGGGGAGCTCTGTGAAGGGACAGGGACAGTGGAGCATGGTGAACTCAGACTTGAGCTCTGCATCTGGATATGCCCCGGTGAGTTTCCAGAGGAGAACAGAGACATGATTTATGTTTGCAGTGCCCCAGGGCAGTCAGGAAGACTAGCTGGCCTGCTTCAGAGGTGGAGGACTTAGAATCACTGAAGCAGAGAGAGTAGAAATGGGGAATGGGGTCCTGTTTGGGATGTGGTTTGAATGGTGGATGTAATGGGAGTTAGTTTTCTTTAGTGAATTAGCAAGGGCTTTTAGGGTGCAGATTGGCCTGGCACATGGCAGCGTATGTATGGTCTTAGGTAAACACATGTGATTGGTAATGCCCAGGAAACTGAGAGAAGGGCTCTGGATGCTGCCTCTCCTCAAAAGATGACAGCCAAAATGGGGCGGAGCCCTTTTGAAGCCAAGGCTCTGAGGGAGGCAGAGAGCAGCACCCAGTGGAGGGCAATGGCCAAGGGCCACCAGTTACCGCAAGAGAGCCTACTACTAGCTGTGGTAGTCTCTTTCGAGAGACCCCTTGAAATACCTCAGGAACCACACCCCATTTAAAGCATGAGAGGTGAGGGAACATGCATGCACAGGAGATGATGAAGTTTGAAGCAAAGTATGCCAGCCCTTAGGCCGCACCAGTCCTGAGGCAATAAGAGTCAGTGTTCAGGAACCTCGGCATGTAAACTGAGAACTGCCAAGGAAACAGGAGACAGAGGGCCCCCCCCCCCAGAGATAGATAGACAGACAGACAGACAGATAGATAGATAGATAGATAGAATGAGAGAGAGACTGACTCTTGTCACAAGCCATCCCAAGAAGGCTGGCAGAAAAGGCATGGCATGGAACCTGCTGAAAGTTGATGAAAACCAGGCACTAAAAACGTCCGTCCAGGGGCCTGAGAGCTGCCAAGTGAGTGAACAAGGCACAAGGAAGCAAGCAGAGTTCTGAGACTGTGAGGACCTTGAAAACAGGCAAGAGGGTAACTCCTGTCCTGTGAGGGTGTGACATAGGCCTAGACAAGTGAATAAGCCCCAGAAAGGCCTCAAAGCCTGGCAAGGCCTCGAAGCTAAAGACTAAGGCGCACGGTGCAGAGCTGCCCTGAGGGGTTCAACTAACTCAAAAGGCAGCCTGAGGTATCCATGGATAGTCTCGGCTGACTGAAGCAGGCTGGCCGCAGGAGCCTGTGAGCAACACTAGGCCTTGACCCTGAGGAGAAAGTCTCAAATCTAAGCTGAAATAAGACAGCTATGACTGTGCCAGAGCCGGAATGCTAAATGCTGTGTGAGGCGTGCCAGCAGATAGAAGACTGCAAACCAAGTTGCCTGCACAAACCTGCGCTAGATGGCCTTAATACCCTTTCAAAAGGGTTAAAGTAGGATTGTTTAAGTGTTATTAGGTATTAGGTGTTTATAGGTTACAGGTATTAATAAAATTTTCATTTACAGGGGGGACTTGGTGAGGGTGAAAGAAAGGGTCAAGATGGCCCTAAGCTCCTGTGCAGTGCTAGGGACTGGGGACTGGGATAAGCAGATGTAGGGAACCAAGCTCAGTGCTGGAATCAGCTTTGATGCTTTCCAGGGTTACATTCAGGCCTCTCCTTCCAGCACGGACCTGCCTGCATCCAAACCTACAGTCCTTCCATAACTTCACCTAGGAGCCAGCTGAGAACTGGCCCCATCACAACCACTCCACACCCCACTTCCTACCCTTTCCCTCAATGTCCTTTCCTCTCAGCACTCACCTCTGACTTCCAGTTTAGCCTCCCTGTATCTGAAGTGGGCTCCCAAACAGGAAACCAAACCCAGCACTGTAAGTTGTAAAGCCTTAAGTGCCTACGCAGTCCTTGAGAGGAGGTAGGAGGGGCTGGGGGACATAGTCCCTAGGTCTTAAAACCCCGGGACTTGGTCTCCCCAACCCTCATGGGCAGTGACACTACCTCATCAGCACCAGGCTATTACTCTTAGTGTGTGGTGGGGGTGGCAGAGAGACAAAGGGACAGAGGCTCACTTTCAGGCATCATGGCTTCCAAAGAAACCTATTTTTTCACAGCAGCTGACTGTGAACCAAACTTCTTTCACCTCTCCTGAGGGTATTAAGAGTTTGTATGAAGGGAGTCAGAGAAGCTGGCATTTGTAAGTCTGGCCAAGACCCCACAGGTAGGAGTTCACAGGCCCCAGGAGTGAATCAGCTACTATTATTCTATTAAATGGACTATCCTGCTTTGTTGTTGTTTATTTGTTTTCTGCTTTTTTTGGGGGGGTGTTGCAATTTTTACTTGACACAAGTTAGATTCATCTGGGAAAAGGACACAGTCTATAGTGCATTTTCTTGATTAATGATTGGTATAGGTGGGCCCTGGTGGTGTCACCCCTGAACAGATAGTCCTGAGTTGTATAAGAAATAAGAAAATAAGAAAGCCAATAAGAAGCAACCAGTAAGAGCAAGCCAATAAGCAGCTTTCCTCTTAGCTGCTGCTTCAGTTCCCACCTCCAGGTTCCTGCTCTGACTTCCTTAGTGAGGGACTGCCATGCAGATCTATGAGCTGAAATAAACCCTTTCGTCTCCACGTTGCTTTTGGTCATGGTGCTTTATCACAGCAACAGAAACCCTAACTAAGACCTGGGCATAGCATCAAGCTGGCTTCTAAATTTGTATCTCTAGACCCATAGATTGGTACAGCTCTCAGACCTCATCAGAGAAGTTTCTTTGTGCAGTAGAGAGATTAATGAAGAACTCAGCCACAAATGGGACATCTGTATCACGCACGCGCGTGCACACACACACACACACACACACACACGAATGGCTTAGTGGCCATCTTGGAAGAGCTCTGGCTTCTTGGGACCAGACAGAAACAGTGTCTTCTGGCCACGTAGAACCACTGTATTCATGACTCACCGCAGCTGTGGTTGCCTGCACAAGATTTCTACAAGATCAAGCCAATCAACATTCTGAGTTGCTGTTGACAGGTAATGGCTTCTGCAAGAGATAGTTTTCCTTAAAGGTACAGCCCCTGGTAGGATAAGTCTCCACTGGATGACCCATGCCCATGAGTATCGGCAGTACAAGCTGGACTCAGTGGGTTATTAGAAAAAGAGGGATAGAGAACACAAACTTGGGAAGGGCTGGAGAGGTAGGGGGTAGAACTGGGAGGAGTTGGGAGAGGAGTGGGGAGTGAATGTGAAAGAAAAGTTGTCATCAGCTGGTGACTATCTTGAACATTCTATAAAGGTCTATGCTCACATTTCCAATACTGACTCCTGGTGCATGCACAGAGATGTCATCTAACAGGCAGCATAGCAAACTGCTGTCTCCAACAGAAAACGAACAGACTATGAAGAAACCACAAGCGCTACTAGAGCTGAGTGTCAGCAGGGTGTTCCTGCTAGGAGATGGCACACATTTTCCTGCAAACATGCCTTCTGCCGCTGTCCCTCTGGAATGAGGGGTGAAGCCTGAATGCTGAGGCCCTGGCAAGTGCTCAGTGGTGTCATCTCATATTTGCATGGGGATGGATGGTGTGGGGACCAGTTATTCTCTACAACCAAGAAGGCTCTGCTGCTCATCCAGGGCTGCAGAGAAGACACCTTCTTAGAACAGGGCTCAAACCTGCAGCCCAGGGACTGGTTCAGTTCTGCAGCCCCATGCTGCCTGCCCTCTCCCACCAGTTGCACAGGTTGGGTGTTCCCAGGTGCCAACAATGCATACATAGGTCTTCTGTGAACTAAGGTACTATTCTCCTGTCTCTTAGCCTCTGTGGGCCCCTTGTGGGAGGAGAGGGGCCAGAACTAGGCATGGACGCAGCTTTTATGGCTTTATTTCCAACGACTTCTGGGCCCTGGTGCTAGATCCCAGCATCTGGAGGTGGCAGTCCCTGCCTCAGGGACCTTTCCATCAGGGGCTATGCCATACAGGTATGTCAAGCAGCCAAGCCTACACCTCCTCTATTCCAGGCTTTTCCTAACTTCTTTTTCATCTCCACCTAACCACCCCCTGCCCGGAGCTCTTGGCCTGTGCCAGGAACCTCTAGCTTCTGATGTTATTCATGGTTCTGTCTCATCAGTCAGAGTCCCTGTGGGAAACAGACGGCTTCCTGAAAACTAGGGAAATTCCAGGAGTGTTACTTACAAAGGAGAGACTTCTAGAAAGAATAGGAGTAGGGGCCAAGAGAGAAGGCAGGGATCCCTGCCCTGTTTTGGTAAGGTCACTTCCACTCCTAGAGCTGGAGGGACAAGATCTGAGGTCTCCAGAGAATGAAAGAGGGGAGACATTAAGAGAAGGCTAACCCAGAGATAAACAGGATTTGCTTCAACAACACAGACCCACTGAGGTGATCCACTGGGAGGAGGCAGATTCATTTTCTGACCTTCCTCTCCAGCCCCACTCGGACCTCCCGCTGGTGCACCTCAGTGGATACCCACTCAGTACTTGGATGCAGTCCAGGAGAGCAGAAGAGGTATGGAGGCAGCCAGGACCACTGCATTTTTGTTCTCTGTGAGTTCCTTTGGCAGTCTTTTTGCCTCAAAAGAGGGACCATGCTTAACAAGGCTCAAAGATATGTCACTCCTTGGCTAAGAGCACACCATGGTATCATCTATGCCTGTCACAGGGCATCCTGTCACAACATAGCCACACTTGGTAGCCTCATGGGCAGAACCCACATGTGTGGCAGTCTTTCCTCAGTGCCCCACACCCCTCAGGCCCAGACTGCAGGATTCTCTTGAAGAGCCCTAGTCCAGTGGTCTGGGCTTTCATTCTCAAGTGTGCTTCTCTTCCCCTGCCTGTGCCTAACCGAAACGGCCTGTAGGACTTTCTGTTATGTGACAAAACACCTCAAAAAAGCTAACTTAAAGCAGCCAGGTTTTTTTTTTTTTAATCTAATTTATTTATTGGAACTCACATGAAATTCAGTATGTAGACCAGGCTGACCTTGAACTCCTGGAAATCTACCTGCCTCTGTCTCTTGAGTCCTGGGATTGAAGACGTGCGCCACCACACCTGGCTCAGCTATTTATTTTAATGAACAGTTTTAAGAGTTTCAGTCCACAGTCCTAGCTACTTTCAGGCCTGTGGAAAGGCAATAAATACATCATTATGGGAGAGCTCAGTGGAGGAAGAGAGACCCTGAGGAAGGAACAAGCTGAGGCCCCAACATGCCCTTCAGGGACGTAACCCTATGACTCCCTTCCTGCGAACAGGCCCAATATTCTAATGCTTCTACTGTCTCCCGCTTTCCCCAGCACCCTGAGAACCAAGCCTCCAACACACGAGCACTGGAGGAACTTTCTGGGTCCACAGGACAGCACTGTAGCCACCAACCCCACATTGATAGTTCAAGTACACTCAGCATCACCTCCTGCGTGGACTGAATATTGCAAACCCCCAGAAGTTAAGTGTTGAAATCTCACCCCCACAACGGAACCGAAGGAGAGGGTTTGGAAGGTAGTTAGGCTATCAACCTCATGGGTAGTGAAAATATTGTCCTTAGAAGAGAAGCTAGAGAGAAGTCAAGGAACTCTTGTGTGGCATGAGGATTCAGAGAAAATTTGTTGCCTACAAACTAGAAAGGAGGCCCTTGCCACACTCTAACTCCACTGGCACAATGGTATTAAACTTCCCAGAATGCAGAACTGTAAGAATAAATCTCTGCTGCAGTTAAGACACCCAGATTGTGGTACGTGTTTTGTTGTTTGCCATTTTATTTGAGACAGGGTCTTGCTTTATAGCTCTGGCTGGACTGGAATTTGCCATTTAGAGCAGACTGGACTGGAAGTCGTAATCATTCTCCTGTCTCTGCTTCCTGAGCACTGGTGGCCTTGTTTTGTTTTTAAAACAGGCTCTCATGTAATCCAGGCTGTATTTGATCTCCTAATTTCCTATCTCTGCCTCCCAAGTACTAGAGTATGAGAGATATGCATCACCACACCCAGTTCAGGCTTGGTACTTATTTTAGCAGCCTGAACTAGGATAAGCCCTGGCCCGCCCACACATTCATAGTCCCCCAAATGCTGTGTAGAACAAACACAGTGATGTGTCCTTGTCCTCAAAGCCTACCTTTCCCCATCTTTAGCATTCAGAAGCATGAGGATGCTGGATGTCTGATCTGAGAGCTTCCATCTAGAGAATCTGCATTTCTTGCAAGCTCTTAGGAGACTGAGGAACACCCTAGGTATCTCTGACCCATCCACATGGGAGCACCCTGGGGCTGAGGGAGGCCAGCAGGTCAGGAGCCCTCCTCGAAAAGACTACTTGGAGTGGGGAGATAGTTTGTTCTAATTTTTCTTCACAATGCTTTGAACATCATGTTTTATTCAAAAGTTGATTACAGTTTGTGATTGATTGATGACAGTATTGCTCACTGCTCTTTAACTCAGTGTTAGAATCTATCGGCAGGAGGGTAGGGAACTCTGTACCCTAAGTCCTTAGAGCTGTACCCAGAGGAGACATGTTCAGCAAATGACTTGAATGACTGATCATGTGAGCCAGCCAGGCTGGGACAGCTAGGGCACCCCCAGCACCTCCACCCAGGAACCTTGGCAGATATTTAGCAAATATTGGGATGAAGCCAGTACTAGTAGGTAGAAAGATGAAGAGGGATGGGGAAGCCTAGGAAGAGGGGCACCCCGATACTGGGTGACCACCTTCTCGGGGGAACCTTTCCTTTATGTTAATCCTGGCTCCCAAGCATCTGCCTAAATTGAACAGGGGAGTTACCAGTACCGCCCCATGGCTGCTGACAACTGTTGCCAGCCCTCAGCCCACGCTTGCTCGTGTCCTTGCCAGTGTTCAGGCTCTGCCTTCCTTAAATCCCCTGGATGGGGCACCGGTCTCTACCCAACTTGCCTCCTGACACCTTCAATTTTGACTGCTATTCTCCATGTCACAAGTAGCCACTGCTGCTGAGAAAGTGGAGGTCTAGAGAGAAGGAAGAGAACCAGCACAGTGGCTTCCACCCCTGCTCTGTGGGCTCTGGCTGACCATACACTGGCACATGAACCTTGGTTCCCATTCTGGAGGACAGTGTGCTCTCACCACCCCACCAGCTACAGTGCTGACCTTCTTCTATCTTGTGTTGAAAGGTTTCTTGAAGCTTCATGAACCTCCCTTCATACCCAGGCTAGGCTACTTTTCATCTGGTCCTTCTGGGTTGTGTTTTTCAGATTGTTGAATCAAGGCAACCCTTGAGTGCCCCTTGATTGGTTTGGGTTTTTTTGTTTGTTTGAATGTTGAAATTTGACATTGAGTTAAATGTTGTCATTTTGCTGGCCCCATGTGGTTGGGCAGATTTGACCTCATTTACCTGTCCCTGTGACCCTAAGGAGACAGTGTTTCCCTTTAGTAGAGAGGAGATGGGTGTTTGTGAGGTACGAAGCCAGAGCTGGAAAGACAGGTTCCAAATCCGGCTCTCAGCACCGTCTGTTCTCTGCCATGTACACGTGCCACACTGTTTTACGAGCTCTGCCTGGGATCTGTTTTGTAATAACTTGCAGCAAGAAGTTATCAGGCTGGATGTGGTGGCGTGCATCCGTAATCCCAGCACTTGGGAGGCTAGTGCAAGAAGATCACTGGGCTAGAGCTAGCCCGGTCCTCATAGCAAGTCCACATCTCAAAAAGCTAATAAAGTTATGAGTCATTTATATATTTTTCTTTACCCCAGTTTGCCCATTGGTAAAGTAGGGGAATTGTAGTGTCTACCTGGGGAATTTTTTGTTGTTTTCAACACAGGGTTTCTCTGTGTAGCCCTGGGTGTTCTGGACTCACTGTGTAGACCAGGCTGGAGTCGAATTCACTGAGATCCACCTGCTTCTGCCTCCAGAGTGCTGCGTTTAGAGGCGTGTGCCACCATGCCTGGCAATTACAGACAGCTGTGAACTGCCAGGTGGGTGCTGGGATTTGAACCTCGGTCCTTTTGAAGAACAGTCAGTGCTCTTAACCCCTGAGCCATCTCTCCAACCCTTGAGATTTTTTGTTTTTTTTGTTCTTTTTTTTTTTTTTCTCAGAATTACATGAGTAGCGGACATAGCCCATGGTTAGAGACCATGGGCTTCTGCTGTGTCCCTGCACTGCAGGGAGGTCCTGGATTCCCAATGTCACAGCATGTATGCATGATTGACAGCCTTGAGTGCTCAGCCCAATGGCTTGACCTCGCAACACCCCCGTTAGCTGAATGGCAGTGTCTACTTTCCTCATCGCCCACACTCACTTCTCCTGAGCACACTCAGGAACAAGGAGATCTGTCTTTTTGGCCAATGCCAGAGACGGCAGCTGGCCCTTCTGGTGTCTGAGGCAGTGAGACCAACTGGTGCAATTTGTCCTGGTGGCAGAAGTGACGCCAAAGCAGCAAGTACTTGTAAAGCCATCCAGAAGAGCACAGCATCCCCCTCCCAGGGAAGGCACACACTCCTAAGCTTTGCCAGCGCAGGCGATGATGGAGTATGTGGCCAGTGTCCTAAGGGGGCTTTCATGGAGAGCCCTGTCTACTGGACTTGAACAGTGTAGCATAGCAGAGCACCCCCCTCTTCCTACCACCCTCCTTACCTCCCCCTCCCCATCCGCCCTCTCTCCCTCTCAAATACACACACACTGCACACACACACACACACACACACACACACACACACACACCTGCACACTGACGCAGGTTACAGGCTATCACTAGCCTCACGTCACCTCCAAATTTGTCTTCTTACTTTCTCCGTTTGAGACAGGGTCTCACTCTGTGCAGGCTGGCGGTCTCATGGGCTGGAGTTCCAAACTGAACAAAAAGGAGAGAACAACCCAGCACCACTGTTCATCTTGCTCTGCTTCCTGAGTGCAGGCTGATACACTGTGACAGCCACCTCATGCTCCTGTTGTCACTCCCTCCCTACCATGGATCCTGTGAGCCAAAATAAACCCTTCCTTCCTGTAGGTGCTTTTTTTTTGGTTTTTCGAGACAGGGTTTCTCTGTATAACAGCTCTGGCTGTCCTGGACTCGTTTTGTAGATCAGCATGGCCTCGAACTCACAGAGATACGCCTGCTTCTGCCTCCCAAGTGCTGGGATTAAAGGCGTGCGCCACCACCGCCAGGCTCTGTAGGTGCTTTTTGGGCAATTTGTCAGAGCAACAAGAGGAGTAACTAACACTTATGGCTGATTGTTTTATATATACATTTGATTTTTTTTATAAACCTTGGGAAGTAGGTAAGAGTTTTTTTTGTTTACTTCCCGAATTTGATACATTTGATTTTTTAACAAAATAGATAATATACAAGCTTACGATGAGAAGCTACAGCCTTGAACCCATCAAAGTCATGTGTCCCAGGAACCTCTTTGAATTCTTCTTAGGTTTCTTTGTTTGTTTTATCTTAATATTTATACATCTTGTGCTTACTCTGTTCTTTCTTGGTTTTCCCATTTGAGATATAATTTATACGGATACAAGCCTGTGGCTTCAGCTACTCCAGAGATGAAGAAGGAAGGAACGTCTCTAGCTCAAGGCCTTCCTAGATTATGGAGTGGGTTCAGTGCCAGTCCCTAACTTAACAAGATACTATTTCAAAACAATTTTTAAGGGATTGTCGAGGGGCTGGAGAGATGGCTCAGGATATAAGCATATGTGCTACTCTTGCAGAGGATCTGAGTTCAGTTCTCAATGCCCACAGGGGGCCTCACAGCAGCCTGTAACTCCAGTTTCAGAGGCTCCAACACACTCTTATGGCCTCCATTGGCATTGCACACACATGGTACACAGACACACATGCAGGCAAAGCATTCCTACCCATAAAACAAAATTTTTTGAAGGACTATGGGTGTAGCTAGGTGATGGAGAACTCGTCTAGTGTGCTGAGGCTGCAGGTTTAGTACACAGTGGGCGTGGGGTATGTGATTGACTGGCTCCTGGTCATGGCAGGGGAGAGCTTAGTCCCTTCACTTGTCCTCGACTGCAGACATATCTACCCTTTTTGTTTGGTGAAAGTGATGTTCAGACCCAGTACTGTACCCAGTAAACACTAGTCACTGCTGGGCCAAATTGTGGACAGGCTCTCATGATATAACACGTATATCCATGCAGATCAGCTAGTTCAGTGTTTATATTTAGGGTGTTTCAAAGCCAGGAGCAGTAAAAACCTCAATAATTAAAAAAAGGCCTTCTTGGCTGTGGTGCCTCATCGTGCCTTTAATTTTAGTACTTGAGATGCTAAGACAGGTGGATTACCAAAAGTTCAAGGCTATCTGGGCTATAGGCTATAAAACAAAACAACACACTGAAAGTAAGGGAGCCTTCCTTTGCAATAAATGAAGGCCGTCCCCAAAAAGCCAAGATGAAACTTCCCCAGGAAAGCCCTTCTTTTCTTTAAAAAAAAAAAATCACATATTTATTTGTGTGTGGGTTGGGATGCAGGTGGTATGGCACATGTGCCAGGGTGTGCTTGTGGAGGTCGGAGAACAACTTGGAGTCTGTTTTTTTCCTACCATGTCGGTCTTGTGGATTAAACTCAGGTTGTCGAGTTTGGCAGCAAGTACCTTTACCTACTGGGCCATCTTGCCAGCCCTGTAGCTGCTTTCTAAGTGATAAGTAAGGAAAGCTACCTCTTGCTAGTGGTTGCTTTTGTTGGTGTTGTTTGTTTACTTGCTTATTTTGCTTTTAAGACAAGCCCTGGAGCTTCCCATGAAATCCAGGGTGGTCCTGACTTTCTAGTCTTCCTGCCTCAGCCTGTGAATGCTGGGATTATACCTGGCTAGTTTGTATCTGCAGTCTTGGGGAAACTGTTTTGAAGGTAACCGTCTACAAGGATCTCATCACTCAGGAGGAAGTAGCTGCCCCTAAGGCTCACTTGTCTATTCAAAAGGCAGCAGTTGCAGTAATTGGGGCTGAAGCCTGAGGAGAATGACTGACTGTGCTAGTGTTTTTATTGGTATCGTTGTTTTTATTAGGGGTCTGGTTACAACCTTCCAAGAAAGAAACCACAAACCTAATAAAGGACTTGTACCCGGAGCATATAAAGAACACTCGTAGCTCAATAATAACATAAACAAGCCAATAAAAATGTGCAAACAATCTTGAACATGTGCTAGCAGAGATACAGATGACAAATATGCACGTGAGAGTGTCGTCACTTGTCATCCTCACTGCTGAAGTTAAGACCCGGATGACTTCAGCATCGTGGGCCAGCAAGGATACTGAGCTCTGGAGCTCTTAGACGGTGATGGGAACACAAAATGGCTCATCTCTGTCAAAATCAGTCAGGTATTTTCTTATATTAAATCATAGCTGTGTATACAGTACAGCTGCTACTCGCTCGCCCTTGAGAAATAAACCATTCACATTTGGATCCATAAATTCATAACATCTTGGGCCATAACAATAATTCCAAATTGGAAATAGCCTGATATCCATTCAGCTGGTGAATGTGAGCTGGGGATGGTGGTGCATCCTGTAAGCCTAGCTCTTGAGAGGCAGAGGTAGGAAGATTGCCACACATTTAAGGGCAACTAAGGCTGTACTCTTTTTTTTTCATAATTTTTTTCTTTTTCTTTAAGATTTTTTTCTTTATTTTACACTTCAATCCCCATTCCCCTCCCTTTTCTCCTCCCAGTCTCATCCTTCCACCCTCGTCCCCCATACCCTTCCCCCCAAGCCAGTACCAACCCTCTCTAGCATATCAAACCACATCAGGACTAAGTGCCTTCTCTTCCATTGAGGCAAGATAAGGCAGCTCTGGTAGGAAAATGAGCTCCAGAGGGAGGCAACATCGTCTAAGTCTGGGATAGAGCCATTCCAATTGTTAGGGGATCCACTTGAGGCCCAAGCAGCCCGTCAGCTTCATATATGTAATGAGCCTAGGACCAGTCCTTGCGAGCTCTTTGCTTGGTAGTTCAGTCTCTTTGAGCCCCTCTTGTGTCCAAGTAAATTGGCTCTGTGGGTGTTCTTGTGGTGTCCTTGATCCCTCCAGCATCCTCAAACCTTCCCCTAACTTTTCTTCAAGACTTCCTGATTTTTGCCTAATGCTTGGCTGTGGGTCCCTGGATTTGTTTCCTTTATCTGCTGGGTAAGCCTTCTCAGATGGCAGTAATGTTGGGTTCTTTTCCAGCTCTCTCTCTCTCCATCCACTTCTATTTTAGCTTCCCTACTTAGAGGAATTCAATCATCATCCCTTGAGCCCTCCTTGATACTTAGTTTCCTTGGGTTACAGAGAGACTCTTATCTTAAAAAAGGGGGGGTGGGGAAGGCTGGGGCAGGGGTTCATTGTGTTAAGCACCTGTCCTACAAGCACAACTTGCTGCATTTGAGCCTCCAGAACCCATATAAACAGGATATGGTAGGGAGCATGTATAATCCCAGCATTTGTAGGGCAAGATGTTGGGGGAGATAGGAGAATCTCCAGAGATTCTCTGCCTGGGGCTGTAGCCCAGTGGCAGAGTGCTTGTCCACCATGCATAAGGCCCTAGGTCTCATTGGCCTAAAGGAGGGGGCCATGGGAGTTGGCTCTGGATGTGCAGTATTGTAATCTCAACTATTTGGAAACTGAGCCAGGACCTCAAGTTCAAGACCTTTCTGAACTATAGGGCAAGATCAAGGTCAGCACAGGCAACTTAGTGAGACATTTTCTCATAATTTTGGTGAAAAATGGGACAGGGTGCTGGTGGAATTGCTTAATGGGTTAGGGTACTTGCTACCAAGCCTGAGAACCTGAGTGCAGTCTCTGGGCCCCACACGGTAGAAGGAGAGAATTGACTCCTACAAGTTGTCCCCTGATCTTCACACATACAATATGGACTATCCCTTACAAACAAATGAAATTAAAAATAAAATAAAAGGACAAGGGCTATAGCTCAGTAATAAAGTGCTTACCTAGCATGCACAAGACTCTAGGCTCAATTCCCAATACCAAATAAATTAAAGGCAGGAGGGAAAACTTACCATCAAATGCATTGAAATATGGAATGTTCCCCTTTCTTGCACAATGTCTTCCTGTCTCCATATCCTGATGGACTTTGATGATTAATGTACATATTGCAGGGCACTTGCATGCTTGCCATGGCCATACAGCTTTGATCAGTGCCCAATGTACAGGCACAAACCCCAGTGACCAAGAACCCCTCCTCCAGGCCAGAAAAACATGCCTCATTCTCATGTGTGACCGCCAGGGCTCCTGCCTGGTGCAGGGCATTCTCAGGGTCTGGACAGGAAGTGGATCAGATGCATTGGCCTGCCAAGTCACCCATCTGCAACCTTGTTGCTCTATCAGCTTGGGGTAAGTCCATGTCCTGTTCTGAGAAGGTAGAGCGCCATAGGTTCATCCCTTGCCTTCAGGCTCATGCCCAGGTTCCCATGTGTGGGAGCAGTGGTTGGGCTGGTAGGCCTGGGATACCTGCTAGCTGTCAGAGGAGCAGCAAAGAGTTCACCGAGAGTCTGGGAGAAGGGGAAAGAGGAAGTTCGCACCCCAAGTGCATGCTGGGATCTCGCTGGGCTTTGCTTAGAGATGAGAGAATTAAGTGTGTGAGGTGCAGCTGTTTAGCCATGCCTTAGATGGTGCATGTCCCTCTACACTCATGTACAGAGCCAGCCTGACCAGTGTGGCCAGATAATGGCCCATCTGAGGAGGACTGGGTGGGATCCCTCCTTCTGAGTCAGGTCTCTGCTCAAATAGCTCACCAGGAATGCCCCACCCCACCTCCTTGGGTATGCCCTCCGCACTTTGTCCTTTCCTTGTATCAGCCTCCCAGGGCAGCCAAGGTGGCATGTTAGCTTCGGCATAGCTGGTTTTGGAAACCTGTATCTCTGCAGCACTGAGGACAGACCAAGAGCTACTGAGGGCACAGATGAGGGAGCGTGAGACAGGTCCTACTGTTGGACCTGCTAGGCTCACCCAGCTGCCTTTCAAAAACTGTCCCCCCCCCCCATGAAGTGTCTTTTCTTCATCACTGCACATACACATGAACTTGCTGGTCCTCACTGCCCTGGAGTTCCAGGAGGCAGCTACCTCCTGTCCAATCTAATCAAGCCCCTTGACCTTTTCTCAGCCCCAGGCTTCTGTCTTTCAAAGGCAGTTTAGTATCCTTCCCCCCAACCTTCCCCAATCACCCAACACCCCCACCTCCTCACACCCCTCACCTCCCCACACCCCTCACCTCCCTACACCCCTCCCCCACCTGTCTGTCTGTCTATCACCTGCATGTCTAGTGCCCCAGGAGGCCAGAAGAGGGTGTTGGATCTGCTGGAACTCCAGTAAGAGACAGTTGTGGCCTTTGGTGTGAGTGCTGGGAATTGAACTCTGGTCCTCTAGAAGAGCAGCAAGTGTTTTTAAGGGCTGAACCATCTCTCCAGCCCCAGTTTGTTTGCTTTGATTGGGAGGCCTAGTTTCCTTCTAGGACCTTGGAAAACCCTACTTGCCACTCTAAGGAAGACACTATGATTGGTATTCCTGCTGTTTAGGAGAGTGAACAGAATCAGAGAGGTTAAGAACTTGTTTGAGGCCACAGGGCTTCAAAGCAGCAAGGTAGGAACTCGAACCCAGGCCACTGACCACAGACCTTGGGTTCTAACAGTTCACATTTTCGTGGCTTAGTGTGTCCAGATTTGTGATGTGGTAGGAGTGCCCGCCCTGGCAAGCCTTCTATGAGAAAGCCACGTTAGTGTTTTCTGTAATTAGGCCTCAGGGGTGGGGCTGAGCTACTTGCCAAGTGCTTTGGGGACAGGTGACAGGAACTTGGAACCTGCTCCCCCTTCCTTGCACCTTCCAGAAGCAATGCGGCCTCCCTCATCCCAGAGGAAGCAACCTAGAACTGGTACCTCAGAAAGGATGGGGGCTGACCTACAGCCTGCATGCTAAGTATGGGCTGCAGAGGGCCTCACAGGGAACCCTGGAAATATGGTAGCATCTGCTTCTTCCCTGGGTCACATGACAGTTCAGTCTCTAAAGCCCAAGGATGCACTGCAGTGCCCAAGGAGACCAACACACTGGAAGTGGCTGGGAGGATAGCCAGGAGGCCACCGTTGGAGAGACACTGAGACAGTTCGTGGCCTGCATTGCAAAGCTTTCCTGTTGGAAGCCTAGGCACCCTTCCCCCCATCTTGTGACTTTCTTTAAGGCTGTGTGAACATGTCAGGTGGTTCTGGCATGTTCTCAGATGTGCTCCTAACTCTCCCTCCTCTACCTTGTGAGCTCCCTGCAGCCTCTGGATGGGCACACTGGATCACAAGGACACAGAGGCCTGGAGAAGCTCCACGGCTGCCATCTGAGGCCACACAGCAAGCCCAGGCTCTTTGATCTATGCTGTGGTTCTGCTATCCAAACAGCCTGGCTTGAGGCCAGTGGTGCAGCTTGTGCCAGGCAGTGGGAGGTGGGCTAAGGATTCACTAGGGCTGGGCTGGAATCTCTGGCCCTGGGCCTGAGGGCCAGGGTGGAACAATCTGTTTGGTAGCTGTCTGAGTCAGCATTTCTCTCCCAGAGGGGCCTCAGTCTCTGCTGGCCAGCAGTCATCTTCACCCCTGCCCTCTTGGCCATCACTGGTGGGCTTGGTTATAGCTAGGTCATCCTGTTGCCCAGAAGGGTTAGTTCCACAGGCAAAGGAAATGGAGCTTGGATCTCTTCCTCTATACCAGTCATTCTCAACCTTTTTAATGCTGTGGCCCTTTCATACAGTTCCTCATGTTTTGGTGACCCTGACCTTAAAGTTATTTTTGTTGCTACGTCATAACTGCAGTTTTGCTGCTGTTATGAATCCTAATGTAAATATCTGTGTTTTCCAGTGGTCTTAGGTGATCCCTGTGAAAGGATCATTTGACCCTAAAGGGGTCATGACTTATAGGTTGGGACCCACCGCTCTATACCCTGCCTAGCTCCTCCCCCAGGGTCTGCTTCGGAGCCCACAGAGAAACTATCTCCAGAGTAGATTTTGGAATGCAGATTTGGAAGAGATCTGTCTTGTGCCTTGTTCTCCCTACCCCTGGCTTCTGGTCTCTCTGGTCACTCTTCTGGCTATCAGGGCCGGTCTTCCCTATTCCAAGTGTCCCCCACGACACCCCTTTGCCCCTGCTGTCGATGGCTTGCTTTCTGTTCTCTTTATTAACAACTTGGCCTTCAAGGTCCAGCTCAGGCACTCCCTTCTGTAAGTAAGTGTCCCTGGGCCACCTACATCGATAGTCCTACTCTACGAAGTACTGACTGGAGGAAAGGGTACACAGCTCAGGCCAGGGCAACCCTTTTAGGGTGGAGACGCAAGTCACTAGGGACTTCACTCTCAGGGATCTCAAAAGACTGGGCTATCTCAAGGTTCCAGGTGGAGACAGCTGACTGCCAAAGGCTTCAGGGAGGGATTTTCCTCACCTTGCCCACCCGGCCCCTCAGGGCCTACACTCCCACATCACCTCTGTGATTACTCACTAACAGTGACTTACACAGCTCTGAGCCTCAGCCACTTCACCTGTAGATGCAGGGTGAGGACTAGTGCCAGGCAGCAGGCTACAGCACGTCAGGCCTCTGTACCTCACACCTATTGGGAGCTGCTGCTAATGACAAGTTGATTCAATCATCCATTCAGTGCCTGGGGGAGAGGAGATTGTAGTAACCTCAGCTCTGTACTATCACATCCTCCAAATGTGTGTGTGTGTGTGTGTGTGTGTGTGTGTGTGTGTGTGTGTATACAGACAGGTATATGCAACTGTGTATGTGCTGGTGGCAGTTAGGGAAAAACACTAGGTATCCCACTCTATGATTTTCCCCCTTATTCCTTTGGGGCAAGGTTTCTCAAAGGACCTGGAGGTAGGCTCACAGCCAATAAGCTCTCGAGATCCTCTTGTCTCTGTCCCCCTCCTCCAATGCCATAGTTACAGGGGTGTGTGCAGCCATACTAGCCTTTTTTTTTTTTTTAATTCCACATGGGTGCTAACATCTGAACTCAGGTCCTCATGTTTGAGCAGTGTCTTAGGTTTCTGTTATGGGAATAAAACAAAGGGTTTGTTTCAGCTTAAACTGTCAGGTGACAGCCTGTCACTGAGGGAAGTCAGGACAGGAACTCAAGCAGCTGATGCAGAGGGCATGGAGGAGCTCTGTTTACTAGCTTTCTTCTCGTTGCTTACTCAGCCTGTTTCCTGGCAGCACTCAGGACCACCATCGCAGAAGGCACTGCCCATAGTGAGGTGTGTCCTTGCACATCAATCATCAATCGAGAAAATGCTCACAGGCCAATCTGGTAGGAACATTTTCTCAATTGAAGCTCCTTCTTCTCAGGTGACTCTATACACTGGGCAGTGGTGGCACACACCTTTAATCCCAGCACTTGGGAGGCAGAAGCAAGCGGATCTCTGAGTTTGAGGCCAGCCTGGTCTATGAGGCAAGTTCCAAGACTGCTGGGGCTACATAGAGAAACCCTGGGCGGGGGTGGGGGAGTAAGAGTTAGTCAGGAGAAGCCACAAGTACTCTTACTCTCTGAGCCATCCCTTCAGCCCCATGAACCCATTTTGATGTCCTCACCCTGACTTCCTCCTCTAACCCACTGTCACAGGGCCCCCTTCCTGCACACTCTGCCTTCTCCTTTATCTATACCTCTCTGGGAGCCTAGCACTCTTCAAGGTCTTAGTACTCAGCAGTGTGCAGGAGTGAGAGCGAGGGAGGACCTCAGAGACCTGCCATCTCCCTTTCATTCTATAGCTGGGGAAGCCAAGACCCAGGGAGGCCAGGAGGCCAAACCAACAGCACAGGAGGCAAGCATCAGCAGGCAGCAAGCCAAGCTTTAAGCTAATGCTTTGGTTTAATCACAAATGAGATCTGGGTTTCTGGAAGGCTCCAGGAAGCTACAGCTACAGGTGAGATTCCAGGCCAGCATGGGAGGCATCCTGAGGACAGAGCTGTGTCCTGCAGCTGGCTCCACGTGGACCTCAGCTGTCTAGGTGACTGAAACTGCCTGGGCACCAAGCCACAGAGGGGCTGTCTCCTCAGATGGCTTCTGGGAAGTCCAGCAATGTTGCTTCAACTGGGCATCTCAGGAAAATGTGGGAGCATGTGATGGTGTGCCCTGTCTTGGGCATCATGGTATGTGTCCTGGGGTGTGTGCCAGCCCCCTCCGCATCCTGTGATCCTGGCCCTATGCAGTATTGCCTTAGTTCTAGCCAAGCTTAGGACCTAGGCCCCCTTTCTGTACGTTGGTGTCATTCACTGGGTTTTCGGTTTGGGTTCCATTATTCCTGAATGTCTGCATGGTGTCCTGCCCAAGGGCAAATCAGATCAGGACAAGCTGAAACCCTCTGGCTCCTGATTGCCTGCAGGATAAGGTCTGACCTTCTTTCTGCTCCTTCATGGCTCTTTGTCTCTGCTTCTAATCCCTGAACATCAAGAGAAGAAGGGTTCACAACAGAAGGCTGCACTTTTTCTAGATGTAGGACTTCTAAGGCTCTGCCTGCCTGCCTCCCTCTTTCCCTGCCTGCCTGCCTCCCTCCATCCCTGAATACCTCCCTGCCATCTTCCCACCCTGCCTTCCTCTCTTTCTCTTTCTCTCTCTCTCCATTCCTCTCTCCCTGCCTGCCTCCTTCCATCTCCCCCTCTCTGCCTCCCTCCCTCCCTGCCTGCCTCCAGTAGATCTGGCCTCAGAGGATCACACAACTCTGGCCTGGTCACATAGACAAAATGACCACAGGCAAGTATGGGGCACACTGAGTTGGGACTCTGATCTCTGTGGATTGAATCTCAGGCCTGTCCTGAGCCACTGAAGCCACTGGTTGGCCCTTAACCCACTCCATGCCTGGTTCCAACCCATCCCCAGGGACCAAGCCAGACGTGAGCTAGCTAGGGTTGATCAGTTCCTGCTTGGCACAGAACCCTGTCCAAACTCTACAACTCAGAACCTCTGACATCAGCCTTGTTGAACTCAGTCCACCAAATTCTGTGCTGTTCCTCTGGGCCAGATCACCTTCTGGTCAGGTCCTTGGCCACCCTTTGCCCAGTAGTCTGTCCTTCTTGTCGCACATGACTGGACTTCCTAGTTTATCCACCTCAAGCTTGTGACTGGCTCTGACTGCTAGGGAGGCCCTCCATCATTCTTCCTGATTATGGCCCCCTGGACTCTAGCTAGTCAGAGGAATTGGCCGTTAATGAAACAGAATTCCCGGGCGTGTGCAGGGCAGGAAGCTTCAGGAGTCACTGTGATAGCCGTAGCTGGTCATATATTATGTTTGCAGCTGCCCACTAGTCTTTCTTTCTTTCTGCTGTAGAAGTCAGATGCAGGGTTCTGAGTCTGCTCCTGGGGAAAAAAGTTTCACTGACAGGGAGAGCCTGGTGGCAAAACAGCTGTACTTCCTGTGCAGGGGCAGGGCATGGGGTATGTACGGAAGGAGTCCTCAGAGGTTCCTGGGATACATCTTCCTAAATGCTGAGGAAGTGGGAGGAGTTGGCCAGCAGGTGTGTGTGTGAGGGGAGACTCCACACCAAAGGTCTTGCTCCCTAGCTTCCTAGGGTCTGTGTTGGTGCCCAGCTTTTCTGGACTGGGACCTGGAACTTGGCTTTCATGGGTGTGGCTAGTATAGGCCTGCCCTTCATGGGTGTGACTAGTATGGGCCTGCTCCTCAGGGGTGTGGCTACTATCTATGGGCCTGCCCCTCAGGGGTGCAGCACTAGATCCAGACTCCCATTCCTGAGTGTAGTACACCCCACCCCATCCGCCACACTTCCTTCCTGTGGCCTTCAGCTTCGTAGCGTTCTGCTGTTTTTTCCCTGTTACCCTCTCAGAGCTACTCCTTCATCTCTGATCCTGTGTTCTGGACTGGAAGTCAAGGATTGTATGAACGATAAGGAGAGTGTGGGCTTTTCTTGTGGCAGCTGGCACCTTTTCCAGGACCCAAGTAGAGTAGGGTCACCAAATAACCCACCTGAGCCTCCTGACTTTCCCCTTCTATCCAACTGCTATCTGTCTCTATTCTCCTTGTAGCCCATCACACAATCCTTCCTCAACAATTCACCTCAGTCTCCCTTAGGAAGGGATTCAGTTTAACTTCACCTCTGCAGTGGCACCTCTCCATCCCTCTTGGACAGAGCCAGCTGAGTGGGAGCAGATGCACACTTGGACATGGAAGCCCCTCAGGCTAGGCTTCAGGTTTCTACGGAAGATGGCCTAGTGTGGTGGGTAGTGCCTAGTGCCCTACACCTAAGTGCGACTCTGGGGTCATCAGATGGGCCACTGAATAGAGCACCCAGATCAGCATTTCTGCAGTGACCACTAACAATACAGTCTATTCTTTCCCACAGACTACCCCTTGGGTATCCAGACTTGACTTAGGGGGGAAAGGATGCTTCCAGAAGCACAGCCCATGTTGGAAATTCTCTGCCAGCTCCTGCCAGTACACAACAGAAGGCCAGAACTGCTGAGGCTCCTGGCGCTTGTCCATGCATGTTAGGGTGTGTACTCCATGGTGATCCCTTTTTCCAATACACACTTGGATTCAGCAGAAATTTAGCTAATATATGTTGCCCTTTAAACTTTGACATTTATTTATAGTTACTTCAGGGTTGGGGGTAGGGGGACGATCAACAAAAAAAAAGTGTGCATGAAAAGCTATAATGAAACAATGAAATCCATACACTGGTGTAATGGCTGAGGGGTAGAAATGCCTGCTGCCAAGCCCGACTCCCTGAGTTCAATTCCTAGTAGCCTGAGTGGAAGGAGAGTATTGACTTTCAGGAATTGGCCTTTGAGCACTCAGGAGGCAGGGCAGGATAGTCTCTGTGAGTTCAAGGCCAGCCTGGTCTACCTAGTTTGTTCCAGGCCAGCCAGGATTACATAGTTAGAACCTGCCTCAAGGAAAGGGGGGGGGGGGGAGATTTTGTCAAAGACAGAATCAAAAAAGCCCGAGTTTATAACACCATTTACATAAGTTGTCCAGAAGAGACAAGTGCATACAGGAAGAAGGTCAGCAGTTGCTAAGACTGTGTGGAGAGGCCATGGCATGAGGGCTAACACATTGCAGTTTCTTTTGCCAGTGATGGAAATGGTGGAGTTAGGGAGTGGTGGTGATAGCGCGACCTTGTGAATAAATAAAAACGGTTTGGTTTTCCACTTTTGGTGCATTTTGGGACTGGGGATATAGCTTAGTGGTAGAGTATGTGCTTGGGATACTTGAGGTTCTGGCTTTATCCCTGCAGTCAAAATAAGGAAGTGACAAATGCACACATGGTGGCACACAGTTGTAATCCCAGGTCTCAGGAGAGGTTTGGAAGTTCAAGGTCATCGTTGGCTATGTAGCAAGTTCAAGAACAACCTGGACTGGGTAAGACCATTCTCTAAAAACAAACCAATATAACCAATGAATGAGTGAATGAGTAATAAATAATTAAGAAATGTCTTGTGGCATGTAAGCTATTGTTGGTAGACTGTTGTGCTATGGCTTCTGGTTCTCTACAGTCAGCCCCAAACGCTGACCATGACCTGCCCACACTAACCTACAATCAACACAGAGACATGGCAGGAAGTTAAGGCTGCAGAAGGATCTTGCAAAGCAGCAGTCATGATGGTAATACAAAGTAACTATGGTTCACTGAGCATTACTAGATGACAAGGCAACAGCTGCCTGGTTAAGGGCTTTGCATGTAGCACCACATTAGGCTCCTTATGACTTTGAGGTCAGTAACCTGTCCCCATGTTACAGATGAGGAAACTGAAGCTAAGTGACACCATATGACAAAGTCTTTTACAGCTAAAAGGTAGCAAGCAGGACGTGGTGGCTCATGCCTGTAATCCCTGAACTCAGGAGACATAGATGGGGAAATGGTCCTGAGTTTCAAAGCTAGGCCCCTCTACATGGAGAGTTCCAGCACAGCCTGCCTACAGAGTGAGAACTGGTCTCAAAGAAAACAAAACAATGGGGGCCAGGGAGATAGCTAGATGGTTAAGTACTTACTGCTCCTCTAGAAGACCCGGGCTCTGCTCCACAGCACCCACAGGTGGCTCACAACCACCTGTAACTCCTGGTCTAGGGGATCCATGCTTCTTCTGAACTCTGAGGGCTCCTGAACACATGTGGTGTGCATGTGTACACTTGGGCACATACACAAATACACAAAATAAATATTCAAAAAACAAAACTCGACAGAGCTGAGGAGGTAGCACACTGGGTAGAATGCTTGCCTAGAATATACGAAGCCCTGTGCTTGATCTCCAGTACAGCACCACATAGCATGGAGGACACATTTACCCCCACGGAGAGATAAAGGCAGTAGGATGGGAAGGTCAGGGTTATCCTCAGCTACCTAAGGAGTTCTGGGCCAGCCTGGGTTGCATGAGCCCCTGTCTCAAACAGCTAACAAGTAACAGAACTGGTACAGAAGCCCAGACCTTCCTGTCTGGAAGCTCTTGCCTACATTGAGGGGACATCCCCCCATGATTCAAGTCACCTCCATATTTCCTCCCTTGCTTCTCTGCCCCTATCCTTTCTGCAGGGTCTCAAGTAACCCATGCTGGCCAGATCCTTATGTGGCCAGTGATGGATGCCCTTGAAGTTCAGATCCTCCTGCAGCCATCTGTCCAGCACTGGGATCACAGGTATGTGCCACAACCGGCTTTCACATTTGTTTCTGTTACCAAGTACAGGTTTTCTTATGTCTCGAGCCCTTTCTGCACTCAGAGACTTTCCTGAGGAGGCCCTTTAGTGCAGGGGAAGACTGCAGCAGCAGGACCCGTCTCTCTGCTTCTGGAAGCTTCACCATGACCTCAGGCAGGTGCAAATTGGTGGCAACCATGACCCACTCTACAACAGACAAAGAGAAACCTGTTTTCCCTCATCAAGGGTGCTGGAATTAGACAATGTTTGGCTTTCCCTTGATGGAGGATTGTCCTCTATTCCCATTGGACAGGAACCAGTTCCTGTTATAGGCAGGGCTGCCTGGGCCCCTGCCAGGACCTTGGGGGAAGGGTCTCCTTTCTGGGCTGCTCCAGAGCTGTTTCTTGGGAGATATCAGAGGTTTAATCATTAATGGGCACGTTTACCTTTGGTTGCAGGCTGGAATTGGAATCGGTTCCCAGGAGCAATTATCTCTGACACATTATTTTGTGTAAAATCACTTTTAGCTGATAAAGCTGAAATAAAAAGGGGTCCATTAACTAGTCCCAGCCTCTTGGTTTCTGGGGCTCCCTGGGACCTCACCAAGGAGTCAGCCTTTAGGAGCTGTGAAAAAGTTTCTAAAAAATATGTTTAAAATTTGGCCAAGCATTACAGCGGCTTGGTGTGTTTTCAGACCCTCCACATGTCACCCCCATCTGCGGTTTCTGGGTTTGGCAGAGTATCCTGGAGGCATGCCCATTTTGTGCAGATCTATCCGAGGCCAGGGAAAATTGATGATTTACACCCCGTGCTCCAGGGTCCTGAATGAAAGTTGTGTACTCCCCTACCCTCCCAGTCCATGCACTGATGGCAGAAGGATGTTGTCCTTGATGCTTTGGTCAGCTAGTGGGCGTTTCTGCAGGTGACATTGTCTTAGCTCCCCTCGCCTCACCACAGGTACCTGAAGCTCGTGCCCCTTCTCCATTGCCCTTTCCCTTCATCTTTCCCTAACCTCTAAGGCAGCCGGCTGAAAGCCCACCCATTCCCTAGGAGAGCCCCATCACCACAGCTGCTTCTGCTGTTCTCGTATTTGGGTGGGGGTTGCACAGAGAAAACCCTTATGGGAGGGGAACGGTCATTCTGTTTTTTTTTTCTATAACCTCTTTCCTCCACCCTGGGCTCCCAGGGACCCTCCGTCTACCCTCTATGACCCTGCAATGCTGACTGCAGCATCATAGAGGACTCCCCACATCTGCCCCCTTAGCCTTGCTCCCCAGGGCTGAGAATGGAACCTCAGAGTGTGCCTTCACTTGCTGCTAATTCTTCCTGGGGCTTTTCTGTGTCTGAATGTCTCTCCTGCAGAACATCCCTGCAGTACACACTTTCTGGGACTCAGGAGAGCTGGTTGGTGGTGGTCCACATTGGAGGCTGCTCAGCCAGGAAAAGGCCAAAGGCCTGGAACCTCTCAGAGAGGCTGAGATCTGGGTTTAGGCCAGCTGCTGCCTGTTTTTCCTCAATAGCCCCAGGCCCTCCCTCTGTGGAGCTTCAGTGACCGAGCTTCATTTCCTGATGTTTTGTGAGGCTCAGGCCTCTGTGACCTTTGGGACCTGCCAGCTGCCCCACACACACTCTGGCCAGCCAGCTGCACTCTGAAACTTCAACCAGCTTTGTGTGATCAAGGCTCAGGGCAAGAGCTGATCAGAGAGAGAGTTGCTGGATGGGCACAGCTCTGTTTGGAGCTTGCCCACTGTCACCAGAATCCAGGAAATTGAGGGAGACTAAGGTAGAGGATCCTGGGGATTTGGAATCTCATCTCCACCCTGGGAAGGTCCTGGGCCTGCTGTGGAACCTGCTAAGAAACCTAGCCCCACTGCCCCATGGTGGACACTGCCTGCATGGTGTTCAGGAGAGATGGCTTCCTTGGGAATAGGCCTTCTGACCCGTTCCTCTTTTGCACTCCTGTCCCCTCCACATTGCCTGGCAGAGGGCAGTAGTTGCCCAGCTGATTTCCCTTGCTCTGTGTCTTTTTGACATGGGGTTTCACGTAGCCCAGGTTGGCCTGGGTTCCCTATGTAAACAAAGAGGACCTAAACTTCTGACCTTCCTGCCTCCACCTCCCAAATATTAGGATTTATAGGCATGTGCCACCACCTCCAGCTTCTGCCCTAAGATTTTAGTGGACTTGATCCACATCATTGAGGAATGGTTCATATTCTGAAAATAAGGTTTGTTTTAAATTGAGCTGGGTGTTTAACACAAACCGCCAAGGCACATTTCAGCACAAACTCAACAAATCTGCACCATCCAGAACAAGCAGAGTGTGGGCTCCAGAGGATGGTGTCTGTGTGGGCGTGGGGAGTGGTGATGGGGGCGGACAGGCACCACTGCCTCCTCCCTGAGCGTCACCATTGAGAACACAGCTTAGATATTCCTCTTTCCAACCAATAGGCTGTGTTATCTCCACTATGCATGGGAGAGGTAGGTGATGGTTTCCAGATGTTCAGGGAGCAGCTTCCCACCCCAAGCCCAGCTCAGGCCAAGCTCCTCCTGCATACTTTAAGTGCATGCCAAACGGTAATGTCTGGGTCCTTGGGTAGGATAGAATGGCCTGGTGGGGTCCCCAGGGTCCTGCAAACAACTGCATGTGGGTTTGTGAGGACCAGCACTGGAGGGTTTAGTCTGACCTTAGGCAGGTCCTCATCCGACCGAACACAAGCCTGTTGTAGGCCACCTGAGTAGAAAGAGACAGTACAAAGTGCAGCCAGCTCCATGAGACAATGAGTGTGTGGGAAGGTGACCCATGAGCCAGCTCCATGAGACAAAGAGTGTGTGGGAAGGTGACCCATGGGCAGTAGGCTGGCAGGGCCTTGGTCAACCCTTCCCTGAACATCCAAAGGTTCCTGGACAATGCAGGTATAAACCAGGCCTGCCCTGGCCCGAGTCTCTGTCTCCTGAGACCTGTTAGTAGCTCATTAGCTACTCAGATAAACTAATTGTTTGGAGCCCTCTTAAAGAGCACAGACACACTCTGACCCCTCCCTCTGATTCATCATCCTACAGATGAAAACTGAGGCCTGGAGAGGGGGAGTGGCCAACTTAGGGACACACAGTGGTGCTAAGAGAACTAGGGCTACTCCTGGGGAGGGAGGGCAGGCTTTATCTTTAAAGTCCAGCCTGGCCTGGAGCCAACTATGGGTGGGAGGAGTTGAGGGTATGCTTTCTTCTTTGAGTCTTAAATTTCTAAAAGACACTGACTTGCAGGATTCAACCTCACAGCATTACTGGGAGATGGGAGACAGAGGGAGAAGGGCCAGGGACAGGACATCTCCCCAACTAACGTTTGTTGAGTCCTCACTTTTGGGTACTTTCCTGGTTCCTTGAGGGTATCCTAAGGTCTTGACCAGAAATAAAGAGGCTTTCCATCTAGGTGGGCCTGGCTACCCTCCAGAGTTCAGTTTTCATGTCCATGTCTCTGAGATCAGCCCTGGCCAATAGTGCAGCATATCTGCCTGACAGGACAAAACCTCTCTCTCACCTCTTGGTGCTTGCTTGCTGCATTCTGGGACACACCCAGGGCCTTGTTCTTAGTGCTGGCACTGGGTCATGCCTTCTTGTGCACACAAGAACCCTGGGACAGGTGAGAAAAAAGGGGCACTGGGAATTCCAGTCACACACTCTGGCTTTTCCACAGTGGATCCCCGGGCCTCCAGAGTGCCTGAGAAGATTCTTTCCTGGGCTCAGAGGGTTGCTGCTCAGCACCTGGGTGTGGCTAGACTGGAATGTCTTCATACTACCTCAATCTCTGACTCTTTTTTTTTTTTTTTTTTTGGTTTTTTCGAGACAGGGTTTCTCTGAATATCTCTGGCTGTCCTGGACTCGCTTTGTAAACCAGGCTGGCCTCGAATTCACAAAGATCCGCCTGCCTCTGCCTCCCAAGTGCTGGGATTAAAGGCGTGCGCCACCACCGCCCAGCCTCAATCTCTGACTCTTATCCCTTCCCGTAGGCCTTGAGTAGCAAACTGGCATTCAGAACAATTGAACCAGGGCTCCCACGAGGTGTTCTGGGGCATCATATGCCACCATTCTAAAATCTACTTTGCCTGATGAAGTTTTATCACAGAGACAAGGGCACTGAAGAAAGGGCCGGTGAGGAGGGGCCCATCTCATAACATATCCCCAATTCCTTTGGCTCAAACAGTCCCTCACACACCTGCTCCCCGACTTCCCCTCTCCCCAAGTAGCTGTCAGGACGCAGGGGCAGCCTCACCTGGTCGGTCTTCCAGCCCACTACAATGCTCCCAGGAGCACCTTGAGGTTTCATACGGTCAAGTCTGTGGTTGATGATCCTGACCCTGAAAGTGTTCTCAGTCACAGTGTCCTCTGTGGGGCTTCCCTGAGGACCGCACTTTCCAAGATGGAGGTAACCTGTCTGTACCCTGACTTCCTGCCCCAGGGCTGCTGTTCCCATCTGCCTTTGACTGCTCATCTTTGACAGGGCAGAGAGGCAGTGCTTGATGTGGAGATGAGAGATCCCCATGTTACTATGGGCTTCTATTCATGGCTTCCAGACACCCCCTTTCTCCTTACCTGAGGTGGCTTCACAGCCAGGCAGGGCAGACTACACCACCAGTTTCAGTTAATTAGTTCCAGTGAGGGCCTGGAGCCCAGGGTCATCTGCATTGCTATTGTCAAAACCCAAAGTTACAGCACATTTAAGTGTCAAGATCTTAATTGGCTTTATTTTCCATTATAGAATGAAGCAGTACTTAATTTCATAAAATAAAACTTCTAAGTGTGCCAGTCCCCCAAGTTTTTGGATCGAAGGACAGAGAAAGGCTGACAGAGCAGAAACAACCCCAAAAGTCAGTGTGGTTATTTCAAAGTTACTTTTCCTGTAAAGGGGACAGGGATAGGTAGCAATGGAGACATAGCTCACTGGCTCGCATCTGGTCACTCAGGTTATCTGACAGGTGGTTTGGGGTTGGCAAGGTTTGGCAATGAGTAACATGTGTACCACCATTGTGATTTTTATCCTGCTTCCTAGATTTTGTATTTAACAATAGAAAGACAGACATGTCAATATTATACACTAAGACATTTTCCTCAGTCTAAAAGCTTATTTTCTCCTGATTTTAGGAGAAATAAAAATGTATCTATGGGGGCTGGGCATGGTAGTGCACACCTTTAATCCCAGCACTTGGGAGGCAGAGGCAGGCTGATCTCTGTGAGTTCAAGGCCAGCCTGGTCTACAAAGTGAGTCCAGGACAGCCAGGGCTACACAGAGAAACCCTGTCTTGAAAAAAAACAAAAAACAAAAAGTCCCTCTTGGGGAGTCATCCTGCCTTTGTAAGGTGGCCCCTTGAATATGAACACTCATCCCTTTCTTCTAGTAGACGTTCCAGAGCTGGTGTCTGCCCTGGTGTCTGAAGGAGTCATAACTGCCTTCTACCATGGCCATGGCCAACTTGAGGGGAGGCTCCCCACAAACTCATGTTGGGGTGAAGACACTGAGGCTGGGGAATTTGATACATTCCCCAGACTGGAAGTGAGGGACAGCCCAGCTGGGATGCAAAGCATGGGTTCTGAGCCGAAAGTCTAGGCCCTAAGAATTAGTGCTTGGGGTATTTTTCTTCTTTTTAAGATTTTTATTTGTGTGTGTGCTGACATGCATATGAGTAAAAGTGCTTATGGAGGGCAAAAGAAATTTTGAAGCTGGGAAGTGATGGCACACTCTTTAAATCCCCAGACTCAGGAGGCAGAAGCAGGTGGATCTCTGAGTTCAAGGCCAGCCTGGTCTACAGAGTGAGTTCCAAGTACAGCCAGGGCTATACAAAGAAACCCTGTCTCAAAAAACAAAACAAAAAAAAAAAAAGAAAAAAAATTGTTGTATTCCCTAGACCTGGTTGTGAGCCATCCAGTGTGGGTGCTGGGAACCGAATATGGGTGCTCCCCAAGAGCAGCACTGGCCCTTAACTGCTGAGCCATCTCTCCAGCCCTGATGGCTGGTTTGTCTGCTTTTCTATGGGAAGTTACACTTGTGTAGCTCATGCTGGCCCAGAACTCATGGTAACTTTCTTGCCTCAGTCTGCTGAGCATTTGAATTACATGTGCTCTTGAACATTTACAGAGAAAGCTGAGTAGCTGTTTCAACTTGTCAGGCCTTTCTCTTCCTTACCTAGTTCCTTCTGGTCAGGTCAGTGTCAGACAATGAGCTGGAGGTGGGAGTCTCCTGGTGGGCCTTCCTGCTCAGCCCTGACAAGAAGAGATGCCCCTCTGGGACCACTAGGAACCTCACACATGAGACTCTGGAACCAGGTTTAGATGAGAAGCAGAGAGTGCGGCCCGCTGCCTGTGGCAACTCGGAAGAACTCCAGGCTGCACGACAGCAGGTTTACCTACAATGGAAAAGAAGCAGGAAGTGGGCTGTAACAATGGGAGCTCCAGCCAGTCCAGACAGCTCTGGAGTCCCTGCTAAAAAGGCTGGGCTTGCATATTCCTATGGCAACCTTGAACTCTGTGGTGCTCTGCTCTGGGCCACAAGGACCTTCCAAGACTGAGCACTAGGGTGATGCATGAGGATGGCCAGTCATCAGTCAGTCTCAGAATAAAAGGTTAAAACTGGCCCTACAAGGCAGAATTGTGTTTTCAGTACCTAGGCCCCTCTGTCCCTTTAGGGCCTGCCCTGTGGAAGCACAAAGAACTAGCTTTAGAACCAGCAGATGAGGAAAAGCCAGGTCCAGCTGACCTCCTAATTAGGGTGGCTTGAGCATGTTGTTCCTGAGCCCCTGCCCCATGATAGCTAAAGTTTGGCTGCTGAAGGCCAGGACCACAATTACAGCTCTGCCTCTTCCTGCACTCTTCCACTGGAGGTGTCCTTCCTCCCTTCTGTTCAGACCATTTCTTTTTTGCCAGGTGGGTAGCATGGTGAAGGTGCCGCTCACTGATACTGTGACTACGCCAGCACCTGTGGTCTCTCCCCAACCTGAAGCCACATTGCTTTCCTGGTCCACCACAGACTGTGTTTTCCTTCCTCTGGCCTTGCTTGGCCTGCCTACCTGGAAAGGCATTGAGTTGAGTTCTGTTCAGGTGGACCCCTTATTAAACAAATATGTTCCCGAATGTTCTGTTTTCCAGTTTTCTCACTGGGAAACCCAGTTCCTGCCCTGCCTTCATTAGAGCATGGGGAGCCAAACTGTGCAAACTGCAGAGGCCCCACCTTGCAGGAAGAAGGTCTCCCAATGAGCCAGAAGCAGACACTCCTGACACTCTTTTGTAGACCAGGCTGGCCTGGAACTCACAGAGATACACCTGCCTCTGGCTCCCAAATGCTGGGATTAAAGGCTTGCACCACCATGCCCCGCTGCCCCTGGCAACCTTAACAGCCTGCCCCTGGCCATGCTCACCTCCTGCTTGCAGGTACTCATGGAGTCCTTCCTCTCCCAGCCCCACCCAGATGAGGCTAAAGGTGAGCCAGGCTCAGTGATGACCCCAGGAGCAGAAGGAAGTCCTGAGTTACCTTTGCTGGGAACAGGAAGTGGTTATCACCAGAACCAGCACTACCAAAGCCCAGAGAGCCAGAGTGTGATATCACAGGGGTGACCTCACCAGCAGGGATAGGAAACATGTGCCAGCTCTCCAGCAGCCAACCCTGTGCTTCCCTGTTCATCCTCTGGCCCTCTGTCCTCCCTCTGTGTTGTGGTCTGCCCAGGGACCATGGCTGAGGGTACCTGGTGAGGGCCTTGTCCAGTCTAGTAGGAATCACTGTGTGTGGTTCAGAGCTGCCAAGCAGGGCCTGGGTGCTAGGAGGCAGGCAGGGCCATGCTCGGGTCCACCCTCAGAAAAGGCCTCACTCATCTGTTGGCGATGTCTCCATTGGGCTTTGCAGGGCTTTGCAGGGCCGTGGGCCAGAAAGATTCCATTATGAACTGTAAGCTTTTGTGAATGTGGAAGGTTTGTAACTAGTTTGGCATTCTTTTCCTTTTTTTTTTTTTTTCCCTACCCAACTACGCATACAATGGAGGTGGCTCTAGTCTCAGAGGTCTTGGGAAGCCAGGCTCACAGACCAGAAACAGAGTTGAACAAAGAAGTTCCAGAGGACATAGCTGGGGGAGGGGCACCTGGTGAAAGCCTGGCAGTGTCCATGGTCCTTTCCATGGAGTTGTCAGATATGTAATTATTGTGCCCTGGTTTGTCCCTGCCAGCTACTCTGTGTTCAGGGAAGAGGGGAGGAGGCTGGTGCCATTTGGCTGAGGAGGATTGTTCAGGGGTGCCACTTAGTGGAGCTTGGTATGAGTGCTGCCCTGAGGTCTGGTCTGCTTCCATGGCTGGCGTGACCAAGGCCACCACAGGAAGCAGGCTTTGCCCTTCCTTCGGGGCAAGGGCAGCCTCCTAAAGCCTCACTGTGGGTGAGGACATCTATCACAGGATGGTAGGAAGGGATTGAGTGGCCTCTTGGTCTTTCCCTGAAGGCCCATGTGCAAGCAAGCCATCGGGGGTTCTCATCCTGATGTTCAGCTTTGGGATACAATCAGGTCTCCAGAGCAACATGAAATACCAGGAATCCGGAAGTGTGCCTAACCCTTACTCCCACCCCTTGGTCCCACACAGGAAGCATCTGGGGAAATAAGATAGGCAGCATGCCCAGTGGTCACAGCAGCCTGAGGGCAGGGTGGAGGGGGGAGGGGGTGGGAGGGGACAGGACAGGATGGATGACAACAGGCTAGCTGGGTCAGTAGCTCCCTTGTCCAACTCCTACCCAGACCTACTCTATAGTTCACACTGAGGCTCACAAGAATATTGTGTTGTGGATGGCCTTTAGCTGGGGAGGACTGGGGTTCATGGCATTTTTCTCTGCCAGGGTCTTGGATGAGGTGTGATTCTGGTGAGTTATGATCAGGCAAGTCATCCCTTTGTGGGGTGGTACTGACAACAGCACCCATGCATACTCATGCTTAAAGGACTTAATCATGAGCCCACATCACCTCTATAACCAGAAAACAGCAGAGCACTTCAAAACCAATAAAGTGACAGTCCCCAAGCCCAGCAGGCTGCAGATGATATCACATCAGGGTAGAGTTGAACTCCCAGTCGGGTCAGTGTCCAGATGCCCCAGGCCACCAGCCTGACAAGTGTTGTGACCTTGGTGACCAAGTCTCATGGGCCTCCAGGGAGGTTGCCAGGTGATTCAGCCTCCTCCTACAGCCCTGTAAATAGCCGCAGTCCATCCACACCAAGACTGCATGAAACTGCCTCCCTCAGGACCCCACAAAGCCAGGATGCAGACATCCCAACAGATGAGTGAGGCCTTTCCTGAGGGTGGACCCGAGCATGGCCCTGCCTCCTAGCCACCCAGGCCCTGCCTGGCAGCTCTGAACCACACACAGTGATTCCTACTAGACTGGACAAGGCCTTCACCAGCTACCCTCAGCCATGGTGCCCTGGGCAGACCACAGCACAGAGGGAGGACAGAGGGCCAGAGGATGAACAGGGAAGCACAGGGTTGGCTGCTGGAGAGCTGGCACATGTTTCCTATCCCTGCTGGTGAAGTCACCGTTGTGATGTCACACTCTGGTTCTCTGGGCTTTGGTAGTGCTGGTTTTGGTGATAACCACTTCCTGCTCCCAGCAAAGGTGACTCAGGACTTCCTTCTGCTCCTGGGGTCATCACTGAGCCTGGCTCACCTTTAGCCTCATCTGGGTGGGGCTGGGAGAGGAAGGACTCCATGAGTACCTGCAAGCAGGAGGTGAGCATGGCCAGGGGCAGGCTGTTAAGGTTGCCAGGGGCAGCGGGGCATGGTGGTGCAAGCCTTTAATCCCAGCACTTGGGAGCCAGAGGCAGGTGTATCTCTGTGAGTTCCAGGCCAGCTTGGTCTACAAAAGAGTGTCAGGAGTGTCTGCTTCTGGCTCATTGGGAGACCTTCTTCCTGCAGGGAGAGGCCTCTGCAGTTTGCACAGCGTGGCTCCCCATGCTTTCTCCTGGAATTCCCAGGCAGCAGGGCAGTGATCCTATCTCTCCCTGATTATAAGTTGCCTTCCACCTCCTGCTTATCTATCTCAGGCTGCTCTGTCCTGAAGGACTTGGGTCACCAAAGTTCATTGTCATACAGTCTTATACCACCTTACTGACTGGTATTACCACTGCACCTGCAGTTGAGGACAGAGTCTTAGAAGTACAGTTCACCCTGACTGAGCCCCAGTACAGTGCACTGTCTTTTGTCTTTCTGCCACACAGGCGTCAGGCCAGGGTGGGAGGCTGGGTCTGGAAGGTGGAAGGAACTCTGGGACTTTTGGCAGGGACCACTTACTGTGACACTTTTGTCTGGGGTCCAGAACTTTCTTTTCCTGGCTAGGTCTCAGGCAGCCCCTAGCCTAGGCACTGATGTTCTACTGCCCTCTTGGGGGACATCTCTGCTTTGGGGTTCCACTTGGTTACTATTTGGTATCCCTCCTGCCTGCCTGGCAGCTTCCTGGACCTCTGCCCTCTTGTGGGGCCATTGCAAGCCTTGGACTGACTCCATGAATGCTCCAAGCCACCTTGGAACCCTCCTTCACTTGTGACTATACTGTTGCCCCTTATCAGCTGCAGGCTCTCCTCAGCTTCCTCAGCTCAGAGGTCCCTGGGCAGCAGGTGATGTTTCCTTGGAGGGTAGCCTTGGAACTTGTTTTTCATGGTGCTTTCCTGGGAAAGACATGTCACACATACTCCTAGTTATTACAGTGAGATGTTCATGATTAAGGTGACAGGTCTGGGGAGGTCACCAGAGCCCACAGGTTAGTGAGGAGTCTGGGTTGTGGGGTCTGGCTTGGAGTAGTATTCTGGGAATGTTTGCTGGTTGTGCCCACAGGAAAGGGGTAGTTGGTAGATGCACTTGGCTGGCTTACAGACCAGAGAGTCTGGGCCTAGACGAAGGGTTGGGAAAAGCACATTGGAAAGGGCTGGATACCCATCAGGAAAGGTCTACCTGGAGGACTCGGATAGGCATTACAATCAGCATAGCATGCAGGAAGGTCGCTTGGGTGCTGAGGCCCTGAGTGTGTGGCAGGTGGCAGGAAGCACAGCGAGACTTACCTGCTCTCTGTTACTTCTTTGCTGCTAGGGAATCAGCTGGCTCTGCCCCTTTCGGTTTTGTTATGGATTTTGCCTTCTTGTTAAGTCATCTTTGATCTGATGCATCTTCTCTTTTGAAGGAAACTTCTGTCGTGTTTGGCATGCAAAGCATGATAGCTGGTTTGGGGGGTCTTCCTGACTTAGGAGAAACACTTGCTGCAGCTAGTCCCTGGTATCTGGCTCTTCCAGTTGGGGAGGAATCCTCTGAGGCAGAGGCCAACCTGAGGTCAGCATACAGGCAGTACTGTGTGTGTTCCTTAAATAAATCAATGACATTGAGTGAGGGCTTAGAGATAAGAGGAGCCAGGGTAGCAGTGAGGTGGCCCCTTATGAGACTCTAAGGGTGTCATTCTCTCTACAAAGTTGCAAGAAGATGCTATTTCACATTTTATTTATTTAAAACCACACAGGGTGTTGAAGTCTCCCACTACTAATGTGGGGATCAATGTGTGATTTAAGCTTTAGAAGAGTTTCTTTTACAAATGTAGGTGCCCTTGTATTTGGGGCATAGATATTCAATATTGAGATGTCCTCTTGATGAATATTTCCTTTAACGAGTATGTAATACCCTTCTCTTTCTTTTTTGATTAACTTCAGTTGAAAGTCTATTTTATTTGATATTAAGATGGCTATTCCACCTTGCTGGGTCCATTTGCTTGGAAAACCTTTTCCCAGATCTTTACTCTGAGGTAGCATCTATCTTTGTTAGTGAGATGCGTTTCTTGTATGCAGCAAAATGATGGGTCTTGTTTACGGATCCATTCTGTAAGCCTGTGTGTTTTTATTGGGGAGTTGAGTCCATTGATGTTGATGGATATTAATGACCAAAGGTTGTTATTTCCCATTATTTTGGTGTAGGTGGTGGTTGTGGGTTTCTTTTGGTTTAGCTGCAGTGGAGTTTTTTGTTTCCTGTTTTCTTGGGTGTAGTTATCTTAGACTTCAACACCCCACTCACAACAATGGACAGGTCATCAAGACAGAAACCAAACAGAGAAATAATGAGTCTAACAGAGGTCATGAACCAAATGGACCTAACAGGTATCTACAGAACGTTTCCCCCAAACACAAAAGAATACACCTTCTTTTCAGTACCGCATGGAACCTTCTCCAAAATCAACCATATAGTCAGACACAAAGCAAGCCTCAATAGGTACAAGAAACTTGAAATAATTCCTTGTATCTTGTCAGACCACCATGGAATAAAGCTGGACTTCAACAACAACAGAAATAACAGAAAGTCTACACACTCATGGAAACGGAACAACTCTTTACTGGATGACTACTGGGACAGGGAAGAAATAAAAAAAGGAAATCAAAGACTTCTTAAAATCCAACAACAATGAAGGCACAACACACCCAAACCTATGGGACACAATGAAAGCTATGCTATGAGGAAAGTTCATAGCACTAAGTGCCTTCAAAAGAAAATTGTGACAACTCATATTAGCGAATTAACAGCTAAACTGGAAGAATAGGAAAAAAAAAAAAAAAAAAGAAGCAAACACTCCCAAAAGGAGCAGAAGGCAGTAAATCATCAAACTTAGGGCCGAACTCAACAACTTAGAAACAAAAAGAACAATACAAAGAATCAATGAAACCAAGAGTTGGTTCTTTGAGAAAATCAACAAAATAGACAAACCCTTAGCCAAATTAACTAAAAGGCAGAGAGGAAAAAAACCCAAGTCAACAAAATCAGAAATGAAAAGGGAGAAATAGCAACAGACATTGAGGAAATCCAGAGAATCTTTAGGTCCTACTTTAAAATCTATACACCACCAAATTTGAAAACCTAAGCAAAATGGACAATTTTTCTTGATAGAGTCCACCTTCCAAAGTTAAATCAAGATCAGGTTAACAGATCTTGTAAACAGCCCTATAACCCTTAAGGAAATAGAGACAGTCATTAAAAATCTCCCAACCAAAAAAAAGCCCAGGGCCAGATGGTTTCAGCACAGAATTCTACCAGACCTTCAAAGAAGAGCTAATACCAATACTTTTCAAACTCTTCCACAAAACAGAATCAGAAAGAACACTGCCAAACTCATTCTATGAGGCCACAGTTACCCTGATTCCTAAACCACACAAAGACCCAACAAAGAAAGAGAACTTCAGATCAATTTCCTTCATGAGCATAGATGCAAAAATACTTAATAATATACTGGCAAACCGAATCCAAGAACACATCAAAAGTATCATACTCATGATTAAGAAGGCTTCATCCCAGGAATGCAGGGATGGTTCAACATATGAAAATCCATCAACGTAATTCACCATATAAACAAGTTGAAAGAAAAAAAACCACATGATCATTTTGCTAGATGCTGAAAAAGCATTTGCCAAAATCCAACCCCCTCTTCATGATAAAAGTCCTGGAGAGAATGGGCATACAAGGACCATAGCTAGAAATAATAAAGGTGATATACAGCAAGCCAGTATCCAACATCAAATTAAATGGAGAGAAACTTGAAGCATTTCCTCTAAACTCAGGGACAAGACAAGGATGTCCACTTTCGCCATATCTCTTCAACATAGTACTTGAAATTCTTGATAGAGCAATAAGACAGCTAAAGGAGATCAGGGGATACAAATTGGAAAGGAAGAAGTCAAATTATCCCTATTTGCACACAATATGATAGCATACATAAGCGACCCCAAAAATTCCACCTGAGAACTCTTACAGCTGATAAACACCTTCAGCAAGGTGGTTGGATACAAAATTAATTAAAAAAAATCAGAAGCCCTTCTTTATACAACAAATAAATGGGCTGAGAAAGAAATTAGGGAAACAGCACCCTTCACAATAGCCACAAACTATATAAAATACCTGGGGTAACTCTAACCAAGCAAGTGAAAGACCTGTACGACAAGAACTTCAAGTCCTTGAAGAAAGAAATTGAAGAGGCCATCAGAAGATGGAAAAATCTCCCATGCTCACGGACAGTTAGGATCAACATAATAAAAATGGCCATCATAGAGCTGGGCGGTGGTGGCGCACGCCTTTAATCCCAGCACTCGGGAGGCAGAGGCAGGCAGATCTCTGTGAGTGCAAGATCAGCCTGGTCTACAAAGTGAGTCCCAGACAGTCAAGGATACACAGAGAAACCCTGTCTTGAAAAACCTTAAAAAAAGAAAAAGAAAAAGAAAAAGGCCATCCTACCAAAAGAAATATACAGATTCAATGCAATTCCTATCAAAATACCAACACAATTCTTTATATAGACCTGGAAAAAGCAATCATCAACTTCATATGGAATAACAAAAAACCCAGAATAGATAAATCAATCCTGCACAAAAAAAAACATATATGTGTGATAAATAAAAATTTACTGTAAGCCGGGCGGTGGTGGCGCACGCCTTTAATCCCAGCACTTGGGAGGCAGAGGCAGGCGGATCTTTGTGAGTTCGAGGCCAGCCTGGTCTACAAAGCGAGTCCAGGACAGCCAGAGATATTCAGAGAAACCCTGTCTCGAAAATCCAAAAAAAAAAAAAATTTACTGTAACAGGAGATATCACCATCCCAGATTTCAAGCTGTACTACAGAGCAATAGTAATAAAAACAGCATGGTACTGCTATAGAAACAGACCAGTGGATCAATGGAAAAGAATTGAAGACCCAGAAACAAACCTACACACCTACGGTCACCTAATTTTTGAGAAAGAATCCAAAACCTCACAATGGAAAAAAGGACAGCATCTTCAACAAATGGTGCTGGTCCAACTGGATGTCCACATGTAAAAGAATGAAATTAGACACATACTTATCACCTTGTACATAATTTAAGTCCAAGTGGATCAAAGACCTTAATATAAGGCTGGACACACTAAATCTACTAGAAGAAAAAGTGGGGGAAACCCTCGAACTCATCAGGACAGGTGACAACTTCCTGAACAGAACACCAACAGCTCAGGATCTAAGACCAACAATCAATAAATGGGATCTCATGAAACTGAAGAGGATTTGTAAGGCAAAAGACATTGTCATTAGAACAAAACGGCAGCCTACAGATTGGGAAAAAGTCTTCACCAACCCCACATCTGACAGAGGGCTAGTATCCAAAATTTATAAAGAACTCAAGAAATTAAATGCCAATAAACCAAATAATCAAAAATGGGGAAGAGAGCTAAACAGAGAATTCACAAAGGAGGAATCCCTCATGGCTGAGAGACACTTAAAGAAATGCTCAGCAGCACTTGGGAGGCCGAGGCAGGTGGATCACTGTGAGTTCGAGGCCAGCCTGGTCTACAAAGCAAGTCCAGGATAGCCAGAGCTGTTACACAGAGAAACCCTGTCTCAAAAACAAAAAAAAAACAAAAAAAAAGAAAAAGAAAAAAAAAAGAAAAGAAATGCCCAGCATCCTTAATCATCAGATAAATTCAACTCAAGACGACTCTGAGATTCCATCTCACACCTGTCAGAATGGCTAAGATCAAAAGCTCAAATGACAGCACATGCTGGCGAGGGTGTGGAGAAAGGGGAATCCTCCATTGCTGGTGAGAGTGCAGGCTTGTGCAACCACTATGGAGGTCAGTATGGCAATATCTTAGAAAACTTGGAATAGCTCTGCCTTGGGACCCAGCCATACCACTTCTGGGTATACATCAAAATGATTCCTCACCGAATCACAAGGAAGTTTCCTCATGTATGGTCATAGCAGCCTTATCTGTAATAGCCAGAAACTGAAAACAACCCAGATGTCCCTCAACCGAAGAATGAAATAAAAAACTGTGGTACATTTACAAGATGGAATACTACTCAGCTATCAGAAACAACGGAAGCATGCAATTTGCAGCCAAATGGTTGGACCTAGAGAAGCTCATCCTGAGTGAGCTAACCCAGACTCACAAGGATGCACATGGCATCTATTCACTTATAGTTGGATTTTAGCTATATAGTACAGGATAACTATACTACAACCAATACACCAAAGGGAACATGGACATAGACTTTGTTTCCTGTCAATGAGACACTTTGCCCTAGTGGTGCTGCCTTGTAGGTCCCCAGTGTATGAGGAGGCTCTTGGCCCTCATATGACTGCTGAACTGGGGCGGGGGACTGTTATGTAGGGACACTCCACTCCAGAGGAGTGGGATGGAAGGGATAGGGGGTAGAGGGTGGGAGGATGGGACTGGGAGGGGTGGAAAGAGGACACTGTGATGGAGATGTAACCTTGGGTAATAAGTAAATATTAAAAAAATAAAATAAAACCACACGGGAAGTTGGTCATGATGGTACATACCCATAATGTCAGTACTGGAAAGGTCAAGGCAGGAAGACTGGCATGAGTCTAAGGCTAGTCTAGGGTACATACAAAATACCCAGGCTACTCATAGGAAGAACCTATTTGAAAAAAGCATCAACAAAAAGTAAATAAAATGAAGAAATAAAATCACACAGTAATTCTTGAGCACGGTTTTGTAAAAATTGAAACGTTGCCCATAAATTTAAAATTCATTTTGATAAGTTCCAATCTGATCTTGGCCCACATTCAAGGTATATTCACTATTTTGTTTTGGGGTTCATTTTGTATTGTTTACATATATGGATGGGTTTTTGTTGATGTTGTTTTTATTTAAGTACTCAATGTGTAGCCCTGGCTGGCCTGGTACTTACTATGTAGCCCAGGCTGGACTTGAACTCACAGAGATCCACTTGCCTCTGTCTCCCAAGTGCTGGGATTAAAGGTGTGCGCCATGATGCCTGGTGATATATGCAGGTTTTAAATCAGATGGCATTGCTGTGCATTCAGTCCTACTCTGCAGAGCCCTCTCCTGTTGCATCAATGTGTAGGAACTGACTTTAGGACCTGCCCCTGGTGCAGAGGGCCTCATCCACAGCCATGTCCTCCACAGCAATGATGACCCCATTTTATCTGTGAGAAGGTTGGGGCTCTGGGAGGCTGAGTGACTTGTTCAGGGTCTGGGAGAGGACTAGGAGGAGCAGGCTTGGCTGGCCAGCAAGGAGTGGTGACCAAGGACCCAGCCACAGGGCTGCTAGGGATGCTGGGGAATGCTGTGATTCCAACAGTGTTGGCTTGGGGATGGGGTGACAAGTAAGTACACCTGGGACCTGTAGGAGTTATTGAGATATAATAGCTGGCCACACAGTCTCCCTCCCAGGCATCAGGCTCCTCTGCTAGCTGGGCTAGATCTGCAAAGCTGACCATTAACTCAACTGGCCCTGCCTCCCAGAATATCGACTCTGACGCACTTTCATAGCAGCTGCTCCCAGGTGATGCCATCCCTACTCCTACAGGGGAATGCCAATCCTCCAACCTTACCAGCTTGGAGTGGCCTTTATACTGGGTAACTGTTTCCTAGGACATAGGTCAGGGCCAGGTATATGCTGCTATAGAAAGGCCAATCTTGCTAGGTCAGTGAGGGTGTGACACCCAGGGCTTTCTACATTGGTCAAAGGGGCCAAGGTGCTAATTAGGGTAGGAATCCATCAGAAGAGGGGGAGGAGAAGAGTCACCTGCCTCCTAAGCCCTGCTTCAAGGCTGGCTTCCCATTTGCCAACCTGCAGTGACTAAAAGCCGTAACTCAGGGGCATCTGGCAGATCATGGTCTTACTCCATCCTCCTGAAATGGGCCTTGCTCAGCTGATCCACCTCCATTCCTGGTGTTTGGCTGACCCAGGCTAAGTAAGGCCTTCCCCAGGACTCGGCAGTGTTCTTGGCCTGGTTCTCCAGGGCTAGTTCGACTTGGCTACCTTGTTTCAGTCTACTTGGAGACCATTAGCTACACAAAGCCACAGGTGCCCAGTGAGTAAGGGTTCTGATGACAGCAGGCCTAGCCTCCCCTCTCTTTGGGACATTCATACACTGGTGGATCCCAGAGAGGAGGTGTCCCCCTCCCTCAGAGCTCTGGGGTTGGCCTAAGGGTTCCTTGTAACCCTGATCCACAGCTCATGGGGCTGGCCAGGCCAGTTGTACTCCCACAAAGTTTTTTCTTCATTTTTAAGAAATGTTTGTTAAAACAAGAATTTTATAATCCATTTCCTTGCTCGGCTGTCAATTCTGTTACTTAAAACAAAACTGACCCCCTAAGCCACCTGACGGTAAAGAATAATAATACTACAGAAAGGAATGCTTCCATTTTGTAGTCTGCTAAAAATTCTTTTTCCTGGGGTCTGTAAAACATTAATTTGTTTTTGTATTTCACTATTTGTATGCATGTTTTTATTTTCTTTAGTGTGTGTGCGTGTGCATGGAGCTCAGAGGACAACTTTTGAGGATTGTTTCTTTCCTTCCACCATGTGAGTCCCAAGGATCAATTTCAGGTTGTCAGGCTTGGCAATGGGCACCTTTGCCTGCTAAGCCAGCTCACCAACCTTTCGTTGTTGGTGGTGGTGCTGGTGTTTGTTTGTTTGTTTCTCTGTGTAACAGCTCTGGCTGTCCTGGACTTGCTTAGACCAGGCTGGCCTTGAACTCACAGAGATCCGCCTGCCTCTGCCTCCTCAGTGCTGGGATTAAAGGTGTGGGCCACTATGCCCAGTCTCTTGTTTTAAGTTAACTAATTTAGGGCCAGCATTGTTCACTAGATCTAGCATTTGCTCAGTGCATAAATAAGTTTAAGGTTTATTTTCTTTTTTTATATTTTTCAATTTTCACAATATTAACCTTCTGAGATGTTATATATTTTTCTTTGGTGAAGCATGCATTTATCTCCATGGTTTATGATCCATTTTAAACAGTTGGAGCTCAGTTCTCTGTTAGCTGCTATTTGGGCAGCTGTTCAGCTTGGTGGCCTTGGAGTACAATTACAGACTCATTAGCCTTAGAGCCAAAAGATTGGAGGATGAATCATATGAAGGGGGTCTGAGTTTCCAGCCTCCAACACAGCTGTGGTTCTGCCAGCAAGAGCAGGATATGTAGCTTCAATCATCTGCCCACCCAATATTTGCTTTTGCTTTTGAGGCAGATGCCAACATGGAAGCCAAAAGTTACTGATCTCATGTGTGAGGAACAGACCGTTTCATGGTAGCTTGTGGCTGTGCATTAAGATACTGCTGGGGAATTTGGACTCTGCAGTGTACTGACACTGGGGACAGTGCAGGCAGCAGGAGCAGCTGCTGTAGCAACTGAGGACAAGGACCTGTTTCCCATGTTAACATGTTGTTGGCCATGTGCTTGTTGAGGTGACTCAGGGAGCCTTTGAGGAAGCTGTGCAGACAGTACTGGGCATATGGGCATATTTGGGACTGGATGAGGTCAGGCATCCTGAATAGTCCAGCTAGGACTTGGTCTTAGTTGAACATACTAGGAAGATTGTATGCTGCTTGGTTCTGAGTTTGTGGGTAGCTGCCAGGAAGTAATCTGAAGGAGATGCCAGCTGGGGAGTTGATAGGGTTGAGCCCAGTGTGTACACTTACCATCCTCTGCATATACTGAGTGAGGTGAGTCTGGCATTCTTGACACTGAACTAAAGCTACATACAGCAGCTTGAGAAAATTCTATGGTGCCAGGTGGTGGCAGCGGCACGTGAGTGTTTTGATTTTATGTGGTGCCTGCAGTGATCAGAAGAGTGGGCCACATCCTTCTGTACTGGAGTTATGGACAGCTGTGAGCTGCCATCTGGCTTCTGGAAACAACCTGCATCCTCTGCAAGAACAAGCGCTCTGGACCACTGAGATTCCTGCAGCCTCCCACAGGCTTCTTAGGGCAACAAAGATGCCCTGAGTTCTGCTGCCTGGGTCAGACAGACCTGGGGGCCAGAATGAGAATGATGGTGGGTCTTTCATGCTGTCTCGGCCTGCAACCCTGTCTGCATAGTCTCAGTCCCATCGGATCTCACCAGAGCCTTTCTTAGCCTTTGCAGCAGGGCCTTTTAGAAAGCATTTGAAAACATTGCTTTGGGAGGAAGTCAAGCACTGCTGAGTTTCCATGTGGAGCTTTTTCAGAGAAGGAACAGAACTTGTGAAGAGTCTCCATGTGGCCATCACCTATCAGCTGATACCACTTCCTGTATCCTCCATATTGTTTCCTTCTGCCCTGTTGCTTTGAAGCCACCGAGGGTCTTCCTGTTGACAATATTTAGCAGATTCACTCCAGGAATTGAACTCTAGGCTGGGGACCAGAATAGGTGTGCTTGAACAGAGTTCTCTCAGAGACTTGGAGTGGCCAGGGCTGAGCTCTGGGATGTGGAGAGACTCCAGGGGAGGTGGAAGAGATGGGCTTACCAGGGTCCTTTAAGGGACACAGATTCTTTCCTCCAGGTTCCTTCCATATAAAACAGAGAAGCAGCTGCTGCCAGGTGGGGACGAGTCCCTTGGTACTCCCCCATCTCCTCCTATAGGATCTTGGCAGGGAACGAGCAACACCTTCTTGTCTCCTTGAGGAAGCACCAGCCATGTCAGTGCCCCACTCCAGTGAGAAAACGGCCTGTGGGACGTGCCCCTCTGCAGGGTTAGCTGCAAGGCTGTGAGGATGAATGTTCCCTAGGACTCGGCCGGCTGGATCCTGTGATCCAGAGCCTGGTGCTGCTGCAGCCAGGGGACAAAGGAGCTTTGTTCACACACTAGAGTAAACACTTCCCCTGGATATTTACTCCCAGGCTCAAATGTAATATGGGTGTAAGTTACTCTTTAACAGGCAATTGGAGACTGGCTGTTGAGTTCTGAACTAACTTCCCAGAGGGAAGGGGATGGCCACATCTGCCCAGGGGATGACCAGTCAACCTGTCAGTGACTCAAGAGCAGCTAGGGCTAGCCATTACTAGGACCCTGAGACCCAGATACAGTAGCCATTGCAATCAGTCTTTTTTTATTTTTTATTTTTTATTTTTTTTTTGGTTTCTCAAGACAAGGTTTCTCTGTGAAACAGTTCTGGCTGTCCTGGACTCGGTTGTAGACCAGGCTGTCCTCGAACTCACAACAATCGGCCTGCCTCTGCCTCCCAAGTGCTGGGACTAAAGGCATGCGCCACCACACCTGGCTTACAATCAGTCCTCTTAAAGATAGGGAGAAACTGAATGAAACAGAGGCCCAGCAAAGTGGATGTTTACTCTGCCCAAGCAGAACCTGGCTGTCCCCACACCAGCTACTTGGGAGAAACCAGTCATCACGTGCTTTGGGTGGGAATAGGCTGCCCCATGCCATGACACCCAGCCCCAAGCCTGGCTCCCACCATTAGCTATTGCCACCCAAATCAGGACTTCCAGATCAGGGCCAATGGCTAGCATACCATGACCTGTCTGTCTTGAGAGATTGCATAAAACTGCATGGGCATGAGGAGTGGGGATCATTGGCAGTCCTTGTCTAGCATGTGGCAGGCCCTGGGTTCCATCTCTGATACGATAAAAATAGATGAACAGGCACTGCAGAAAATGTTACATGTCAAACCTTAAAGTCTAGATGAGGATGTTGGACAGAGATGGTATAAAGAACCCTGGGGAGGAAAGGAAACCATCTCCTCCCCTTTGTCCATGGCTTGCTAGAGATCTACAGCTTGGTAGAGATGAGCAAGGTTATTGACTCGACCCTGTGCAGGTATTTGGACCAGAAAGAGAGGAGGGAGTCATTTTGCAGGAGGGCAGTGTGGGTAAACGTCATGTGGGTGTCATGGAGGCCCCTGAGGGATGCCGACTTCTAGAGGAGTGCACAGGAAGGCAGCAGGACAGACTCTAGGAAGAGGTGGGAGAGGAAGAATTCAGAAGGCCTTAGAGCTATCCTTTCCTTGACCATGTGCTGGTGGTCCCCATCGGCTCATGCGTTTGGATGTTTGGTTCTTGGAAAGGTTAGAAGGTGTGGCCTTGTTAGAGGAGGCATGTCACAGGCAGCAGGCTGTGAGGTTTCAAAAACCTGTGCCAGGCCCAGTCTCCATCTCTCTGCCTCCATCTTGCAGATGGAGGTACAAGCTCTTTGCAATTGCTCCAGCACCATACCTGCCTGCCACCATGCTCCTCATGATGGTAAGGACTTACCCTCTGAAAATTTAAGCAAGCCCTCACTCAAATACTTTCTTCTAAAGGTTTTCTTGGTCATGGTGTCTTTTTCCAGCAACCAATAACCAAGATAACTTGTTTTGTTTCTGTTGCCAGCCACAGCTATGGGATTCAGGAGGCCTGAGACCCACACTTTCTTCCAGGATCCTGTCAGTAGATCTGGGCTTCTGGAGCTCTTGAGTGAGACCATCTCAGGACGGATATCTGTGAGCCCTGGGCTTCATCCTTCTTCATGGTCCCCAGCTAGTTTTATTGACATGTGGGGAAATAAATATCAGGAATGGGGCCAGAGGCTGTCACATGTACAAGACGTGATGAGCCTAGAATCAGTCCATTCTCCACCTCTGGTGGACTTAGTATTAGACTTGTATTAGCTTAAGTGTCGACTGGGTGGGGATCTAACTGATTTGGGTGGGCAAGAAGGGTAGGGTGAACCTGGGTCCTGAGGAGAGTGGAAACGTGCCTGTGGAGGCTAATCTTGGTTGTCAACTTGACTACATCTGGAATTAACTAAAACCCAAGCAGCTAGGTACATCTGTGAGAGATATACCCAGGTTTGATTTCCAGCATCCACATGGCAGTTCACAACCATCTGGACTTCCAGTCCCAGGGGATTCAACACCCTCTTCTGGATTTTGTAGGTACCAGACACACACCTGACTCACAGACATACGTACAGACACAGACACAAACACCAACCAATGTAAACTAAAAATCTCTACAAGAAAGGAGGTGTTTGCTCACAGAAGCTTGAGGCCTTTCCCCTGGCCTTAAATGACCTCTATAGCTGACTTATTGATGAGATGGAGTAGGATGTAGTGGCGCACTCCATTAATCCCAGCACTCAAGAGGCACATGCAGGCTGATCTGTGTGAGTTCAAGGCCAGCCTGGTCTACAGAGTGAGTCCAGGACAGCCAAGGAAACTCAGAAACCCTGTCTCAAAAAACAAAAAACAAAAAAAAAAAATGTGCTATTGGTTGAATGTGTGGCTATGGGACTCACAGATATTGAGGGCTGACTACATGTTCTAAACTGCATATTGAGGGTTGGAAAAGCATATGTGTCCTAAGGAGGCACTGCACCAGGGAGAAAGGCTGATAAATGTGATGTTGGAAAAATCAAGGCCAAAGGGAGCCCAGTCTGCTTGCCTAGAGCTCTTCCAAGCAGGGAGGGGAGAGGATCACCTTCCCAGTTTCTGGGTTGTACTCCTTGAATATGAGCCAGCCTCTATGTCAGGGCAGGAACGCACTAAGTAGGGTGCATAGGGTGGGAAGGCAGGGTGGATGTCTGCATGCAAAGCCCTGGTTCTGTGGCTGTTCCCATCAGGATGCCTGGAGGCTAGGGCCAGAGAGGGACACTCTGCACATGGGCCGACACTGTAGTAGGAAAGCTGCTCTGAGCAAGATCTGCAGGTGGTAAAGCTTGCTTCAGGCTTCCTCATGCCCTTGGTGGCCCAGGGGCTCCTGTGTGCATCTGCATCTTCCCAGGGTTCTGTAGGGCAGAGCACAGCACTTAGCCCTCAGGCTGGATGTAGTAGGTCTGCCCTTCTGGCCCAGGACCCCACTGGGAGAACTGGGGAATAGCTACTGGTCAGCACTGGATCTACAACAGTCCCGAAAGGGAATGTGAAGAAGACAACCCTCTCCTCTTCCAGCTCCTGTGGCTGGAGGGGCAGGCACTCGAGTGGGAAGAAGCCTGAAGTACTGTAAGTTGGTACACGCTGTTCAGTGGACCTAGGGATCCCTGCTAGGTGATGACAAGAACCCATACAGGTTGTGAGGCAGCAAGCAATGCTTCTGCAGATGGGGTGAGTCACTCTCGCTGCCTGGGTAGATGCATGGAAGGTCACTGGTGCCAGTTTCTGTAGAACAGCCATTTGGCTACAAGGCCAGAGTGGGGACAAAAATACTGTTCCTTTTCAAAAGAGAAAAAGCCTGCATTTCTATAGCAGATTGACTTCATTGTGCCTGTCAGAACCTGAGCCTGTCAGGACAGGTAGTGTCTGTGTGGTTCCCCACTGTCCTCACAGCAGTCCCTTTGTGGGACAAGAGATAGTGGCCTCCTGCCAGTCTCCTGGATACTTGACACTAGTAGTCCATCATAATGTTTCCAAGCCTTGGTTTGGGGCTATCAAGTCACCTGACTGGTGGGTGGGAAGGGCACTAGTGACACCTATGTGTAAATGGAGTTTCTATGGAGCTCCTATGTTTCTGTCTTCTTCATTCAGAAGGCATCCAGAGCCTTCTGAAGGTGGGCCATCTGGTGATTCTCAGATGGCACCAGACTGGGCAGAGGTAGGGGCTTCTGATCAAAGTCTGAGTGGGAGAATGGTAGCCTGTCCCCGTGTAGTCATGGGTGGCCACAGGTCCCAGCCACCCTGTGGGAGCATGAACCTCAAGCACCTCTGGTTCACCAGGAGAGTTCTTCAGTGGGTTTCTGTAGTTTCTCCCTTCTGTTTCTGCTTACCATGGGCCTGAAAGCAACAGACAGTTGACCATAGACTGAAACTTTGAAATTACGAGCCAAAAATAAAGCCTTTTAAAAGTTGATTTTTCTGTTATTTTGTGACAGCAACACTGACTAACAGAGTTGTTTTCAAAAAAAATTTTTTTTTTTTTTGAGACAGGGTCTCTCTATGTAGTCCTGATCATCCTGGAACATACTATGTAGACCAGGCTGGGTTTGAATTCACAGAGCTTCTCCTGTCTCTGCCTCACAAAAGCTAGGACTAGAGCCGGGTGGTGGTGGCACACGCCTTTAATCCCAGCACTTGGGAGGCAGAGGCAGGCGGATCTTTGTGAGTTCGAGGCCATCCTGGTCTACAAAGTGAGTCCAGGACAGCCAGGGCTACACAGAGAAACCCTGTCTCGAAAAACCAAAAAAAAAAAAGCTAGGACTAAAGGCACACAGCACCATGCCTGGTCTAACATAGTTTGAAACTGCAAATTCAAACTGTTTAATAGACACAGGGCCATCGAGGCTATTTCTTCTCTTTTTTAAGTTATTCATGTGTGTGCTAAGAGAACAATTTCTAATAGTTGGCTTGCTCCTTCAACATGTGGGCTCCGGGATTGAACTCAGGCCCAACAGGTTTAGAGGAAAGTACTTTTGCCAGCTTATTTTTTCTTGGTGTGAACTCAGGAAGGTTGGAACTTTCTTACACAGGATCAGAGCATTTCTTACATCCTACAGTATTTACTGGCACAAAGCTGTTCATGATATTCTTTTACTGTTCTTTTAATCTGCATGGGTCGAGTTACTGAGGACTGAAGCAAGGCCTCCAGCATGCCAGGCAAACACTTGTCACTGAGTTACACCCTAGTTCTTTTTTTGGAGACAGGGTTTCTCTGTGTAGCCCTGGCTGTCCTGGACTCACTTTGTAGACCAGGCTGGCCTTGAACTCACAGAGATCCGTCTGCCTCTGCCTTCCAAGTGCTGGGATTCAGGTGTGCGCACACCTTGATCCTTTTAATGTCTGTAGAATCTGTAGACATCTTTCCATTTTTGATACTGTTGTCTTTATCAATCTGACTAAAGGCTAACCCATTTATTGAGCTTTTCAATGAACCAGCATTTATGTTCATCAGTTTTCTGTCTTCAATCTCACTGAGATAGATTATTTATCTTTTGCTTTCTTGGCTTTACTTTATTTACTGTAGACAAAGCTGGCCTTGAACTCAGAGATTCACTTTCTTCTGCCTCCCAAGTACTGGGATTAAAGGTGTGTACCGCCATTGCCCGGACATACTTTTTCTAGGTTTTTTCTCCCCTCTTTACAGAACTAGGGGTTGAATCTAGACCACACTGGTGAGCACTTTGTCAGCTCATTTTTTTTTTCTTTTTGAGAGAGTCTTACTATCTAGTCCTGATTGGCCTAGAAGTTAATATCAGACAAGACTGTCCTCAAACTCACTGATTTGCCTGCCTCTGCCCCCCTCTAGTGGTGGGATTAAAGGTGTACACCTCTGTGCTTGGCTCTATAGGATTTGTTTATGTATGTATTTATTATGTATACAAGTGTTCTGTCTGGATGTATGTCTGCAATCAGAAGAGGGCACCAGATCTCAATATACATGGTTATGAGCCACCATGTGGTTTCTGGGAATCGAACTCAGGACCTCTGGAAGAGCAGCCAGTGCTCTTAAACCTCTAAACCATCTCTCCAGCCCCGTGTTTTTTTTTTTTTAAGATTTGTTTGCATAGTTTCTATAGAAGGCTTATTGTTTCTATGTTTTAATCTTTAGTTCACCTAGTAGTTGTTTTATTTTATTTTCCCTCATTCAGTGGGTTAATCAGCAGTGTCCTGGAGTTCAGTTCTGAGGCTTCTTGTCTCTAGACTACTTAGCTCTGCAGTACAAACTGAATCAAGTTTCTGCCCTGGCAGAAGGGACCATATCCCTGGACCTCTGCTGCTACATGGAGCCAGTTCTTGTATATGGTCTGGCCTGTGAGGCTTAAGTCCCCAGTCTCATTTCCTTATCACTAGTATTAACAGAGGAATTTTTATATGCTCACTAATGATGCTCCTCGTTCTGTTTTACTAAGAGCTAGGAAATGAACTAACTAAATAAATAAAAGATAAGGTTTGGTTGCATTGTTCATGGTTGCATTGCTCAGGCTGGCCTCAAACCTGTAACCCTCCTTGCTATGTCTGTCAAGCAGTTGGTGGCCTATAGATGCACATCACACTTGGCTGTGGGTCTACCTAACTGCTATCCCTGTTCAATTATACCCACCAGAAAACCAGAATGCAGGGGCTGAAGAAGTGGCTCAGAAGAGTGTGTACTATATTTTTCTAGAGGATGTGAACTTGGTTTCAGTACCCATACTGTGCAGCTCCCAAATCCAGTTCCATGCCCTCTTCTGGTCTCTTTGAACACCTGAACACACATGGAATACACTCAAATATACATGTACACATAAAGAAATAAGTATTTAAAAAATGCCAAGTGTGGCCAGGCGGTGGTGGCGCACGCCTTTAATCCCAGAACTTGGAAGGCAGAGGCAGGCGGATCTTTGTGAGTTCGAGGCCAGCCTGGTCTACAAAGTGAGTCCAGGACAGCCAAGGATACACAGAGAAACCCTGTCTCGAAAAACAAAACAAAACAAAAAAAAGCCAAGTGCACCCCTAAAATCCTACAACTTGGGAAGCTAGGGCAGGACAATGAATTTGAGGACAGCCTGGGCTATACAGTGAGACCCTGTCTCAAAACACTCCAAACTAACTTAACACCCAAATCAATCATATAAAATACCTCAGAATTCCCACTGTAAATGCCAGGTCTGATGTTAGATCAGACCTAAGAAAGAAGTGTCTAGGAAGCTGAGGCAGGACTGTCAATAAATTTGAAGCCAGTCTAGGATACATAGTGAGTGGCAGACCATCCTCAAATGACACTAAAATCACAATCTCTTACTGCTAGCGCCCAGTACAGTGCCAAGGGCATAGTTGTCACCTATGCTCCCTGCCCACAAGGTCACTATGGGGACCATCGTTTGGACACATTCTGGTTCCACCTACAGGTCACTTTTGGTACAAGACTTGTTTCCAAAATCCTGGTGGATTCAGAATGTATTCATTTTATAGACAGCAAGTGGGGAGGCACGTTTAAGGTTTTATTGTTAATGCTATTTTTTAAAAGGTGCTCACTGTATAACTCTAGTAAAGCCCTGCTCACGGCAGGTACACAGCCCCACATGGACGAATGACTTGCTCTCATTTCTCTAACTGAAAGAACACTTAGGACCGGGGAGGAGCAACTTCCCAGTCTGTGTGGTGAGCAATTCCGAGGATGATGCAGCCAGCTTCCTCTCTAGATGAGCTCTGCCTCCCTGAATCCTTCCTGGCCTGGCACTTGATAACACAAACTGCACTAAGCAGTGTAGCATGTGGCTGCTGTTGTCAAGGGCTTCAGCCTGCTCTTAGTGTGACTGGCCATTTCTAAGACCTGGTCTTGGGCATCAAGCATATCTGGGGAACTTAGAAATATTAAATTGCTAAGCTTTTCCTCAGATCAATGGAATGAGATGCCCAGAGGCCCAAGTTCTTGTCAAGGGCCTTTAGTTGATTCCAGTACAGACTGAGAAGAGCTAGTGCAGGTAACCAATTTTGTTTTGAGTCAGGGTCTCATCATGAAACTCTGGCTGGCTTGAAATTCAATAATGTAGAGCTTAAACTCAGGAGATCTACCTTCAGAGTTGTGCTGGATAGTTTATGCCAACTTAACACAGCTAGTGTCATCTAAGAGGGGTGAACCTTAACTGAAAAATGCCTCTAAGATAGTTTTAATTAGTGATTGTTGCGGGAGAGTGCAGCTCATTGTGGGTGGTGCCACCCCCCTAAGCTGGTGGTCCTGGGTGCTTTAAGAAAGGTTAGGGGCTGGAAAGATGGCTCAGCAAATTAAGAGTACTGGCTGCTCTTCCAGAGGACCCAGGTTCAATTTGAAGAACTCACATGATGGGTCACAGCCATCTATAACTCCAGTTCCAGGATATTTGACACCCTCACACAGACAATGTGAAACACCACTGCAAATAAAATAAAATCATTAAAAAGACAAAAAAAAAAAAAAAAACCCAAAAAACCTAAAACCAAGCAGGCTTAGCAAGCTATGGGGAGCAAGCCAGTAAGTAACACTCCTCCATGGCTTTTGCATCAGCTCCTGTCTCCAGGTTCTTGCCCTGGCTTTCCTCAATGGACTGTGATTCAGAATACACAAGCCAAATAAACCTTTCCTCCTCAAGCTGGTCATGGTGTTTCATCAAACAATAGTAACAAACTGTAAGACAGGAACTATGGAATTAGAGATAACACTTGTCTCTGTGCCGTGGATTGTAGTCCAGTTTAGCTTCAAATTATGTAGTTAAGGAAGACTCACAACTCTTCCTCCTCTTGCCTTAACCTCTCAAGAGCTGAGATCACAGGCATAAGGCATGCCTGGCTTCTTTGTGATGACTTAGACCATATGGTCCTTTTCACCAGTCCACGTACTGGGCTACAGGTGCACATCAGCACAGCTCTCTGCTGGCTTTTCCACACTGCTCACTTTGCCCTGTGACTCATTACTCACACGTACTTTTGTCTCAGAGCTTGCGTCTAATGTGCACTCCATGGCTATCTTCCCATTAAAAATAAAACTGTGTAAACAGGTGATCATCAACAAGCAGAGGTCAGAGAACTTCCAAGAGCTACTTTCTCCTTTCACTACCTAGGTCCTGGGGATCAAACTGAGGCTGTAAGGCTTGGGGACAAGCACCCTCACCTGCTGAGCCATCACACTAGCCTTCTTTCCATTAAGCTGTGTTTTATTAATGGGTGGGTATGTATGCTATGGGTAATGGGTATGTTATATATATGGATGCCCAAAGAGGGTGTTGGATCCAATGGAGCCAGAGTCAACAGGTATTTGTAAGCTGTCTGATGTGGATGCTGTGAATCAAACTTGGGTCTTCTGCAAGGGCAGCAAGTGCTCTTCGAAACCATCCTTCCGGCTTGTTTCCACTTATTTGTACTTTAATACTTTATCAGACAGGGTTTTCATTTTCAGTAGCTCAAGCTGGCTCTGAACTCCTGAACTTTGATCCTCCATGCTTCAGCCAAGATTAGTGTGTGTGTTTTCCCCTAATGTTCTCTTATTGACCCTAAGTTTCCTTTAAGATAATTAACATCTTTCCCAAAATATGAAAACAAGATCAGAGAGGACAGAAGCAAAACCATTTAACACATAATAATTACTGAATACTGGAATGGAAGTTAGTATCTAGATCCCAATGAGCAACCTTATGGCAGCACACCCTGCTTGTCATTCTTCAGTTTTTCTATGGAAGGTGGCTCAGAGGTTCTGATGGAGCCTTTGGCATTATAAAACACCTGTTCAGGGGAAGCAGAGAATGGTGCCCACAGGAAGTGGTGCTTCTCACATGCATTTATTAATGCCACATTGTAAATGGTACTTAGTTAAATATACAGTGATGCTCCATGTTCCCATCTAGCACAGCTTGGTTAAGTTTAGCCGACACATTCACCTTGAGTGGACGCAGGGAGCAGTTAGTGATGGCTTCCGGCAGATGCAGCATTGGAGGCTAACAAGGAGAGGAACAAAGTAATATGATTTAGGTTTAAAATAACTAGGCAGAAAATACAAATATTCATTTTCAATGCAATGATGGTGTACACACCTTTAATCCCAACACTTGGGAGACAGAGGCAAGAGGATCTGAATTTAAGGCCCAGCCTAGTTTACATAGTGAGTTTCAGGTCAGCTGTGACTACACAGAGACCTTGTCTCAAAACAAAAAGAAGCCCTGCCCCAATCCAACCAAACAAAAGCACCACCCAGAATGTGGGCTGGGGTACTTCCATGTGTATCACTCAGCATGGTTTCAGGTTTGTAAAAGTCTCAAATGACCATAGTCTCACTGCCACTAGAGAAACATAATAAAGAGACACTCAGTGCTGGGGGGCACACACATAGCAGACACTTTCCTTCAAAATTACACCGAAACATCAAGAATTTCAGTAGCATGTTCACCCAGCCAGCCTGTACCTTTTTTTTGGGGGGTGGGGGGCAGGGGTTCTCTGTGTAGCCCTGGCTGTCCTGGACCTCACTCTGTAGACCAGGCTGCCCTTGAACTCAGAGATCTGTCTGCCTCTGTCTCCCCGGTGCTGGGATTAAAGGCGTGCGCCACCACGCCCAGCAATTACAGACAGCTGTGAACTGCCATGTGGGTGCTGGAATTTGAACCCAGGTCCTTTGGAAGAACAGCTAGGGCTCTTAACCACTGAGCCATCTCTCCAGCCCCGACTGTGCCTTAGCGATGGCATCAGCTACTCTCTTTCTATCATTGCCAGAAGTGTTACTTGGCCCAAGAGTGTGCAGTTTTTTGTTTTGGTTTTTTGAGACAAGGGTTTTTCTGTGTAGCCCTGGCTGTCCTGGACTTACTCTGTAGACCAGGCTGGCCTCAAACTCACAGAGATCCGCCTGCCTCTGCCTCCCGAGTGCTGGGATTAAAGGCGTGCGCCACCACGCCTGGCTTGAGTGCCCAGTTTTGCTTTATAACATTTAACTGTAAGTGTCTTAATCTTTAGTATTCCCACTGTATCTGACAGAATCACTGAATCAAGTGTCGGTTTCAATTCAGGATTCATATAACTTGTTTTGAAAAGCTATGATGGTCTTTTTCAGCCCCCAACCATTCCAAAAGGCAGAAGAAATCTTACCTTTCAATGCTTTACTTCTTTTATCTAAAACAGAAAGGAAAAATCAGTTACATCAGTGCCCTACAGAAGTGTCAAAAGTCAATTAATGGTCAAAATCAAAAAGTGACTGCAGGCTTCACAGGCTGGGGAAGCATCTCAGCATGCTTCCAGAGTTATGACCTTGTCACAGTCATTTCTCTTTCCAAAATTAGCATACAGAGTAGGAGGTCTCGTTACAATATGTACATTTGTCACGTCAGTCTCATGCTCTCTTGCCCGCCTGTCTCTTACTGCCCACAGCAGTAAGTTGTTTAGGTCTGTGTGAGTACACTGTGCATAGGAGGAAACATGCAATATCTATCTTTCTGAGTCTGGCTCGTCTTATTTAGTAGGACAATCTTTACTTCTACTCATTTTTCTGCAAATAACATTTTTTTACTCCTAAATAAAATTCCATTGTGTGTATCTGCTACAATTTTTTTTTAAAGTCTAAACTTTCCCGACAAGGGCTATTTCAGCTACTTTAGTCCATATTTGTTTGTTTGTTTTTTCAAGACAGGGTTTCTCTGTGTATCCTTGGCTGTCCTGGACTCATTCTGTAGACCAGGTTGGCCTTGAACTCACAGAGATCTACCTGCCTCTGCCTCCTGAGTGCTGGGATTAAAGGCGTGCGCCACCACACCTGGCAATTACAGACAGCTGTGAACTGCCATCTGGGTGCTGGGATTTGAACCTGGGTCCTTTGGAAGAACAGCCAGTGCTCTTAACCACTGAGCCATCTCTCCAGCCCTCCATATTTTCTTTACCCACTCATCTGTTGTTGGATATCTAAGGCCATGTTTTGGGCCAGCCAGATGGCTCAGCAGGTTAAGGTACTTGTTCTACCAGCCTGGTGGCCTGAGTTCAATCCCTGGGACCACATACAGGTGGAAGTAGAGAACCAAGGGCACACCTCTGCACAGGTGTTATAGCACATGTACCCACATATACATGATGTGTAATTACATGCCCAGGAAAACAATAACATTTTTAAAAGTCACAGTTCTGGGGGCTAGAGAGATGGCTCAGAGGTTAAGAGCACTGGTTGTTCTTCCAGAGGTCCTCAGTTCAATTCCTAGCACCAACATGATGGCTCACAACCATCTATAATGAGATCTGGTGCCCTCTTCTGGCATGCAGGTAAACATGCAGATAAAACACTATATACATAATAAATAAATAAATCTTAAAAAAAGTCACAGTTCCTTAATAGACACATTATGATTTTTTTTCTGAAAAATCTGCTAACTGCAAAAAAATAAAAATAAAAACATAACCTACCAGCACTCCTGATTTTATAGAACATGTAGGCTGTTAATCCCATTCCTACCCAAATTTCCTGGTAAACCTGGGTATAGTAGGGTTTCATGGGGATCCAGACATGCTTAATAAGGCTTTGAAGCATCTGAAAAAGAAGTGATAAAAAACATTAAGATAACTGCTGCCGTGTACCTAACTGACGAGATATTCTCATCATTTCTACCTGACGAGAGTGCTATTCTACTCCCCACAGGCTCTGTGGAGCTGTCTGAACTCCTGACACCCTCCAGCATCTTGCCAGCAGGCTGCCCGCACAAGCCTATCTGCCACTAAAGCTAGCCCCAAGTCATACATCACTTCAACATCAACAGTACTTCAGGTTGGAAAACCAACCAACCAACCAACCAACCCAGGTGACTTGCGGTCATTTTTGTAGGAAATGAATACGTAGGCCTGTTAAATTGATACACTTTAACCTCCAGTAGTAGTTCAGTCCTGAGGTTGACTAATAAATACTGAACAAATGGTATAGAATGAGCCAAATATGGTTGCCCTCAAAGTAATGTTTCTTGTTACTGTTAAAATTTACAGATTCCAAACAAGATACCCTAGTTCTCAACTTGGGGTTTTAACATCTGATGAATTCAATACTAGTCAGTCCAGTGGCTGCCCGGAATACTCAGTTCTGATCATTCTTGTTTGACTTGAATGAATGAATATGCACCCCGTTTATATGCAAGCCCAGGCTACCATCAGTATCTTATTTTGAAGGCCCTGCTCTACACCACTAATGCACACAGAATTCCACTTTGCAGCGCTCTCTGGTTTTCCATAACACCATGTCAACTTTATAGTACTAGATCCATCAAAAGCTCAATCTAGTCAAAGGCCAGTGGCTGCCCTTGAATTACTGAAACCTGGACCATATTCACTCAGCTAAAATGAAGGGCACATGTGCTAGTGGAAGGAAGAAGGAAGAAGCAGGCCACCTGAAGCATCTTCAGCAGAAGCACAGATAACAAACCTGAAGATGGCACGGGGGGGGGGGGCTGCCCTGTTTTCACCACTAATTTAGCCTGTCTCACTTGTGTAACAGGAGGGAGTTAGTATGTTAAATGCACACAGTGCCTGGCACCATATTGCAAATGCTTGTTATATATGTTACCGTTCAACTAGGGAAGCAGGGAAGATGTGCACACCATTTAGAGCCTAGAGTTTAGACTCTTAGGATGTCTCCCAGAGGGTGGAGGTGGTTCAGTAGGTTTCTGTCCTAGAACCAACATGGTGGTTTACAACCAACTGTAATGTGACTCCACTTCCAGGGGCACCAGGCACATACAGGGTGCATATTAATTAATACATGCAGGCAAAACACTTATACATAAATCTAAAAAAAAAAAAAAACCAAAAAACTCAACACCATTTACTGTTACATATTTCCTATACTAACCCCACCAAAGCTAGCAATGAACCAAACATAATTAGATCACACCAAATCTGGTCCATATTCCTGATTACTACAGGAATCTGCCTCTACGGCCTTGCTTCCCCTTTCTTATGGGAATGAACTTAAGGGGAAGAAGGGTTGAAAGTCAGCTAGCCCAGTGAGAGTTAACTCATAGGGTGGGGCTATTATCTTATTCTAGATGGTGTATCTGTCCCTAAATTTTCTTCTACGAGGATCCAAATGCTCTAACAGGACTGTCCTGCCTAAGATATCATTCAGAGATAGCCTCTGGAAAGCTATTCGAAGAATCCCAAGTTAGTGAATGGAGAGGCATCTTTGTGAGATAAGCAAGGGCTAAGAAAGTATTGTAGAGAACCAGTGGGTTAGAAACCTGGGGATCCCAGCTGTTTTCAACTTTAGGAACTCCCTCAATCTCCTGTGTCAGGTCTCTCTCTCAAACATGGACCTCCTACTTGCTCCACAGGGTTCTTGAAATATAAAGGACCCAGCAGAGAGGCGGTGGCGCATGCCTTTAATTCCAGCACAGGAGGCAGAGGTAGGCAGACTTCTGTGAGTTTAAGGCCAGCCTGGTCTACAAAGTGAGTTCCAGGACACCCAGGGCTACACAGTGAGAACCTGTCTTGAAAAACAAAAACAACCTCCCTTCCCAAACAACAACAAAAGATCCAGTGTGGCACCTGGTGCAGTATGAGCACTCAGTAAATGATCAAATCAATACAAGGAATTGATACAAAAACAACAGAAAACAACAATTTCTAGTCAACTGGGAATCTAAGAGAGGACTTAAAAGAGATTTCATCTCATAGGCTGGGTTATGTGTTAAGTGATATCTAGGTCCAGTACGATGGTGGCCCATGCCTTTAACTCTATCTAGCACTTAGAAAGTAGAAGCCGTCGGATCTTTCTTAATTGGAGGCCAGCCTGATTTATCTACAAATCAAGTTCCAGGACAGCCAGGGCCTACATAGAAACCTTCCCACTCCCCACAAAAGAGATGTGGCATCACATGAAAGTCTAAGAAGGAAAAAGTAAACTGGGAGGATGTAAAGGGTTACCTTGGCATTTTTCTCAGGATCTAGGGATCCTGACACTGTCTCCTTATTCTAAATTACCATGGGTCCCTGTCAGAGTGGAGGCCTGGTATAGAGTACATTCACATATTCCGTCTTTTGTCTCTCGCCCCTGGACTTCCTTCCCTTTCAGCCAGTGTTGCTGTACTTGGCTAGACGAGTTGAAAATTATAGTAATAGCAAGCTATTACCTGGCAGTACACTGGAAAGAGGGGACATGTGACAGTCTGAGGTTTATAATGTGGTTTCATACAATATTGAACATCCGCCTTGCCAAAGCCTAACTTGGAAGAAACCTGGGGCATAAGGGAAAGAAGGCACTATCTTTGAAGTGATGTTTCTTGGCTTGGATTCTAGCTGCATCACTAAGTACTGAATAACTTGGGTAGGTAACAGGATGCTCACAGCACGCTACTCTTGGCGTGCTCCTTTGCCAAAGCCTATAGTTTACACCGGTCCATCCGTGAGTCATTCAATGCACAGGCATAATGCTGGCCGAGGTGGGCCTCCACTAGAATGCAGCCCCTGGACAACCCTTCTCTGTGAGGGTGATACTAGGTGCCCCCTCTAAGTCTTGAGGAATAATCCCTCTACCGGTATAAAGAATTGATCTCAGAGCACACCCTCACAGATCCTTACTAGTCCGAGGGACTAACAATAACCCCTGCCCCCATACAATCAGGGAGACTAACTCCAGAAACACCCTTGCAGTCTAGACGACTGACGGCCGTGCATTCTCGCAGTCTGCGAGACTGTGAGACCGCCCTCCTGGCGGTCTGGAGGACTGACCCCTGGGCACCACCTCGCAGTGGTGGATGACTCACCCCATGGACCTTCCTTACAGTCCGTGGCGCAGGGGCTGACCCAAGGTCAGCGTGGATCGCAGAGTCCCTGGCCTGCGTTCCTGACCTACCTTGGCCCTACCACACCCCGTCCCGGCCCCTCTTAAGTCCAAGCTGTTGGGAACACACCAAAAAGCGCAGGGCCTGCTCTTACCTCAGCAGAACCAAGGCCACTGGCCACACCAGATTCTACAGCAAGCTGGGTAAGGTCACTGAGTACGCAGGCGCCGCGCGGGGCCTGCTGGGAAAGCGGAAGGAGCGGAGGCGCCAGAAGCCGGCCGCCCGGTCTTCCGCGCCTGCGCACCACAGCGCCCCCCGGTGGTCGCCTGCATGCTGCAAGCTTGGGTGGGGGGTTGGTCAAAACCCGGAGGAGCTGGGAGGAGCCGCTTATTGTGTCATAAAACTAACTGTCCAGATTTGCCACGGTTGGTGGGTTTCTGGGACTCAGGAGGCAGAGGCAGGAGGATCTGAGTTCAAGGCCAGCCTAGTCTACTTAGTTCCAGGACAGCCAGAACTACACAGTGAGAACCTGTCTCAAAAAATAACAAAAAACAAAGCAAAGGCAGGAGGGCATAGTGGCTCATGTCTTTAATTCCAGCACTTGGGAGGCAGAGGCACAGGGAGGTGGTTCTCTTGAGTTTGACACAAGGGCAGGGTATATAACAAGTTGTGCCCAGGACTACTTCATGAGACTATCGCCCTCCAACCCCCAAACAAACAGAAACACCAAAGGAAACAAAGCAATAAAGAAAAATGAAAACCCCCCTTTACTTTTTTTGGGGGGGGGAGGGGGACAGGGTCTTTGTGTGTAGCCTGGAACTTATGTAGACCAGGCTGGTCTCGAATTTAGAAATTTACTTGCCTCTGCCTCCTGAATACTGTGATTAGAGGCCTGTGCCAGGCTTTTGGCATTTCTTTTCCCCCAGTATTGTTACTTTTGCTCTACATGTTTGATTACACAGCCACTTTGTGCATAGTAAATACTCTTAAAGAGGTTGTAAAGTGATGTAAAAACCTCTGCAGGAACTCCAGGGACTGGACTTCATAGGTTTTATTTTTATTTTTTATTTTTTTAATAAGCATGCTGGCTGAGTATGGTGTGCATATAATCCTAGCACTTGGAAAGTGCAGGCAATCAGGGCTTTAAGACCATCCTGAACTAAAAAAAAAAAAAAAACAAAAGACAAGTGAGCAAAAATTGTTCTTGCTTTTTTATTTTTATTTTTTGAAATAGATTGATTTTATGTGTATGAGTGTGTAGCTGGTCTTTCCTACTTTGTGGGTTCTTCCTTTCCTAGCCTTTGCCCCCCTCCCACCCCAACACTAGATAAAGAAACAAGGATAGAGGGGAGAGAGAAATTAGGAAAATCCCTGAATCTAATTTCTTTCCTTTCGTTTCTTCTTTGACCACGGCAACTAAAAAGCAGCAAACAAACCTGGGCATGGTGGCGCATGCCTTTATTTCGATGACTTGGGAGGCAGAGGCAGGTGGATTTATTGGAGTTCAAGGCCAGCCTGGTCTACAGAGTGAGTTCCAGGACAGCCAGGGCTACACAGAGAAACCCTGTCTCAAAAACAAAACAAAAACAAAACAAAAACAAAAAACCCAAAACAAAACAACAAAAAAACAAACAAACAACCCCCCCCCCAGCAAACAACTTCCCTAAAGGACCACTAACCATTGACCCTGACTCTAGGGGCCCTCAAATTTATGTACCCTCTGAAAAGTTCCTGGAATTCTAAGCATCCCACAATCACAAAAACTATCTGCAGCTGGAAAAACCATGCCTCAGCCCCATACTTCTGTTTAAGGAATGACTAAATTCTCAGCAGAAACTGGAAAAACAAATCCACCTATTGGATGAAAACAAATTAGGTATGTTTAGTAATTACCAAAGCAGAAGACAGAAGAAACTAATTAGAAACAGACAAACAAGAGAAGACAAAGATACCACACAGAAAGAAAGTCTATCCCATTCAGCCCTGTGCTGCTGGGATTGTTCGCTACACTTCCCTTGTAGTAAAAAGTCTGGAATTTTAGTTTCTTTAAAAACACACAGAAATATTATAAGAAATAATATATTTTCCTTCTAATCCCAGGTATAGGGATGTGGGGCTGCTTCGCAGCAGCTGACTGTGATTTGCCTCATCCTCTAGCAGAGGCATGATTTTTGCCAGCTGCAGATAGTTTCTGCACTTGTGTGACATTTGGAATTCTGGGAACTTTTCAGAGGCTATATAAAACGCTAGAGCCCCAATAGGTGGTTTGTTGTTGGTTATGATTTGTTAAGTAGTTGTTTGCAAAATAGAAACGACAAGGAAAAATTAGATACTCTGATGGCGAAGATCAAACTCTCCCCAAAGAACTTGATGCCCCTAATCAGCAGGAAGTAGTCTAACAATTTCGTTGCCCCCTTTCCTACTCCTGACTTTATTCAGGGATCTCTTTCCTTTCCTCTCTTTCCTTTTCTCTCTTTTATCTAGTGTTAGGGGGTTGAAAGGGTGAAGGAAAGAAGAACCCATGAAGCAAAGTCCAGCTACAATGCTTCCTTTGCATTTTTCCCCTTTAAAGATATATGTGAAAAAAATATGGATATAAGTGGGGAAAAAAATCACAAGTCCCATAGTGTCCATGTGGAGGTCCCAGGCATCAAACTCAAGTTGTCAGGCACCTTTACCCACTGAAATATCTAGCTAGTCCTCCTTTGTTGTTGCTTTAATTTAAAATTAGTATTATGTGCAAGTGTTTTGCCTGTGTATATTTATGGCATCAGGTTCCTGACAATTCTCCTTCCCCAGACTCTCAAGGGCTAGAATTACAGGAGTGAGGCATTATATCCAGCTTTTCTCATGGTGCTGGGGATGAACCTGGGGCCTCGAAAAAAGACATGAACTCTACAACTGAGCTTTACCTTCAGCCATACAACTAACTGGATCTTAAAAAGAAATCAATGGGGAGTAGGGTAGAAATGTTTGAAAAGCTCATAGCTGGCTGAGAATTTTCCAAGAGGGATTTAAAAAAAATTCAAAGGCTCAAAAGTCTTACTGAAACAAAGCAGAGAAATGAAAAGTCTGGAAGCCACATAATAAAACTAAAGACTAGGGCTAGGGCTGTAGTTCAGTGGAAGGGTGTTCCCTTAGCATGTGTGAGGACCCTTGGTTCGATTCCCAGCACTGCCAAACAAAAAGATCCTAATACCTAAGAATGGTGTTAACTGCCCATCTAGAATTCTATTTATAGGAAAGTTAGGATTTAGTAAAGGTGAAATATAGTTTTAAACAAGTTAAAAATAAAGGAATAATTTCTAACATATCTACAGTAAGTTCATTTAGGCAAGAGAAAAATGAGCTCAGGTGAAGGGTAGGGATGCAGGAAGAATGAAATCGTGCTGCTCTGAAGGGAAAGATGTAGGAGTTAGATAAATTAGATTTAGGAAATATATAGGAGTTTCTGATACTGTCTCTGTAGGAGTTAGATAAATTAGATTTAGGAAATATACAGGAGTTTCTGATACTGTCTCTTAATTCCGGGCCTGAAGAGCATTATCAGCATGAAGTCAGCAAAAACAGGAAAGACTCAATAGACTGAAAAACAAGTTTGAAGTCAGGAAAACAGGAAAGACTCAAGACTTGAAGAAACAAAGTATCTGGCCTGACATTGTTTTCAGCTGCTAAGTGGGCGGAGCCCAAATTAAGCTGAAACAGAGTTCCTCCTATTTGAGGACAGTGCATGGAGCCGAGAGGAGAAGAGGCCCCTGATGCTAGAGAGCTCCAAGAGTCCTGCTGAAAAAACGGCTGGCCAGCTCTCTCCCTGAAGCAGAAAGAAGCCGGTGAGCAAAGAAAGCCTGAGCAAGACACCAAAAGGCCAAGGACTGGACCCTATGGCTCAGCTTTTGCCTAGAGGGGTTTGATCTGTCCAAACAATGGCCTAAAGGAAACGGTGCCTGGCTTTAAGGACTGAGGCAGAACAGCTGAGTTCCTGATTCAAAAGAAATAAGTTGGCCTGCAGACGGCTGGGGTCTCCCACAGAGAAGAAAGCATGAAGCCTTATTTAAGGTGAGACTGCAATAACCAACTTACCCTGACGAACCTGCATCTGAGAGATCCAGAAAAAGGACTACTAAGTGTGTTAAAGAATCTACAACAAATACTATGTTCCTGACGACTGAGGACCTGCCCCAGAGACTGTATCATTCTAAAAGGTTATGAAAGTAGTTGTTATGATTATCAATAGGTTTAGTGGATAGATTAAAGGGGTTGTAGGAATTTATAGGATTAATAGTTAAGAAATTGTTGGTGTTTGTTATAAGTGAATTTAGTAATAAATAAATGTGTTAAATAATAATTTAAAAGTTCGGTTACAGAAAGAGGCTTTGGATAAAATGAAGCTGCATGCTACACTTGGGAAGCTTGCTATTTTAGGGTATGATCCTCCAGGTTCAGAGGTTTCTAAGGCCTTGGAGGACCAAAACTCTTTTCATCCCAATAGTAAGATTTGCTTTTTCTTTCTAGAATTCTCCTATGTGCATGACAGAATTTTCCAGAGGCTGTGAGGCTTGTGATGTCACATAGTATCAACACAGAGAAAGAAAGCTGCTGTCTGTCATTCAGCTAGACACTAAGGGACTGATGAAAATTTCTAAGTGTCACTTGGGGCTGGAAAGATGACTCAGTAGGTAAGAGCAGTGGCTGCTTTTGTAAAGCACCAGAGTATGGTTCCCACTAGCCATGCTGGGCAGCTCACAGCTGCCTGTATGTATCTCCAGCTCTAAGAGGATCTATTGTTCTCTTCTGGCTCCTATGGGCATTGCACTCACACAACAAAACACGAACATGTAAATAAAAATATAAAAATTTAAAAAGTGTTACTCTTATATGTGAGCTTTTTGGAAAATACAGTAATTTTTCATAAATAATATTGCCTGACATCAAGTGAGTTTTCAATTGCTATCTTTAATTATCAATACTATCTTCTTTTGATATATATCTGTCCCTGTAATAAAACATTCTTATGAAAGCAATTTGGGGAGGAAAGGGTTTATTTCAGCTTACACTTAAAAGTCAGTATCAAAAGCCCGGGCGGTGGTGGTGCACGGCTTTAATCCCAGAACTTGGGAGATAGAGGCAGGCGGATCTCTGTGAGTTTGAGGCCAGCCTGGTCTACAAGAGTGAGTCCAGGACAGCCAGAGCTCTTACACAGAGAAACCCTGTCTCGAAAAACAAACAAAAAATCATTGAGGGAAGTCAAGGCAGGGACCATGGAGAAAGGCTGCTTACTTGGCTTATGCTCAGCTCCACTTGCCTAGGAATGGTGCCACCCACAGTGGGATGGGCCCTCACACATCGCTCATCACTCAAGACAATTTCTGACAGACACTGCCAGGAGCCAATCTGATCTGGGCAATCCCTCAACTAGGATTCCCCCAGGTAATGCTAAGCTGTGCCAAACTGACAGCTGAAAACCACTTGGACAAATACATAAAATCTTTCTTGGTTGTAACTCTCCGTAGATAGATATAAACCATAAACAAAAGCTCTTTAGGCTCTTCAGTCATTATTAGAAGTGTAAAAAAGGGTTTTGATTTCTTTGTTTCTGATAGCTGAGTAGTATTCCATTGTAAAAATGTACCACAGTTTTTAATTTTTTATCCATTCTTTGTTTGAGGGACATCTGGGTTGTTTCCAGTTTCTAGCTATTACAAAAAAGCTGCTATGAGCATAGTTGAGATGTCTTTGTGGCTTGGTGAGGAATCTTTTCTTTGTTACCTGCTATTGGGACACTCCACCCTAGTGGAACTGCCACGTATGCCCCTGTGCAAGAGAAAGCTCTTAGACCTCATGTGACTAATGAACTGAGGGGAGCTGATACATGGAAGTACCCCACACTGGAGGGATGGGATGGGTGGGAGAGGGGGTAGAGGGTGGCAGGGTGGGGCTGGGAGGGGGTAGAGGGAGTGGTAATGGAGATATAACTTGGAGATATAAATAAATGTTTAAAAAAAGGGTCTTGAGAGCTGAATCAGGTTTAAGATGTATTTCAAAAAGAATATTTTATTTTGGTTTTTTTTTTTTTTTTTAGATATTGTCTAACTCTGTTGCTCAGTGATTCTTTTGACTCAGCCTCCCAAGTGCTAGGATATCAGTTGTGAGCTACCAGGAAAAGCATCATAGTAAAGTATTTGAAGACAAAATTTCTAACCATGAGATCCATAGGCTTTAAATGTAATTCCAAGTCCAAAACACCATAATACATCTTTAAAAGTTTCAAAATGTTTTTGGGCTATTTCAGCAGATTCACTCAAAGCACCTAATGCTGCATTTTGAGGCTAAAAGGTGAGCGAAATTTAAGCAGTTTCTCCTGCTGTATGGAGAGTGCTATTTAATAGATCCTTTATTGCTAAATATCAGCTGTTGGCATACCTATTCTCCCAGAACCTCAAGCTGCTCTGTGAATAAGCCAAATCTGGCCAAAGGCCAAGACCCAATAGTCTTCGCATGAGATCTGATCTACAGCCTACAAGCCTTTTAAGAATTGCCTGATTCCAGTGGTCCCCTTTAGCTCTGATCTTTGAGTCATGTTAGAAAGGAATCCCAAAAACTACTCCACTTAGAGACCATGAGACCTTGGTTCAGCGATCGCTCAGGTGTCCCTGTAGCATAAAGCTATAATCTCCGTGGCTTGTGGTCCAGCTCCAGCTGAGGCTAGTCCTTGTGAGACTCTAGGCCAAGCTGGCAGCAGGAGTGCAATAAATTTTTTTAAAATTTATTTTCTCATATATTACACACCGCATTCCCCTCCTTCCTCTCCTCCTAGTCCTGTGGTTCCCCTGCTCCCCATCTCCTCCTCCATTCCCCTTCAGAAAAGGGCAGGCCTCCCCGGGATATCAACTAAACACGGCATATCATGTCGGTGCAGTAAATATTATCAACATCGGCCTGAACTGTGCAGACTCCCACATCAAAACCACTCGAAGCTGGCCTGCGTAAATAGTTGCCTGTCCAGGTCACCTGACTCTGGCTTTCCCAGCAGGCCTTGCGTCCTGGTGTGCGTGGTGCAGCAGGCACGAGGCTCGAGGCCCCCACGTGCACGCCTGGCCCCACCCTCTTTGCATGGCACAGTTTGATTGGATGGCCTCAGCCAGGGGTGGGGGCTTCTGGAACGGTCGTTGCGGCTACACAGGGCACATCACTTACGGCTTTGCCGCCATTAGAGTCGGGCAGTTGAGGCGGCTTGTGGGCGTTGAGGATGTTGCGAAAGCTCACAGTGGACCAGATAAACGACTGGTTCACCATAGGCAAGACAGTGGCCAATGTGGAGCTGCTGGGCCAGCCGCCTGCCTTCCCTGCCGAGGCAGCCCGGGAGGAGGTGCACCGCTCAGATGAGGTTCCCAGTGAGGCTCCTGCGGCCCAGGTTCCAGGTCCAGTTATGGCCACAGCACCAGCCCGGCCAGCTTCAGCTTTCGGGAGGTAGGGAGCACGGAAGGGGAGCAGGAGGGCCAGCAAGCAGATGAAGAGCGTCATTTAGGCCAAGGCCTCAGTAAACAGGTGCTCTCATGGGTTTTCCTGCAAGAAGCTGAGCCTCCCAAGAATTCGGTGGTTTGTTTAATTCCCAGTCGGTTTTGTCCTTGTTTGTGTTGAACTGGTCTTGTGTAGCCCAGCCTGGCCTCAACTTGTTATGCCTCCGTAGATAATGTTGAATTTCTTATCCTCTGGCCTCTACCTCCCCAAATCTTGAGATTGCAGGTGTGTGTTCCTAGCCCCAGGTTCATAGACGCTTTAGAATCACAAGGATTCAATATGTGTGTGTGTGTGTGTGTCTGTATACTTGTGCCGGGATGCCTTGTCAGAATAGGCTCTCCTACCATGTCGGCTCCTGGGGATGAACTCAGGTCATCAGGATTGTCGGCAAGCGCCTTAACTCAGCGGAGCATCTCACTGACACTGCCTGCCCTCTTCTCTAAACCTTTATTTTTGAGGTACACCTCAAAATATGTGTGGGGAGGGAAGCTTTCTAGGGCTGGAGTTAGAGGCCATTGTGACCCCCTGACCTGGGTGCTGGGAATGGAATGCAGGTCCTATGCGAAACCATTATACACTCTTAATCCCAGATCTGTTTCTCTAGACTCCCCAGTCTCTGATTTTGAAGTTAGTTGGAGGCTTCCAGGAACTTTGTGCAGAGTTACCAAAATGTCGTCTTCCTTTTTACACTTCTGGCTGTTGTTAATGTGCACACATCAGTGTGGTTTTGCACAGGGTGTGGATTTGGACACTGGTGGTACACATCCATCGCCATCCTGGTATCATTGGCGGTAAAAATCAATGTGCTCAACCTGTTTGTACTGCTCCTTAGCTTTTGACAACTAATGATAGTTTTGTTTGTTTCCATGTTTTGCCTTCTCCAGCATAGACATGTGGTTGAAGCCACACAATCTGTAGCTCTCTTGAGAGTGGCAGCGTTCACTTAGAAATATGTAGCTGAAGTTCTGTACTTTCATGGTGTTTTTACCATAGATTGAGATCCCATTGGCTGAATGTAACATACACTGCCATACATCTTTGTTGTTCCCGAGTTCCAGCACTTATTAATGAAGCTGTCGTAGACATCTGTGTGGAGGGTTTTGAGGAGACATAAGTTTTCAGTATAGTTGTACATTTCAGTAGATAAATAGCAAGGAGTTTAAATACTGGCTCTTTGTTCAATGTTATTTCATTATTTTAAGTTTATGTGTCTTTGTGGGTATGGGGCGTATGTGTGCAAGTGCCCATAGAGGCCAGCAGAGAGAGTCAGACTCCTGCAATTTGGGAGTTGCAGGGGGTTATAAACTGCCCAATGTGGGTGCTGGGAACTGAATTCTGGTCCTTTGGAAGAGCAGCAAGTGCTCTTAACCGCCAAAGTGTCTCTCCAGCCCCTTTGTTCAGCTTTTATAACCTTTCCACCTTTCACTGTCTTTGGGTTATGATGAGTAGATCCTGGATGTGCTGAGGAGGAACCAGCACAGTGTGTAGTACCCTAGCTTGGTGCCACTTTGTTACTCCCACCCTAAACCCAGCACCCTTTACAGTTGTTGAGGATCCTTTTGTTTTTAATTTAAAAAATTATTTTGAGACACTTACTATTTTGCCCAATTTTCTCTTAAACTGAGGATAAGTGATCCTCCTGCCTTAACCTCCTAGGCATTGGGATTACAGGTATGCACCACCAACTCAAATGTCTCTTTAATTTTTAAAAATTAATTTATTCTGTATTTGTGATATATAGGTGTGTGTGTGTGTGTGTGTGTGTGTGTGTGCAAACAAGTTATGTGTGCATGTAGATGTCAAAGGACAGCTTTCAGGAGTCACTTTTGACTTCTACCTTCTGAGTCAAGGCTTCTCTTGTTTCTGTTTTCTCCATGTCAGCTGGCTGGAGAGCCTCTAGGCAACTCTCCTGTCTCTGCCTCTTCACCTCAGTGTAGGAGTGCTGGGTGCTAATGAGTGAGTGACACTCGATCCGGCATTTTATGTGGGTTATAAGTCGGTCATCAGGCTTGTGTGGCAAGTGCTCTTACTTGCTAAGTCATCTTGCTGGCAGTTATTTTATTTATTTTAAAAGTTATTCTTGTTAGCATTGCTTCAGTTCTTTGTAGAGTCTACTACAACCTTTAGATCTTTGGTAATTTTGTTTCTTGGAGGTACCCAGGGAATATAGGGTGAATACTTTGTTTATATTTTTTCACTTCATTTCCTTGAGTTACTCTGGTTAATGACTTTGTACCATAGTCTCAACTTAAGGATCTACAACTGCTTTAGGCTTCCCTGGGGAAATATAATGTTTTAATTCATTTATTTTGATATAGGAACTAAATGTTTATTAAACTTGTCAGGAACTAAAAGTATAAATTCAATTGTCATTTTAATTGCGAAGGAGCAGTTTTTAAGACTCTTCAATTCTTTATGGACTAAGACTTGTTAAATCAAAAGTAAATTTACAGACCAATAAAGTGACAAAAGGTAAGTGTACCATTAAAAAATTAGATTTGGCATATATAAAATTACTTTGTCAGATTGCTATAATCATTTTTAACTTACCTATTTAATGAGTTATCATCAATGCTGATTAGTGCTAGCGGAGAAGGCATTTCTCTGCAGCTTCATCCTGGATTCTAAACACACATATATATATCCAGTGCAGTGTTCTTAGCTTATAGTAGTCACTCACACCAATTGCAACAACATTATTTAATCCGTACACCAACACTTTAACGTTTTTGGACTTTTATTAATCATCTGTGATGATTTTGTAAAAGAAAAAATAGGTTTAGTTGGTAAAGTGACATGCCTAATTTCTTGTGGCAAGTAGTCCTGATAGGCAGAGTGACTCCCCAAAGATGTGTGCTGCAACCTTTGAACATGCAGTGATACATGGGAAAATTCATGTGTATGTGTGTTTTTGCATGTATGCATTTGCACCATGTGAGTGTCTGATATCCAAGGAGACCAGAATGGGTATTGGAGTCCATGGAACTGGAGTTACAAATTGTTAGAAAACACTAAGTGGGTGATGGGCATCAAACTTGGGACCTCTGTAAGAGCAGCCAGTGCTCGTAGCCTCTGAGCCATCAATACAGTCTTGGACAAGATTTTGCTGCTGTAATTAAGATTAGATTTTAGCCGGGCGGTGGTGGCGCACGCCTTTAATCCCAGCACTTGGGAGGCAGAGGCAGGCGGATCTTTGCGAGTTCGAGGCCAGCCTGGTCTACAAAGTGAGTCCAGGACCTCGAAAAAAGGTTTTTTCGAGACAAGGTTTCTCTGTGTAGCCCTGGCTGTCCTGGACTCACTTTGTAGACCAGGCTGGCCTCGAACTCGCAAAGATCCGCCTGCCTCTGCCTCCCAAGTGCTGGGATTAAAGGCGTGCGCCACCACCGCCCGGCAAAAAAAAAAAAATTTAAGATTAGATTTTATACATTTATTTACTGTGTGATATGCATGCATGCACACACATGAATGTGTGTTTGTATTATGTGTGCCACAGCATGTCACATGGAGGCTAAAGGATAAGTTTAAAGGAGTCAGTTCTCTCCTCATACTGTATGGGTTCTGGGAATTAAATTCAGGTTGTCAGGGGTTTAAAACAAACTTCTTTACCCTCTGAGCCATCTTGTTGGCCCCAGACCTTTCTTTAAGTTGGTGTACTTGAATAAAGCAAGTTACCCTCCATGATATCAGTGTGCCATTTGCACAAGGCCATTGGACCCCAGACTTTGTATCTTCCCTAGGTCTCGGCCTGTTTGCCTACCTGTACTTACTGACTTGCTCTTTGATGACTGTGTGAACTGATTCCTTGAAATAAAACTCCGTCTATACCTACAGGTACTTCTCTAAGAACTAAGAATTAAGCAAGAGGTTGTTTACACTAGTTGTACAGGAGAGGTAAGAATGTCAGCTACATTTGGGATTTTTTTTTTTGAAACAAGATGACCTCAAATATATGACCTTCCTTCCCCAGCCTCCCAAGTTCTGGGATTAAAGGCCTGAGTCCTTAGGGCTGGCCATGTGCTTTCTTTTCTTTTAAGCCTGAGGATTGAACCTAGTGCCTCGTGCATGCTACTCAAGTACACAACTGACTCCATCTCAGCCCTTGTATATGTTCTTGTGATAGAGGCACCAACTTACATCAGAATCAGAAACAGGATGTGAACAAGTACCAGGTGGTCATGGGTGACAGAGAAGTTCTGTCTGAACAAAAAGGAAGAGAAACCTTTGAAAGAACTGGTAAAAGGGGGATACCACATATTTGATTTGAACACAAAAACTTTGACATGCCTGTTGGTGGGAAGTGTAGTGAGTCTAGTTGGAAGAAGTTGGGCTGGAGTAAGAATCTGAGTTGAGTGTGATGAGAACACTCAGACTGTGGTCATAGGTCCTAGTAGGGAAATGCAGAGAAAAGGCAGACTATAGCTCTATAGCGTGATCTCCATGTCTGGAGTAGAGAGGTTGATAAGATGTATTGTGAAAAAAGAGATTTTTGATGGTAGGTGTGGAAGGGTCAAGGGAAGCCATGGAATGAGGCCACCTGTGCAGAAGGGAGGGGCTTAGCACCCGGCTCATGCACCTCTTCACAAGTTTCAGGAATTGTTTTATGTGTTTGTTTCCCATGGAACAAACAGAGGGTAGGAATTATCACTGTGTTCCTATATTGACTGCAGTCTCTGACATAACAGCAGACACTCAGGGATTTGAATGAATGAAATGCCTACAACATCCCAGTTATCAAATGGTTATACTATGCCAACTCTTCTAGAGAGAATTCTCCTTATAAAGCAGGGACATGAATGCTCCAAGGTATGTTTGAGGGGAAGATTGTTATTGTAGATATGAGGGAGAGTACAGCCAGAGGGATCTGGAAGAGGGGAGAGAAAGTAGACTCAACATGGCCAGCAGATTGGACTGGGCCATGCAGGAAGAGGGGGAGAGTGAGAGAGAAAGACCAAGAGAGGAAGAAAAAGAAGAGAGCCAAGAAAGCATGTGGCTTAAATGGCAGGGTTGTATGGAAGCGAGAGGCTAGGACAGGGGTGGCCCATGATCTGGAGAAGTTGTAGGGGATTGGGTGAGAAGAGCTGAAGAGAGAGCCGCAGGTACTTTGTGAGCCTGGAGGCTAGCATGCACTTTGGTGTGCTAATAGGCACCACAGATAGCCATTTGTCCCTGTGACAGTGATGAGGGATGGTTCCTTTGGTAGAGGGGAATGGGTGCCAGTGTTGGAAGTAGAGTTCCCTTTGGACCTAACAGCTCCCTGATCCACTCCTGCTTTGATTCATAAGATACAGTTCACTCTCATGGCCATAGGGCTGATCTCCTTCCTTAAAGGGTGCTTTTGAGGCTGTGTGGGTGTGCTGTCAAATGAGAATGAAAATAAGAATTATCCCATCAACTGTACCATATGTATTCCCAGAGAAGAAGAGTAGCTCATTGTGCACAGATTACCATCCTGGAAGAAACCTTGTCTCTTGCTTGTGTTGCTGCAAGAACCTTCCATCTTTGGTCTGTCTTCTCATTATTTTCTGCCCTAGCACATAGAAGAGTGCCTGGCATGAGGTCAGTGATCAGTTACTATTCTTTGAATGAACAAATTCTCACACCAACACTCACACCTAAGGTTGAATACACAAGTGACTTTCGGTGGGTATATTGCTGTTGGACACAATTTGCATTTTTAATCATGGCCTCCTGAGCATCACTCCATCCAGTCCGTGCCTACATTTACTGTGATCTACTGATGCTGTCTGGTCATGCTGTTGTTAGCCACTCTCTTACCTTGCAGCTTCTGCACTTTTCTGTATGGATTTCTCTCCACTTGGTTTTTTCCTGTGACAGGCTCCTGTTACCAGGGTCTGTTCACATGTCTGCTCCTTAGAGAAGTTTCCTGTGATCTTCATAGCTAAAGAATTCTTCCTCTGCCTTCTTTCCTAATTTCTCTCATAAGTTTCAACATTTTTCCTTCTCCAAGCACTTCTGGTACTCCCTTTTTTATTTCTGTTAACTAAAGACCAGCCTTGCCAGTCATCTTTGTACTTGTGTGTGTTTTGGCCTTTGGTCTCTCCCCACCCCAAGGGAACCCAGATGATTACGGGATCCTGGCTTGTATAACTGGATGGGTGGGTAATCTTGTCACCTACTAGTTGATGAAGTGCTTGAAGAATTGTGCTGTGTGTGT
>CAJQZJ010001511.1:18331164-18341199 GCA_907164525.1 Lophiomys imhausi
GAAGACAGTCTCTTGTTGGCCTGGAGCTTACCAAGTAGGCTAGGCTGACTGGTCAGCAAATCCTAGGGATCCGTCCGACTCTGTCTCCTCATCTTCGGTCTTAGGAGCTTATGCTACCATGCTTAGCTGTTTTATCTGGATTCTAGGGATCAAGTCAGGATCTCAGGCTTACATGGAAGGACTTTACCAACTCAGCTATTTTCTTGCCCCCCACCCCTTGAGTTTTATTCTTTTTTTTTTTTTTTTTGGTTTTTCGAGACAGGGTTTCTCTGTGTAGCCCTGGCTGTCCTGGACTCAATTTGTAGACCAGGCTGGCCTCGAACTCGCAAAGATCCGCCTGCCTCTGCCTCCCAAGTGCTGGGATTAAAGGCGTGCACCACCACTGCCCGGCTGAGTTTTATTCTTTTAAGGAAACAAAAAACCTACTGAGATTTTGCTTTTGAACATGGGATTTCATGTTTCCTGTAAGCATCTGGGAGGGCGTGCCAGATAGGCAACTGCTATTCGCATTTGGACTGCAGAAGCTAGCTTGGGGTTGGAGTGTGACAGGCTGGGTGTGATTCCAACTCTCTACCTTGTACTTGGCAAAGCACTGAACTTGTCTGAGCTGTTTTCTCCTTTGTAAGATGAGAGTAACATCTCAGATATACAAGGTTTGATTGAAGGAGAGGGTATGCACAGTACACACAATGTAGAATTACCTGAGAGTAACACCTCAGATATACAAGATTTGAATTGAAGGAGAGGGTATGCACAGTACACACAATGTAGAATTACCTCAGCATTGCTAAGCAGATTGGTCTGGCTAGTAATGACAGCTTCGCCAGTCTGTCTGTAAAGTGCTGTACAGCTGTTTTTCTGTGAATGAGCTTATTTTCTCTATTCCCTAGCTAAAGGTTCTAGCTACTGTGCCCATACCATTTTCAATAAAATGTACCCGAAGTACCCCAGAGGTCTTAGCTACTTAATGCATGCATCCATGCAAGCACACACAGATTTAACCTTAATTCCTTAACTAAATTTAGGTATTGTAAACAGCTTGAGGTGTGAAAACCTGGATCTGTTAAGCCATGATTAGAAATGAGATTGCCGGCAGTCCCCATGAACTGCTATGAGACTCTGTTGGATCTGAGTCAGAACTCAGAAAGAATGTGACATTTTCTTTTTCTTCTTTTTTTGGATGTTGGCTAAGTATACCTTTCTGATGCTGTGTGCTTCTTCATCCCTCTTTTGTCATGTATTAGCTTGCCTGCCTCGTGGTGGACCTCCATGCCTCGCTCAAAGGGCATGATTCTTAAACTCCTACCTATGACTAGTGAACGTCTCTCAAAACAAGTCAGGAAAAGCCCTGCTATGCTTTGAAATTGAAGATTTTCACACTCCTGGCCCTTTCCCTTGTTCCCATGGAGGTGACATCACATAACGGATGTTGGCTTCACTTCAGTATTGCATTGTAAGGAGTTCACACTAATGGTTTATTCTACACATGGACTAAATTAGAATAAAAGTCAAGGTTAATTTTCACAAAGAATATGTCCAACTTCATATTAAATTTCTTTAGTTTTGTAACACATTGAGGTATAAGAAAATACAGGGCTGGAGAGATGGCTCAGCCATTAAAAGGCTAGGCTCACAACCAAAAATATAAGAAAATACGGCAAACATTTAGGCAACACTTTAGTTAAAAGCATACTTTTCAATGAAAATATTGACCATTTAGAGTGATTAGAAAACAATGCTGCTTAAACTGGTTGGCAGCACAGGAATTTTAACCTCTGACCTTGTAGCAAAGAAACTTGGGGTCATGTCATTGTTTCTTCCCCTTAGTGCTGAGAGCTCTGACTCTAACTTGGTGGGTAATAGTGTGGCAGGGCCCACACTCCGTGAGAGCATGGTGGAACCCTGTCCTTGGCATTTCTGTCTACATAGCTTGAAATGGTGGGTATTTCCTCTTTGTCTGGCCTCTCGGAGCTTTCACCTGGGAGCACCGAGGCAGGGGGACAGGAGACATTAGAGCCCCACAGGCCAGCATGATGACCCCCTGTGTCAGGAGTGCTGAGGAAGTCTTTCAGAACTTGCTTGAAGATGTAGACGATCTCCCAAGGAAGCACATCGTTTTCTGCCAGAAGTTCTCGAAATCTAAGTGGAATGCAGGGACGGCTACTTAGAAAATTCTCCTGTACTCCATTTCTCAAATGCGGCTTACATGTATAATTGTGTCCTAAGCACTTATTTTTTGAGTAACAGAAAAGCCTTATAATTAAGTTTCTAGTGAAGAAACTTTGATTGTAATTAAAGTAAATTTCTACCAGCAAGCCATCCAGAGATATGCAGGGTTTTACCAGAGAGGCACCCAGTACATGTGATTAAAGAGTTTATGTAATGGAGCAGTTTCTAGTCTAACAGAGGAACAGCTCACACACACCAAAGACATATAGTACTTTACCTGCTGAGAACAGTTCCGGTTTGACAGGGTTGCACTTGTGAGCAAAGAACTTCAAGCTGGCTCTGTTCGGTAGCTGGGATCGTCGTGTGAGGATTCTGATAGTTCCTCAGCCAGTTGTAATCCACGCCTGTTTTTTTCACTTTCTGTTCATTTTCGATCTCCTGTATTAATCTCTCACGCTCCCTTAGGTGCCATTTTAATTCCCGAAGCAGAGTCTTTGTCACCACATCTGAGCTGGTGTGGCGTGTGTGTTTGTAGGAATCGCTTTTCAGCCATTTCGCCCAGCTAAAAAGAGGCATTTTTAGGCTGTGGAGATATTAAGTGTTTACTTGCATAAAATTTTTTATGGTTTTTATTAGCGAATGTCTTTTCTTTAATATTGTCAGAAAAGTACATGAATTTTTTACTGGTTAGACATGCAGGTCAAAATAAGATTAGAGCATGGATTAGTCTTTGAATTTCTAACTAGGTCAATGTTAAAAACCAAGCTTTGAAAATACTTAGATAAAACTAAGTAGAAATGAAATAAAATCAAATAGTACACACTGAACAATTTCTGAAAAGAACACTTGCTAATAGAGGTTTTTAGGGGGCTTTAAGATATTAATGTCTTGGAAAGTGCTGTCTACAAACACACTTTTGACTTACTCTTTGTAAGGAAAGTGTAAAGCTTACCGACCGACCACGTCTTAGATCTGTGTGGGAATGCTGCCAGAGTGTGCTTGAATTGGAGATGAAGCTGTGCTTCACTCAGGCGGGTCTCATTCTCCTGGCGTCTCCTCCACGAAGGAATGTGTCTCCTCATTTACCCACGGGAACTGTGTTTGAAACAAACAACTTTCTCTGTTAGGATGAGGTTCTGTTGTCTTCATTTGGAGAGAGTGCTCATTAATTCTCCTTGTTGTAACTGAACTAAAAGAAATACATATGTATAAAACCTTTCATCTTCACAAACTGTAGAATTGTCTACCTTTTGGAATGTAGCTTATTTTGTTTGAAAAAGATGCCGGCAGCTGTGGATGCTGGTCCCAAATGGATGCTGCAGTCTCTAGAAATGGAGTGAAAAGCAGGCTTCTGAAGCACTGCAGATGCTCCCAGCTGAGGCAAAGATTGTCGCATGGTGTGATGCTTTGCTGTGCATAGCTGTGGGTCACAGCTCCATGCTGTATTTTTATGCCCGTAGAGCTCTAAAAATAACTACACTGCTTTTATTCTTCAGCTTAACATTGAGGCCATTTGGAAGCCAGGTCACTGCCCCTTCTAATGAAAGCAGGAAAAATAGATCAGACTTGACTACATGCAAAGTAATACTCTGTGAAAGCTTATTATAACTGAGTAAAATGGGAAAGCATGTGTGGGATACTTAGCAAATGTTATATTCTACATTCACTTATTGCTTATAAAATAGCAAATATGAGTATTAAAGCAAGCAGAAATGCTAGAGGACACTAAAGCACCTAAGTAGCTAACTGTAGTGTATATTTGATAATCTCTGTTTGTGGTGGTAAGACAGTGATGAGTTAACAGTGAAAGTAGAGATGTGGAGAACAAAGTTACAAATAGAAACTACAGGGTGGGGTGTGCTTAGTGGGTGGAGGGCTTCCTGGTGTGTATGAGGGTCCCGAGGGCTTCCTGGTGTGTATGAGGGTCCCGAGGGCTTCCTGGTGTGTATGAGGGTCCCGAGGGCTTCCTGGTGTGTATGAGGGTCCCGAGGGCTTCCTGGTGTGTATGAGGGTCCCGAGTTCCATCCCTGGCATTATGCAAATCAGGTGGTGGAATTACAGTCCCATAATGTCAGCACTGGGATAAGGAGGAAGGCGTATGAGAAGTCCAAGGTCACCCATGACACATATAGAGCTCAAGGGTCGGAGGTGTGGGTGAGACATTTCTAATTGCTGTGCACTTTCCTACTTAGATACTTGTCTTGTGAAACAGTAGCTAGACTGTAAAAGTTCTTTTGCTTCTTAATTTTCTGTAAAGTGTTGACATTGTAGCTTTTCTTTTTATAATTTTTATTTCTTCGGTTGCTTTTCTTCCCAGTGAACCAAAAATAATAGACTTTGTTCACATCAGACCTGTGTGCCATGTGTGATCACGAGTGATGTGTGCGGTCATGCTGCAGTTCCTATTATGTCTGGGAAAGGCCAGATGTCAGGACTCATTATCCTCAATGAGAAGGCTTTCACATTACATTGCCTGTAGTAGCCGGAGAAAGAAAGGAGTGAAGTTTATTGTGACAGAATGTCCTTCCAAATTAAACCTAAAATTGTACCAAATCATGCAACTTTTTCCTTTGGACAACTTTGTTACTCTTTAAAAATCTCCTTCCTTTGAAGTGGTAACAAAAATAGCACATTTGGTGGAAAAGGAGAACAACCTGATTTCTACTTGGGTCCTTCCTCAGTCTTGTATCACTGTCTGACCAGCTTTCCCTGTTGACCCACTGTGGTGTCGAGCATAACTATCCTACCCTGCTGTGCTCCCTTCCTGCCTTCAGTTTTGTTTTGTTTTGAGACAGGGTCTCACTGTGTAGTCCTGTCTGTTCTGGAACTCACTGTGTAGACCAGCCTAGTGTCAAACTCATAGATATCCACCTGTCTCTGCCTCCTGAGTGTTGGGATTAAAAGTGTGTACCACCATGCTGCCCCCTCTCTGATTTAGATGCACTGACTTTTCAAATGCTTATTCTTTCTCTCTTATTTGTAGCTGCTGTCCAATCTTTTTTATTGTTTGTTTGTTTGTTTTAGCTCAACTCATTTTTTTCAACGTTTTCCTTGGTCCTACTATTTTTTGAACTTATTCTAGTTTTCCTTTTTCTTCCCAACTTTTAAATGCTTTCTGATTAAATTCTATGTCTCCTGTATTTGCTGGTGGTCAGTTGTTCAACAGATATTTACTGATGTCTCTTATGGTCTGGAGGGTTAGGATCTGAGGATGATTCAGGTCACTGGACAGGTCTAGTTCCTGCTTTCATGAGGCTGCCCTTCTAAGGGAAAAATGAATGTGTGGGAAACAATTACAGGTAGTCTTTTGTTAGCTAACATTCTTGCAATGCTCGGTTCAGTTAGATGAAGGGATAAGGGAAGGACTTTCTGGTTGGGATGATGCCTATGAACAGGGATTTATTTGTTGATACTTGGAACAGGATCTCATTATGTAGCCCAACTGGCCTTAGCTTCATTGTACTGCTGCCTCAGCATCTTTAATGGACTACTGGCTGATGCCACAACGCCTGGCCTTAGATCAGGGACATAAATGACCTTAGAGGACTCCTTGAGGCTGTCTCTTCTGGAAGAGCACCCAGTGCTGTTCACTGCTGAACCATCTCTCCAGCCCCAGTTATCTGGTTTTTCTAGACTACCTCTGATTAAACAGCTTGAAGTCTTAAATGACTTGAAATAATGCCATATCATTCACAATATGTATATCTGTACAACTCTTAAGTTGCATGAACAAGTGCATAAAAAGACAAGTTTAGAAAGACAGAATTAGGGAAGTCTTGAAAGATTGGCTAAGGATCAAGGGATAACTTTGTCAGCATTACTATTGAGGACACTGGATATGTTTTTGACAGCATTAGATTGCAATTATAGAAAGATTTTTCCTTGTGGGGAAGTTAATATTTGTCTGTCTCAATTGTTTTGCTGTGAAGTTAAAAAATCAGGGTTAAAGGTTTATTAAAGTTAAAAATCACATTTCTATGTAATTTAAATATGAAAAATACTCAGCAAGTTACAAGTAGCGATACACTGTTAATATAATAAGCACCTCTATTAACAGCCCTCTACTAACACAGGGAAAAGGAAGGACCTGCACTGTAGCACCTGTATTCAATATGGCACTAAAAGCCCTACCCAGAGAAAATAGGGAAGAGAAGTTAGCAAAGTTGTCAGCGCCAAGTTGGAGTCACTGGTTAAACTCAAACACAACAGTCAGGAGATTATAGCAGAGGGTGAAGCTGTGCATACCTGTGGTAAGAATTCTTACAGACACTCCCAGAAGGGCCTCAACATCCATCCGTATGCCTGTGACAGCTCTGTCCAGGTCTTTCCAGACTTCCCTTGTTCTCAGGTCCAGAGAATCCAAGTGAGCACCAACATCTGCCTGGATGGTCTATGGTAAGGTATGCCAGTCAGACCCTGCCTGAGCAGTGCAGGGCAAGATCAGCACTCCACAAAAGGCCCTAAGTTCTCCCAGCCATAGCATTGCTTGTGGGTCAAAGTGTGAGTGATGAAAAGAGAAAGGAAAGTGGCAGTCCCCTTGCTACTTTGTGCTAGGTTTTTCAAGACAAGGTTTGTCCATGTAGCCCTGACTGTCCCAGAACTTGCTTTTTAGTCCAGGATAGCCCCAAACTCACAGAGACCCATCTGTTGTGCCTCCCCAAGTGCTGGGATTAAAGGCATGTACCATCATGCTTGCTTGCTACTCTTAAGACAGAGTCAGTTCAAATGCCCAGACCTTGTACTGGGATGAGTTTTGGTTGGGGATGGTCGAAGAAATAAATGGGAAATGTTGGCTTGGTGGGCTTTGTGTCTTGGCTGTCTCACCGTCTGCTTGCTGCTGGTTGTATCTCAGAGCCCTGGTGCCTCCCGGTGTGCTCTGGCCACACCATAGGGTGCTTCCTTCATCTCACCCAAAATGTTGCTGCTCAGTGTGTCCTCAGTGCTCACTGCTGTGCCCGTGCCACTCCTGCCAGAATCAGCTGCTCTAGCCTTGGGGACGGTGATGTGGGGAGTGGTCTCCAGGTCCCGCTGTATTCCCTTTACCTGGTCACTGTGGAAGCAGGTGTCAAATGCTATCACTTTTCTTTCTCTGAGCAAAATCCATCTTGCTCAGACCAGCAATTTCTTCTTGTCTCATCTCAGCACATTCTGGGACCTGAGGGCCAGTTTTAAACTGTTTTACCCCTAAATGCCTAACATGGCTATAGTACTTTCTTTAGACTTTTCCCCAAATGCCACCCATATTGGATAACAGTTAACTCTCCTTGACTCATCTTTCCTAACCATTGTTTTTCCCTATGCTCCTATCTAGTATACTTTATTTCACTCCTTAAAAAAAATTTTTTTTTAAGCCAGGGCAGTGGTGGCACACCCCTTTAATCCCAGCACTTGGGAGGCAGGCGAATTTCCAGGTTTGAGGCCAGCCTGGTTTACAGAGTGAGTTCGAGGACACATAAGGCTACATAAAGAAACCCTGTCTTAAAAAGTCACCCCCCAGTAATTTTTAAAAATGTTATATGGATGAATTTGAGTGTCTGTATAGTAAGCACATCATGCTTGGTACTCATGAGGCTAGAAGAAGGGCTAGATCCCCTGAAATTGGAGTTACAGGTAGTTGTGAACCACCATATGGGGGGTGGGAATCCAGGTCCTCCCATGAGTGGTGAGTGCTGTAACCACTGAGCAGTCTTCCCATCGCCTGCTTCACTCTTTATTACTCTCTTTCCCTCCCTACACTGCAGATTCCGTGAGGGCAGAGTGTAGAGGAGACAGCCTGGGTGTTTAGAAGATGGCAGGTGTGAAGTCAGACCTCAGGTGTCTGCTGAGTGAATTGGTGAGCAGAACCTTAGTAATGGAGGAATGCTGCTAGGAGCCTTGAATCAGGCAAATGTAGACAAATGCAGCTCCAACCCATTACAGCACTTGGTGCCATTTCAGAGAAATGAGCTCGAACGAGATGATGGTTATGAAGCTGTCTCCCTGTGATGATGGAACAGGAGTGCTGTGATGTCTCACTAGGGAACCAGGTGTGATCCACAGTTTGAAGTCTGGAGAACCTGGGTGGTGGAGCTGAAGGGGGAACATTGGAGCCCAAATTATAGAACCAGGTGACTCAAATATCTGAGGTCAGGAAAAAAATGATGTCCCAGGTCAACAAATGATACAGACACACACACACAGACACAGAGACCTTTATCTCCTTGGCTTTCAAAGCCCACCCAAATGATAGAAACAATGGGATGGTGCCTTTCTGTCCACACTTGGAAGTGTGGGGCTTTACTCAGTCTGTTAGTTCAAATGCTGTCTTCTGTGAACACCCTGTGCGAAGCAGCTGGAGATAACTGTTCTCCTTTGGCCATCTTCTTCTAATGGCTTGGAAAAATTTTATTGTGGCATAAGTATATACAACTCAAAATTTGCTGTTTTCGCCATACAATTCATTGGCATTAATTACATTTACTATATTTTGTTCCCATGCCCTCTGTTGCTCAAACCTTTTTATCATCTTCAGTAGAAATTCTGTAGTCATTGAACAGTGACCCATTTCCTTCCTGCTCCAGTCTCAGAGAACGTCTACCCTTTCTGTCTGAATAAAATTGCCTGTCTAGATATTTCACATAATTAGAATCATGCAATATTTATCCTGTTGTGTCTGACTTATTTTAATTAGGATAATGTTTTCAAACCTCATCATGTTGTAGTATACATCAGTACTTCATTCTTTTTCAGGGCCAAGTAATATTTCACTATTTGTTAGATAACGTTTGTCCACTCATTTTTTGATGGTCACTTGGGTTACTTTTAACTTGATAAGAGTTTTGACCTATGCCGGGCGGTGGTGGCGCACGCCTTTAATCCCAGCACTTGGGAGGCAGAGGCAGGCGGATCACTGTGAGTTCGAGGCCAGCCTGGTCTACAAAGTGAGTCCAGGACAGCCAAGGATACACAGAGAAACCCTGTCTCGAAAAACCAAAAAAAAAAAAAAAGAGTTTTGACCTAATAGAGCTGCTTAGGGGATTTCAGAACCAGGGGTTTGCTCACTCAGAAGAAAGTTGCATGGCCTACCATCTATGTGGAGGGTATGGTTTCTCACACAAGCCTTTCGAGAAACTTAGGCATTGGATAGAACAATCTGGAAATGGCAGTATATTCTGAGACTTCTCAGTTCACCAAACAGCTCTACTACCATTAACCACTAGCTAGAAATTTCTAAGAGAATCAAACTGCTGTGTCAAATCCCTGTGTAGTGTTTCTCCTGAAGAGAAGGTATAGAGAACTCCTGATTGTACAGAGGATTGCCTCCCAGCCCAGCTGCTCTGGAAATGGGAATGTTGTGTTGCAAAGACAGACAACATAGTCCTGAGGAACAGGAGGCTGTGCTGCCTGAATAGCTGAGGCTTCCTACATGCCTTTAAAGTCGCTCTGGTTCTCTGAGATAAACTGGGCAAAGCATTTGACTTTGGGGTTTAGGTGATAGGTAAGCTTGATATCACGGGATGGCTTCATTTGATAGAAATAACACATATTGACCAATTCCTTCGTTCCAGGGAATCCCAGCTTTGCATTTATAATGTTTCTAGGGTGATCTCTATGCATCTTGGACATTCTTCCCCAGAGTCCTGCACAAAGCACTACCATTGTTGTCCTGTTAGGGCTCTGCACTGATGCCCACAGCTTTGCCCACAAACTTCTCTAGAGAAGTGAAAATGCCAGAGACAATTGCTTCAGGGTCACAACAAAGATCCCACCCATCGGTCCATCTCCTATGGGCAACGCTAAGGTGTAGGGGTTAGATAAATTAGATTTAGAAAATATATAGGAGTTTCTGATACTGTCTCTTAATTCGGGGCCTGAAGAGCATTATCA
>CAJQZJ010001511.1:18356199-18397548 GCA_907164525.1 Lophiomys imhausi
TGATAATGCTCTTCAGGCCCCGAATTAAGAGACAGTATCAGAAACTCATATATTTTCTAAATCTAATTTATCTAACCCCTACACTAAGGTGTAGTGATCATCAGAGCTTTCATTGGCTTCTATGAGATGAGAAAGTCTTCAAAGTAAGCTGCCATCGATGCTGGTCATGGGAGCACCAGTGGACCAGAAATACTCTTCCAACTTATCCCTTCCTGTGGAAGTACTTGCCTCCACTCAGCTGCTCAGCATTCTCCACGTCACCATATACACATGTTTCAGGCCCAGGTGCTTGGTGACATCTGCTACCTGCTCTCCCTAACATACTTCTCTGTGTTGAGATGACCCTAGAAGTTGCTCATCACAAAAATTCCAGAGATCACCTGTCAAGGTCTCTTCCTAGGATACAACATCATTCAGGACACATCTGACCCTCAGTACAGAGATCCTCAGCAGTGTGTTTGTCTAACCACAAACTTTGCTTTCATTGTAGACCTTGAGCCCCTTCCTGGGTTTCCAGAAAACTTATGCCAGTTCTCTGCTCAAGGTCTTCCAATGACTTCTCTCTTTTAAGAAAAGGAAGTAGCCAGGCGTTGGTGGTGCATGCCTTTAATCCCAGCACTCAGGAGGCAGAGGCAGTCGGATCTCTGCGAGTTTGAGGCCAGTCTGGTCTACAAAGTGAGTCCAGGACAGCCAGGCTGTTACACAGAGAAACCCTGTCTTGAAAAAACAAAACAAAAAAAGGGAAAAGGAAGTAAAAAAATAAAATAAAAACCATTTTCATCATTACTCCATACCCCTATTTTGATATATATATATAATATATATTTTTGTGTGCATATATAAGTATATATAAAATATATTTTTTTGAGACAGAGTTTCACTACATAGCCCTGGCTGGCCTGTGTAGACCAGGCTGGCCTTGAATTTATCCAGCTGGAGATATTTTACAGGGTATCTCAGATCCCTTAGCTAAGTGAAATAGACACATAAAATTAACAAAGTCTCAAATTTAAGACTCAGTGGTATATGTCCATGAGACACTTTGTCCTAGTGGTGCTGCCTTGTATGCCCCCAGTGTATGAGGAGGCTCTTGGCCCTCATATGACTGCTGAACTGGGGCGGGGGACTGTTATGTAGGGACACTCCACTCTGGAGGAGGAGTGGGATGGAAGGGACGGGGTAGAGGGTGGGAAGGGGGTGGAAAGAGGGCACCGTGATGGAGATGTAACCTGAAGTAATAAACATAAAAAAAGACTCAGTGGTATAGTGTATGATATTTTCTGACACTAAATATAAATTAGTCATTGATAAAAAAGCAATTATGATTGATAGAATGATATATATGCTATATTGATGTTATATATATATTTATAATGCTATTGTATATACAGCATGCTTTGTGACCACAGTTGTCTATTTCAGTTAATGTTCTGGGCATTTAAAGATCTATTAATGTGAATAAGAACGGTGACAATCTTGAAGACAATGCTTGTTAAGGATGTACTATAGTTTTAACTTTACCGTAAGACAGTTGAACACTTACAGGCTTTTATTAAGAACGTTGTAAAAAGGTACCCATTTATCCTGGGATTCTTATTTTACTTTTAGTTTTGGATTTAAAAAATGCTTTTATGTTTTAAATTATATGTCCGGGTGTGCGCACGTGAGTGCCCATGCCTGAGGAGGACCGAGGCTCCAGATGCACCTGAGCTAGAGTTGTGGGAGGCTGGTAGCTGAGCTGCCAGTGTGGTGCTGGCTGCTCCACCCATCACCCTGATCTGCAAACAGTGTGTATATTAACCATGAAACCATCCCTTCAGCCCTGGACTTTTTTTCTTTTGAGATAGTGTCTTATTGTAGTTCAGGCTGGTCTTGAACTTACTATGTAGCCCAAGCTGGCTTGAACATGTAGCAGTCCTCCTGCCATAGCTCCCTGAGTACAGAGATCACAGAACTCCCTGAAATGCTTTGCTCTGGATCCCTAGTCAGCAGCCTGTGCTTTGTGATGGTGGCATTTTCACAAGCCATTCACTTGGCTGCCTATGCTGTCTCTGCCATCTGAGACAGTGCCTTCCATGTGCCAGGTGCTCTGTAAGTGTTTGTGCATTGAATAGGTTCTTCTGTGCATGCTGCACACATGGCTTTATTTCCATGTGCAGAGTTCCAGGGTTCTAGGGAAGATGGTGAGGCTGTAGGAGAGAAGCATGCTTAAGGTCTTAGGACATCTGCAGATTGTCCTATGTCAGCATGGACGGTTGGTCAGATTACCCACTGCCGCCTCAGTAGTCTGAAATGACTTGCTCTTTTTGTCAGCTTAGTTGATGAAAAAAATCAATTTTTGTTTCTTTTTAAATTTTATTTTTATTTGTATGCATATGGGTGTTTTGTTTGTATGTATGGTGTGTGTCTGTGCACCACTTTTGTGCCTGGTCCCCGTGGAGGTCAGAAGAGCACATCAGATCCCTGGAACTGGAGTCACAGATGGTTGTGTGCCACACAAAGGCAGGTTCTCGGAAGAGCAGCCATGTCTCTGAGCTGCTGCACCACTATCTCTCCATTGCCAAAGTTATCATTGTTTTAGTTCATCTCTATTTGGTAACTGAATTTGAGCCTTTAAAATTGTTTATTGACCTATCTATCTCTTATATTTAGATAAGCAAATATTGCTTGTCTCTTAGCAACTTGATTTCTGAGTAGCTTAGAAAATAACTGTGATAGACTGTCATAGTAACTAACAAAATGACACGTTTGCATGACTATTAGTTTCCATTTCTTTTTTTTTTTTTTTTTTTGGTTTTTCGAGACAGGGTTTCTCTGAATATCTCTGGCTGTCCTGGACTCGCTTTGTAGACCAGGCTGGCCTCGAACTCACAAAGATCCGCCTGCCTCTGCCTCCCAAGTGCTGGGATTAAAGGCGTGCGCCACCACCGCCCGGCTAGTTTCCATTTCTTAATTATCCTAAACAGTTTATGATGGTTGGTAGCAAGAGGCCAAAACTTTACATTTCATTTTTAAGCATTACTAGGAACAATACCTTTAAGAAGCGTTACCCTTGCTTGTCTAAATATAAGAGATAGATAGGGCATCTTCAAAAACCTCAAGAGATCTGCAGAATATGGCATTCAAAGATGTTTTCTTAACTTAAGATTTTTTTGATATCGAGACGTCAGCTCCTGACAGCACCTCCTATTCTACTCCAAGTAGAAGATGAGCATCCAAGAATCTCCAGTGGGAGATGATTGAATTGGTGGTAAGCCTTTCTCTTGGCAAGAAAAACCCCTTGCTTCAACTGTAGACAGACTGCTGTCCAAAAAGGACAAAACTTGGAAGCAGGTAAGTCGACAGCCTAGCTCTGCCAAGACAGGGTAGGTAAGTCCTTCATAATTCCTGCTCTACAATCAATGTCTGTCAGAGAAACGGGGCCAAACGGCTGAAGATTGATGCTGTAATGTATGGAGAGAAAATGGGAACTGTCCAGGCAGCCACTGGTATGTCATTTCTTAGTTTTGGAAGCTGCAGGCCCTGCACTTCCTATATAAGCAGATATATTTATCCCTCTCAGGTCTCTGAGGTGGTTGAAGAATAGATAGCTAGAGTCTCATAGTTAAATTTTGATTTGTTTAGGAATCAAGAGGGTGTTCCGGATCTAAGAAGATATTTTTAAAATTGTGAGGCAAGTTAGTATGAAAGTTGAGTTAGATATAGAACTTTAAACTCATGGAGATGGTTAGATAGTAGAATGTTAAAGTCATGTGCCAAATACATACGGACTGGACACTGGGAATGTATGCTAAGCCATATAACTCACATAATTGTGGCCTATTTATTTCTGTTGTTTTGTATTGTATTTATAGTTATAAGAAAAAGAACCATTTGTTGGACTGAAAGGGAGAGCTGTTGGGGGGAAAAAGAAATACCTTGAACTAAAAAAAAAAGGGTAGAGGATGGGGGGTTGAGGGGGAGGAGGGTGGAAGGGTGAGACTGGAGGGGGGAGTAGGGAGGGGATTGTGATTGAGATGTAACTTGAAGAAATAAAAAATAAATTTTTAAAAAAATTGTTTATTGACTATTTGTGTTTTCCCTGACTTCGTAAAATAACTGTTGAGAAACTCTTTTGCTGCAAAAGTTTGGCTTTTTTTTTTTCTGAGACAGGGTTTCTCTGTCCTGGACTTGCTTTGTAGACCAGGCTAGCCTTGAACTCACAGAGATCCCTCTGCTTCTTCCTCCCAAGTGCTGACAATAAAGGCAAGTGCCACCTCACCCACCAAATTTGGTGACCTTTAAAAAAAATTTTTTTTGTAGGTCACTCGGCCAGAGGAGCTCAGAAATGGAGTATATTAACAAATACAGACAACTTGAAGCAGAAGAACTTGATATTTATGGCCAGGATCAGCTGCCCAGTGGGCCAGGTAAAGAGGTGTCCTTAATGTCCTTAAATATCTTCTGTGTGATGCATGGATAGTTGGTGCATTAAAACATCATCTTCCCAATAGTTTAAGAAATACAGTACTTTGGCCAAAGTAAAAACAAAACAAAACTTATACGGCTTCTTAATTCAAGATTTTTGGGAGGATGAGTGTGTGGTAGATTATGAAGTGCTAATGTTTTTCTATGTTAAATATAGAACCTAAATAATCTGTTTTCTTGGAAGATTAAATGAGAGTCCCTTACCTCACTATTAACTAAGAATACTTTAAATATTTCTTTAGCTGGGTGTGATGGTACTAACTTAACCCCAGCACTTGCAAGGCTGAGGCAAGTGGATCTCTTAACTTTAGGCAAGTTTGTCTACAAATTCCAGATCACCCAGGGTTACACAGTAAGACCCCCATATCTAAAAACAAACCAAAATAACTTAGGAAGGGGCGGGGAGATGCTCAGTTGGTGAAGTGTCTGCTGCAGCTGGAGGACCTGAGCTTGGATCTCAGATGCTCACATGGAAACTTGGGGTGGTAGGTATGCACTTGGGGTCCCACTGCTGGCAGAGCAAGGTGGGCAGACCCCGGAGCGTACTGCCTAGCAAATAGGTGAGCCAGCTTCTGTGAGACTGTCTCAAAGACCAAGATGGAGAGTGGCTGAGGGAGACACATGGCCTCCACATGCATGTGAACACTTGAACACTCACAAGAACATATGAATGTACAGGCACCACACACGAATACAAAGGCTAGATTTTTTTAATAGTAAAAATTAAAACAGAGTTTCAAAGAGTAGAAGTATATATGAAATAAAAAGTAAAAGATCTTTAATGAGACAGAGTTTCAGTCTGTAGCCCTGGCTGGCCTGAAATTCAGTTTGTAGGTCCGCCTGGCCTCAGACTCACAGTGGACTAAAGACTCACTGGTGTACACGGCTAAAAACACTGCTCTCAACACTGCACCTTTGACAGCGTGCACTGGGAGAGTGTGGGCTGGGCTGCTCCAGCTGTTTCAATCCCTGTATTAGTCTGTGCCCTGTTCATATGAGAAAGGCTCTTGTGAGAGCTTTGCCTTGTACCTACCCAGCCAAGAAGCTCTGCCTCCTGCTCCCATCACACTCCCTGTTGGGGCTACTGAGGATGTAACTGACTTAGGAAACATTTCCTTACTCACTTTCAGCCTTTGTGCTAATTAGGAAGTTCAGTCTATACCAAGTAGTCCTGCAGCATCGCCATCAGCACTGTTGGTGCCTGCATCTTGGGATTTACATAAGCTTCTTGATATGCATATTGTTATGGTGTCACTTTTGGAAAGTTCACAGACATTATTATGCACATTCTTTAGTTTTGTGCTTTAACTTTCTTATTGTGTCACTGATGTATTATATTTTCTTGTCATTTCTTATTCACCTCAAGGCAGAAGCAGCCTTTAGTGCTTGGCTTTTTTCTCTGTGTACTTGCTTCATTGGCATTTTCTGTCTCTCTCATCACCCTTCCAGGGCATTTAAGATGCTCTGTGTTGCTGTCTCCTTTGGGTTTGACACTGTCCTAGTTGCATTTTTGTTGCTGTCACAAGATCACAACACAGTCTCAGAAAGAGTTTATTTGGCTTTTACTTCCAGGCTTCAGTCCTTCACTGAGGGTGTAATGGTAGATTAACTTTTCTAGCAAGAATTTACTCCATGAACCCGAAAAGGAGAAACGCTGTGCCAAGCACCCACTGTAACCTGTAGCTGCCAGTCAGGGAGTTTGTGGCGTGACTGAGCCTTTGTAGAGCTTGTGTTGATTTGCCGCTGCACTGCAGCGTTACGTCGCCTTATTTACAGGCATGATTCTCTTTTGAGCAGCTAAGCAAGTGACACAGAAGCAAAACTACAGGTCTTGGTTTCCTCTCAGGCAGTTACGTGCTTACAAGTGCAGAGAAATAGAGTTATCTCCGAAACAGGCCAGAATGCTCTGAGCAACTTACAGTTAAGGGATCAGGGGAAGGAGCTTAATGAGCAGACATTCCTGATGAATTCCCAGAAGTAGATCTTCAGTAACCCTAAATCTAGTTAGGTCACTCCCTTATAGAACTCTTAGAGTTCCTAGGAAGTCCGGTTAGTATGCTACAGATTAAGTTATATTTGAGGCAGTGTCCTTCAGCTAAATTATTTCTGTGTAACAATGTTTCCTAAGCAAACTTATTGGTAATCTTATCTATATATTTACCTATAATACTAATGGTAAAATTTGTTATTTTCCTTTTATTTTTCAAGGATAAATCAAGGCAGGATCTCAAGGAGCTAGTCCTTTCACACCCACATACTACATTAGAATGATCCATCATATTTAAGAGTAAATAATTTCCTAAAGCTGGAAACTGACTAGGTGTAGTTTTTCATAACAGTGTGGTTGTGGCTTCAGGTTGTGTCCTCTTCTTGGTCTTTTTTTTTTTTAATGGGTAGCCCAGGTTGGCCTTGAACTTGTGAACCTCCTGTCTCTGCCTCCTTCAGCAGTGCCACCATAACCAGTTTGGTGTTTGTTTTTAAATGGTTATGTTCAGCTATCCTGGTAGTCAACAGAAGCCACAATGTGCTTGCGCTCTCTCTCTCTCTCTCTCTCTCTCTCTCTCTCTCCCTCCTCTCCCCTCCCCCCCCCAATTTCCCCCTCTCTTTTCTCTCTCTCCCCTCTCTTCTCTCCCCCAACCCCCAGACAGGGTTTCTCTTTGTAGCCCTGGCTGTCCTGGACTCACTTTGTAGACCAGGATAGCCTGGAACTCACAGAGATTTCTCCTGCCTCTGCCTCCCGAGTGCTGGGATTTAAGGTGTGTGGCACCACGCCTGGCACACAATGGTCTCTTGTTATTAATGTTTAAATCTTTTAAAAAGATATTTTATCTTACATTGTGTGTGTGTTGTGTGTGTGTGTGTCTGTGTGTTTGTGTATACATGAGTACCAGTGTCCATGGAGACCAGAGGTGTCAGATTCTTCTGGATCTGGAGTTAGAGGTGGTTGTGGGTCACCTGACGTGGATACAGGGAACTGAACTGGGGTCCCCTGCAAGAGCAGTGTGTACTCTTTCTACTGCACCATCTTTCTCACTCCTGGGGTGGGGATATTTTGAATATTTGTTTCATCATCCCCTATTAGCTTTTCTTCTGACCTTGTAAGAGAACAGGCTTTGTGGAATGCTGAGGAGGGAAACAGGCCTCTTCTGAGCTGAGCTCAATTTTGAGTGTAGAACATCACCCCAGCTGTGGAGAAAGCAATGTATTATTAATTATTCTGAATATTTAATTTTCTATTTAAGGTATAAATCCAGTAATCCATCTTAGTTTTTTAAATGGATAGTATCTACATTATTTTTTTGAGGGGGGGCTGTTTATGTTTTTGGAGACTGTCTCATGATGTAATTCTGGCTAGGTTAGCCTGAACTCACTGTGTAGACCAGGCTGGCCTCAAACTCATAGTGACCCACCTTTCTCTGCCTCTTGAGTGCTGAGATTAAAGGTGTGATAGTGTCTGGATGGACAGTGTCTAGATTTTAAGGTAAACTGTATGTTTTTTTTTTTTTTTGTTTTTTTTTTTTTGTTGTTTTTCGAGACAGGGTTTCTCTGTGTAGCCCTGGCTGTCCTGGACTCACTTTGTAGACCAGGCTGGCCTCGAACTCGCAAAGATCCGCCTGCCTCTGCCTCCCAAGTGCTGGGATTAAAGGCGTGTGCCACCACTGCCCGGCGTAAACTGTATGTTTTCTATGTCAGCCAGTTGACATTGAATTCAACTGTGCAAGTCCATTACCTGTGAACCTCTGGACTTCTCATCAGATTTTAGATTCTTTGATGATATATGATGAGACTGAGAAGTGAAAAGAACAGCAGTTTTAATGTTCTCCCAGTTTATATATAATATTTTAATGTTTTAATAACAAAAACGGAAAAATGAGAAGAGCATATTTTGAGGTTGCAGTTTTCCACCTACTTCTAGGCTTCAGTTTGTCACATGTAATTTGTTGGTTAGCCTTAAATTATTGCTGTTTTCTTTTTATATTCTTTAAGCAAAGCCAACAGCCACACAGCTGTGAACATTTCTGCTCCCTGGTTTCCTGTCCACCCTGGAGCAGTGTCTGTAAAGGCAACGCTTTTTATCTGTGTTGGGTCTGTTTCAGCCAGTGACCTAAAAATGTCAGCTGATATCTTGTACTACATGGAGAAGGCTGTAGTTAGTGTTCTGTCTTTAAGTAACAACCTTCAAAACGGATATAGTCAAGTCCTGTAAGTCACATCAGTGTTGTCAGAGCAACAAGCAACATGGCGCTCCTTTAGTAGCACCATGAACCAGGCTCAAGGTTTCTTAGCAAAAATACAGACCTGCTTCCTTTTTTGTTGTCCTAAAAGAATCATCCTCACTCTCTATCCTTGGGTAGTTGTTCTCTCAGCCTCATTTCCACGTTCTCCCCTGCTGCTTGCCTGTCCTCTGCCCCTGCTGTGTCATCTGCACAACTGTAGTGGCTTTTTCCTTTCCTGACCATAGGAAAGCAAGGGCTCAGTCCTGAAAGCTCAGGACATGCAGGTGTCCCTGCGAGCATTGTGGCATTTTCCAGCTCAGGACCCACTAGAACTGTGAGGATGACAGGGTTTAGTTATCCTCATTTTTTCACATAAAATGGCTTAACATTAAGAGAGAGAGAGAGAGAGAGACAGAGAGAGAGAGAGCGCTTTGGGGCAAAGCCTTGTGTTGTAGCTCACACCTGTGATTCCAGGACTCAGGAGACAGAGACAGGAGAACTGGGTTCAAGGTCACATCTTTGACTAGTACAGAGTTCAAGGCCAATGTGGGCTACATGAGATCCAGTCTCAAAGAACCAAAGCAAACATACCATAACACACACCCCCCAACCAACCAACCAAAAGAATAACAACAACAAACAAAACAAATCCAACCCGACCCCACCCAAACCCAAGAACTTGGGAGCTGCAGGGATGAAAGTAAGTCAAAATGACAGAGAACCTCCATTTCCATGAGCTTATGCCAGTGTGTGGGGAAAGTGCCCGAGGGCTGATAGCAGGTGGTGATGACTCAGGAAGAAGGCTCCTTCCCAGGAAAGAGTAGTTCTCTGAGGGGTTCCAACAGACAGACATGGATCTGCCGCTGTGAAGTTAAATTAAGATCAAGTGCCTCACACTCTGGTCCAGATGCAGGAAAAGAGAGGCCAGGGGAGGAGTGTGGGGGAGGACCAGGGCTTTATTTCTTATGTTTCCCCAAAAACTTTAATGTGTGTATGTGTATATATAAAATCGGGGTTGGGGTACAAGGTCTGAGGTCTGATCCCCAGCACTACAAAATAAAATAACACTTAATCACACATTGTTATACTAATTGTGAAAGAAAGATTGACTGCATGTTTTTAAGGTGAGAACAGGGAGGAGCTGTAGGTACAGGAAAGGATGAGAGAGAGAAAAGGGATGGAGGTAGAGGGGGTTCCCAGACAGGGTGATCTGGGAGAGAAACAGGAAGACTTAGGAGGTTTTTTAGAAAGTAAAACATATTTATCTGCAAAAACCTTTTTTGCAGTTTAGTTAATTGTTTAAAAGTCATCTGAAGAATTTGAAATGAAAGTTTCAAGTCATGTAAATATAATGATATCTTTTTTTAAGAGGAATTCTATTCAACCTCTTTATTAAGTTTTAAAATAATAAACATCTAGACTTAAAATCATAGAAATTGAGTTTGAAATCTTTATTTTTTTTAAGAAGCAGTTGAGTCCTAGGACACTGGTTACTATGACCGGGTTTCCACAGCTACCAGCAGTTACACAATGGGTGAGGTGTGTCCACTTGTAATTCCAGGACAAAAACTCCAATATTTTGTCCTTTGCCAAGTGGTGACCAGAAGCAGTTTATAATTGTAGGGCAGCCAGAGCAGGTGCACAGATTGACAAGAGAACATTAAATAGTTGGAATCAGACAGTTTTAGCATATCAGACAAGCCCCTTTCCTCACTGTTAGTGATTTATCTTGTAGCAAGGAGTGAATGTACTCCTCATACTTGTGCACACTACCAGAATCCCACATTAGTGAGCCTCTGGTGAGTCCAGTGCTCCATGCTGTGTGTGTCAGCTCTGCTGACTTAGGAGGCAGTGTAAGCAACATTGTTGGTGGTGGGGATGGAAGGCCACAAGCCTCTTGGTTTGTTTGCATCATTAATAGTGGACCCACCAAGGGGGGGGGGGCTGTCAATCTGTAGAGAATGTATTTAGCACACGTGTTTGCGTGTATGTCTACAAGCCATATACACAGTTTAGATAGGTCACTAGCTTATTTTCTCTCTTTCCAGCTACAAAATAACTTTGTTTTGTCTGAATACAGGTCTAAGGTCACCAATGGCTAAGTTAAGTAATGTGACATGCATCCCAGAGACAACTTATAAATATCCTGATTTGCCTATAAATCGATGTAAAGAAGAGGTAAAATTACTTTTTCCTAATGTAGTTTTGCTTTTTTGAATAAATGCTTGAAGCATAACACTATTGGTAGCCTGGGTGAGAGCTTAATGTCCACAGGCCAGAAGAAAAGCCAGCAGCACCCATCACACAGAACACCTCCACAGAGCCCAGGCTAGCTCGGACACACCGTAGACACGCTCACCTGTAATCTGTCACACTGACTGACAACCAACAGCAGTGTGTCCTCTCTTCCTGGTGGAGCTTTTTGTTTATTGTGCACACAGCCAGTTCTTGCTATGGGAAGGACCGTGGCCTCGCACTGGGGTTTCTGTGTGTCATGCTGCTCTCTTCCTGCTTATTGGTTGATTTAATCAAATGTGCACATCCTTCTGTTACCAGTACCAAGTCACCTCTGACTGTAGGATGGTTAGGGTTCTTTAAGTAGTTGTATGTTATTGAGCATGGTTAAAAGTAAATAAATTTAAACCATTATTTATTTTAGTGAAAAAAGTTGTAGATAAAAAAGGAATGTTCCAAATTTCATTTTTATTATGCTGAAGACCAAATCATACTTTTATGGAGTAGCTATACTTTATTAATCTTAGATTCTGAAATTTGTACTGCCTGACTATTGCTGATTGTTAGAAGGGTGATTAGAATTTTACAATACTTCATATACACTGAAAGGGAAAGTTTAGTTAATTGTTTAAAATTCATCTGAAGAATTTGAAATGAAAGTTTAAAGTCATGTGAATATAATGATATCTTTTTTTATAGTAGAATTGCATTCAGTCACTTTATAAAGTTTTAAAATAGTAGACATCTAGACTTAAAATCATAGAAATTGAGTTTAAAAATCTTAACTTTTTTAAAGAAGCAGTTGAGTCTTAGGGTACTGGTTAGTGTGACCGGGTTCCCACAGCTACCAGTACTTGGGAGGCAGAAGGATCCCTGGGCTACAGAGTGTGGCCTTGCTTCATAAACCAGCCAGCCACCCAGTTATCGATTGATTTTAAAAGTGGCTCTTTTTGTGATACTGAGGTGGTGGACTACTGAGTTTAAAGGTGAATCAGCCCTGAAAGCCTTCAGCAGTGCTTTCTTTCCATTGTTGTCTAATCTGTGCTGATTGTGAAAAGCTTTTTTTTTTTAATTACAGGTTATTTCTTTGATAGAAAGCAATTCTGTGGTGATCATACATGGTGCCACAGGAAGTGGTAAGAGCACTCAGCTCCCACAGTATATCCTGGACCACTACACTCAGCGCTCTGCCTTCTGCAACATAGTGGTTACCCAGCCACGGAAGATAGGGGCCAGCAGCATTGCCAGGTGGATCAGTAAGGAACGTTCCTGGACTCTGGGTGGCTTGGTAGGCTATCAGGTGAGACACAGAGAGAATGTGAACTTCTCTTCTTGTTAATTTTTACTCTGTGTAAGTTGATGTCAGGGTATAACTATTTTGTACTAAACATTAAAGAACAAAATTGTGGTATAATTTAAAAATATTGAAAGTAAAATTCTTGAAAATAATTTTATGTTTATTTATTACCTAAAGTTACATCTCCATCACAGTGCCCTCTTTCCACCCCTCCCAGTCTTGCCCTCCCACCCTCCACCTCCTATCCCTTCCATCACACTCCTCTGGAGTGGAGTGTCCCTACATATCAGTCCCCCACCCTAGTTCATCAGTCATATGGAGGGCAAGAGTCCTCATACACTGGGGGCCTTGAAAATAATTTTAAATTTCTTCTCCAGTTGAATAGGAGAGAAGGGAGAATTCTCAGACTGGTGCTTTTTATTATTTAATCTTTTAGACCTTTGTAGTCTACAAGATCTTGTCACATGAAAATACTGTAGACATTATCACTGGATAAGCTAATCCCTGTCCAAAACAGAAGAAATAAAAATAAAATTGAGAACCTGATTTTTCATTTGGACCCTGCATATCTTCCGAAATACAGTAACACTTTCTTTTAATCCCTTACGTTAGATAAAATGGACATAATTGATTTGGGTAGCTAATGGGAGCCATTGAAAGCTGTATTTTTCTTCCCCTCTTTTTCTGTCCTCAACTGTAGGTCGGGCTAGAGAAAATAGCAACAGAGGACACTAGGCTAATTTACATGACCACCGGTGTGCTGCTTCAGAAAATCGTAAGTGCCAAGAGTCTGATGGAGTTCACGCACATCTTCATTGACGAAGTGAGTACCTGCTATAGACAGGCCCTTGTTCCCAGAGCACAGTGCGGGCTGCCATGCTTGTGTTCTTGATCTTCCCATTATACTTGTGGTGTGCATTATCTGTTTTATTCTTTGTTCTTTGTCTTTCTCAAAATATAGGTGGGATGTTGAGGACCAGGAAAAAGATTGCTTTTTAGAGCAGAGATCCACCAGCAGACTGTAGCCTCAGATGAGATTGGGCAAACATTTTAGTGGGTGGGATTTAACTGGAGCTTTTTTTCTCATTTGTTTTTATGAGCTCTGAGTTGCCTCTGGCCTGTGTCTCAGCAGGGTGCAGAAGTTTCGGGGTGCTCACCAGGCTGGCGGAGAGTGCTATCCGCACTCTGCATATGGAGGCGGTCTTTCTGCCTAATCAATTAAGGATGACAGTAGCTTTTTTTTTTTTTCTTTTTTTTTTTTGGTTTTTCGAGACAGGGTTTCTCTGTGTTTCCTTGGCTGTCCTGGACTCACTTTGTAGACCAGGCTGGCCTCGAACTCACAGTGATCCGCCTGCCTCTGCCTCCCAAGTGCTGGGATTAAAGGCGTGCGCCACCACCGCCCGGCAACAGTAGCTTTTTAAAAGTGTAGTTCAGTGGTAGGGGTGCTTGCCTAGCATATGAGAGGCCCTAAGTTTAAACCCCAGCACCTCAGGAAAAACTTTAGAAAGCTAAGTCATATTAATCTCCTCTGAAAAAAGCTCAATTATAATAAAAGTGTTCTAAACTCTATTTTTGTGCCTGTTTTACCTTTCCTTTTTCCTAACTTAAAAAATTGTGTGTGTTGTGTGTGTGCGCGCGTGTGCATGCACGCCATCGTACATATTTTGGAAGTTGGTTCTCTCCTTTTACCTCAGGTTCTGAGGACTGAACTCAGGTCATCAGGCTGGCACTTCTACCCAAAGCTGTATTGTTGTTGTTGTTATTAGTTTTTGAGGCAGTCTTGCATTGTAGCCTAGTCTAGCCTGGAATTCATGATCCTCCTGCCTCAACTTCTTGAAGTTTGGGATTACTGGCATGTAACAAGGCTTGTCTTAAGCCAGGCAGTGGTGGCGCACGCCTTTAATCCCATCACTTGTGAGGCAGAGGCAGATGGATCTCTGTGAGTTCGTGGCCAGCCTGGTCTACAAAGTGAGTCCAGGACAGCCAGAGCTGTTACACAGAGAAACTCTGTCTTGAGAAAAAACAAAAAAACAAAAAAAAAACAAGGCTTGTCTTAGCTTTCCTAATTATCACATTCATCTGCACTTTTTGGACTTGTCTCTTCCTTCCTTCCTTCCTTTTTTCCCCTCAAGACAGGGTTTCTCTGTGTAATGGCCCTGGCTGTCCTGGAACTCTTCTTTGTAGACCAGGCTCACCTCAAACTCACAGAGATCCACCTGCCTCTGCCTCCCGAGTGCTGGGATTAAAAGTGTGCACCACCATGGCAGGCTATTTTTTGAGATGGTCTCACTGTGTATTTCTTGCTGGCCTGGAACTTGCTTTGTAAACCAAGCTGGCCTTCACCCCATGGAGATATCTGCTTGTCTGTCTATGCTGAGATTAAGGGTGCACCGCTATGATGTGCATTGTTCATATTTTCAGTGGCTGTTTCAAGATATGGGATGCTGTGGGTTACAACTTTCTCAGAAGGCTTGGAAATGGCCCACACTCCCCTTCCCAAATTTCTATAAAATGTTGTCTTGAGAAACTTAAGGAATTTTTTTAAGAGGAGTTAGGAAGAGGTGTGGGAGGTTGTAAGTGGGGCTGGGGTGCTTAGTAGATTCTGAAACCTGACTGTTGCTAGAACCTGTATTTGAGGGAGAGGCCTTGCTATATACTCCGGTGCTGTGTGTGATCATTAACAACAGCAAATGTGTCCTGGTAGAGCTTTGTTGCTGCCCTCTGGGCTTGAGCACATTTCCGTGATTGTACACCACTATAGGCGTGTGCGTGGAGGATAGGGAGTGTAATTTCTTCCAACATCATGGAGCACGTGGTTCAGAATTTCCCTTGTCTTTAGGTAGAAATAAGTCAGACTTAGTAGGCTGTATACTGAAAGATGTTGGCATTCACAAGGGCTGCCATTTACTGAGCCTGTTACTGTAGTTGAACCTCTTTACATGATGGGAAGCTTCCTGAAACTTTGTGGTCAGGCCACCTGACATGGATAGGATTGCTTGTGTGGACCTTGGAACGTGCTTCCTGAGTCTGTAGTGCTAATGCCTACGTTTTCCTTTTGTCTACCCGACAACTTGTCTGGTCTACACATATGTAGACAACATAGATAAACATATCCACACAGTGTTGTTGACAACATTCATTCTTAAAGGTTAACAGAAGTACGTTACTCTGCAAGAGCAGGCGCAGGGGAGCAGTGAGGAGCAATGCAGTCTCTGCCCTCAGTGCAGTGTGGCCTGCTCCCTGACCTGGGATGAGTGGTTGACATACCCAAATACTAGCCATGTTCTCTGAAGTGACTTGAAATTCAGAAGAAATGTAAGACCTACATTTGGAATAGCCAGGCAGTTTGAAATGGGATGATAATACCTCTGACTTCTTGGCTCTTGAAAAAGAATAAGTGAACTCTGAGCCCATTCTGAACATTTTTTTTTTTTTGAGTACTTGTAGAAGTGCCTGACCAGCATCTATAAAGAGAAGCAAATTCTCTGCTCATTTGTGCATAGGCCGAAGGAGGCTAGTATCTGCCCAGGTGTGTGTTTGTGCTAAGGAAAGGCCTGTGAGGCCAGAGGTGATGTATGAGGATGTGTGTGGGCTGGCAGGCTGAGTCCTGTGGGCAGAAGGATAGAAAGCCGGCCTGGAGGACCAGAGAAGATGGGTACCAATTTGGAGGAAAGGCTGCAGAGTTGTTACTGCTTTTGTTTGAGATAAGTCTCATGTAGCCCATGATGTCCTTGACTTCCTGATCCTCTTTCTGCCTCTCAAATGTTGGGGTAACAAATGTGTGCTACCATGATTGGTTAAAGTTGTGACTGGTAAGTTTAGAGGTGGCACCTAATAGTTGAGAAGTCACCTTGGGGGCCTTTCATTGGCAGTAGCTTTGATTTTTCTAAGTAAGGGAGGGGAGGCTTGTGTTGAGGAGGTGCTCTGTGAGCTTCAGTTCTTTCTCTCGTGGGTCATGACTTGTACTCCCTAGCCAGTGTTAGACTGGTACGTCGGTAGAGGGAACAGCAGGTACTGGTCAGACAATGGCTGCTGTTAAGTAGGTATGCCTGAGGGAACTCAACATTGCTCTGCCCCAATGCCAGCGGATCCCAAAGAGAAATATTGAGGAGGACAGTAACCCATGTGATACCCTCTGGCTTGTAGGCAGATGTCCTTTGCTTATTCTTAGGCAGCACAGGAGTGAGTCACCTGAAGACCTGTACTGAGCTGGAAGTCTCCTGGGACCATGAAATCCCTCTTAACCCTCTGTCATTAAGTGACATGTGCATCCTTTTGTAAAATTGCATTTTCATGTGTGTGGTGTGCATATGTATATGCATGTTTGCATGTATGTTGGCACGTCTGTGTGCATATGTATGCTCACATAAGGAAGCTTAAGGTTGATATCTGGAATCATCTTTGATCACTGTCCACCTTATTCATTGAAACGGGGTCTTTCAGTCAAGCCAGAGCTTGCCTATATGACTAACCAGCTTCCTCTGAGGATTCTTCTCTCTCCATCATAGATGCGGGATTCCTAGACTCTGTGTGTTTACCTAGTGTTTACATGGATTCTGGGAATCTGAACTCTTATCCTCATGTTTGTGCAACACATTATTTAATCACTGAGAGCAATCTCCCCAGCCCTGACATGTGTACTCACGTTTTGTAGGTGCATGAGCGAACTGAAGAAATGGATTTCCTGCTATTAGTAGTCCGTAAACTCTTGAGGACAAATTCACGTTTTGTAAAGGTGAACTTTTAGTTTTCATTTTGACAGTTGGATACTGTGCTGGTTGTTTTTGTCAATATGATACAAACCTAGATATATCTGGCAAAGTGACTGTCAACTGAGAAAATGCCTTTATAAGATTGGCCTGTGGGCAAGTCTGTAGGGTATTTTTTGATTAATGATTTATGTGGAAGTGCCCTACCCACTGTGGGAAGTGCCATCCCTGGGCAAATGGTTTTGAATGATGTAAGAAGCAGACTGGGAAAACTATGAGGAGCAAGTCCTGAATCAGTACTCCTCCATGGCCTCTGCATCAGTTCTGGCCTTTAGGTTTCTTCCTTGAGTTCCTGCCCTGACTTCCCTCAGTGATAGAATCTGACATGAGAGTTGTAAGATGAAACAAACCCTTTTCTCCCCAAGTTGCTTTTGGTCATGGTGTTTATCCTAGCAATAGATCCCTAACTATTCAGATACAGTCTCTTGGAATCTATTGTCAGATGTCATACTCAGATCTTGCCAGGAAGTAGGCTCAGGCACTTTTTATACTGTTTTAATTTGCATAATATGAAAAAAAAATCAAGATAGTCTATTTAAAACTCATGGGAGGGCTGCCCTTTTCTGAAGAGAAATAGAGGAGTGGATGGGGAGGGGAAAAGGGAGGTGAGGGAGGGGACTGGGAGGAGAGGAGGGAGGGGAAAATGCGGTCAGGATGTGAAAATAAATAAATAAATAATACATACATATATGCATGCATGCATACATACTCAGTAGTTTCCATCAGGTGGGAGGATGTGGAAGGTGGGCTTGGGTTCTAAGGTGGCTTGCCTTGCTCATGGATGGGTCTCTCTTCACTACAGGTGATCCTCATGTCTGCCACTATCAATTGCAAGCAGTTTGCAGACTACTTTGCCGTCCCCGTTCAGAACAAGATGAATCCTGCATATGTTTTTGAAGTGGAAGGCAAGCCCCATGCTATTGAAGAATATTACCTTAATGATTTGGGACACATTTATCATAGTGGGGTATGTTGGGATCCATTACTTCTTTTATAGTAAATGGACTTTGGTTTCTGACTAACTGAATCTCCAGGTGTGGTGGAGAGGCCCTTTTAGAAGTTGTCAGAGCAGGCACATGGGAGGAATGGGATGGATAAAAGTAAAGGGAAGAAATGACTGGGCTTTTGTTACAGCTGTGAGCATAGTAAATATTCATATTGCACAAACTCATGGAAATTATTGAGACTAGCTTCATACCTCACAGATTTCAGTCATTATAACATTGTAAATTCACTTGAGGATGGGTAATTTGAGATAAAAGTCTGTTTTTTTTTGTTTGTTTGTTTTTTTTAAATAGGGTTTCTTTGTGTAACAGAGCCCTGCTGTCCTGGACTCACTCTGTAGACCAGGCTGGCCTCGAGCTCACAGATATCCACCTGCCTCTGCCTCCCGAGTGCTGAGATTAAAGGCGTGTGCTACCATGTGTGGCTAAAACTCTGATGAAATGCACATTTTCTAGTATAAGCTGAGTTGAATTGAACCTGGAAGAATATGGTCCTGTGACATTGAAGACTGGGGCATATTTTCATAAGAGGCTGGTGTAGAGTTGCTTCCATGTGTGTGGTACATTTAGAGGTCTTGGAAGTCTAACTGTAAAGTAGAAGGAGATACGGTACACTTCCTTTCTCCTCCTTCTGGGAAGTGTGCTCAGTGAGAAAGGGCTTCTGTAGCTGTGTGAGATTCTGGATTCCATTCCCAACTCATAACAAAAACTAACAGGAGTGGAAACCTGCCTCACTGCTTCCGTCTTCCTGTCTCTTTACCTGCCAGACCTTCCTCCCCTTCTCATGAGAACTCTTCAGAGCTCACAGGGTCCTTTCTCACACACCCGGGGTCCTGTCAAGCAGTTATGGGAGCATTTCCTCTGCAGAGGGGGTGTGCTCTCTGCCTAGCTCTCCACATCTTTTTGTATCAGTAAATATTTTTTCCTGTTTCTCCTTTAGAGCTGCATGCCGTTCCTCCATGTGGAGGCAGTTCTTTAATCTCTAACACCTTTGCTCTCACTGCAGATAGTGCTGCAGTGACTAACTCTGCCACATGCTACTGTGCACAGGGATAGCACGTCTTGTAGAACACAGTTTCTCAGCTTCAGCATTGCTGACTTTTTTGGCTAGATAATCCTGTGTGGTACAGATGTCCTCAGCATTGTGTGACGTTTCTTCTTGTCTTTGTCCACTAGAAGCAAGTAGCATCCCTCTCCATTATCACAGCAAAGATGTTCCCAGACAGTGTCAAATGTGGTGTTGAGACCTCTGTGGACCACACCTTCCTGGAACCTCTGAGCCTGAAAAGAGATTGCTGGGACAAAGAGTATATGTACTTGCAATTTGACAGATGGAGCCCAGTTGGCTTGGAGTAGGGGCTGAGCCTCTGTTAAAGATATTTGTAGTGTTGAACAGTGGGCTGAACTAGAGTGAGGTGCTGGCTAAACTTCACCTGGGGTCAAAACCTCAGACTATTGTTTGTGGATACATTGAAAAAAGCGTAAGGTCAGCCGTGGGCATCTAGTCTGTGAGGCCCTCTGGTTAGACTAGGCCAACCGCCTAGGAGCCGGGACCCTTTGGCTGACAGTGGGTTGTGTTCAGCTGTTTAGAAGGCACCTAGACTTACCATTGCCTACTGCATAGTCTGTCTTTGGTATCAGAAGGTACATAGTAAATATTTGCATGAAAAAACATGACTATATAGACCCAACTGTATATTGATTTTTGTTTGGATGTGTTGTTGGAGGGGTACAGGGGTTGGAACTCAGGCCTCTGTCTAGCTAAGCTGTGCTTACTCCCAGAGCCTGTTACTGTTAACTGTGAAGATGGTGTTTTGTACTCATCCTTTACATAGCTTCCAACATCAGAGAATGTGTTTTCAGGCCCAATTTCATCCTTATTCCTGCCGTTGTCTTAATGCTGTCTCATGCTGTCTAGCAGCGCCTTCTCTGAGCCTAGCACTCGCACATGTGCTGTTCTCTCTTCTCTTGCTCACTACTCGTCTCCTTCTCATCTTGGGATTGATCAATCTATGCTCTTCTTTTTTGGGATAGGGGGTTGGTTTTGGTTTTTTCAAGACAGAGTTTCTCTGTGCAGCCCTGGCTGTCCTAGAGCTTGTTGAGTAGACCAGGCTAGCATGAACTCACAAAGATCCACCTGCCTCTGCCTCCCAAGGGCTGGGATTAAAGGTGTGAGCCACAACTGCCTGGCTGCTCATCTTTTCTTGCTCATGTTTAGACATAATTGACTTTCTTTCTCAGTCTCAGGTTTCTCTGCACCTGTCCCACCCTCTGTCTGTGGTGGGGGTGGGTATGATCTCTGCTTCTCTAGTTCCAAGTACTCTCATCCCTTTCAGTGTGACTCTACTAACCCCAGTTAACCCATGCTGTGTCTACCAGGCTCCTTTGGTCCTGCCATCATGCAGCAAGGTCAGCCTTAAGCTTACTTGGCTTTTCGAGGATACTAACATTGTTAGCTGTTCTGGACTCTCTTGAAACTCTTTAGTCCCCTGGTGGTCACCTGGTTTTTCTGATGCTGACTTTAGGTGTTCCCTTTCAAAGCCATATGAAGAATCTTCTTTTTTTTTTTTTTTTTTATAATTTTATTTTTATTTTATGTACATTGGTGTTTTTGACTACATATGTTCATCAGATTGTTTGGAACAGGAGTTACAGACAGTTGTAAGCTGCCATGTGGGTGCTGGGATATGAACCCGGGTCCTCTGGAAGAACAGTCAGTGCTCTTAACCGCTAAGCCATCTCTCCAGCCCCATGAAGAATCTTCTTTATCCTTTATTTTCAACTTGTTTTCTTTTTTAAGAATACCCTTAGAAAAGGTCTACACAATGTAAATGTACTCTCTGGTGGAATTGTGCAGGGAACATTCATGATGCATAAACCAGGGCCAGAAGTGTGGCATCCCACCTCAGTACAGAGTTTTGTTGAGGCAGGATCTCATGTAGCCAGGCTGGCCTCAGTCTACTTGTCTAGGCAAGGGTGACCTTGAACACCTGCCTGCTCCTTCTGCCTCTACTCTCCCAAGTGTTGGGATTACAGTTGTGTGCCACTAACAGTTGTGATGTTATGTGACTATCTTAGCTAAAAGCACAGTTTTTATGTACTCCCTTTAGGTTTTTTTCCTCCCATTCTCAACACTGGGGAGGTGGAGATAGGTGGATCTCCAGGGATTCTTGGCCAAACACCACCAACAAGAACAACAGTTTAGGGGGCCTGGGCTATAGAACCCGGCACAGTTCCTTGTGACTCAGTCACATGCTTTTTCTGCATGGTTTGTCTATCTATAGCAGACTTCTAGATGGGCTTGGTGTCACTTTTGGGGTTTGTGGAACACATACCTTTTCCTTATTTCTGTTTTTGAGTAGTCTCATTACAGAATATTAGTCATGGTTAGGATACGATAAGAAATTAAGACATGTCAAGGATGAGTATATTAAACAAATATATTAAACTGTTATTAAATAAAAGTAAACCTGGAATAACCAAGTTGCCAGAATTGTAGTAACATTGGAAAATGGTTATTTGGGTACCAGTTGACTTAATTTACTTTAAATAAAAGTTGGAATAATATTTCTGTATATGAATAACTTCTAATCACCCAATGGCTCCTTTCTGTGTGTCCATCACAGCATCATGTGTGAGGTCTTGTAGATTGTAGTTGATGTAATTAAACAAAATGCTTTCTCACTCTTGGTGGAAAACACAGAAAGACCATAAAATAGACTCTGTGAAAACTGTATCTATGGCCTTAGGGCCGGTAGAGCCGGGTACACAGTTCTTCCAGCCTGGCCGAGGGATGTGCTGCAGAAGGTCTGTGCACTTTGTTCTGTAGAGGACCCCAAGGGAATTCTAAGTCACTAGACCAGTTTGGGTTTATTTTAATGTTCAATTAAAAGTAGTCCATCAATCTTCTAAGCCTTGGCAGACAGCTGCCTTGTCACATGGTGTTCTTAGACACACTGACAAACATGGTACTACCCTTTTGCTGGTCGTTCCTATGTGTAGATGTTGGGATGTCAGGGCCCTTAGAGGCTGGGATTTAAAATCCTGGAAGGGCACTGGCTTGGGGATAGGAGGCAACTCCCAAGTTCCCTAGCCATTTGATGCAGTGGATCCTGTGCCTTAAAGGAGTCTCTGCTTGGACTCTCTGATTCCATCTGTGTTTCCATTGACTTTAACGGTGTGCATCTTAGTTATTCCAGGCTGCACTTGCCACCACAAGTGTTCAAGAGTGACTGTTAATGACATTATTATTGTTGTTGCTGTTATTATTTTACTTAGGGTGTTTTTAGAAGAATGGCTAAAGGGTTGAGCACACATCTAAACCGGCATTTTTTCCTGCAACTCTATTTAGATATTTGTGTGTGTGTGTGTGTGTGTGTGTGTGTGTGTGTATTTTTCAGCTCCCTCCCTTCCGTCTGGAAGAGCCAGTGATAACAAAGGATGTCTATGAAGTTGCTGTCTCTCTCATTCAGATGTTTGACGACCTAGACATGAAAGAGAGTGGGTAAGAGTCCCTCCAGCTACACTTCCATGTGTGTAACCTGAAACATTGCTCACACATTTGAGACTTGTTAGTATCTTTACAGTATTAAGATAATAGCTGTAGCCGGGCGGTGGTAATCCCAGCACTTGGGAGGCAGAGGCAGGCGGATCACTGTGAGTTCAAGGCCAGCCTGGTCTACAAAGTGAGTCCAGGACAGCCAAGGAAACACAGAGAAACCCTGTCTCGAAAAAAACCAAAAAAAAAAAAAAAAAAAAGATAATAGCTGTAGGCAGTTGGGCTTGCTTTGAGACAGTCTAGCTACATCACAACCATGTGGTGGTCTTCCTGCTTTCAAGTTCTGGGGTTTCACGGGTGCTGGCACACAACTTGTGCAGATTCCTTGTCAGCAGCCACTGGGTTCACAGCCATGCCGAGTTCAGCTTTAAGACTGACTGTCTGTCTTAAGCTAGCATTGGAGCCAGAAAATGGGATGACGTCCTTTCCAGACATAGGAGTCACATGGCTTCCTCTGCCTTGCCTTTGTTTTCTTTGCTTCAAGGATATTTTCTGACACCCAGCAGGCAATCTAGACATTCATTCTTTTTTTTTTTTTAACTCAAGATTTTTTTTTTCTTTTCAGGACAGTTTAGGTTCTAAGTGTTGGTTTGAATCTATAATTTAAAAAATACTAGCCGGGCGGTGGTGGCGCACGCCTTTAATCCCAGCATTTGGGAGGCAGAGGCAGGCGGATCTTTGCGAGTTCGAGGCCAGCCTGGTCTACAAAGCGAGTCCAGGTCAGCCAGAGCTGTTAAACAGAGAAACCCTGTCTCGAAAAACCAAAAAAAAAAAAAAAAAAACCCAAAAAATACTATGTTATTGAAGCTCTATGGTCCTAGAAACAAATAATGGTAATGTATATTCTCACTCCCTTTGTAACCAAAGCTAGATGGCTGGGGTGACATTTTTCCTATAGCCCTTAGGATACCCCTGAATTAATCCTTGTCCAATTTGGACTTCTTATCTTGGATCACTTTCATTCTTCCAAAATTATACTTTCAAAGACTGTTGGTAAATGTTCTTTGCTTTTATTTGAGTAAAAAGTTATTTTATTTCACTTTCATTCTTTGTTTAAAAAAGTCTAGATCAACAAATAAAAACTTGAGCTAGGGAGATGAGTCACTTGGCGAAGGGCTTAGTTTGTGAACATGAGGACCTGAATTTGAGTCCAGAGCCTACAGGGAGAGAGAGCCAAGCATGGCGGTGTGTGCTTGTAACTCCACAGGGAAAGAGAGCCAGGAGTAGAGGTGTGCGCTTGTAATGAAGAATCTAAAGAGAGTTCTTGATGAAATCCAAAGTTGACATTCACACTTTTCTGTCTTACCTTCTACTTCCTCTCCTCTCCCTCCCTCCCTTTCTCCATTCCTTCCTTCCTCTCCTCTTCCTCTCTCCCTCCTCTTCTCCTCTCCTGCATGCACATATATTCCCACACATGTACACATACACACAAATGCTGCATAAATTTAAAAAACTCATGTCTTTACTGTGAACAGCATGACTTGAAGTGCAGACTTTGGACTGATTGAATCTTGTTGGTACAGCAGGCTCTGGCCCTGGCTCTTCTCTTGATGTGTGTGCAGTACTATTAGGTGTGTGTTGGGCTTCTCTCACCTGCAATGCTTGGAATCAGAATATTTTGTATTTTGGAATATTTTCACAGACTTCAGTGACTGTAAGTTCATAAACACTTCAAACTCAAAAACATTTTGAGGCTCAAAATCAAGTATCAGCCTTTGGAACATTTTAGATTTCGATTTTCAGATTTTCAGAGTAGGAATACTCAACTTGTATGAAATTCTTGGTCATTAGATGCTGCTTACATTTTATTTTTCTAATTCTATATACACATGTATAAACATGTAATAAAATGAATCTTTTATTTTTATTTTTTTTAGCACGCTTCCTAAAATTTGATGCTCTTTTCCTGTAATCTACTGGCTTATGCTACTACCTTTTTGTCTCACTGCTCCCTGTAGGTAAATGTATCCTTTCACTCTGGCTAGCTGTCAGGTATATTCTGTCTTTGATGACCTATCCCCAGAGCTGGAGTAGGTGTGGATTCCTCTGTATTTCCTGTGCCTGTGACTGGGTGGGCCCACGGAGGCTCATGCTGCCCACAGCCTTTCCTCTACTGACTTTAGCATCCTCTAGGCTTCTTCTTGTAGGAGTCTTTTTTAGATTTGCTATGTTCTAAGTTTTCTTTGGTGTGTATTCCCTAAGATTGTTCTACAAGAAAGAATTTTCCCTCTTCTTATTTGTTAAGTACTGTACCCCCCAAGTCATCTTCTTGGCCCCGACTTTTTGGAAGAACTAAACAAGACTTTTTTTGGTTTTTTCGAGACAGGGTCTCTTTATTGTAGCCCCGGGTATCCTGGAACTCACTCTGTAGACCAGACTGGCCTTGAACTCACAGAGATCTACGTGCCTCTGCCTCTCAAGTGCTGGGATTAAAGTTATGTGCCACCAAGCCCCGCCATTACAGACAGCTTCCATCTGCCATGTGGGTGCTGGGATTTGAATCTGGGTCCTTTAGGAGGATGTCCAGTGCTCTTAACTTCTGAGCCATCTCTCCAGCCCGCCCCAATTTTTTAATGGCTGAATAGTGTTCTGTTGTCTACACTGACCACAGTTTATCTGTTTGCCTACTGAACAACATCTTGATTGTCTCTAGGCCTCAAACTCTGCATAGAACTGCTCTAAAAACCTGCAGGAAGGCTTTATATAAACAAACACTAGTTCGTTTGGATAAGTTAGTCCATGGCAAGAGCACAGTTACAACCCATCTCTCAATGAAGCTGCACCATGTTGCATTAGCACCAGCAAGTGGCTGAGTTCTGTGGCTCTGATGCTTTGCCACCAATCTGTGTGTTTGTGGTATGGGTTTAGGCTAACAAAATGGATATGGGTGTTATCTGATATTTCTTCTTTCACAAGAGCTTGTTTGTGTCTTTTGCCCATTTTTCAAACCAATTGCTTATTAGTTGTTTTTGTTGGTTTGTTTGAGACAAGGTGTCACTAGATAATTCTAGTTGGCCTGAAACTCGCTCTGTAGACCTTGCTGACCTAGAACTCACGGATCTGTTTGCCTCTGCCTCCTGAGTGTTGGGATTAAAGGTATATGCCACCCATACCTTGTTTGGGGTTTTTGTTTGTTTGTTTTTAATGCTGAGTTTAAGTATTCTTTATGTATTTTGGAAAACAGTTCTTTACATCAGAAAAAAACTCTTTGCAAATATTTTTTAATTTGTGAGGCTTGTCTTATTTTTAAAAGATTGATAGATTTTTGTTAAGGTATAAAGTTAATTTCAGTCAATTATTTTGCCTCAGTTGTTCTAAATGTAGTGAATTGGAGCCTTGTTGGGATGACCAGGTCACCCTGGGGCACTTGTTTCTGGTCACAGACCCTTCCTGACCTGCTTGCTCCGCACCAGGAGCTGCCCATTCTTCCAGGAGTTTGTCTTTAACAAGACACTCAGGCTCTGGCTTTGCATTTTGGTACTGGTTTGTTACCATTTGTAGGTATTGTCAATGGTCGTAGCTGGAAGTGAATGAGTTAGGCATGCATGCCTGCGTGTGTGTGCATGTGTGTATGTGTGTATGTGTATATGTGTGTATGCGTATGTACTTGTGTGTGTGTACAGGTGTGTATGTGTGCGTACTTGTGTACATGTGTATACGTGTGTGTGTGCATGTGTGTATGCGTATGTACTTGTGTGTGTGCATGTGTACATGTGTGTGTACTTTGTGTGTGTGTGTGTGTGTGTGTGTATGCATGTCGAGGCTAAAGGATAATCTGGGTGTCATCCTCAGGGTTGCGATCCAGCTCCTTGGAGACGGTTTCTCATTGTCCTGGAGCTCACAGCAGCTAGGTTAGATCCACCCTCCTGCCTCTGCCTCCCCGGAGCTGGGGTCACAGTCACGTGTATCAAGCATCTTCACCAGGGTTCTGAGGATCAAACTCAGTTACTAGTGCCTATGAAGCAGACCCCAGCCAGTACTTTTTCATGAGTAAGCATTGTTATTGTGTTTGTGTGTGAGCATGTGTCACAGTGCACATGTAGCAGTCAGAGGACAAGTGTATGGAATTATTCTTTCGTTCCACCCTTACGTGTGTTCCAAGGCTGGGACTCAGGCTAGCCAGCTTGCACCTTTACTCACCAAGCCGTCTCACTGGCCCAGCCCTTAGTTTTTGAAATGGGATTTTGTGTGTGTGTATGTGTGTTCTTAGACTGATTTTGAACTTCTGGGCACAATCAATTTTCCTCCCTCAGCCTCCCAGATATTTAATACCACAGATGTGTGCCACCATACTAGACTTGGAGGTTTTCTATTTTATTTACTTACTTATTTTTAAAACTATTTTCTGATGTATATATGTGCGTGTGTGTGTGCGTGTGTATTTTGTGTTTGTATGTGTTGTGTGCATGTATATATGTGTGTATATGGAGGCCAGAGGACAACTTCATATGTCATTAGGAACATCATTCACCTCCTTTGAAGAAGGGTTCCACACTGAGCTTACTAATTATACAAGACTGGCTGGTCAGTGAGTCCTAGAAGTCCTTCTGTCTCTCCCTCCCCACTGCTGGGATTGTAAACAGATGCCAGTACACCTCACATGTTTATGTAAGTGCTAGAGATTGAACTCAGGTCTTCACAGTTGCAAGGCAGACTCTTTACTTACTAAACCGTCTCCCTATCTCCTTGGATATATAACTTTAGAACCAGTTCCCCTATGTAGCACAGGCTAGTCTTGAGTGCCATAAATTTTCACTTGGTTACTTTGTGATTGATTCCCCATAATCTTTGGATAAGCAGTGCTTTTTTTAAAATCGTTTTTGATAAGTCAGTTTTCATTTAACATTTTTTCCCTTTGATCTAACAGTTTTACACTGGTGCTAGTATTGAACCCAGGTCTTTGCACATGATAAGCATATGTGTTGCTCCACTATGCTGTGCCTGGAGCCCATTTTACATATTGGCTTTGATCTCAGATCCTGCAACTTGCTGAACCTATTAGACCCCCACCCCAGTCTGCATGTGTAATATTCATGTGCACATATTCACGTGTGGGCCAATTGCACACCTTGGGGTTGTTCTTCAGGTACTGTCCATCATTTGAAACAATGTCTTTTACTGGCCTAGAACTCACCAACTAGACTAGGTTAGGTTGGGTGGCCAGCAAGCCCCACAGATCTGTCTGTCTCTTCCTCCCCAGAACTGGGTGACAAGGATGTGCCTCTGTGCCCAGCCTATCTATATGGGTTAGCATATTCCCTTCTCCTCCATTGTGGTTGTTATTCCTAGGTGGCAGCCTGGCTTGTCCTTACATGACTGCCTCCTTCATGCCCCTGTCGTCTCTCTGAGCAGTCATTTCATACGTAGCTCTACAATTCTTTTTATGTATATGAATGTTTTGCCTGCATGTATGTCTATGTACCATGAGTGTGCTTGGTGCCCAAGGGGCCAGAATAGTACACCAGATCCCCCAGAACAGTTGCAGATTATTCGGGGTAACCATGTTGGTAATTGAAACTGAAGCTGGATCCCCTGGAAGATAAGCTGGCTCTTTTAACAGTTGGGCCATCTCTTCTGCCCCTGCTCTACAACACACTGTCCTGTTTGTTTCTTTTGGTCTTACTGCTAAGTTGAAGGGACCTCCTCTCTTCACTTACTTACTTTTTAATCTGTCTGTCTAGCCAGGGGGTAGGCTCCAAAGCAATGTGGCACCCTTGTATCTGTTACTTCTGTCCTAGACTACATAGGAGAAGGCATGAAATGCAGGGAAGGCCCACAGGTCTATGGAGGAAGAAAAATTCTATTTCATAGAGAAGGAACCATGTTAGTAAGAAGGTGGTTATCTGAGATCTGCACCTGTAAGCATGCTTTGTAGTAATAATCTGGGCCTTAGTGACATTTGCTTATAGTTATTCTAAGATTGTATCTTGGGGTTCTGGATTAGAGTTCTAAATCTGCAGGAAAACTTTTGCAGATAGTGTGTGTTACAGGCAAATGCAATGGAAGTCAAGAGCCTTGGTTGTTTTTTGCCTGGCTGGCCTCTCTCATGTTTGCATGAACTGAAGAACATTCCCTGACATGATCTGCAAGAGCTTTCGTGAACAAAGCCAATAGCATCAGGGTTTCGTCCAGCAGGGGCTCCTGTAGCCTTGATTCAAACTTGTTCACCTCACATTTTGACAGGAACAAGACCTGGTCGGGGGCCCAGTTTCTGTCGGAGAGGAGCAGCGTGCTGGTGTTTCTGCCAGGTGTGAATGTCATAATTTTGTGACTGAAATTGTAATACTCTGGACAGCACATATTTGAGAAACGGTGTTCATGCTGCCTGTTCTTTTAGACACTGAGAACATGAACAACTGTGACTCAGTTTGGCTTGTTACCATAACCTTTGCATTGCTACAAGAGTTAACAGTAACGAAGACTAACTTTTTAAAGGCAGTCTTGCCAGCTTCACAGTTTCTGGTAAGATGTTCTGCTTTGTTAAGAGCATTCCTTTGTGTGGTCATGAATGTGAGGGGATTGTCATAAGTTTGCAGTGCAACTTCTTACTGAGAGCAAAGCATGAAGCACCTCAAGAGTCAGCAGCAGTCCCTGAGGTCCTTCTCAGTGCCTAAGAAAATGACTCTTCTAAAACAAGTCAATTGTGTTTCACGGCACTTGGTCAAAAGGACTTTATCGAGTAGCATAGTCTGATGAAATTATAACAATAATTTGCATATTCTGTTGTTGAAAGGTAATATACAGAACATATTTGTGCCTATAGTGATGGAAACAAAAGTATGCAACAAGAGAAACTTATTTTGAACTGTAACTTGTAAGTGTCAAATCTTTATCACATTTGGCTTACTAAATGAACCATTTTATGTGAAGAAACAACCATTAGCTTATGTTTATCGAGTGACCTCTGTGTGCACATACATGCACATCAACACAGAGTATGGAAAGGTCAGCAACAGCAGAGCTGTGCTGCTGCTCAGTAATCCCCAACATGACCTAGTCATCACCCTGCAACATGGTTCCAGGTGACATTTTACCTCCAGGTGTGTGACTGTAATCCCCAACATGACGTAGTCATCACCCTGCAAGATGGTTCCAGGTGACATTTTACCTCCAGGAGTGTGACTTTCTGTTATATGCTAATGTAAACCAAGTCTGGTATATTATGTTTACGTGTTGCATTAATTGACCTGTCTTGAGCAGATCTGCTTAGTTTTTTCCAGGGCTGCTCTAACAAGGTATTGCAAATTGGGTGGCTCTAAACAAGAGTGGTGTGTTTTTCCATTGTAATGAAAGTTAGGCTTCTTAAGCAAGTTGTCAGCTCATGCTCCCTTCCCGCCCCAGGCTCTTCCCAGAGCCTGTGCTCATCAGGCTCTGTGGTGTCTTGTAGCAGTTCCACTCTCCTCTCTGCTCTGCCACACACCTTTGTCTATGCTCTGTCTCTTCCCTCTTTTTTTAAGATTTATTTATTTTATGTGTATGAGTGTGCTGTATCTGCATGTACACCTGCAGGCCAGAAGAGAGCATTAGATCCCATTATAGATGGTTGTGAACTACTAAGTGGTTTCTGGGGATTGAACTCAGGACCTCTGGAAGAGCAGCCAGTGCTCTTAACCTCTGAGCCATCTCTCCAGTCCCTCTTCCCTCTTTTTATGAGACCAACAGTCCTATTGGATGAAGGTCCCAAACTATTCTACCAGGACCTTATTATATCTAATTGTATGTACAATGACCTTTTCTAAATAAGGTCACTCACATTTTGAGTTACTTGAGTTGGAATCCAAAATATTATTAAAGAGTCAAGTTGTCTTTGAAAAAGTTATGTTATCTTGAGATAAATCTAATAAAAGAAGTAAAAGACTTGCTCAATGAAAGTAAGACTTTCTCACTGAAGAAATTGAAGAAGATACTAGAAGATGAAAGGACTTCCCTTCCCAAGGGCTGGTAGGATTAATATTGTAAAAATGGCTGTCCTACCCAAAGCAGTCTACAGACTCATTGTATCCCTCATGTAAATTCAAGGGCAGTTCTTCACAGAGACTGAGGAAGTGATTTCACAGTTCAGATGGAAACATAAAGACCAGGGTAGCGGAAACAATCCTGAACAATACATACACTGCTAGAAAAAGTATACACCTGCTTTTCAGTTATAGAACCGTAGTAATCAAAACAGCATGGCACTAGTAAAAAAAAAAAAAAAAGATATATTGAGGACCCACTTATGAGCTCATAACAGTAACTTGGACTTTGACAAGAGGCCAAAAATACACATTGGAGAGAGGACAGCATCTTCAACAAATGTGCATTGCCTAGTGCCTGTGGAGACCAGAAAGGGTGTTAAACCCCTTAGAATTGGAATTACAGATGGGCCAAAAACTGGAGGCTGGTGAGGTCATAGGCCCTTGGAGAACCTGGTAACTAGTGTTCTGCTAAATGGACGCAATAAGAAACTGTTTCCTAATTTGCCAAGTCACCATATTGGTATTGGACACTGAACTTTCACCCTTTGGAAGAACAGCAAGTACCTTTAGCTGCTGAGCTATCTCTCCAGTCTCAATATATGCTAAATATTAAAAAAGATATTTTTTCTTTTTTTTATAAGTGTTTATTACTTCAAGTTACATCTCCATCACAGTCCCCTCCCTCCACCCCTCCTGGTCTCACCCTCCAATCCTCTCCCCTCTCCCCCTTTCCCACTATCCTACGCACTATTTTGTTTTTGTTTTGTATTCTTTTTTAACATTTATTTTTTCAAGTTACATCTCAGTCAAAGTCTCTCCTCCCCCTCCCAGTCCCCTCCTACTACACTCTTTCCCCCTCACCCTCCTATCTGCTTTTTTTTTAAATTTAAGGTATATCTTTTAAAAAGATATTTTTAGTAATCGTGGAAATTCACATTAAAACTACTTTGAAGTTTTGTCTTATTGTAGACAGATGGCTAAGATGAAACAAACGACAAACATGAAATGATGGCAAAGCAAGTATGGATTTGGACTGAGGAGAGCACTCACTGTGGTGAGAATGTGTCCATGATAGAACTCAGTGTGGGAACTTCCCCAAAACTAGAACTGGATCTGTCACATGATCCAGCTAGACTGTTCCTGAGAGTATACCACAGAGGCACTTGCTCATCTCTGTTCACTGTTGCTCGATCCACAATAGCCAAGATATGAAGGCAACCTCAATATCCGACAACTAATGGACAGTGAAAGTGTGTCACATATACACGGCGGGATATGCAACCTCAATATCCGACAACTAATGGACAGTGAAAGTGTGTCACATATACACGGCGGGATATGCAACCTCAATATCCGACAACTAATGGACAGTGAAAGTGTGTCACATATACACGGCGGGATATGCAACCTCAATATCCAACAACTAATGGACAGTGAAAGTGTGTCACATATACATGGTGGGATATTACCCAGATGAAAAGAAAAATGAAATTAGTAAATTTGCAGGTTAAATAGAGCTGGAGACAATCATTGTTTGTGAGGTGACTGAAAGCAGAAAGACAAGCACCGCATGTTCTCTCATGTGGATGCAATCTTTGACTGTTTAGATAAATGTGCTTGTTAGTTTATTTTTGAGACAGGGTCTCATAATGTAGACCAGGCCGACCTTGAACTTGTAGGACTTCTCTTGTCTCTGCCTTCAGAGTGCTGGGTGCACACGCCACCACATCTTTGTATATGTGTGTGCACATATATATGTATATATGTATGTATGATTTAAGTTGAAGTACTCATAGAAGTCAGGAACCTTGTAAGGAACTATGGTGAGGATCAGGTTTCAAAATAGAGAGACAAAAGTTGTAGGGGGGGCAAAAGGGAATAATGAAACAGGAAGGATTAAATAGTGTAGGGGGTGGGAGGGCAGGGTAGAGAAATGGTTTTGGGGAAGTCTTAACTAAAGACCTTTGGAAATGCCTAAGAAACCTACTACCATAGAAGATTCTGATTCCTATATATAAAAGGGGTTTAAATGGAATTACCCTATATAACAGGAGGGCAGTGCCTCCTCATAAACCATAGGCTACCAAATTAAAAGTTCAGAGTCAGGTATAGGTCACCTGTTTTTGAGCTGTTGGTCACTGGCAGTTTCATAGACTCCCACATATTGTAAGCTATTGCCATTGCTCTGGGTTACCCTCCAGAACTTGGTGGTAAGACCCTATTGCTGAAGATACCACATACTTCACTCATAGGACATGGAGAAATAAAACAGATACAGACCTGGAAGGTTTATCTCTTGCTTGTTAATTTTAATGGTGTTGGAAATTTCTATATGTGCTAACTGGGGAGAACAATGATAAACAGTCTTAACGATCTCTGAACATTGTGAGCTACAATAATGTGGCTGGCAGGATAAGCCTACTGCTACAATAGTGGCACAAATGTTAAGGGAGCAACCAACTACTTTCTTATATGGGATTAAAAACCCACTCTACAAGATGGAACTCATGCCTGGTACTATTAAGTAGGCCAAAAACAGGAGGCTGGTAAGGTCATAGGTCCTCTCAGGGAGAACCTAATATTAGTATTCTGCTAAATGGATACAGTAGGCTGTTCTAATTTTTTATCTTTATACCTATAGATTAGTTAATCTGTCAACATTTGTGAGAAGAGTCTCTCTTTGCAGTAGATGGTGATTTAATACAGAGACCCACAATCGATCATTGTGCAGAGAATAAGTCTATGGAGTGCTCTAATGGGGCACCTGTATTCCACCCCTCCCCCTAGGGCTCAGTGATCATTATGAAGGGGACAGAAAGATTGTAAGAGCCAGAGGGAGTAGATGTGTGTAGAGAAATAGTATTTGCTAAAACATGGCAATGTAGTGCTGTTACAGGCGTGAACCCACAGTGGCTATACCTGCATGCACTATGATCTGTACAAGAAAGCCAGACAAAATCCCAGTGTGGGTCCGTGGGGGGGGGGGGGGCTCATGAAGTCATGAAGCTCCATCCCTAGCTAAGAAGCTACTGGGAAGAGGGAAAATCAGGTTTTTTTTTTTTTTTCAAAGATGTGGCTACCTGCGCTCCAGTAGATAGTCTCCCACCCATGCACATATAGGGCACCAAGTGAACTCTGGGCTTTTATAAAACAGGGCACATGAAGGGAGGAAAAAGAAGTGACACTGGAGGGAGGAATGTGGGGTAGATTTGATCAAAACATATTATATGTACGTGTGAAATTCTCAACTAAAAAAAAAGAAAATCATCTTACCGAGAGCTATATTGAACAGAGCACGGAAAGTCACAGATATCCTCTGACCTTCTGTCCTCCTGCCCTGCTTGGTGCACATGTTCAGCAGTGACTGTAGCGTGGTAAACTTGCCTATTAAGTCTGTGCTTCTGTTGTGGAAGCTGAACTGGTGGGAGCGGGACATTTGTTGTGTTGACTGCACGTTTGTAGGGTGCGGCCTAGTGCATGTGACAGGCCCTCAGTGCGTCTCTGTGTAATGCATAGAGATGTGATGTAAGAAGCCTTAAAATGATTTGTTACTTTAAGTTAAAGATTAGCTTTTAGCAATAAATTCACATTTGTCCTCCTCTTCCCCCTGCCCCCCAGGTCTGGGTGAGATAAATTATATGCATGAGCTTCTCACAAACATGATTCACAAAAGGTATGTGTAAATGGTGTGCTTCGTTTAGGCGTTTAGAGCATTATGTTGCTTATGCCTTACATAATTTAATTACCTCAGTAAATAGTTTCTTGTGTCTGTTGTGTATTGTGTGATATTTTTTTTTTAGTGCTTTGTTTCTTAGGTTACAGGTCTATCCACTCCATTCCAGTGTGACTTTAGAAGAACAGAATAATGTATTTTTAAGTCCAGTCCCTGGGTACAGAAAGGTAGGAAGCTGGGAAGGTGAGGCATAATATTCATCCTAAGTGGAGAGCTGATGGCGCTTTTTAACCTCTTCCCAGTATGCCCCAAACAAGCAAAAAATGTTGATGAGAAATGTGCCCTTTCATTTGTGTGTTACTTTGTAAATCAGTTTCCTGAAAAACTAAGATTTTGTTTTGTTTTTGGAGACAGGTATTTCTATAAAGTCCTAAGCTAGCCTTGAACTTGAGATCACCTTGTACCATCCTCCTGAGTTCTTAGGTTATAGGTGTCTATTGTCATGCCTGGCAAAACTAAGATTTTGATTATTTGATTTCCTGAATCCAGGGCGCTGTTGCTAGGGGTCGCCGTCTTGGGAGTGGTGCCTTGGTCAGAAGCTGGGGTCTGAGCCCATCTCTTCAGAGCTGCCTGGGAGGATCAGGGTCTGGAACCTTGAACTTTTGTTCCAAATCTCTGATATTCTTGAGGATGTTTGGAATCTTTAGACAAACTAAACCTTGGATGCTACTCTGGGTGACAACACTTGCTCTGGGTTCAACCTGCTTATGCTTTTTGGCTCCTGGCAGTTTTACAGCCCCTCTGCTAAAGCTTTTATAATAGGTTTATGAGCAGATCTTAGCTGTGTCATACTTGCCTCTCTTAAGCACCTCTTGTGTTGTATGTGTCTGGTTTTCCATGTATCAGGAACTTCTTGATCAGCTATGTCCTGCATAAAATACAAAGATGGTTAATTTCTAATTTTGAGATCAGTATTTACAGTAATATTCAGTATCAAGACCTTTTCTAACTGTGTGACAGTGTCCTGAGTCGGGGAAGACAACAACTTGCTTTGTTTGATGCTCTGCAGATCATTCTGTCCACCAACATTGCAGAGAGCTCTGTCACAGTTCCAGACGTCAAATATGGTAAGGCCTCTGTTTGCTCACCTCTCCATGTAAAAGATGACACCCATAGGCTTTTCTGTGCCACAGGTGTTGTCCTATGCTCTCTCCTCTCCCCATGTTTGGAAGAGAGACTCAGAGAGAGGCTCACAAAGGTCCAGTCTCTCATAGTGTTGGTTCATCATCATTTCCTCTGAGCACACGTCTTCCTACAGGCAGGGCTGCTCTAGGGGATGCCAGGGCATTTCAAAAAATCTTGTGGAAAGCGCAATTTTGGAGCTGTCCTGGTGGAGTCCTGTGCTAGAAAGGTAGGCAAGTGAAGGTAGCTTGGAAGGAAGCCATGACAACTCCATTGCCTGGTCCTTTATATATATGTATCTAACTTGCTCACTCATGAGGTGTTTCTTGTGTTTATTAGTCATGTTTGAGGGACCGGTGCATGTAGCCAGGACTATAGTACCCTGTGAGGAAGACTGTATTATCAGATTGACTACAGTCTTCTGGGAGAAAGATAGTTAACAGATTAATTACAGTTTCATGTGGAGACAAATGTTATATAGGAAAGGAAATTCCAATTGTTTGGGGAAACAGATCTTTTAGATGGGGTGTGTCTTAGTTAAGATTACGATTGTTGTGATGAAACATTGTGATCAAAAGAAACTTGGGGAGGAAAGGGATTATTCAGCTTAAGCTTCCACATTACAGTTCATCCTCAAAGGAAATCAGTGCTGGAACCTAGAGGCAGGAACTGATGTGGAGGCCATGGAGTGGTGCTGCTTACTGGATTGCTCAGCCTGCTTTCTTTTCTTTCTCTCTTTCTTTCTTTCTTTCTTTCTTTCTTTCTTTCTTTCTTTCTTTCTTTCTTTCTTTCTTTCCTCCCTCCCTCCCTCCCTCCCTCCCTCCCTCCCTCCCTCCCTCCTTCCTTCCTTCCTTCCTTCCTTCTTTCTTTCTTTCTTTTAAATTAATTTATTCACTTTCCAGCCTCATCACAGCCCCCCTCCCTCCTGTCCTTCTGGTCCCACCCTCACACCCCTCTCCCATTCCCCTCCCCTTCTTAGAGAAGTCGGGTCCTCCCATGGGGACCAACCCACTCTGGCACATCAAGTCTCAGCATCAGCCTGCTTTCTTATAAAACCCAGGACCACCACCCTAGGGATGGCCTCACCCATGTAGGCTGGGGCCTGTCCCATCAATCACTAAGAAAATGCCCTGAAGTCTGATCATATGAAGCCTTTAGTCAGCTGAGGTCCCCTCAGGTGACTTTAGTTCATGTCAAGCTGACATGAAACTGGCTAGCACAGAGTGTACATTAGTATTCTAAATTGATAAGATAAAACACCATGACCCAAATAAGGGTTTATTTGGAGCTTATGGTTCGTCATGGTAGACCGCAGGTAGCAGACAGCCACAGTTACCAGTTCACATCTTGAACCACAAGCAGGAAACAGTTTAAGAGAGGACACTGCAGACAGTGGGAGGCTTTTTAAACCTCAAGATTGCTTCCAAGTGACACACCTCCTCCAACAAGTCTAGATTTCCTTCTAATCCTTCCCAAACAGCTACCAGCTGTGGACCAAGTATTCACATGTGCAAAGCTTATGGGGGACATCTCATTCAAACCACCACAGGATGACATAGGACTCCTTTGAGGAAGTGGTATCTGAACAAAGGCTTAAACTGAATGAGAAGCGAACTGTGCAAAAATGTGATTCAGACATAAGGAATAGAGTTTAGGAGCATCAAGACGAAAAAATTGCATAAGCTGAGGGGAGGCAACCTAACAGGTGTTTCGTTCCTATGCCACAGAAATTGTAGAAAACCAGACACAAGGTGAAGTGAGAGATGTTGTGTGGCACGGAGGAGGGCAGTAGCAGTGAGGAGGTAACACAGGAGCCTGCCTTCTGTTTCTCCAAGGGACAACTTCCACCTGGCATAGGACAGGAGGTGCTGTGCAGAGAGAGGGGAGCTGAAGAGGCTCCTTCCCCTGGGTCTGGTAGATGAGCATCTTGAAGCACAGAGAATAAAGGTGATTTGTTACACTCACTAGAGACAGACAGGCAGGGACAGGAACACAGGGTGTGAATCTAGGCGATCAGAACATAAGCCTGTCTTCCCTTCCTCTGGTATAATGATATTTTGGTATAACTCTAATCTTTTGGATACATCCAGACAGGTATTTATGGTAATTTGGGTTTTACAAAGACCCAAACACTTCAAGTTCTGTTCTAGAAAAGAGACATTCCTGTTGTGGGAGACGGTGAGGAGTCCGTCTGGAAGCGTGCTAACTCCAACAGCTGCACGTTCACACTGTGGGTTGTCATGAGCCCATGTTGGCATGCTGTTTATATATTTTTTTAATGGCAGTTATAGATTTTTGTCTGACCAGGACTCTGGTTTGTGATGAAGATACAAACTATCAGAGTCTGCGACTGAGCTGGGCCTCGAAGACTAGCTGTGACCAGAGGAAAGGTAAGGCGTTTCTGACAGAGCACACTAAGGCCCCAGTGGTCACATGGTGCATGCAGGTGGCTTCCCAAGAGCTTTCTTTTAGTATTTTCTCTTTCACTCAGATACTTTCTTTATTGGGACTGGTTTTAAGTTGAAGCACCAATATCTCAGTTTTCAGTCATGTTTGACTCCATGTTTTTCTTTTCCAGTGTTTTAGTGTCAAACAGCCTATTTCAATATTTATTATTTTCAGAGTAAAATTTTTTAGAATGTATTTAATAGATGTGGAGGCCAAGTGGACCACTTGAGTGATTCTGACAAGCTTCCCTTGTCCTCCTCTAAATCCTGGTGTTGAGTCCCACAGAGGGATCAGGATTTGGTGTGCTACGCACACATGCCCTGGGCAGAACTGAGGGGGTCGGGGTCTTTGGGGGATGGGTGTTTTGTCCACAGAAGAAGTGAGTGAGAAGGAGTGAGCCTCGCCTTTTCTTGTAGCAGGAATTGGCTTTAGGGGGACAGCATCTGTGGTGGATCCTGAAAAATGACTCAGTTTTATAGAGACCCTCCTGAGGTAGGCGGAAGGCCAAAATATTCCTTCTGGGAAATTACTGCCTCAAAATTAAACACTTATATGTATAAACCAAGTAACCTTTTAAGTTCTTACCTCAGTGGAGACATTGGTTTTTGGCACTTTCTTTCCTCCTCAGCCTTTGTAAGGAATGTGAGGTGAGTGAGCATGTGGTGTTCTGAGACTCAGGGAAGCAGCAACTGCACAAGGTTCTCCTCATGTGGGGCTGAGCTTTGACCTGGAAATGTGGCTTGAGGCCTCTTGACTGCTGTGCTCTGTGTGTTTTCCTGAAGTGCCTGCCAGGGGGGACCAGGAGATGACGAAGTGCCATTTGTAGCCTGGTTGTCAGTGTGAAAGGATTCCACGGTGGCCACTTGGTGCACCTCCAGAATGTCCCCCATCCTTCCAGCAGATGATATCAGCGGGTTTTCATTTTAACCATCACTGGTTGCCTTATGCCATTTAATTTTTGACTTTCAGTTCTCTTATAGTTTCTGACATTAAGTGGCATTCTTCATATTTGTTTGCTATCATCTGCTCCTCAATGAGTGCTTGTCTCTGTCTCTTGCCTTTAAAGATTTATTTATTTATTTATTTATTTGTTTAATTTTTGAGCCCTACCATGTAGCAGTGACTGGCACAGAACTCACTGTGTAGACCAGGATAGCTTTGAACTTGGGAGTGACCCCGTGGTCTCTTCCCCCCAAACTCTGGAATTACAGGTGTATACCACCATCTCCAACTTCTTATCCATTTTAAAATTAGATCATTTGTGTTTGTAACATAATACTGAGTTTTGAGAATTCTTTGTATGACTAGTTATTTTGCAGGCTTTTTTTTTTCCCTCAGTCTCTTTCCAGGATCTTTTGTAGAGAAAAGATTTTAAAGTTTGGTGAGGACCAGTGGGTCAGTTTTTGCTGCATAGATCATACAAGAATTCTTCATGTAGCATTTGGTCTTGAAGCTTTTTTTTCTTGTGTCTCTTGTAGAAGTTTTGTCATCTATATTTTAAACTTATATTCACCACCTGTTTCTCGTTAAGTTCCACTAGAGTCAGTTGTACAAGGTGTGAACTTTGGGTTGAGGTTCTTTCTCCACCTGTGGGTGTGTAGTGACTCTGCAGACAAACCCTCCTGTCGCATTGTGTCTGCTTTTTTATGGAGTTGGATGTGGCCACAACAGGAAGTGCAAGAGAGGCTTGGGAAGATAAAAGCCATTGTACTCAGAAACAGGAGATATAGCCCCCTCCACAGGGCGGAAAGGAAGGAGAGACCCTGAGTGAAGTGAGCAGTGAGGGCAAGATTGAGAGCTTGCTTTCATTAGCTTTGGGATGGAATGTTAAGACTGGCTAGTTTGAATAATAACTCCAGGAGAGTCTGGGTAATGTGGGTGATTCCTGGTTGATTGGCACCTGGCCCTGGTATTATTCCCACAGAATAATATTGCCTACTGGTAGGCTGTCTTGAATCCCATAGTTTGCTGGATTTTCTGAGTTCTAGGAAGGATTTTGTTTGCTTGAGAGATGATTACCTTGAAATCTATATAGACAGTCTTCATGTTCACAGATAGGGTATATGGAGAAAGTGAAGGCACAGCTCACAGGAATGGGTGTGGGGCCGGAGAGGTCCAATTCCCCCAGTCTTTTCTGACCCACTTGTGGGGAAATAAAACTCCTTGTGCCTCCCACCCCCATGTTGTCCCTGTGAGACAGGCTCTCCCTGTGTGCTCAACTGCACCTGGAAGTCATTTTGTAGGCCTCACTCCAACCCTAACTTGGATCCCCTTGCCTTGACTTCCTAAGAGCTAGGATTATAGGTGGGCACCACCACTCCTGACAGTACCTTTTGTATTGTTGTTGGATTTTGTGTATGTGTGTGTGTTTAGTCAGGATTTTTCTATTATGTGGGTCTGACTGTCCTAGAACACACTATGTAAACCAGGCTGGTCTTGAACTCACAGAGATCTGTCTGTCTGCTGAGCGCTGGGATCAAGGGCGTGCACTGCCACAGCCAGCTTGTTTGTTTGTTTAAATTGTGTCTACTAAGGACACTCCTCATTCCTTTTTCTTCCTTGTAGGATTTTGTTCACTCAGTAAATAGACACAGAGGAGCAGTTTGTGTCGCCCTCTCCTTGGGCTGAGCACGGCTCTGCGCCCTTTGCATGTACAGTTCAAACTTCACACGGAGCCATAGCGAAGGGTGCCGGGTGGAAGTATTAGTACAGTGGACACTCAGTTAGCAGTGACAGCCTGGGCAGGTGGGGCTGCTCCACATTTCCCTAAATGGCGTCTGCACTGGGTGAGCCACACTCTGTCCCCAGCTGCATGGCTTCTCTATGATGAGCTCTAATCTTAGTAGTTTGGGCTAAATCTTGCAGGGAATGAGTATCATTTAAAGTATTGTGGTTTCTGTTGCATTCTGGCCAGCTTGTTTTCTCTTGAAGCTTATACTAGATTTCTAAAACATTGGTCACTGAATAGAAAGCAGCATTTAATTTTAATTTAACGTATTCTAACTTTTTAGGATAATCTTACTTGGAATAACATTAGAATAAAGATAATTTGTTTTTTTTGTTTTTTTACTGCCCTAGTGTGGTAGATGATAAAGCTTTTCCTGATTAGGGTTTAATGACTGTTTTACGTTTTTCTTCACACTGATGTTAAAGGGATTAATGCCAAATGCGGTTGAGCCTCTCTTTTGCAGGCCGTGCTGGACGGGTGTCTAGAGGATACTGTTACAGACTGATCCACAGGGACTTCTGGGACAGCTCTATCCCTGATCATGTTGTTCCTGAGATGTTGGTAATGAATTTTGTTCATTGTCAGTGGTTTTTGTACATATATAGTTTTATTGTTTACTCAGCATCGTGCATTTTGCTCTGGCCTTTATACTACTGATTTTCTTTGTCTCTCTCTCTCCCCCCTCTCTCCCTCTCTCTCCCCCTCTTTCCCCCTCTCCTCCCTCTCTCCCCTCTCTCTCCCCTCTCTCCTTTTTTCTCCCTCTCTCCCCTCTCCCTCTCTCTCCCCCCTCTCTCCCCCTCTCTCTCCCCCTCT
>CAJQZJ010001511.1:18417548-18435702 GCA_907164525.1 Lophiomys imhausi
CCCTCTCTCCCCTCTCCCCCCTCCCCCCTCTCCTCCTCTCTCTCCCCCTTTCTCCCCTCTCTCCCTCTCCTCTCCCCCTTCCCCCCCTCCCTTCTCCTCTCTCTCCCCTCTCCTTTCTCCCCTCTCTCTCTTCTCTCTCCTCTCTCTCCCCTCCCTCTCCTCTCTTCCCCCTCTCCCTCTCTCCTCTCTTCCCTCTCTCTTCCCCTTTCTTTCCCCCTCTCTCCCTCTGTCCCCCTCTCTCCCCTCCCTCCCCTCTCTCCTCTCTCTCTCTTTCTGTTTTTTGATTGTAGCCCTGACTGTCCTGAACTTTCTCTGTAGACCAGGCTGGCTTTGAACTCACAAAGATCCACCTGCCTCTACTTTCTGAGTGCTGGGATTAAAGATGTGTGCCTCCACCATCCAGCTCCTACTGATATTCTTAGTTGTATGTGTCATTCCTCAGGGGAAACCCACCTTTTTTTTTTTTTTTTTTTTTTTTTGAGAAGGACTTGCATTGGCCTGGAATTCACCAAGTAGGCTAGGCTGGCTGGCTAGAGAGCCCCAGGGATCTACCTGTCTCTATGTGCATGGTGAGAACAACTTGTGGGAGGTTCTGCCCTTCCACTATGTAGTCTGGAATTGAACTCAGGTTGTTAGGTGACAGGGCCATTTGTCTATTAAGCCATCTCACTGTGCCCCAGCCCTTTTTGTAATTATTTTTTAAAAATCAAAAGAATTATACTTACGTGTTGTGTATGGGCATTTCCCCTGGATGCTTGTTTGTGCACCAGGCATGAATGCCTGCAGAGGCCAGAAGAGGGTGGCTGGTCTTCTGGAGCTGGCATCTCAGATGTTCTTACCCACCAAATCAGTGCTGGTACCAAATTCATTCCTGGAAGCTACCCTCCAGCCCTTGTGTTTGTAATTTTTAATGAGAGGAACGTTGTCTAGAGTCTGTTAGCTTTATAATGTTGTTTTCTTTTAAATATGAGAGTTTTCTGTACCTTTTATAATGAGTAATTGTGTATTAGCCTTTTTTTCTTTCCTCTTTTCTTTCTCCTTTCTAACTTTATCCACTCTCTTCATACCCTTCTTCATAACCCTGTTATGTCATTTTGCTTCCTTGTTTCTCTCCTACTTTTGACCTTTTATACTTACCTTCTTTTTTTTTAAGACAGGGTCTTGCTGTATAGCCCAGGCTGGTTTAAACTCAAAATCCTTTTGCTTTTCCCTTCCCCTACCACCCCCCCCCTTGCCCCACTGTTGGAATCATAAGCATGCATCATTATGCCATGCCTGGTTTCTTTCTCTCCTCCCCTACTTTCTGTTTTGTTTTGAGTCAAGATCTTGTAGCACTACTGTTGTTGAACCCCTGTTCCTCCTGCCTCCATTTCCCAGTTTCTGGGATCATAGGTGTGCTGCCATGCCCAACTTGCCCCTGTCTTTTCTTCTTTCTTACCCTTCCCTGTTGTTCTTCATCTCTGTTGTTTCTCTTTCCCCCTTCTCTCCTTTGCATATTCTCTTTGCAGCACAAGTCATATGAACAGGTTAATTGGTTTACTATCATCTCTGAATTGAAATTTTGTTCTTTTCAGCGTTGTCCATTGGGAAGCACAATATTGAAAGTGAAGTTACTTGACATGGGTGAGCCAAGAGCTCTGCTGGCAACTGCATTGTCTCCACCTAGTCTGAGTGACATTGAACGTACCATTCTTCTATTAAAGGAGGTAGGACTCATGGGATTACTTAGTGGTGGTAAAAGACTTCTACTTTGTGAGGGAGGCTAGATTTCATAATCCTTAAAGTAGTATAGTGGTTGTAAATGCTCAGCATGTGACTTCAGTACTAGGGCTGCTCTTGAGACTTGCCTTGTTGGTATTTCTGAGGCCTACCACCTCTCCATCCATATGGTGCCACCCTGAGAGGCATCTTGCCTCACTGCCAATCTGCTTTTGCTCTTTCTCTAGTTTTGTTCCTTCACCTCATGCTAGCCCTCCTTCCCACCCATTGCTTGAGACTCTTCCCACTTTGCTTTCGTTGGACCTCTCTTGACTCAAGCTCTGCTCTTGCGCCCACTGGCCCTGAGAGCAGCTGTCTCCTAGTCCACACAGTGTATGCTGGGGCCAGGGATTCTTCTTCTGACCTTCCAAGGTTAGGATACCAGTAATGTTTCCCTCAGAAGTGGTTTGTCAGTGCAGGTGAATGCTGAGGTGAGTGACTTTACCACTGGAGCCTGTTGGGCTCTGTGTGTACCATATTTGTTAAACTCAGGACCAGGTGGACTTGTGGAAGTCTCCTTGCTTGTTCTCTCCCAGTGACATGATATGCTTCCTAAAAGCCTTGAAAGAGTGAGTTTCAGGAGCACATTGAGGCCATCAGCCCATTGCAGAAGTTGGGATACATTGCCTGTCTTACACCTTCTGCCTTAAGGATAAGGGGATGTGGATTTGCCAGCACTTGTTTGTTCATGGCACTAACCTGTTTCATAAGGTTGGAGCACTGGCAGTTAGTGGGCAGAGAGAAGATGAAAACCCACACGATGGCGAATTGACCTTCTTGGGAAGAGTGCTGGCACAACTCCCTGTCAGTCAGCAGCTGGGTAAACTCATTGTGCTGGGTCATGTATTTGGATGTCTGGATGAGTGTCTTATTATAGGTAAGTGTGGAGCCAGGTGGCAGGTGCGGGGGACAGTGTGTGTTGCCCTGTGCTGTCAGACTCCATCCTCTGCTTTGTCTTTAGCGGCAGCTCTTTCTCTGAAGAACTTTTTCACGATGCCCTTCCGGCAGCACCTGGACGGATATAGGTATTTACCGTTCTTACCATGGGGGCGGCCTTCTTAGTGTCCCCAGATGAGACGTCTTAATCTGTTTGCAGGAACAAAGTGCACTTCTCAGGCAGCAGTAAGAGCGACTGCCTGGCACTGGTGGAGGCTTTCAAGGTGAGTGTCCTGCCCTGTGGAGGTGGAGGTGGCCACCGGACCACTAGTGTGTTTCACATCCTGGCTGAGAGAGTGGACAGAAGTTTCTTCTTATGTTGTTGGTAAGGGCGTCTGGTGGCCAGCACAGAGTAGCAGCTGCTGGAGGGGAGTGGTGGGTAGATGTCTGAGCCAGTTTCCTGAAGCTGACTGAAAACACTAAATTTGTACATTTTTTTGTGTTCAGCCATGTGTTGATATTGGAATTAAATTCAACTAGATAGTGAGTATCCTGCGATCCTGTTCTTTTAGGCCTGGCAAGCTTGCCGACAGCGAGGAGAACTGAGGCATCCCAAGGTTAGTCACGTTTCCTCCTATTGCCTCATTGATGGCTAGTAATGCTCAGAGTCCCACAACTGTCTCAGCTCCATCCCAGCCTGTGCACTGTGATGGCCCTGAGACCCAAGGTCGCTGAAGGTAGCTGCTACGTGCTATCGTGTGGGAGCAGCAGGCCAGGTGTGTCAGCAACCCAGTCCCGTTGCAGAGTGCTGCTCTTTGGCTGCTTGTGGAAGGAAGCTGTTTAGCAGGGTTGCGCTCCATTCCACAACTCTGCCCCACACTGCTGTGCCTCCTGGCTGTAGGGTGAACAAGCTGGCTCAGAGTTAATGACCCTGTAACATTTGCTTCTTCCTCTAAGTTTAGATAACAAGCTTAACAGGAACCTAACCCAGCCGCCTCTTCTGTTCTCTTTTTCAGATAAAGCTTTTTCTTCTAAGTTAATTAGGCTCCAAAGGCCACATTGGTAGGCATGCCGTGTATATAACTTTGTTGTGCCTCAGTGGGTCTCTACCAACAAGTGTGTGAGCTGCCCTTTAAAAAACACTCCACCATATTTATTATCTTCCCTGTTGCTACAATGTGACAATTTTTTTTTCTCAGTCTAGTAGTCATTCTGCCTTTGATTTTGGCTTTAGGTAAAGTCCTATGAAGAGCCATCCCATGTAATGTTTGTGGTTTTGGATCTTGCATTTTCTGGCTTCAGTGTGATGTTGGAAGCTCTTACAGAGGACAATCCTATTCGTGGTCACTTAAGTGCACTGTTAAGTATTGCAGAAGCTTAGGCATCCTTGTTGAGGTTCTAGACAAGATGTATATTATAGTAGCAACTTCTGACTTACTAGGCTCACGTTGGATATTGTACTTTATGTGTTTAAAGGATGAACTTGACTGGGGAAGGCTAAATTACATTCAAATAAAAAGAATCAGAGAGGTAAGTTATAAGTTCTTTGACTTGGTTGATGCAAATAAACTGACTTAAAAAATGGTTCTTCAACACCAGCAATGTACAGGGTGTAAGGAACAAATCTCTGCCCATCCCCCATCAGCAGGAGGGCCTTGGGACTTAGATACCTTACAGTGTGATGATTACTTAGTTACAGAAGTCCCCCCAATGTCATTTTATGATGAACACATGTAATCTTGGCAGCTATCTTTGTAGTAGTTTTTCAAGATAAGCATGTGGTATTTTCATTATTATAATATACTGGTTAATATAAGTAAACACATTTTGGGCTTTGTACTTCTGATTCCAATTTGTATTCTTGGAGTAAACCTCCTTAATGATATTTTAACATTGCTGAGTTCTGATTTCTGGTATTTTCTCCAGGAGTTTTGCAGGAGATTTATAATGAGACTAGCCTGAGGCTTGTACATGTTTGTAGGAGTATATGCACATAGGCAGTTTGTATTAATCTGGATTCTCTATAGGAAGCTTATAGTTATCTGTCTATGTGTCCACTCACCCACTCATCCATCTATCAGGGATTTATTAGACTGTGATCCAGCTAATCCAGTAATGGCTGCCTATGAACAGAAGGTCCAACAACCCAGTAATTATTCAATCCATGAAGGTGGATGTCTCATCTGGTATTCAGTATATGCTGTAATACCAAAGAAGTAGACTCTAATGCCAGTGGAAGAATGGACTTGCTAGCAAGACCAAAAACAAGTAGGCAAAGAGAGAAAAGTTTCCTTCTTCCGTGTCCTTATATAGGTGGCCGTGGCCAATATTAAAGGTAGATCTTCCTACCTCAAAAAAAATATGGATTAAAGTTTTACCTCCCTACCTCAATTTTCTGGTTTAGAAGTGAGTCTTCCTACTTCAAGTTATTAAATTAAGACAAAAAAATCCCTCAGAGGTGTGCCCAGCCATTTGGGTTTTAGTTAATTCCAGATGCAGTCAAGTTGCCAACCAAGAACAGCCACCACACAGCCCAAATCAGATTTGGGCATTAAATTAGGTTAGACTGCAATTGTCTGATGAACATCTTTCCAGGTCCAGGAATAGCTTTGGTAATGGTTTAATAATTGAACATATGTTTATTTTGATAGATCTCATGTATAAAACCATTTATTACCAGTGCCTTTTGGGGGATTTTCCTCCAAAGCAGGTTCTCTCTATTAGTCTTGGCTAGCTTAGAACTCACAATCCCTGTGCCTCAGCCTCTTGTGCTCTGAGATTATAAGTGTGTGCCATCACAACCAGCAAAGGGGTGTGTGTGTGTGTGTGTGTGTGTGTTATGTACTTGGTTGTGTCTATGCAGGTAGGCCAGATGTTGATGGGCAGTGTTTTTCTTCAATCATGTTGTTCCTTTATTTACTTATTTTTTTTGAGGCAGGAAGCTCATTGGTTTGGCTAGATTGGCTGATCAGTGAGCTTCAGAGATCTGTCCACTTATCTGCTCTCAGGTTCTTGACCTCATTAGCAGTGTCAGGTGAGGATTCCATCTCATAGAGTAGGTCTTAAAGCCTATTAAAAGTAGATGATAAATACACTTTAAATAAAAAAAAGGGAGGAACGAAAAGGCAAAAAACCTAGCAATTATCAGACATTTTATCCAACTCCAAAATATGCTGATCAACACCAAAAAAAAAAAAAAAAAAGCTGGTTAGTCCCATGGTCTTTGTGCCGCTGTTGCACCGGTATATCACCTTTCAGGAAGGTTGCTGTTATAGGTCACAGGGTTAGTAGCTGAGTGAGGCTAATGATTCCTTTTTCCCGTCTGGTAACCGTATAGTACCTTTCAGCATCACTATGATTACTAGTTAATAAGGGTGAAGTTTCTAATTGATCACCATCTCTTTTCCATGAAGACGCTCCGTAAGTGTCTTCAGTAATAGGGCCTTACCATCAAGTTAGGAAAGGTAAACCATAGCCTTTGCAATAGCCTGTGATGGTTTTTTGGGGGGAGGTCTGTGAGACCACTTTGGCCAACAACTCAACAAAATGTAACCCATTCCTGGTTTGGGGAATTTTATTTGTTAGCATATGCTGTTAGGTTGTGACATTGTCTCCCTTGTTATATGACAACTCCATTTAAATCTCTCTTATATATTTCAGGAAGCTCCTAGAGTAGGAGGTTCCACCCAGCTTTTCAAAAGGCATTTTGTGTTATCTCTCCCCATACTACCTCCTTTACCTCTAATCCTCCGATACTAGTTTCTCCTTTATCCATTTGTGAAACTGTTTTATTTCCCTTTCCTTGGAAGATTCCCTACTTCCCCATAATCCTTACAAGCTACCTAACCTCTGGGTATTCTAGATGAAATATGCAGATCTAAATCTTAAAAGCTAGTGTCGACATTATGAGAAAGCATTCAGTGTTTGTCTTTCTGGATCTAGGTTACCTCATTCTGGATGATTGTTTCTAGCTCCATCCATTTACCTGAAGTTTTCATTTTTATTAGCAACTGAATAATATTCCATTGAATAATATTCCACTGTGTAAATGTACCACATTTTCACTGTCCCATCAGTTGGGTTCTCTGGAACTGGAGTTACAGATGGTTATAAGTTGCCATGTATGTGCTGGGAACCAACATGTGCAAGCATGCACATTCACTCTAGAGATTTAGCTTGGGGTTTTGAACATATTAAGCACACACTTAATATGCTAATATGTCTTATTGAACTATACCTCCACCCCTTTTCAGTTTATCGTACTTTCCCCCTCTGTTATTGTATGATTTTTTTCTTGTAAAATTTTATTGAGGGCTTGGTATGGTGGCACACAACTCTAATCTCAGCCCTTGGGAGGCGGATCTCCATGAGTTCGAGGCCAGCCTGGTCTACAAAATGAGTCCAGGACAGCCAGGGCTGTTACACAGAGAAACCTTGTCTTGAAAAACAAACAAACAAATAAATAAATAAATTCAGATAATTTTGTGATGATTTAAAGTTGTATATTTTTATATATATGAAATATATATATAAATATACATATAAATATATATTAAGGTAAACTATAAATATAATGCTAATTGATATTTTGTCTGTATATATGTCTAAGGATGCCAGACCCATTAGAACTGGAGTTAAAGGCAGTTGTGAGTTGCCATGTGGGTACTGGGAATTGAACCCGGGTTCTCTGGAGAACAGCTCTCTCCACTGAGCCATCTCTCCAGCCCCATCACACACACATATATATATATATGTGTTTGTGTGTATATATGTATTTTTAAATCTTTTTTACAAGATTTATTTATTATGTATACAATGTTCTACCTGCATGTATGTGTGTACACCAGAAGAGGGGACCAGATCTCATTATAGATGGTTATAAACCACCATGTGGTTGCTGGGAATTGAACTCAGGACCTCTGGAAGAGTAGTCAGTGCTCTTAACCTCTGAGTCATCTCTCTCTCTCTCTCTCTATATATATATATATATATATATATATGTATATAAAATATATATAATTTTAAATAGACATTTTGTATCAAGAAATTTTGAGAAAAAAACCTCATGTAACTCAGGCTAGCCTTAAATTCACTGTGTAGTTGAGGCTGGCCTTGTCCTTCTAATCATATCAGATGCTCAGATTATAGGAATGTCCTGCTATGCCTAGATTGAAATTTTTTTATTTTCACTTGATATTTATTTGTTTCATTTAGGGGAACTCTGTAACATACCTTGTTTCTCATTCTTTTGTAAGACAAGGTTTTAGAGTATGGACTGGGTGGTCTACAACTTGAGATCCTCCTGCCTCATCTTCCTAAATTTGGATTACAGGTATATGTCACTGTGTTTGTACATACTATGTTTCTAAATATAAAAGCAGACCATATTCATGGAGGAAGGTGAAGAGTTTAGAAGACGTAATGTTGTGGCTGTAACTGTGGAGTGAATCCCATGCATAAGCTAAGGCTCTGGGCGCAGTCCTGCCGTCAGGCTGCTCTGTTGCTGCCCTTGTCTCTCTCATGGCTCATTAGTGTTGAATGAGGTGACTCCTCGGAGCTGTGATGTGTAACCCAGTGGATTTGTTAATTTAACCTTCCCTGCTGTGTGCATTTGTTTTTACTACTCTGAGTAACATCTATGCTTTGAGGCATCGGATTTCAATGTACACTTTAGGTGGCTGAGTTATATGAAGAATTAAAGAATAGAATCTCACAGTTCAACATGTTTGTGGATCCTCGCCATCCTGTCTTGGATCAAGAGTATCCATACAAGCAGCGCTTCATCCTGCAGGTATGCTGGGGCTTCCTTTTAGCTGCTTGCTTTCTCTCTTTCTCTTTCTCCTCATCCTCCTCCTCCTCCTCCTTGAGATAGGGTCTCACTGTGTAACGGTGGATGGCCAGGACCTTACCATGTAGACCAGGCTGGCCTTGAATTAACAGAGACCTTCTTGCCTCTGCCCTGACTAGGTCTGTGCTACCACAGCCGTTGCCACTGCTGAGTTCTTATTTGGTTCACAATGTGCCTGTCCACTCCTGCTGATCATGCCAGCTGTTCCTCTGATATTTTGTGCCACAGTGGTGTGACGTGTTTGGAACCAGGGACCGTTCTTAGCCTTCTTTGTTTACTCTTTCTTTCTCAGTGAGCTGGTACTGCCACAGCAGGCCAGTAATAGAGCCTGTTGATGTAACGTCTGGAGAATAAAGGTGCCCTGCTGTTGCTACACATACAGAATACTAGTTCTTTTGTGGATGTGAAATTGCCATGTGGCCAGGGAGAATCTTCTGTGGGTGTGCTTCATGTAGGCAAAGTCTTACTGAAGAAAGGATAGTGCAGAATACCTTTTAGAAGTGGACATTAAATACTAGTTTTCTGGCCAGCCTGAGAGTCCCAGTTGAAGTTATTTCTGTACATCTGGGAGAATGCCTGGTCTTTTGGAGCTGATGTTGGATGATGGTGGAGAGAGAGAGGGCTTAGTGCACTGTTTGAGTTCCCCCATGTTTCATTCTCTGAAGAATGTGTCTCTCATGGGGAACAGCAGGGTATGTGAGATGTGCAGCTCTTGTCTGCTGCATGTTACAGTGTGCCAGTGCTCGGGGTGAGATGCACACGGTGGAAAGCAGAATTGAACACACGCTTCTTTTCCAGGTTGTGCTGGCAGGTGCTTTTTATCCAAATTACTTTACTTTTGGACAGCCAGACGAAGAGATGGCAGTGAGGGAATTGGCCGGCAAGGACCCAAAGACAACAGTTGTGGTAGGTGATATGTAGGAAGCTGTCCCAAGAGGACAGTGTGAACAAAGGTTTCCACGTGGGCTGCCTCTAGTGCAGCCAGTGCGGAGGGCTGTTTGTATTCTAGTAAGTGCTGTGTGCCTTTCTCCCTAACGTCAACACCAGGCTCTTTTAGCCTTTCAGAGACTTCTGCTTTCTTACATCTTCAGGGTGAGTGTTGATTTGATCATGCGCCATTTTCAAGAATTTAAGCCCCTTAAGAGTACTTTGTTAACAACTTAACAGTACACAAAATAAAATGTTACTAGTTGACAGCTTACTGTTGTAAGTAGCAGTGATTCCCCCTGCCCTGAGGTCCAACATAACTACTTAGAGGATGTTAGGTTCAGAATTGAGGCCCCTCAGACTCTGCACTAGAGGGTATGACCTAGGGATAGCATGAAGTGGGAGTAGGGGAGGCAATCTGATAGTGAACCATGAACACTTGGTACTGGGTTTATAAGGGCTCGTTTGTTTACACCCCAGCAGTACCATGGGACAACTGCGATCACATGCGTGAGAACTGGGCTTTCACCAGAGTCCTCGTTTGACTTAGAGCAATGAAAAGCACTTGGTAAAGCTAGCTTCCCGCATGCAGGAAGTGCTCCACCATTGCTTGCTTTAGTTCTGGGTATTGTTACACTACATCTGCAACTGTGTGGGGTCTGAAGGTTGACAGTGACAGAGCCACGGGTCCTGGGATGTTTCAGGTGCAGGTCTTTGAGGAGCACATCAAGTAAGAAGGGTGCAAAGATTCAGTTTATGCCTGGGGAAAGTCCCCTTGAAAGGCTCCCATTCACTCCTGGAGGTTCAAGGACTGTCAGCTTAAGCACCATGGTGTTGTTGCTTCTCTCTGTGGAGAAAGCTCTTTGATTAGCTTCTTCTGCACTCCTTCCGCTGGGTCTGTCCTTCAGCTGTGTGCAGTGAGAAGGCTCCAAGGACTCTACCTCGGACACCCTGCTCAGCCCCAGACAGCCTGGTTACCTGACCGGTGACTGACCATGCATCATACAAACTAAGTCATAACTAGTTTTGCTTTAGAACTTCTGTGAGAAGCCCGTGTTTTTAAAATTTATTCTTCTCTGACCTTCACATGAACTCTTTAAAGTTAAGTCTTTACTATTGTCCCAACCTTGTGTAGTGGTTCCATGGGGCTTGAGCTTGGAGTTGGCTCCAGGCTGTGCTCTTCCTTCCCTGCTGCCACTCGCAGCTAGTAGAGACTTTACTCAGAGCTGAGTGTGCAGGAAGCTCAGTGGAAGCAGAGTATGACGCCTGTGGAGGCAGCAAATACAGGGAGTGCTTTGAAGAGCGAGAGCTGATTCTGCTCCATGGGAAGGGAGATGCTTCAGGAATACTCAGGGTTATTTTAAAGTAACAAGACGAAAGCAAAAAAAAAAAAAGCAACAACAACCACAAAATACAAAAACTTTCACTGCATTCAACTGTTGAACTGTTTCAACAAGGGAAGAACTAGCCTCTATTTTATGCATTTTTGTTAAAATGTAGTTATGACTTAAAGTCATGCGGTTGTTAGGTACAAGATAGGCCAAGTCTGTCTTGTGTTTATATGGGCTGAGCTTGGAAATGAGGACAGTGAATAGCTGCTTCTGCTCATCAAGGTGCTCAGGTCCTTACTGACAGTGCTGGTACACTCTGTGTTCTCTGTCTTACAGCTAAAACACATACCTCCCTATGGATTTCTTTACTACAAGCAACTGCAGTCTCTGTTTAGACAGTGTGGTCAAGTCAAATCCATTGTATTTGATGGTGCAAAGTAAGTAGTCGACCTTTGTAGTCAGCTGCAATTGCAAAAGAAGCACCCCATTTAAAATGTTTATAGAGGTCTCCTCTAGGGCTGGATGTGTGTAAAAGTTCTCCTGGGGGCTGTTGGGCGCTCTTGGATGGAACTTGATCACATTGTCTGTGGGGTTGTCACCTGTTCCACCTGTGCTGCACCGTGTCTGCCCTGCCTCTCCGCCCATCCCCAGACATTCATGGCAGGTCACTACTCAGCTCTTTGTGGTCATGGGACACCCCAAAGGGCAGAGTTTATCTGTGTATTTCTTCACATATTTATTTGTCATAAGTGACTTTGGAAAACAGTACAGAAACTCAGTTAATTTGGCCCAATTTTATTAGTAGGTCAGTAAAAAATGGTTGGTTAAAAGAGTCAACAAGTGTTTTTGTTTCCAAAAGGAAATGCTTGTGCACACAAGATTATAGTTTTTAAATTGATTAAGGAAAAAAAACCCCAGAAAATAAAAATAAGAAACTTCCCCCAGAGCTGAGGACTGAACCCTCAGGTCCTTGCTCATTCCTCATAATTTTGGCTTTTTAGGCACAATAGAAATGTCATGTCAACATTTCAGATGAAAGCAACTATGTTCTTTTTGATTCTGCCAGCACCAGTTAGAGACATAAAGAAATAAAGACTAATGACTGTGTTCTTCCTCCATATAGCAGCCCACTCTGTGGAGCCATTTGAGTGTGCAGGCATGCAGACACAGGCAGCATCTGGGCAGCGAGCGGTGAGGGGTGGGACGGTGTGTTGGTATCACGTACTAGCCGACCTAGTAGTTGTATAAGAGGGGCTTGCCAGACTCACTGTGCTATATGTTTGTGTGACAGCCTGCAGCACTGTTTGAGTCTACAGCAGTTAAAGTCAGGAAACCTACTCTCGTGCTGGAATTGTGAGAACTAGGGTTCCTTGGCTGAAACTTCTGTGAACTATGTCGTTCCCTGCTCTGTTGACTTGTCACTGTAACATATTTCCCTGAGGGAATAATCTGTGTTTAAACCATCTAATATTTCTATTGATTAATTAGAATGAGTTATTAGCATTTCCAGAAGTATGCAGTGAGAATTTCTGCCTAACTTCAAGAGAAATTAATGTGTGGTTACTTACTAGATACCTGATAAATTTATGTTTTAATTCATATTTATGGAGCAGAGCCTTTGTGGAGTTTTCACGGAATCCGACTGAGAGATTTAAAACCCTCCCTGCTGTGAACTTGGCAGTCAAGATGTCCCAGTTAAAAGTGTCCCTGGAGCTTCGTGTTCATGCTGCGGAGGAGATTGAAGGGAAGGTGCAAGGCGGCTCCGTGTCAAAGCTCAGGAACACAAGGTAAAAGACTCCCCCTGCACCCTGTTTCCAAATATGTCCCCCATAACTGTTGGACCCTGGCTTTGTCACCAGGGGCGCTGCCCTGGAATCCTGGCATCATCTCTTCATGGGTGTCCTTGAACTTATCCCCTTATCAGCTTGCCATCTACTTGTCCTCAGTGTTTTCTGTCTGTTTAGTAGATATGGTACATCTGTGAAGCCATCAAAAGGACTGAGTGAAATAACTTACATTTTCAGCCAATTGTAGAGGTTTACCCTGTGCTTATTTCCTTTTCTTTTCCTTCTTAGGTTTATGAATTTCCTTAGAGAATTATCTTTCTTTTTTTTTTTTTGGTTTTTCGAGACAGGGTTTCTCTGTGTAACAGCCCTGGCTGTCCTGGACTCGCTTTGTAGACCAGGCTGGCCTCGAACTCACAAAGATCCTCCTGCCTCTGCCTCCCAAGTGCTGGGATTAAAGGCGTGCGCCACCACGCCCGGCTGAGAATTATCTTTCTTAGCAGAGCAAAAGTGGGCTATTGTGGAAATGCTCTTGGGTCCTGGTTCTTAACACTGCAGCTGCCACGGAGTTACCTTCTTTACCCACTGTTGTGACAAGGATGGCCCTTGTAGCAGGTGGCTGATGGTAGCCACTCTCAGTGGCCATTGGGAATGTAGTTTAAATACCATCTGGTATTTATAACAGATTCTTTCCCTTTTAGGCCAAACTTCCAGTGCCATATGGGCAGAAATCTACTTTTTAAAAATTTTTGTTTGCTTGAGTCAAGGTTTTACTATGTAGCCTTGGCTGGCCTAGAATGTGTTATGTAGACCAGGCTGGCCTCAAACTCAAAGAGATCCCATATCTGGATTCATTTTTTGTTTTGTTTTGTTTTGTTTTCAAAGTCTAATTTATCTCTTCTTCTGTGTAATCTTTGTGATTCCAGAAGAAAGGAACCTGTGAACATGAGCACTTGGTGAGGGAGAGGCAGCAGGTGGTCCAGGTGTATCCAGTGTGTGATGTTGTGGTGTTTGCATGTTTGTTTGGTGTCTATGGCTTATGTATTTGTTAGTTAGGGTGTGGTGTAGAGGCCAGGGCGGATAAGCTGTCTTTTTAGCTATTTGAGACAAAAATCACTCTGTGAACTTGAAGCTCATCCATTTTGGCTGGGCTGGCCGGCCAGTGGACTTCAGGGAGCTGCCTGCATCTGTGCCTCAACCAGTGCCGGGGCTATGGGTATCACTTCTGACTCTACATGGGTTTGGAGACCCATGAGGGCTCAAGGCCTCATGCTTGTATTTGGCGCTTCACAAACAAAGCCATTTCCTCAGACTAAGTTTTGGTTTCTGATCATTTGGGAGACGGGTAGGTTTAGTCTTCAAAGATACCTGACTATCTCTGTCGAAGTCTGACTGCTGACATTTGTGTCTGATGCTGGGTGACTGCCAACCTACTTATCAAAACAGGAGGAGTTGGGTCAGTTCTCTCCTACCATTCTCTTATTTTAGGATAAAAGTATCAGCAGGTAAGCCGGGCGGAAGTCAAGGTCCTACGCAGCCTAGACTAGCCTCATTTTGGGTAGCTGAGGATGATCTTTAACTACTTCTGCTCTTCCTCCTTCCACTTTAAAAAGTATTTATGTTTTTTTTTCTTGATAAGGTTTCTCTATGTAGTCCTGGGTGTCCTGGAACTCACTTTGTAGACCATGCTGGCCTCGAACTTAGAGATCTGCCTGCCTCTGTCTCCTGCGTGTTGGAATTAAAGGCATGAGCCCCCACTGCCTGGCCCACCTATTTTTTTTTAATTATGCATATTTATGTGTGTATGTGTGAGTATATATGTACATGTGTGAGTGCCTGTGAAGATTAGAGGCCTTGGGTCCCCCTGGAGCTGGGGTTATAGACAGTGGTGAGCTGCCTGGTATGATGCTGGGAAGAGAAGCATCATACTGTTCCTGACCACTGAGCCATCCCCCAGCCCCTTCTTCTAAGTTTTGGGGTCACAACATGATAGTTTTATGTCACACCCAGGGCTTTGTATAGACCTAGCAGGTAGTCTACCAACTGAGTTATATCCTGGGTTCTTCATTTTCTAGTTAGTTTTCTGAAATAAAAAAGTAGAAATGATTGCAAGCCCTAGATTTAGAATTTATTTTCTTGAAAGTAGATATTCTGTATTTTAGAATATATTCCTGGAGGGGAGTAAGTAATTAATAGGGTGTGCCGTGCTCCCAGGACAGCCAAGGGAGTCATCAAAAGTTCCCTTTTGAAGTAAGATTAAATTTAATATATCTGGTTATGTCAGTTTTCCATTTCTGTGACAAGTACCTGATCAACTTGCAAGAGGAAAAGGTATTTTGGCTCATGTCTTCAGAAGTTTTAGTCTGTGGTTGGTTGCTCTTGTTAACTGGGGCCTGGGCTCTACCTTCCAAAGTTCTACCACCTGCCAGCAGCCCCATAGGCAGGGCCTTTGGAGAATGATTAAGAACTAAGGAGTAGCACTGGAAATATTAGAGTATGTCAAGTGGTAATTCACGTACATAAAATTTTTTTATAACACTTAGTTTTTATTTTCTATTTTCAAACTCATGTTACTTAGGGTGAACGTGGACTTCCAGAAGCAGACGGTAGATCCCATGCAAGTCTCATTTAACACCTTGGACAGACCCCGGACAGTTGCAGACCTCCTCCTGACAGTTGATGTCACTGAGGTGAGAGTGTGCCACTGGGTCCCCAGAGCCTCTCCTGCCTGCCCATCTGAAGATGCTAGTCATGAAATAGGCTCACCTGTGTGCCCCTCTGGTGAATGTGGCTGAGCATGGATGAGTGTGCTTGTGAAATCAGAATGTGGACAAAATGGAAACGAAAGCAAGAGTTTATTTTTGAATCAAAGTTAAGTTTTAGAATGTCAACGTATTTAAAATGCTAAAACGGCCATCTGTGGTGGCACACGCCTTTAATCCCAGGATTTGGGAGGCAGAGGCCAGTCACTGCAAATTTGAGGCTCGCCTTGCCTTCATAGAGAGTTCTAGCAAGCCAGGGTTACACACTGAGACACTATCTCAAAAGACAAAACAACACCAAAAAACAAATCCCTAAACATTTGACAAAATTAAACTTAAAAAACTAGTTGTCATGATCTATGCTGCATAATTGTTTACACCAACAAAGCTAGTGTTGAAAATGTTATTTGGGCATGTTTATTTCTTTAAAATATAATAACTTGTGTAAAGCTGGAGAGGAAACTCAGTAGTAGAGCTCCTGTCTAGTATGGAGGCCCTGGTTCAAACTCCAGCAACAAATAAACAAGCAGTATGTCCAGTCTGTGGTAAATCTACTGCTACACTTCACCGGGAAATTTCATGTAGAAATGTGGAATCCCAGGCAGGTGGGGGAACCCTGGTGACTGTGGTCCTGCGGCCTGAGGCAGCCCTTGAGATGTCTTTCTCACAATGTCGTTTCTCTGCCTGACCTCACATGCTGTTCTTGTTCACAGGCTGTGCGCTGGCTCGGCCCTGCAGCTATACTCAGTAGCTCCAAGGCCACAGGTATTGACTTTCCTGGACTAATGCCAGACCTCTCAAGGCCTTTAGGACTTGGGCAGCTGAGTCACCTCTGAGGACAGCAGGTGGCTCATGCACTCCTTGCTGTTGCTGACAAGGAGCTTTTCTTTTCCTCACAGGGCTGTTAGAGGCCTGTGGAGAACACAGGCTAAAGGGCTGTGTGTGTGGACCTAGCAGTGGTCTTTATTTATGCCCATGCATTTCCCTTTCAGGTGGTAGAAGTAGGGCACTTTTGGGGATACAGGATTGATGAAAGGAATGCAGAACTTCTGAAGAAACTGACTGCTGAGATAAACCGGCTAGAGCTGGTCCCTCTGGCTGTCCACCCACATCCGGACTTGGTCTGCCTGGCACCATTTACTGATTACAACAAGGAAAGCTACTTTAGAGCTCAAATTCTTTATGTTTCTGGAAATTCTGCTGAGGTATGTTTTTCTGATAACAGATCCCTGAGAAGGAAAGGAAATAAGCCTAGAAATTTATAGAAAATCTTGGGACTGGAGAGATGGCTCAGTGGTTAAGAGCATTGGCTGCTCTTCCAGAGGACTCAGGTTCAATCCCAGGATTCACATGGAAGCTAACACCATTTGTAATGACAGACCTGGGGATCCAATACCCTTTTCTGGCCTTTGTGGACACTGCATGCAGGTGGCGCACATACATATGAAAGGTAGAAAATCAGCATTGTTAAGGGTAGAAAAGAAATATGAAATGATTAACAGCTGGGGTGTGTGTGTGTGTGGCCCACACCTTTAATCCCAGCACTCGGCAGATCTTTAATCCCAGAGAGGCAGGCAGATCTCTGAGTTTAAGACCAGCCTGTGATCTGCTTACAGCCAAGGCTACATACATGGAGGTACCTTGTCTCAAAAAACTATAAATAAATAAATAAATAAATGAAATAAAAACAATAATTAATGGGAATGTAAGAGACATAGAAGGAATCTGTAGTAACCTCCTCCTTGTCCCCAAAGAAAGTAACAGCCTAGGCAGAGAGCAATTGAAGGGAACTCTTGAAAATTGTGCTGAAGATACTGAAGCTCTTCACAGTTGATGGCTTCTGGAGGGGGTGAGGTGTGGGAGAAGAGTCTTTACGGGGCTGCCACTGGGAATGTGACCATGCTTCCCATCACTATGTGGGCAACAACATTGGATTTTGTCTTTTCTTTTGTTTTGGAGGAGATGACAAGGGTGGGGGACAGACCTGGGAGGACTGGGAAGTGAATGTGATCGATGTACAGTATGTGAAATTTCCAAATAGTCAATAAAAACTTTGTATTAATAAAAAACAAAATAGTGAATAGGGAGGAAGAAATATCTTGGCCATATGTATGGATTCCAGTAGTGGGTTTGAATAAAGTTAGCATTTCCTGCCCCTCCCCCCCAAAAGGATAGGAATGTAAGGCATTTCCTGCATGTGTGTAGACCACTGAGGACCGGCTGTGTAGCTGTAGAATTGGGGAGCTGCTGCATTCCCACTGTTCAAAGAGAACCTTGTTGAGACTCTCTGTCAGGTATTTGTTTTATCTTGTAGGTGTTCTTTGTAGACTATGGGAATAGGTCTCATGTAGACCTAGATCTACTGAGAGAGATCCCCTGTCAGTTTCTGGAGCTTCCATTTCAGGTAAGGGAGAGAAGATTCTAGGGAATGAGTACTGGATACCTGAAGGAAACTGGCTAGAGGTTACCTTGACCTTCGCAGCTGAAGTATATATACAGAGAAGGACCAGCTTACACTGGCCACACTGGGTATCTACTCTTACAGATTGCATTGTCATAGATACCACTGCCATGATGAAACCAGAGTGTATGGAGATCTGCCTTTGAGCAACAGGAAACTATTGAACTCGGTGTGCTTTCTTAGCCACTGTTCTGTGCTGTGAAGAGGCCAAGGCCACTCCTATAAAGGGAAGCATTTGACTCAGGCTGGCCTACAGCTTCAGAGGCTTAGTCCATTGTCAGCATGGCGGAACATGATGGCAGGCAGGCATGGTGCTGGAGAAGGAGCTGAGAGCTACATCCCGGTCTATAGGCAGAGAGGGAGAGAGAGAGAGAGAGAGAGAGAGAGAGAGAGAGAGAGAGAGAGAG
>CAJQZJ010001511.1:18435712-18485479 GCA_907164525.1 Lophiomys imhausi
TGTGTGTGGTGTGTGTGTGTGTGTGTGTGTGTGTGTGTGTGTGTGTGTGTGTGTGTGTGTGTGTGTGTGTTATGGGCTTTTGAAACCACACTTCTTCTAATAAGGCCCCAAAGATTAGAAATCTTTCTAATCATTTCAAAAAGTTCTTCTTCCTGAAAACTAAGCACTCAAAAGTATGAGCCTATGAGGATCGTCCCTACTCAGGCCACCACAGTGTCATCTTAGGCTGTTTGTTCAGGCTCTGTCGGCACTAGGTGGAGCTTGGAGCCAAGAACACTCAGAAGTTTACTTTAAAATAGTACTGTGGGTAAAGATGGAAACCAGCCTGGTGTGCTGACACACACCTTTATCCTAGCCCTCTGGTGGCAGAGGGAAAGTGGATCTCTTGAGTTCAGGACAGTCTGGTCCTACATAGTCAGTTCCAAGCTAGCCATAGTGAGACTCTCTGCAAAATAAATAAATAAATAAATTTAAAAATTAAAAAAAAAAAAGGAAATGAAGCTATGTTTATTTATCCGGGAAACCCTCACGACCCGTAGCTTTCAGGATGTTTCTAGGAATGCTGATTAACAAAGTGACATTTCAGTAGAATTTATTACTACTGTTTTGTTCATTTAGAAACAGTTTCAAAGTGCTTTTCTTTCTCTCCCAGGCTTTGGAATTCAAGATTTGCAAAATGCGACCGTCAGCAAAGTCTCTTATCTGCGGAGAGCACTGGAGTGGGGGTGCCAATGGGCGGTTTGCCTCTCTGGTCAGTGGCTGTCCTCTCCTGGTGAAAGTATTCTCAGTTGTGCACAGTGTCCTGCATGTGGATGTGTACCGATACTCTGGGGCCCAGGATGCCATCAACATCAGAGACGTTCTCATCAAGGAGGGCTTTGCTGAGCTTGCGGAGGAGTCGTATGAGTCAAAAGTATGATCTTGTTTGTTTGTTAGAGCACACGTGTGTGCTGGGGGTGCTAGGCAGGTTGAGAGGGAGAGTGAGTGGAGCCCTTGTCTTCCTGCTGGTGCTGAGGGCAGGGGAGGTGATGGTGGAGGTGTTCATGGTTTGCTCTTCAGATTCCCAGCCTTCCTGATGCTGCCGCCCTTTAATACAGTTCCTCATGTTCCGGTGACTCCAACCATAAAATTATTTTTGTTGCTACTTCATAACTAATTTTGTTACTGTTATGAATTGTAATGTAAATATCTAATATGCAAGATAGTCTTAGGTGACCCCTGTGATTCCTTTTAAGTCTATCACCAAGGGCATGAATCAGTCTCAGTAGGAGGTCTCTGCAGGTGAGTGGTCTCTGGCTTCTAGCCTGGGGTGGGGGGGGAGCTGCACTTGTTGGGCCGTGCACACTGGGAAATCGTTTGCAAACAGTATTTCTTGCACACAGCATTTTCACTCAGACCAGAAGAAGACATTGCCAGTTTTCAGGTGGCCTCAGGCCATGCTTGTGTCAACAATACACATCCCTCAAGGCGTCTTCCACCTGAAACAGTAGCATGAGTGGGTTCTTCTCTAGTATCTATGACCTCACTGACCACAGGAACTTGACTAGGTTTCCAGTACCAGGCAGAAGTTGGTTACCACTAAGATCTGAGTGCCACTTTCACCTAGAGGGATAATCTCCTGCCATGCTGGTCATTGTTGTGGTTCATAGGTGTCACAGTGGGAAGACTATTGGTTTCTTTTTTCCCTTGGCAGTTTATGTAACAGTTTTTATTTAAAACACTTACATTTATTAGTACTTAACAAACGCCTATAAAACACTTGTCTCTTCCTTCAGAGGTTTAAAGTTTCCATTGTAAAGATCCTTCCCTTCCTTGGTTGGGTTATTTCTAGGTATTTTATTTTCTTTGAGGCTACTGTGAGTATAAGTATGTTCATGGTCTCCTCTGTATGTTTGTTATTGGTGCATAAAACAAGTATTGATTTATCAAGGTTGATTCTGTATCCTACCATATTGTTGGATTTGCTTATCATTTCTAGAAGTCTTTGGTAGAATTTTTTTGGCTCTCTAATGTCATATCATCTGCCAATCAGGATATCTATTTTTCAGACAGAGTCTTATACAGCCCTGGCACCAACTATATAGATCAGTATAGGCTCACCTGGAACTCAAAGAAATGTGCCTGCCTCTGCATCCTCAGTTCTGGGGTTACAGGCATGCCCAATTATTATTTTTATAATATGTGTGTGCCTGTGTGTGTGAGAGTGCAGGTGTTCATGGAGCTATGGACCTATGTGGGTGCTGGTAACTGAACTTGGGACTTATACAAAAGCAGTACCTGCTTTTGACTATGAGCCATCTCTCTAGACCAGTGGTTCTCAATCTGTGGGTCACAACTCCTTTGGGGTCCAAATGACACTTTCACAGGGGTTACCTAAGACCATCCTGCATACCATATATTGACATTATGATTTATAACAGTAGCAAAATTCTAGCTTTGAAGTAGCAATGAAAATAATTTGATGGTTGGGGGGGGGGTCATCACCACATGAGCTGTATGAAAGGATCCAGCAATAAGAAAATTGAGAATCACTGCTCTAGATCCTGTTTTAATGTCTTGAGATTGGAAGTGTCTTGAGTTTATATTCATTTGTTCAGAAAAATGTATGTGCACTAATTTAGAACTGGGTAATGCTCTATGTGTGTCTTGATGACACAGGTGAAAAGGCAGAGTCCCCCTGCCTCTAAAAAAAATTAGCACAGGAAGTTATGTGTTCTGTAAATAGAGCATACAGTAAGAATTCAAAACTGGACACATGAAGCAGGCCCACAATCCCAGTTCTCAAGAGATGAGACAAAGGACTGGAGAGACGGCTCAGCAGTTAAGAGCACTGACTGCTCTTCCCAAGGACCTGGGTTTAAATACCAGCACCCACATGGCAGTTAGCAACTGTCTGTTACAGCAACTGTCTGTTACATGCCCAGGTGTGGTGGTGCATGCCTTTAATCCCAGCACTTGGGAGGCAGAGGCAGGCAAATCTCTGAGTTTGAGGCCAGCCTGATCTACAGAGTGAGTTTTAGGATAGCCAGGGCTACACAGAGAAAGCCTGTCTGCAAAAACAAAAACAAAACAAACGAGAGAGAGAGAGAGAGAGATCATCCTCAGAGTTCAAGGTCATCCTCAGTTGCATATCAAGTTTGAGGCCATCTTGGGCTACAGGAGATCATGTCTTTGAAAGAAAAAAGTAATAATCTTATCCTAAATTATCTTTGACAGAGTCTTCTCTCACATTCCATTTATCTAATAAATGTAAATAGACTGTTTATTGTTTGCAAGCCAGTGTACTTTACAAATAAATCATTCTTTAAGATTGTGTGTCTAAAAGGGAATACTGTGGGACACACTGAGACACACTGCAGCTTCTACAGTGAGATTTTATTTTTATGCCGGGACATATTGCAAGGGTGGAGGGTGGGTCTGACGGGAGGTGGGAGATGAGAGGGAACAGGGTACATGATGTGAAATTCACATAATAAAAATTTTTCAATATAAAAAAGATTGTATGTCTATACCACACACATGCCTGGTATCCACAGAACACTGGACTGCAGTGACAGATGGCTGGGAGCTGCTATTAGAGTGCTGGGACTTGAACTCAGGTCCTCTGGAAGTACAGCTTCCCTTAACACTGAGCCAACTCTCCAGCTCCAAAATAAGTCATTCTTATTAGGGTAGCTGCTTTTAATGTGTATTAGTTCTTTTCTGGAAAAAAGAAAAAAAACAGTTCTTTCTTGAAAATCGTATTATCTTATAAATGTAGTTAGCCTTTATTTTTTGTTTGAATTTCAAAATGAACATGATAAAACAATTTCCTTGTACATTCCTGGCATTCAAATAGGAATAAGATTGTATCTATGGATTTTGATATAAGATTCATGCTTTTGCTTTAATTTTTGCCTTTAACAAAATAAACATTTCTTGTTCTGATCAGCAAAGCAATGAAGTCCTCAAGGGTTTCTTTGCCAAGTCAGTGGAAAGCGTGCCAGATGGTTCTACGTCCTCTCCTATGAAGGACGATGAGAAGCATCTCATCCGGATTCTGTTGGAGAGCTTTGCTTCCAATCGGCTGGGTGCTCCTAACTGCAAGGTAATTTGTAGGACCTGTGTAAACTATGCTCTTAAATCTTATTCATTGGCATTGTCTGCCTAGGGTTGCAGCTGTAGCCATGATGGTTTTCCTTCTTTCTGCCGTTTCCTCTTTTCATTCCTCTCTGTTGTCCTCTCTTCCCGTCTTCGTTTTGGTCTTTTGTGGTGCTAGGGGCTCCCTCCATACTAGACATGTACTCTGCCTGTTTCCCAAGAGCAAAATTGCTTTTTTTCCTTTTCTCTCTTTCTTGAGAAAATCTCAAGTGGTTCTTGGACTCATAATCCTCCTGCCTCAGTTTTCTGAGTGCTGAGATGATAGAGGTATGTGGCACCAGACTCTGATATAACTGTAAAATTTGAGCTGACTTTGGGACTGCCACCCTATATATTGAGTGGCATGTTGTGTATTGGTAACAATGTTTTGTGTATGCAGGCTGTTCTCCATGGCCCTTTTAACCCTTACGAGTTGAAGTGTCATAGTCTGACCAGAATATCCAAGTTCAGGTATGACTGAATTAATTTTACTATGCAGTATTTTCTGTTTCTTTAGCAATGGACCTCATCAGAAACTAACCTGACTTTGTATATGAGCTGCAAGACTGTTTTAGCTTGTCCCTGCATCCCTCCTTGATGTGAATGATGTGAAAACAGTTCTACAGTGGACAATTTTGAGTTTTTTCTGTTTTGGTTATAGCTGTCTGGCAGGTGATGAATTCCTGTCACTATTGAGTGACTGCTCCTGCTTTCTGGGAGACAGTGTCAAACAAAATGCAGTTGTCATTTTCACTAATACTATAGGTTGGGTGGTGACAGAAAACTAGTGACAGGGTTTATTTAGGGTGACAGTTTCTCAACAGGGGTCTGGGGTACATAGAAGGTGAGGGTCCTGGCTATACTTTGAAGGAAAAGTTGAGGTTTTCCAGAGCCTTCTGAGTCCCAGAGACCCCAGGGTATTTGGTGTGGTGGAGTGGTAGGGAGTTGAGGGTGAAGGTGGAAGTGGAATGTGGTTCCAGTGATGGTTATGTGGCCTCCAGGAGGCCTGCATGCACACTGACATCTGGGGAGAATATGCTGAGTTGTTGGTAAGAGCAGGCCTGTGAGGCTGGTTCCTGTGTAACCTGAAGCCAGAGGAGAGGTGTGGACACCAGCAGCTTCATGAACCTTGAGAAATGGGACAAAGGTAGAGGTGGTGATGGCAGACAAGCTTCAGCCCATCCCTGCTCACAGGAAAGGAAGCGGGGAGGGCAGGATGGACTGGGCCGCGTCAAGCCATGCTGCTTGAAGGCAGCTAGTGGCTTCGCAGGCTGCGGGACCTGATGGAGCAAGGGTAGAGAAGCAGGTCCGAGAGCTGTGCCGTAGTTGGCACCTAAAGATGGAAGAAGGAAGGGTAAGGACTAGCACAAGGAGGTTTCAGGGACTGTGTGTGCGCCATGGTGGTGGCCTGTGCCACCACCTTTCTGAGGTTCACTTATGGGCTGGCATGTTCCATCATGTGGCCCATGGGCCATGTGCACCATGGTGGTGGCCTGTGTCACCACCTTTCTGAGGTTCACTTATGGGCTGGCATGTTCCATCATGTGGCCCGTGGGCCATGTGCACCATGGTGGTGGCCTGTGCCACCACCTTTCTGAGGTTCGCTTATAGGCTGGCATGTTCCATCTTCTGGCCCGTGGCCACAGCTTGTGCCCTGCCACTTCTTTGCAGGTGTGTGTGGATCGAGAAGGAGAGCATCAATTCTGTTGTCATCAGTGACAGCCCTGCCGACCTGCACCAGAGGATGCTGGTTGCAGCTTCACTCTCCGTTAATGAGACTGGTAATGGGATGTTATCTGTTGTCTCTCTCTCTTTCTTGACTTCATTGCTTGGAGAAGTTTAAATTAGTGTGTGAGTTTGTGCTTAGGTATTACACTTTTGAGCTATATTCTTTTTTGAGAAAATATTTAAGGTGTGTGTGTCTGTCTGTCTGTCTGAATGTGTGCATGTGCAGCACATGTGCACAGGAGTCCATGGAAGTCAGAAGAGGCATCCAGTCTCCTAGAACTGGAGTTATAGATGGTTATAAGCCATCTTGTAGGTGCTGGGAATGAACCTGGGCCCTCTGCCAGAGCAGTAAGCACTCTTAAGCACTGAGCATTAAACTGTTTCCTGAGTGCAATGGCTAATGTAAATTTAATAAATGAATTATTACTACTTTTTGTTGTATACAAGGATGTGGGAATTAAGTGATTCTTGTTTCTTCATGCCTGTTTACAAAGTTCTTGGCTCTAGGAAGTCCTGGTAAGATTGTCTAATGAGAGACTGTGAAGAAAACAATGAGTTACTCTCTCCAAGTATAAATGCCTAAGCATGGTCATGAGTCGGTCTGTAGGATGCATGAGAGCCAAGGGCAGGACATATGTTCCTCGGAAGGGCCCAGGTGGTCAGATTCAGCAGAAGATGGGTCTGCAGATGAGCCAGCTGGGCTAGGAGGGAGCTGACTCTAAGCTGTGTGTTATGCTTGCTTCTCTTCTGTGTGGCAGGGTCTACGATGCTCCTGAGAGAGACCTCCCTGATGCCGCACATCCCAGGCCTCCCAGCACTCCTCAGCATGTTGTTCGCACCAGTGATGGAGTTAAGGTAGGTGTGGACCTCCATTTTATCTGTATTCAGGCTTTTGCACAGAGAATCTAGGTGGGAAGAGAGTGAAAGCAGCCACAAAGGTGTTGGGATGTGGCCCATCCTGTATTGGTTCAGGGTGATTCTGTCTCACATGTTGCTCATGGCCCTTGACTTTGGAGACTTCAGCTTCTTAAGTTTTAGTTTTGTGGTGATGCCAAAGTAACACTTGTTCAGTTTCTCTGGTTAGCAATGCTGGCAAGCTCCAGACTGCCATGGTAGCATGGTGGTCCTGAGTGTCAGTGGCCAGCAGGTCACAGTGTGCTGTGGTGTTCAGAAGGCTCAATGTCAGCCGGGCATTTTCCACTGTGGGTATTTTCAATTTGAATGCTGTTACGGTTTGAGTCTGGAGTGTGTCCCATGGGCTCGGATGGCACTATTCTGGGAGTTTGTGGAGCCTTTGGGACATGAGGCCTAGACGGTGGGGATGAGATCTCACCGGGGCCTGGTCTAGCCTACTTTCTGTGTTTCTGCCTGCTACAGTGTGAACAAGCAGCTGCACTCTACTCATGCCTTTCCCACCACAGTGGACTAGAACTCCCTGACAATGAGCCAGAGTACCTTCATCACTCAGGCTGCTTCTGTGAGGTTTTTTGTTACAGTGACCTGAACAGTAGTTAACATGGACGGGCCCAGGGATGTGAGTCACTGTCAGAAGAGGTGTCTGTTCTTAGGTTTTGACTTATTCCAAGAGCATCTGAAATACTCGTAAAGGTGCAGGAAGCATTACAAAGGGTCTTAGGATTTTATTGCTGTGAAGAGACATCATGACCAAGTCAACTCTTGGAAAACATTTAATTAGGGCTGGATTACAGTTTCAGAGGTTTAGTCCATTATCATCATGGTAGGAAGCATGGCATTGTTCAGAAAGACATGGTTCTGGAGAAGGAGCTGAGAGTTGATCCTCAGGCAGCAGAATGGGGATTGTGTGCCACACTGGGCATAGCCTGAGCATAGGAGACCTCAGTGCCCACAGTGACACACTTCCTCCAACAAGGCCACACCTTCTAATACTGCCATTCCTTATGGGCCAAGCATTCAAACACATAAGTCTATGGGGGCCCTACCTATTCAAACCACCACATAGGGACTTAATTAAAACTAGGCAAAAGAAACATGATGTAAAACTAGAAACATGGACTAGTGAATAAAAGTGGCATCCTGTTGTCTATGGGCTGTGAATGAGAGTTCGAGTTTGTGGTAGTCAGTTGTTCATAAAGAACCCTGTCAGCCTCTCTTCCAGTAAGAACTAGGAAGCAAAGAAGTGAACTACTCAGTAGAGCATAGCTCTTTATCCTACATGGATTTTCCCTCAGAGACTTCAGAACAGAGACCTGTGTGATGGAAATGAGATGAGAAAGTCATTGTTAGGTTTCTGTCAGCCTTATGGGATTCGTAGCATTGTCTGTGTGGGAATGTTAACCATTGCTAACTTCAGTCACGGTCTTACTTAAGGTTACTATTGTTGTGATGAAACTTGGGGAGGAAAGAGTTTATTTGACTTACTCTTCCACATCACTATTCATCATTGAAAGAAGTCAGGACAGGAGCTCAAGCAGAGTTGAACCTGGAGGCAGGAGCTGACGCAGAGGCCACAGGGTTGGGGGAGGGGTGCCGCTCACTGGCTTGTTTCCCTTGGCTTGCTCAGCCTGCTTTCTTATAGAACCCAGGACTGCCAGCCCCGGGATGGTGTCACCCATATGGACTGGGCCCTCCCCCGTTGTTCACTAATTAGGAAAATGCCCTACAGCTGGATCTCATGGAGGCAATTCTTCATTGAGACTCCTTCCTGACTGATGACCTTAGTTTGTGTCAGGTTGACATATAACCAGCCAGGACAGTCTCTGTGGTTATATGCCTGAGAAATACAACTTGGAGGATGAATGGTTTGTTTCAGCTCAGTGTCAGGCTTCAGCTCACATGCATATGACTCTGGCTTGGGGCTTGTGGTAAGGCAGAAAATGAGGATGGGGACATGTGGCAGGGCAAAGATAGGTGTAACAGAATATTTTTATTTATAAACACTTATATTTATTAGTACTTAAGATACACCTATAAAATACTTAAATCCTATAACCTATAATTTATAATCTAAAATCTGTAATCCAAGAACACCCTAATACCTAAGAACACTCTAATACCTGTCTAAAACCACTTAACTAGCACTATTTTAACTTTATTAAAAGGATATTAATATTCTTAATGTAGGTCCGTACAGGGTGACTTGGTTTACTTGGTAGTCCCAGCAGATAGTTTTTTTCAAGATTAAAGTCCGTTGGGCCTTACTTTGCCAATTCACAAGGCCAATTTATTTCAACCACCAAATTATAAAGTCAGTCTGTTCCAGCCACCAAACTGAGGCCGGCTTTTTCCACAGGCTTCATGGCTTAAAGCTATTCCAAGCGGCTCTGAACTCCACCTACCCCACCATCAGCCTTTATAGGCTGAACTACAGCAAAGGATCTTTCTCTCTTGGACTCTGCCTTTCAGTTTATGACCATTACGGCATATACCTTCTTGTACACTTCTCCAGCGTGACTTCTCAGTCGGTGAGGGCAGGAGGAAGAGAGCGACTGCGTGGAGTTCGCTGGCTTATATATCACATTATCTCTCGATCCTTGGTGGAGGGTCCACAAAGTCATGATTTCTCATTGCCGTGGCAACCAACATCATCTGCATGGCTTGCTCAGTTTCCTAGCCACATGCCTTTAACAGTGCAATTTGCAGAACTATGGCCTCAACTGCACACTCTCTTCATCTTGGCCCAAGTTCAAGGGACACCAAGCTCTCCTTTATGTATTGCCAGATGCTAATCTGAACTGCCTACTAATTCACTAAAGAGACCTGACTTCTACTACAGGAAGGGGCCAGGATCCCAGTACTCTTCAAGAACATGCTTTCAGAGACCTAGACTTCTCCTACTAGACCGCATCACCTCCCCATAGGACTACAGGAAGCAGACTAAAACTTTAGCAGTAGTCTTTGGGGGAGGACATAAGATTCAAATGCCAATGTATTGCTTGCATTAGTTTTACCTTATTAAGACATAAAGCAGAATCCAGGTATGATCCACATACCTGTAAAGCATAAGAGTTGAGAGGCTGATGCAGGAGGATTGTGAGTTCATTGCCAGCCTTAGGCTGCATAGAAGTTCAAGGTTGGTCTGGGCAAGACCCTGTCTCCAGAAAAAAAAAAAAAAAAAAAAAAAGGCTGAACTGTATGTGTTACTGTGGGAGGAGGTGCTATACTCATTACTTCTGTTCTTTAAAAGGTTTAGTATAAGCTGGGTGTGGTGGCGCATGACTTGAATCCCAGTACTTGAGAGGCAGAGGCAGGCGGATCTCTGTGAGTTCGAGGCCAGCCTGGTCTACAAAGTGAGTCAAGGACAGTCAAGGCTACACAAAGAAACCCTGTCTTGAAAAACCTAAAAAAAAAAAAAAAAGGTTTAGAATAAATTAAAATCGCCGGGCGATGGTGGCGCACGCCTTTAATCCCAGCACTTGGGAGGCAGAGGCAGGCGGATCTTTGTGAGTTCAAGGCCAGCCTGGTCTACAAAGCGAGTCCAGGACAGCCAGAGATATTCAGAGAAACCCTGTCTCGAAAAAAACAAAACAAAAAAATAAATAAATAAATAAATTAAAATCATAATAAATCACAATAACGTAGAGGAATTTAGATTTTAAGGAAACATTATTAATTTTTATTGCATTTAAGAATATTTATTTATATTAATTTATTTTATATTATGTGTATGAGTGTTTTTGTCAGCATGCATGTATGTATATCATGTACATGCCTTGTGGCAGACAAGGTCAGAAGAAGAGGTAAGATCTCTGGAACTAGAGTTACAGATTGTGGTCATGTGAAGGTTAGGAACTGAACTCAGGTCCTTCGCAAGAGCTGTGAGTACTCTTACCTGCTGAGCCGCCTCTCCAGCCCACCTCATTGCATTTACATATATTCTGCATGTGTGTGCTGCACTGTGCATATGCGGTCACCTTGCAGGAGTTTGTTCTCCCATTGTGCGAGTTCTGGCGACTGGACTCAGGTTGTCAGGCTTGGCAGCAGGTGCCTTTATGCCCAATCATCTTGCTGGGCCCAAGGAACATTTTCATGACTATTTCAGAAGTAGATAACTCACAGCCTAATTTATAAGTCTGAATTCTAGTTTTCAGTCCTCAAGTTTATTTACGCACAGGATTTGCCTTCCCTTTATTTCTCATTACCTCACCTGCTCCAGAGAGAATTAAAAACCCAGCATTAAGGATTAGAGAGACGACTCATTGTTAAAGGCACTGGTTAGCTCACAAACATCTGTGACTGCTATTACAGATAAGGGCTCCAGACATGCATGTGGTACACATAGGCAAGATACTCACAAAATAAAAATTTAAAAAGTTTGTACAAGAAACCCAACATTATTAATATGAGTATTTAAAGTATCATCCTTATAGTGATATTTCATCTGTATTTATGTCTAAAAACAGGAATTTTTTAGTTACAATACTTGTGCTAGAAAAACACCAGATAATTTCTTCAATTTTATATCTAGCTTTGAAACAGTGGCTTAGCTTAACTACTCTAAATGCCTTTCAGAGTTGACGGTGATGGAAAATGCTATACTGGGGTCCTTTGTGGTTTGGGATGGAATTCAACTACGGAGGCCTCTATACTGCCAGAGCATGACATTGAGCTGGCCTTTGATGTGTGCTTCAACGTAGAGGACATCGTCGAGGTAAGTGTGGCATATTCACCATGGGTAGCAATGCTGCTCTCCCACTTGCTTTTACACCCATGAGACTTAGTGTCTGCCACAGTGCTTTACATGAAGACATGCTTGCCTGCTTCCCAAGGTGGCCTGTGCCACTGCAGAGGGATCAGCTCCATAGCTGGCGCTGTTCTCAGGGCTGCTTCTTGATGGCCTCCTCTCTCCTGTCACTTGCTGTCTCCTGGTGAATAGACCTCACAATGACCCCTACTTCCTAGTACACGTGGTGAGGTAAATAAGCAGACCTGTCCCACTTGGCCTTGCTGTAGCAGGCTGGGTAACATCGCCCTAGGGAGCAGCCACCAGTGGATCTGCTGAGGCCCCAGACCAGCTGGGTGTGCCTGTGCAGCCAGGTGCAGCTCTTAGTGCCAATCAAGTGGGTAGGTGCTAATGAAAAAATGCTTATTTTGGGTTTTGTTTTCATACTTCCTCATGTCTGTTTTCACTTACAAAAAAAAACAAAAAACAAAAAACCCCAAAACTAACCCTCCTTTAAAAATACCCTGATAGATGCCACTCTAGGGGACCTCTCTTTCCTCAGAAGTGCTATGATACAGTTGATCAGCTGCATAAGGGAAGGGAAGGAAGGAGCAGTGAGTCACACCATCCTAACTCATGGAGCACGCGCTGGCCAGTGTCCTCTGCACTTATTGTTATCATTTGGCTGTTAAATATCAATTATGCCTTCACATGAAGAGACTTAAGACGACTGGAGGAATGGCTCCATTGTTAAGAGCCCTTGCTGCTCTTAAAAGTACACCCTTGATCACAGACTTAATTGCAAAATGGAGAACAAACATTCTAGAAACAAATAATAGGGCCTGTGTGTAAATTTGGGTTTCTCACAAGTCTGTGGATGTATGCCAGAGGTTCTGCCTGTGAAAGGTAAATTGACTCTGCAAATTCTTGGTAAGACCCTGAGGAGAAGCTGCATCCGAGGTGTGAGGAGACTTAGTACATGTCCGATTGTACCCATAGTGCGTTAGAGCTCTTATATCCACCAGCAAAACAAGCAACCAAGTGAAAACATGACAGGAATGAGCAAATGAGATGCTGTGCAGCTGAAGACCTTCACAACCAGACTGCACACCCCAGTCCACAATGCTGCCAGTGACTGCATGGGGGGACAAGGTCCAGCCAGAAGCCTTAGTTCTCCACATGGGCTGCAAAGAGGCAGCCCTGGACCTCAGAGCTCCCCCAATCCCCCAGTGACAAACTTCCTCCAACAAGGCAAACCTCCTAATAGTGCCACTCCCTATGAGCCTATGGTGGCCATTTTCATTGAGACCACCATACTCAGTCTGCTTTCTTGTGGAACTCAGGACCACCAGCCCAGGGATGGAAAAACCTACAACAGGCTGGGCCTCCTCCATCAATCACTAATTTTAAAAATGCCTTACCTCTGCGTCTTATGGAGGCATTTTCTCAACTGAGGTTTCCTCCTTTCAGAGGACTCTAAACTTGTGTCAAGTTAACATAAGGCCAGCTTACCCCTTGTCAGCTTGACACACAAACACATCACTATTAAGCCACACCTTTTCTTATTAATCCCCAAGGTCTCACATTAAAAACATAAATAAAAGTCCCACAGTATTTATAAATTCAAACACATTAAAATTTCAGTCTCTTTAAAATATCCAGCCTCTAAAAATACAAAATCTCTTTTAAAAGGTCAAAGTCTTTGAGCTGTGGGCTCCTGAAGAAAAAAATCAAAATTAAATACCTTTTTCAAGAGAGAAGAACCAGGGCACAGTCACAATCTGAACCAAGCAAAACCACACTCCAACAGCATAGATAAGTCAATGTCTAATATCTGGGATCCACACACCATCTTCCGGCCTCCTTCAAGGAGCTTGAGTCACTTCTCCAGCTCCGTCCTCTGCAGCACACACAGCTTCTCTGTTAGGCTCACTTGGCTTCACTCCACGCTGCTGCTGTTCTTGGTGGTCATCCGTGGGGCTGGCATCTGCGAAACGCTGGGGTCTCCTCCTGCAACTGGGCTGAACTTTGACCAGAGCTTCTCATAGGCTCTCTTCCTGGTGCCAAGTCCCAACTTCTCTGCATGTCCCCTTCAGTCCTGCGGTTTTTAACTGCCACTGAGACTACACCTGCACCAATGACCTCTCCTGGCTGCTTGCAGTGCCAAGCCTCAGCAACTCTTCATGCCTTCGAAACCAGTACCACCTGGGTGACTCTTACACATTACCACGTTCAGCTGCCAGCACAAAGTAGAACCTCGGCCATGTCTGGATCACAGCTCCTATGTGCTGACTCTCAGGAAATACTTCCCGGAAGACTTACTTACCTCAGTGATACTGGTCTCTTCTTAATCGCCACTGATTTCTTAGCTGAGGCTGACTAGCATCAATTGTCCCAGTAGGTTTCACTTCAGTGTTTCCAGTCTCTTGTTAATTATGACTGATTCTTCAGCCTCAGCTGACTAATGAGAGAATCTCAAATCTCAGTTCAAAGTGGCAAACAGTCCTAATAGTCTTTAAACTTCACAAGCCAGGCCTCCACCTTCCTCACTGCTCCCAACATTCTTACCTTCCAAGCTCCCACAGAACCTCCCACTGAGTTCTCAACACTTGCTTGCTTTCCTTGCCCAAAATTCCAAAGTCCTTCCATAAATCCTCTCCAAAACCCTTGTCAGGTTTGTCATAGCAGTCCCCCACTCCTAGCACCACCTTGTCTTGGTGAGGATCACTATTGCTGTGATAAAGCACCATGACCAACAGCAAGTGTAGAGGAAAGACTTTATTTGGCTTATACTTTCATATTGCTGTTTATCATCAAAGGAAATCAAGACAGAAACTCACACGGCAGGAATCTGGAGGCAGGAGCATACAGAGGACATGCAGGGGTTCTGTTTACTGGCTTGCTCAGCCTGCTTTCTTATAGAACCTGGGACCACCAGTCCAGGGATGGCACCACCCACAATGGGCTGGGCCCTCCCACATCAACCACTAATTAAGAAAATGCCCTACAGCCAGATCTAATGGAGGCATTTTCTCAACTGAGGTTCCCTTCTTTCAGATAACTCTAGTTTGTGTGTCAAGTTGATGTAAGACTAGCCAGCACAGGGTGTGTCTGTGTGAACCTGTTCAGAAGACATTCTGCACAAGAAGCAGGAGATAGGGAAGTGAGTAACTGCACTGGTCCATCCAGGACTTGAAGTTTAAAAAGATGAAGGTAAAAGATACACAGCTTTTTGTTTGCCTACATATAACTGTCCCCAAGTAGTGGGCTTGTAATATATGATACCTCCCCCAATACCACAGGGTATTGGGTCTTCCAGGGTGGGATGCATGTGTGGAAAGTAAACATAACTACTGTGTATGTCACACATACTCATGTGGAGGGAGTAAAGAGAGAAGGAGCATGGGGAAGAACAAGAAAGGAAGCACCACATGAACACTGTCCTGTAGTTGGTAGTTCTGGGGCTAGGGAGGCACAAGTCAGCAGGTCTGAAGCTGTTCTCCATATTAGTGTGGTTGGCTACATAAGGGAATGGACACAGTCCATACTGAGGAGGGGATTTACAAGTAAGGCTAATGTGACCCTGTGGTACTGTATTAGAGCCAGAGATGCCAGTGTGAACTCATGGTTAGTTAGTACCTGTGTGGCCAGGTAAGTGCAGAAACAGTTACAGGACTGTATGAAAATGGCCTCCTGTCCATATGCAGTGTCCAACTCTGGGAGGGCTGCTGAGAAGCCGCTCCTCTGGGCAGAGCAGAGTTGACAATAAGCATGTATTTTCTCATGGTTTACCCTAGTTGGGAAACAGGTCTTCTTAAAGAAACTTCTTCCTCTAGGAATGGAGCAGGAAATGTGAGTGCCCAGAGAATCTTGTAGCACTAGGAAGGAAGGATGCATATGAAGTACACAGGGATAGGAAGCATCCAAGGACAAAGAGCCAGTGAGAGGGAAAGCTGCCAGTGGGCAGAGCTGAAATAGTGTTGAGCAACAAGCTAAATGTATTGGATTATAACCCAGAGTATAAAATATCCATGTGTCTAGGTAGAAAAATTAATGATTGACTAATTCATTGAGGGAAAAAACAATTATCCCATGCAAAATTACTTGGAGTCCAGGTAGGTCCTATGGGTCCCTTCAGATCCTCTGAAGACATGTGCAGCTTGATGAACCAGGAGTAGGGAGGCCAAGCTGTCATGACCACATCCCATGGTACAAGCAGGCCTACCTATGGGTGTGAGGAGAGGACAGTGTCTGCCCTCTGGACAATGACAAACTCACACTTGAGAGCATGCGGCAAAATCCCCAACTAGAACACTTCCAAATTGCCAAACTCTTGTAAAGCAAGAAAAGGCTGGGAAGCCATCCAGTACCAGAGAAGACATGGTAAGTTCAATGTGGTTCTTGGGCCCTGGAGAAGAAATGGGATGCTATAATAGAAGGTGGGTCTGGGGCTGGAGAGATGGCTCAGCGGTTAAGAGCACTGTCTGCTCTTCCAGAGGTCCTGAGTTCAATTCCCAGCAACCACATGGTGGCTCACAACCATCTATAATGAGATCTGGTGCCCTCTTCTGGCCTGCAGGTATACCTGCAGACAGAACATTGTATACATAATAAATAAATCTTAAAAAAAAAAAAAAAAGAAGGTGGGTCTGGTTTAAACATCTAGAGTTGGTAGCAATGTCCTAGAGTTGGTTTCTTAACTGTAACAAATGTAAGAGAGATGGATATGGGCTCATGGGACTGATCACTCGTCAGGATTACTTCTTTTTTTTTTTTAACTACTTCTCTAGTCTTGACTGTCGCTAGTCACAGAACACAGCTTTGAATACTGTGACCTAATTACTGTTGGATGAAATGCAGCTATATATAGCCATATGATATGTCACTATTCATTTACAGATTAATATTCTCAGGGCTGCTATCAATAAACTAGTGTGTGATGGGCCAAATGGATCCAAGTATCTTGGGCCTGAAAGAATCGCACAGTTGCAGGAGAACGCACGCCAGAAACTCCTAGGGTAAGTTACATGGTGATAGACTGCTAAGGTACATGCTGCGACCTGTGTGTGTGCCTTAGTGTGTGGATAGGACAGGCAAGTCACTCAAAGTGGGATTACAGGGTTGAGGCACTGCTGGAGGCATTGGGATGTGGGTGTCAGGTCTGTATCATCTGGGGCTTGGACAAGGCAGAAAGGTCATTCATGATCCACGTGAGCAACTTGAGTAAACCATGGCAAAAGAGATCCATAAAGCAGAGCAGGGTGCAGGGACCACAGAAAGTAGTTCTGTGTCCCTACCACTGGTTCCACATTGGGGCCTAGGGGGACGAAGTGGAGTCTGTTACTTGGGGACTGTATGGTCCCCTTGGTAGTCCTCCCTTGTACTTTTCATCTCTCACTGGCATCTCCATTCCCAGCCAGAGTTCAGAGGGCAAGTGGAATCCATTGGTGCCCCCAGTGGGCTGCCTCTGCCTCTCAAGTGTTGGAATTATAAAACTGTGGCATCATACCACCCAGTTTTGTATTTTACCTCTGTGTGTGTAGCTTGAACTGAGCTTTAATATACGTAAGTTACTTAATATGCATGCCCATGGGATCCAGGTCATGAACAGTGATATCCTGTGGCCTTCACATGTCAGTATCACCCGCCCCGCCCCCCCCCAAGACAGTGCTGTAGACTTGTTGTGGGTAGATTTGTTTTAAACAATTAAATGATTTTTTTTGTTTGTTTTTCAAGACAGGGTTTCTCTGTAACCCTGGCTGTCATGGACTCACTTTGTAGACCAGGCTGGCCTTGAACTCACAGAGACCTGCCTGCTTCTGCTTCCTGAGTGCTGGGATTAAAGGCATACACCACTGTATCTGGCTAAATTTTTTTTTAAGTTGGAGAACCAGTAACTTTCAAGAATATGGACAAGTTAAAAACAAAAACAAGCCAAAAAAGAATACAGAAAACTTATGGGCAAATGTACAATTAAAATAATTAATATTTCTAATATTTTTATTATTTAAAACAATTTTAAATTTATATATAGTTGATCATATTTTCCCCTCTCCCAGGTCCTTCTGGATCCTCTCTCCCTCCGTACTTACCCACCTTTAAGTTCTTTCTAAAAAAAAAAAAAAAAAAAAACCCAATACAACAAAACTCCCCACGAATCAAGAAAACAAAATAAAACCATGACCCCAAAGAAAAATAACAACAAACAAAACCCACTAAAACTGTAACCAAATGAAAGTACACAAAAACTGTGGAGTCCATTATACGTTGGCCAAATACTCCTGAACATGAGACCTGTTCTGTACTGGCTGACATTCCCAGTGACAGTCTATCGGAGAGATGATATAAGTCACAGTTCATTTGTTAACCTTTACCCTAGTGGTGAGGTTTTCATTCGTTCATTCACTCACTCATTCATTTAAAAAAATAACAAAATAGAATATAAGATAAAACAAAAATGATCACTTTGGAGTTGGGGAAGACAAACCAACAGAAGGGAAAGAAAGAGCCCAAGAGAAGGCACAAGAGTCAGAGGCATACTCATTCTCACTTTAAGGAATCCCATGAAAACACTAAACTGGAAGCTGTAATTTGTACACAGAGACCCTGGTGCCAACCCATGCAGGCCCTGTGTATGCTGCTTCAGACTCTGTGAGGTCACAAGTTTTTGCTTGTGTTGATTTGGAGCACCTTGTTTTCTTGGTGTCCTTCCTCCCCTCTTTCTCTTACACTCTTTCTTTTTCCTCTTCTGAGGGATCTCCTGAGCTCTGAGGGGAGGGATGTAATGGGGACATCCCATTTAGGACTGGGTGTTTTAAGGTCTCTCACTATGTAATGTCTGGCTGTGGGTCTTCATATTTGTTACCATCTGCTGCAGGAGAAAGCTTCCCTGATGATGACTAAACAAGACACTGATCTTAGTAGAGTATCATTAGAAGTTATTTTATTACTGCATTTCTTTTTTTTTTTTAAGAGCCAGTATTATTTGTTTTTCCCCTAGGTCTCTGGGCTGTCTAGTCTCAGGTTCTTGGCCACCCAAGCAGTGATGTATATGGGTTACATTTTGTGGAATGGGCCTTAAGTTAGATCAGATATTGGTTGGTTACTCCCACAGGCTTTGTTCCACCATTGCCCTAGCATATCTTGTAGACACTACACTATTGTAGATAAAGGGTTTGTGTTGGGTTTGTCTTTATGTTACTCTTTTGATAGGGTACAGTGTATCTTTCTGTACCAGAGACACTGGAACATAGGGGTGAAGGCTCTATGTAGGCACCAGCGCCACAACTCCATGTTCAGTATATATGTTGTGTTCAGCAATGGGCCTTGCTGTCAGTTTGTGGAGATCAACAACCTGGGTTGTTTGGGGATTCCCATGGGGCTCCTTTTACCAACAACTCAATTAGATGTAACCCAGTCCTGGTTATAGAAGCTTTGTTAGACAAGAAATGCCCTGTGTCCCCCATTATTTGGCAGTTTCATTTAAATTGCCTTCATATATGTATATATTTTAGGAAGGTTCTACTGTATTAGGTTTTCATACTACCCCTCAAATGATCCTCAGTGTATTCCCTCCCACAAGCCCCTCTCCCATGGCCTTCCTACTTGATCCTGCCATTCCCACCAACCTCTTTCCATTCATATCTATCTATTTTATTTCCATTTCCTAATAAGATCTATCTGTTCCCTCTAGTCCAGTGGTTCTCAACCTTCCTAATGCTGTGACCCTTTAATGCAGTAGGTGCTTGTTGAGGGCATGTCTATATCTGGGCAGACCCACCTGGAGAAGGGTAGAGGAGCAGTGTCTCAGTTCCTAAGACCATCAGAAATAGTGTGTTTTTTGCAACCTCTGTGAAAGGATCATTTGACACCCCACAGCCTGAAGGGGGTCACAACACAAAAGTTGTGTTTAGTCCCTTAATCTATTCCTACCCTCTTTGGTTCTACAGATTGTAGCTTGGTTATCATTTACCTAATGACACTAATAGCAGATATCTACACATAAGCAAATACTTACTGTATTTGTCTTTCTGAGTCTGGGATACCTCACTCAGGGTGATCTTTTCTAGTTCCTTCCATTTGCCTGCAAATTTCATGATGCCATTTTTTTCCAGTAGCAGAGTAATACTCTATTTTGTAAATGTACCACATTTTCTTTATCCATTCTTCTGTTGAGGGACATCTAGGTTGTTTCCACTTTTTGGCTATTATGAGTAGAACAGCAACTAAGATGGTTGAGCAAATGTCTTTGTGGTAGAAAGAATCATCCTTTGGGTATATGCTCAAGAACAGTATAGCTAGATCTTGAGCTAGATCAATTCCACCTTCCTGAGGAACCACCACTCTGACTTCCCCAAAGCTGTCTGAGTTTGCACTCCACCTGCAGTGGATGGCTGTTGCACTTACTCCACATCCTGGACAGCATGGGCTGTCCCATGTTCTGTTGATTGTAGCCATTCCGACAGGTGCAAGGTGGAATATCAAAGTAGTTTCCATTTGCATCTACCTCATGGCTAAAATACTGAACATTTCTTCAAGTGTTTCTTAGCCATTTGAATTTCCTGTATTGAAAATTCTATTTTTTAATGTTATCTGGTTTCTTGAGTTCATTATATATTTTGAATATTAGCTCTTTCTCAGATGTGTAGTCGGTAAACATCTTTTTCCATTCTATAGACTGCCTCCATGTCTGAATGTTTGTGTCTTTTGCTGTTCTGAAGCTTCTCAGTTTCCTGAGGTTCCATTTATTAATTGTTATTCCTAGTGTCTGCGCTAATGGTGTCTTTTCCTGTGTTGTTCCCCACATTTTCCTCTATTAGGTTCAGTTCATCTGGTTTTCTGTTGAGGCCTTTGATCCTTTTGGAGTTGGGTTTTGTGAGGGTGATAAGTGTGTGTCTATTTGGATTCTTCAACTCGCAGCCATCCAGATTCACCAGTTCCGGGTGTTGATGACACTATCTTTTTCCCAGTGTGTATTTTTGACCTCTTTATCAAAACTCAGATGTCCATAGGTGTACAGACTTATGCCTGGGCTCCAGTTTGATTCCTTTGATCAACATGTCTGCTTTGTGCCGATCTTATGCTTTTTTGTTTTGTTTTGTTGTCTCTTACTATAGCTTGTAGCTTTGCAGTGCAACTTGAAATTGCAGCTGTCTCTAGTAGTACTTTGATTATTCAGGATTGTTTTAGCTATCCTGGTTTTTTTGTTTGTGTTTCCATATGAAGCGCAAAATTTTCAAGATCTGTGAAGAACTTTGTTAGAATTTTGAAAGGGATCACATTGAGTCTGTAATTTACTTTTGGTAAGATGACCATTTTTAGTTACTCATACTGCCCTGTGAGCATGGGAAGTCTTTCCATCTGCCTGCATCTTCAGTTTCTTTCTTCAATGACTTGAGGTTTTTAATCATACATGTCTTTCACTTGCTTGATTAGAGTTACCCCAGATATTTTATATTATTTGAGGCTATTGTGAAAGGTGTTGTTTCTCTGATTTCTTTCTCAGACTGTCTGTCATTTGTATATAGGAGGACTACTAATTTTTGTGAGTTAATTTTGTATCTACAAATAATACAAGTTTGTATTTGTAGATGAAATTGTTTATCAGCTTTAGGAATTCCCCAGTGGAATTTTTAGGGTCATTTAATGTGTACTATCAAATCATCTGCAAATAAAGGCACTTTGACTTCTTCATTTCCAATCATTTCCAATTTGTATCTCTTTGTTTCTATTCCAGCTGTCTTATTGCTCTAGCTAAGACTTCAAGTACCATATTGACTGTGTATGGATAGAGTGGACAATCTTGTCTTGTTCTTGATTTTAGTAGAACTGCTTTGAGATTCTCTCCACTTAAGCTGATGCTGTCTGTGGGCTTGCTGTAAACTGCCTTTATTATGTTGAAGTATATCCCTGTTATCTCTAATCTCATCAGGACTTTTATCATGAAGCAGTTGTCGGATTTTGTCAAATGCCTTTTCTGCATCTTAATGAGATGATCATGCAGTTTTTGTCTTTCAGTTTGTTTATGTAATGGATTACATTTATCAATTTTAACTATGTTGCTCTATCCCTGCCTCTCTGGGATGAAACTTACTTGGTTCATGGTTAATGATCTTTTTGTTGTGTTCTTAGATTCATTTTGCAAGTTTTTTTTTTTTTTTTTAGTATTTTTGCATCTTTGCTCATAAGGCAAGTGGTCTGTAATTCTCTTTCTTTATTGGGTCTTTTTGTGGTTTGAGTATCAAGGTAACTCTGGCCTGCAAAATGAAATGGGCAATTTCCATTCTGTTTCTATTTTGTGAATAATTTGAGGAGTATTGGCATTAACTCTTGGATAGTCTGGTAGAATTCTGCTCTAAAACCATCTGCCTCTGGGCTCTTCTTAGTTGGAGACTCTTAATGACTGCTTCTAGTTCACTAGGGATTATAGGTCTGTTTAAATTGGTTATCTGATCTTGCTTTCGCTTTGGTAAATGGTAATGATCAAGAAAATTATCCAGGTCTTTTGGGTTTTTCCATTTGGTGGAATACAGATTTTTTTAATATGTATTTATTACTTGAGGTTACATCTCCATCACAGTGCCCTCTTTTCACCCCTCCGAGTCCCGCCCTCCCACCCTCTACCCCCCTATCCCTTCCATCCCATTCCTCTGGAGTGGAGTGTCCCTACATATCAGCCCCCCACCCCAGTTCAGAGGTCATATGAGGGCCAAGAGCCTCCTTATACACTGGGGGCCTACAAGGGCAGCACCACTAGGGCAAAGTGACTCATTGACAGGAAACAAAGTCTATGTTTATGTTCCCTTTGGTGCATTGGTTGTAGTATAGTTATCCTGTACTATATGGTTAAAATCCGATTATAAGTGAATAGATGCCATGTGCATCCTTCTGAGTCTGGGTTAGCTCACTCAGGATGACCTTCTCTAGTTCCATCCATTTGGCTGCAAATTGCATGATTTCATTGTTTCTGATGGCTGAGTAGTATTCCATTGTGTAGATGTCAGAATGGCTAAGATCAAAAGCTCAAATGACAGCACATGCTGGTGAGGGTGTGGAGAAAGGGGAACACTCCTCCATTGCTGGTGGGAGTGCAGGCTTGTACAACCACTATGGAAATCAATCTGGTGATATCTTAGAAAACTTGGAATAGACCTACCTCAAGTCCCAGCCATGCCACTTCTGGATATACATCCAAATGATTCCTCACCAAACCACAAGGAAGTTTCTCATCTATGCTCATAGCAGCCTTATTTGTAATAGCTAGAAACTGGAAACAACCCAGATGGAGTACATATTTTTAAAGTAAGTCCTTATGATTTCCTCAGTGTCTGTTGTTATGTCCCTCTTTTATTTCTGATTTTGTTAATTTAGATATTCTTTCTCTGTCTTTTAGTTAATTTGGATAAGAGTTTATTAATCTTAATGATTTTTTCAAAGAACCAACTCTTTGTTTCATTGATTCTTTGTATTGTTTTGCTGCTGTTCCTATTTTATTCATTTCATTCCTGAGTTTGATCACATCTATTTCTTTTGGTGGTGATTTTTTTTGTTATTGTTCTAGAGCTTTCAGATGCAGTTAAATTGCTAGCGTAAGCTCTCTTCAGTGTTTTAAATGTAGGCACTTGGTGCTATGAACGTATCTCTGAGAGCTGCCTTCATTGTGTCCCATAAATTTGGGTTTGTTGTATATTCATCTTCATTCAGTCCTAGGAGTTCTTTAATTTCTTATTTTCTGTCTTGACCCATTTTTTTTTTTTTTTTTTTGGTTTTTCGAGACAGGGTTTCTCTGTGTATCCGTGGCTGTCCTGGACTCACTTTGTAGACCAGGCTGGCCTCGAACTCACAAAGATCCGCCTGCCTCTGCCTCCCAAGTGCTGGGATTAAAGGCGTGCGCCACCACCGCCCGGCTTTGACCCATTTTTCATTCAGTAGTGAGTTGTTTAGTTTCCATGACTTTGTAAGCTTTTTGTTGTTTCTGCTGTTGTTGGTGTCTAGCTTTACTCTCTGGTGGTCAGATAGGATATAGGGTGTTATTTTGATTTTCTTGTATCTATTAAGACTTGCTTTGTGTCCAAGTATGTGGTCAGTTTTGGAGAAAGTACCATGAGGTACTTAGAAAGTGTATTCTTTTGTGTTTGGGTAAAATGTTTTGTAAATATCTGTAAGGTTCATTTGATTTATAATTTCACTTAGCTCCAGCATTTCTCTGTTTAGTTTTTACCAGTTTATTGGCAAGAGTTAGGGTATTGAAGTCTGCCATTTTTAGTGTGTGAGGGTCAATATGTGATTTAAGCTATTAAAGGGTTTCTTTTACAAATTTGGGTACCCTTGTGTTGAAGACATAGATATCAAGAATTGCAATTTGCCTGCCTACTTCCCTAGCTGGAGTGGTCTATGTCTCAGCTTATTCTTATAGAACACAGGACTGCCAGTCTAGGATGGCTCCATCCACATGGGCCACCCTTCCCATCAATCACTAATGGAGAAAATGAATGCCCTTCAGCTAGATCTAATGGAGAAATTTTCTTAATTGATGTTCTCTCCTTTCAGATAACTCTACTTTGTGTCAAGTTGACATAAAACTAGCCAACACACACATATATTAAATATGTCAGCACAATCCTACTTTATATTTCTGTTACTTCCCTGTGTTCACTACTTACCCTTGTTAGGAAAGGCAGTGTTGGCCACAGTCTTCTACTCAACTTGCCTGTCTAATAATGGTATAGGGTTGTGCGGTGGTGGCACATACCTTTAACCCCAGCACTTGGGAGGCAGAGGCAGGCAGATCTCGTGAGTTTGAGGACAGCCTGATCTATAGTGTGAGTTACAGGACAGCCATGGCTACACAGAGAACCCTGTGTTGTCTCCCCATCCCCTCAAAAAATAAATATGGTCCATGATCTGATGTACTTACACACTGAAGGGACCAGAGTACTCATGGCCTAAGCTGTGTGCCTGGATTGTACCTGGCACTGGCAAACCCCATACTACCAGGAGGATGGGTTCTTCCTGTGCCAACATCACAGGGCATTTGCAGGCCAGGTTATATTAGCTGCTAGAGAGACCCACTGGCCATGGGGACCATCCTCTATAGTTGATTTTTTTCCCCTTCTGGTCTGCAGGATGGAATCTTTCAGTCAGTTCTTAAATGTTTCTTAGTTACTCCAGGATGCAATAACTTAGATGCAGGACACTCAGACTGAGGCGCCTGAGATGGATCTCAGGTGCTTCTTGTTTGAGGAATATTTTGACTTGTGGTGACACTTGCACAACTCTGTGAAGCTAATGAATTTTGGGGTGTGTAAACCACACCTCAGTAAATTATGAGGCACCCTGAGCTCTCCTGCCCTTGTGCTGCAGCTCCTGGTCTACCACAGCCAGGTACTGCAGCCCTCTTTGCATCTCGGAGATGGTTTGCAGGTCTCCCAGTTTGCCTTCTCATTCAGTATTCCTGAGCTTCTTGTGCTTTGTTCCTCGAGTGTCCTCCTCCTGTGTATGTTACATTGTGTGTGTTATTTCCCAGCTGTCCACGTTATTCCCAGTGTGTGGTTGGTGTGAGTAGTCACTAAGGAGAGCCCTGCTTTGTCTTCATGTGACCTTGTGTACCATGTGTTCAGTGGACAGCCAGGGATGGATCTGGTAGGTCTTACTGACAGGTTCGTGCTAATTAAAAACTTTTTAATTTTTAAAAAATGAGCATGAGTGTTTTGTCTACAGGTCTGTCTGTGTACCACATGCATGCTGTGCCCAGGAAGGCACAAAAGAGGGCACTGGCTCCCTTGAACTAAAGTTACATATGGACTGCCATGTAGGTGCTAAAAACCAAATCCAGGTCCTCTGGAAAAGCAACCAGAACTCTTAAGCACTGAACCAGTCTTCATCCTCTGTGTTAATTTTAAAAACTAATGTTAAAAAACTTTTTCCTGACTGGTCTAGCATTCATTATGTAAATGAGGGTGGTCTTGAAGTTGCATCAATCCTTCTGCCTCAGTCTCCCAAGTGCTGGGACTACAGGCATGGACCACCTCACTCTACATTAAATTTTTTAAAGAAACTGCCAAGCCGGGCGTTGGTGGCGCACGCCTTTAATCCCAGCACTTGGGAGGCAGAGGTAGGCGGATCTCTGTGAGTTCGAGGCCAGCCTGGTCTACAAAGTGAGTCTAGGACAGCCAGAGCTGTTATACAGAGAAACCCTGTCTCGAAAAACCAAAAAAAAAAAAAAAAGAAAGAAACTGCCAAACTGGGGCCAGTTAAATGGCTCAGCAGGTTACAGTGCTTGCCATGAGCTCAGGGCAATTCCTGAGACTTGCACACTGGCCTCCACGAGAACGCTGCCGCCGCACATGAATGTGCTTGCACACACATGGCTTTTCTGTAATTTACAGAAAGTGCCTGTGTGTCCTCACATGTGGTGTTCCAGTTTCCCCTCAGCCACACAGTGCCAGGCAGGACGAAGCTGTTATTTGGTGCTGACACCTCACTGTGGTTTTAATGTGTGCTACTACTTTTTCTTTGTATTTTTTTATTTTGTGAATTTTACATCATGCACCCTGTTCCTTCTCATCTCTCACCTCCCTTCAGACCCACCCCCCACCCTGAAATCTCTCCCAACATAGAAAAAAAAATCTCATTGTGGAAACTGTAATGTGTCTCAGTGTGTCCCACAATATTCCATTTTGTCCACACATTTTTGCTTGCAGATGTTCATTATAATGATTCCTTGGTCTGGTACGAGGCCTCTTGCTTCTGCTACTCTGGCAGTACTGAAACCTCACTAGGACTCCTCTCAGATATGCTGTTGTTGTCCTGTGTCATGGAGTTTTGGGTTGTGGAAATGGCTTCTTTATGCACTCCAGCAGTTCATCCATGGTGTATATGTTGGGGTAGGCCAACTCAAAGCCCTGGTTCTGGGTCTACAACCCCTACATTCAGGGCCAGTTTTACTGTGCTACCCAGGCAAGATGCAGGGCCTACTCTCCCAGAGTACTACAGCAAGTAAGGGACTGGACCAGTTCTCCTCTTCTCATGAGCCCATCAGGGCTAACTGTCCCACCTGCTACCTGTGCCAAGGGCATCAGAGTGGAATGGAGGAGAATCTCTCTTTCCCCAACACCACTGAAAAGCAGACAAAAGGCAGGGCTGGCTTTCCCACACTCACACCCTCAGGGCCAGTTCACATATCCCCTACATCCAGGGCCAGCTGTAGTGTGCTGTCCAGGATAGATGCAGTGTCTGCTCTCCCAAGTGCTGCAGCATGTTAGGGGGAGAGCCAGATCTTCTGTCCTCCACTGGTGGTGAGGACAAAAGGAAGAGGAGGGGAATCTCTCTCTTGACTAAACCACCACAAAGCAGACAGAAGGCAGGGCTGGGTCTCCCACACTCACACCCTTGGGGCTGGCTCACCCACAACCCTCACATCTAGTGCGAGGCAGGGTTATTCTAGTCTCTGACTTGCTTCCTGTTCTGAGAGTCCATCTGGTGCTTGCCTGGTACTGGACTGGTGGTTGTCACAGGCTAGCTCCCTGTCTGGGCCCCATGGTGCCGAACTGGCCTTGGTCTCTGACTTGATTTTCCCAGGAATATTAGGCTACTATTCATTCAGATGTTCATAGGTCAGAACACTGAATGTAGAACACAACCTCTCTCCTCTCTGCCAGCTACTGATGCACATGTAACATACCACCCATCTTCAATGCCTCTAGGGGCAGGCTAATGTGCAGTTCTTAATTGGCCTTTCTTGTGAAATATCTGCCCACTTGAAAACATTTGTCTTCTCACTTTTGGATTGTAGAAATGCTTCTAGACACAAGTCTTCTATCAGTAAGTATTTTCTCTGGCCCCCTGTTGGATGTTTCTTAAGGTTAAAGCACTTTATTTTTGTTTGTTTGAATCAGACAGAGTCTCACTCTACATGCTGGCCTGGTGTTAAACTCCTAATTTTCTGCCCTAGCCTCCTGCATGCTAGGATTAGTTGCCTCTATAGTTTTTTGGAATATTGTGGGCACACATCCCACTGTCTTGCTTGCTGTGGCTACCTAGTAAGTCTGGAGCCAGGAGCAGCATCTTCCATTGTGTTCTCTTTGGCTGTGTTTACTGTCCAGACCCTTTGCTTCCCATCCTGTCAGTCATTCTGCACAGAAAGCTTTGCTGAGATGGGCGGTGTTTTGGTTAATTTGGGGAAATCTCACATCTTAATAGTAAAGTGAGACTGGTGGATGGTCTTTCATTTTTTTCTTGTGTGTTCACATGCATGCGTGTGCAGTGGCATCAGAGTACAGCCTCTGGTGCTGATACTCACCTTCCAACTTGTTTAGAGCAGAGTCTCCTGTTGAGTCTGCCTGCATATGGCAGGTGTGCTCCGTCAGTGTAGGCGTGCTCAATTGCAGGTGTGGGCCTATCCTATCCAGCCTTCCCTGAGCTCTGAGGATTTCAATTCCAGTTTTCATGTGTGCACAACAAGTGCTGTGTCCACCGAGGCATCTCGGCAGCCCTCCACAGCCTCTCTTAATGCTGCTTTAGCTGTTAGTGCATAGATCCTAGGCTTTGCGTAACTATTTCTGAGTATGTTAGTCCCTTGATGACACTGTGAATAAAATTGCTTTTAACTTTGATTTGTTAATTTCAAGAAAATGATTACATATGGATCTCTTACCTGTGATATTCATAACATGACTGCTTTAGTAAGGTCATTATCATTGTTGTGAAGTACACCTCTTTTTGTCTCCATCAGTAGTAATATTTTAAAATCTATCTTACCTGATGCATAGCTACTTTTGCTCCCCTGGTTTGGTATTTGAATGGTGTATCTGTCTATTCTACTTGTAACCTATTTGCTTTTAAAAGCTTACTAATCTATTTTTTAATCAATTAAATTTCTACTTTGACAATTTTATACAAATATGTAGTACATCCTGTTTGTTCTCACACACCCCCCTCTTTCTTCACACCACCACAGTCATTTCTCTGCTCTCCCCACCACTCTGTCCTTTGTGTTCTGTGACCCACTGATTCTAACCAGGCCTGTTTGTGTGACTACCTGTTTGGTGTGTACATTGGAGCCTGCTGGGCTCACACTGAGTACACAACTGAAAACAGTGACTGCCCTGGAGGAGTGGGGCCCATGACTTCTCCCAGATCGCGACTGGCCATTGACAGGCCCTGTCCTGTTCAGGTCCAGTACAGGCCACTGTCACTGCTGTGAGCTCATGTTGGAGGGCTGTGTCAGGGAGGTGTCCTGACGATAACGTTTCACAGCTTTTCTCCCTATTTTCCTGTGGATATGTCCTTTCTGTTTCCTCTTCCAAAATGTTTTCTGAGCCTTAGAAGATAGTGGTATAAATGTCAGGTTTAGGGATGAGCACTTCGCTCTACCCTGTTTCTGCTCATGAAGACATTATATCGCACATCTGTTTTGTATACTTGCATTGTACATTAGTCCACAGACGGGGCCCGTTCATACAGCTAATGCCCTGCTCTCTTCAGTCTTTCTTCACTGTCCTTCAGATTGTGTCTTTCACAAAATATTTGATCTTTAAAAATAACATCTGGGAAATTTCCATTTCCATTATTTTACTTCTGATAGAATAGAATTTCTTTTTTGTTTCGGGTTTTGTTTTTGTTTGTTTTTGAAACAGGGTTTCTCTGTGTAGCTCTGGCTATCCTGGAATTTTCTCTGTAGAGAAGGCTGGCCTTAGCCGGGCGGTGGTGGCGCACGCCTTTAATCCCAGCACTTGGGAGGCAGAGGCAGGCAGATCTTTGTGAGTTCAAGGCCAGCCTGGTCTACAAAGTGAGTCCAGGACAGCCAAGGATACACAGAGAAACCCTGTCTCGAAAAACCAAAAAAAAAAAAAAAAAAAGGCTGGCCTTGAACTCACAGAGATCCTCCTGCCTCTGCCTCCCGAGTGCTGGGATTAAAAGCGTGCACCACCACCTCTCAGCTTTAGAATTTCTATTTTCATGTAGTTTTCTATTCTAAAAAGTTAATTAACTTAAACTGATTTTTTTCTTTGATCTTATGGTTTTCTATTGTATTGATTTTTTTTTTTTGTCATTGCCATCAGGTTTCACGTCTTTTATTGTAGTTTGGTGTGATTGTGTCACTGTGCCTGTCATGGCTGCTGTGCCGTCTTGTGTACTGACCTCTCATTCACATCTGTCACTGAGCATGTCATTGCTCGGTTTTCCTGAATAGAGTCACATGTTCTTGGCTTCTTTTTTTTTTTTATTAAATACTTTAATTTTTTTTTTCTTCAAGTTACATCTCAGTCACAAACCCTTCCCTATTCCCCCTTCCTGTCCCACCCTTCCACCCTCTTCCCCCCAACAGCTTCCCCTTTCAGTCCAACAAATGGTTCCTTCTCTTATAACAGTAAATACTATACAAAACAGCAGAAATAAATATGCCACATTTATGAGAGTTAAATGGCCCAGTATACCTTCCCAATGTCCAGTTCATACATATTTGGCCCCTGACTTTAACATTCTACCATCTAATCATCTCCATGAGTTTAAAGTTCTATAACTGACTTAGCTTTCATACTAACTTGCATCACTATTATAACCATCTTCTTAGATCTAGAACGCCCTCTTGATTCCTAAACAACTCAAATTTTAACAATGAGACTCTAGCTGTCTATTCTTCAACCACCTCAGAGACCTGAGAGGGATAAATATATCTGATTATATAGGAAGTGCAGGGCCTGCAGCTTCCAATACTAAGAAATGACATACCAGTGACTGCCTGGACAGTTCCCATTTTCTCTCCATACATTCCAGCGTCAGTCTTCAGTCTTTTGGTCCTGTTTCTCTGACAGACATTTATTGTAGAGCAGGGATTATGAAGGACTTGCCTACCCTGTCTTGGCAGAGCTAGGCTGTCGACTTCCCTGCTACCAAGTTTTGTCCTTTTTGGACAGCAGTCTGTCTGCAGTTGAAGCAAGGAGTTTTTTCATGCCAAGAGATAGGCTTGCCACTAATTCAACCATCTCACACTGGAGATTCTTCGATGCTTATCTTCTACTTGGAGTAGAATAGGGGGTGCTGTCAGGCGCTGATATGTCTCGATATCAAAAAAAAAAATCTTGGCTTCTTGATTGGCAAGTCTCTTAAAATTTTTTGTTGAAAAACATTTTAGATAATGTATACAACAATTTCCCTAAAGTCTGCTATGTTCTATCTCTTTCCTTTTTAATGAACTATAAATTACAGTGTTATCATAACTGTATGAATTTTGATGCTTTTGAAAACTCATCATAGTCTACGGCCATACCACCTTGAATGCACCCGATCTCGTCTGAAAACTCATCATAGTTCAAATTCTGGGATATTTGTAGAGTTTAAACACACATACACAATATTTTTAAAAAAGATAATCCTGTTGTTTTTGAATTTTAGTAAGTAAAATAGTTTGCTGGATGTGGTGGTACATGCCTTATCATCCTGGCTTAGGAGACTGGGGCAGGGGATCAGAGGTTTGAGACCAGCCTGGCTAATGTAGTAAATTTGAGGCCAACCTGAGCTACACAACAAAAAACCTTGTCTTAAAAAAACAATGAAAAATAAGCCAACAGCAAAATGTTTTATTTTCTTTTTTAAAATTTCAGCTTGTTTTGTCGGTTGAAGCCTCGAGAGAAGATTACTCCTAAATGGCACGAAAAGCCCTACGAGTGGAACCAGGTATGTGGGGAATTGGATGCCTGTAGGAGTGGCCTGCTGCTGGAGGAGGGAAAGATACCTGGGTAGATGTGGGCTCTGTCACAGGACAGGGGGGGGGGGGGGGGACAGCAACAGGTTCTCCAGGCAGAGTAGGTAGCCATGGAACAGACAGTTGTTTCTGAGTGGTGTCCTCTGTGTGTCCTTGTTGGGGGGGGGGCAGGGACCGGGGAAAGACAAGGGTCAGGTCCTGCTTGGACCCTGTAGCACTGGGTGGCTGTGTGACACTGCCATTCCTACCCTGCGCCTTACTTCTGGTGGCTGGGTGTTTTGTGTCTCCCTGTTCTGGACTGGACCTCTGAGATGATAGGCCACAGGGTTGGAGCTGGTGCGTGCACGCAGATGGGTGCCTTCCTGCTGTGCCCTCCCACGGCATAAACAGCATCAGCAAGCTCTCGGTGTCAAGGGTGCTAACCTCAGTGTTCCCCTTGCCCCAGCCTTAGTCAACCCGAAGACCCCACCTCCCCATCCCATGCTGTTCTGTGAAACATCACCGTAGCATGGGAGTTTCAGGGCTCAGCTATGCAAGCAGGATATGCACCTCTGTCTCCTTAACATTTCCTCTCTGTAAGGCTTACAAAATGCAGTGAGGTCTTTGAGGGTGAGGAGCAGGAGGCTAGCTTACAGCTTTAGCTCTAGAGCCAGGGATATCTTTGTAAGTCAGTCATCTGGGCAGGGCTTCCCTTGATCTTCTGTCACACTGTGCCCTTCAGGATGTTTTGTTTCCACCCTTAGACTTTCTCCAAGTTTTTCCCATTTTGATACATTCTGCCTCTCCATGTGCCCCTGAGTAGCTTCTCTCTGTGGATTCTTCAGGGCAGTCAATGGCCCAGCTGTCATTACAGACTTCTGCATGCAGCCCCAAGCTTGTCAAGCAGGGTCCATAACGTTGGCACAAGAATGGGAAGTAGTTGGAAGTAGGGTTGTGTTTGTGTTAGTGTGCTTGAGAAAACTTTGTGTTTTAAATAAGTACACTAAAGTCACTGCTCCCACAAATACACAGTATATGGGAGATTTCTCAGTAGAGATTACCCTATTATTAAACATTAAAGATGTTCGATCAGGGTAAGCAAAATGGTTTAGATTGATGACCTCTTGGAGCCATATGGTGGAAGGACAAAAACATCTGTCACAGATTGTCCTCTGACCTCACATGTGTGCTGTGGCACATGCACACTCGCACAAATAAAATTTAACACTCCACCATGCCTATTAAAATGGATGCAGGGTGAATTATGAAAGTGGAGAAGCATTTGCAAATAGATTTGTAAATGGAAAGAATACTTTGCTGTCTTACACGCCCATATCCACATAATTTTATGAATTTTATGTCTAGACATGTCTTATCCAGAACCTGACTTGCTTTTCTTTTCTGCACAACTAGGTGGATCCAAGGCTGGTCATGGAGCAGGCTGAGCGGGAAGGCAGCCGAGGGAAGAATACTTTCCTGTACCAACTTCACAAGCCTGTTGTGCTCAGCCCCTGACTGCTGGGTGCCCAGCAGCCCTGTGGGCAGTGACAGAAGGTCCACTAGAGGCTTACCTGCAGCAGCTTCCTATTCCAGCTGCACCCCAGGGGCTTCTCCATCTTGCTGCCTTTGCTCAGAGTGGAGAGTAGTGTTTCTATTGGAAATTGGAAAGTCTAGTCTTTTCTAGAAATGGGGGGTCAATGTATTAAAAACTTTGTAAAAAGTTATTCTGAAGGGAGATTTTGTTTTGGAAAAAGCTGTATTCTGCTTTAAATGCATGAGGGTAAAAGCCAGTCTCAGGTAGACGAGGTTCCACGGTGTGCTTGTATACCTGTCTTGGGGTGCAGGAGAGAGCTAGATTACTGGCTTACCACAGGGCACACATGGACTGCCCCCCAATGTGTATCCATGCATGTGTGTGCACACGTGCGTGTGTGTGTGTGTCTTTAAAACCATGTGGCACTTGTTGATTTTTTTTCTCATTGAAAAGATGTGGCTTTGGTGTAACTTCAGGTCTGTGTCTTTAGGATTTGTGGTTGAGTTGAACCTCTTGGTCTGTGTTGTGGACACTAGAGATGTGGCCAAGCAATGGGCATATCTGATAAAACAATAAAAGTATCAGAGGAAATTATTATTGTCTTAGTCACTATTCTATGGTTATGAAGAGATGGCATAACCATGGCAACTCTTAGAAGAGACAGCATTTAACTGGGGACTTGCTTAAAGTTTCAGAGGCTTAGTCCATTGTTACCATGATGGCAAGTATGGCAGCAGGCATGGCAGTCATGGCGCTGAAGGTGTAGCTGAGAGCCACACCCTAATTTGCAAGCAGAGAGAGTAAAACCAGATTTGGCATGGGATTTTGAAACCTCAAAACCTACCCCAAGTGATACACTTCCTACAAGGACACACCTCCTAAGTTCTTCTCAAATACTACCACTTCCTGGTGACTAAGCATTCAAATATATGAGCCTATGGAAGCCATTCTTACTCAAACTACCACAATTGCATATTTCATTCTAAAAAGATTTTAGTTTATAAAGCTGGTGAAGAGATCACAGACATCTTTAAAAACCCCACTCTTAGAGGAAGCAAGTGTACATTAGGAGCTTCTGTCACCATTTCTCTGAGACACAAGAAAAACATGTTGAAAGAACCAGCTGTGGTGGATTGCACCTGTAATTACAGCACATGCAGTGAGAAAGAAGCTTAAGAATTCGAGGACAGTTTTAGTAGCAAGATCTTGCCTAAGAACAAGAAGCCAAAACCAGCCCACCAAACTGCTGAGAAGGACTCCTGGGAGTGAGTGTGCTGGGAGGGAAATGTCTTCAGCTGTGAAGGGAGACTTGAGAAAAGTCCGTGGGTAGTGTAACAGAGGATGTTGAGAGAGTGCACCCCAGTGCCATTTGCACTGCTGAGAACTGAGGTGGAGGGAAAGAACCAGAGAGTTCAGCCAGCACAGACTGTAGCAATAGTCTGAACAGAAGATCTGGAACCTGCAAGTGTGCAAGTCAGAGGACTGTCCATACTTCCCAGCACGCACACACAGTGGTGGCAGCCTGCCTCCTTGGAAGTAAAGGGTGTTTTCTTGTCTCCAAGGAACCTGCCACAAGTATCTGAACCAGCCAGAATCTGCCTTGAGAAACAGTTTGGCTTTCCAGGAGAGAGACTGAAAAAAAGCCGTGAGAACTTCAGTAGGAAGCTGGCTGAAACAAGGGAGTAGTGAAACTGCTTCCCTGTTAGGATCAGTCACTTGGGAAGCTCAGTGTGGATGGTCACAACTCTACAGCATCACACAGTGTGCGTGTTCGTAGAGTGCCCTGAGCTGCAGCGGCCGGTGGCAGCCCTGCCTCCGGTGTGCACTGCTGACACCTGAGTAAGTCTGTCAGGGGAATGCTGTGACTTGCACTGGCGAGCAGGACAGTTGAGAAGTCAGGAGTGTCTTTGGGCCAAGGAGCTCTCATTGGTCCCTAGCAAGCAACACAAGGCAAAGAGGAGAAGTGAATAAACAGTGACCCATATTCTCCCCAGCTAGTACATAGCTTGATGATCACACGAAGAAGACCTGGTGATGTGTTAGTCTCCTTGGTAAAGGAAACTTAAAAATTAAGACTTTTTTTTTTTTTTTGGTAATGTCTGCTTTCTTTGTATATATAATTTAGTTTTTTTCTTTTTATGATTTTTTACATTCTTTTGTGTATGTAATGTACATGTGCCACGATGCACATGTGGAGGTCTTTTCTTTCTATCCTGTGGAATCTGGGGCTAGAACTCAGGATGTCAGGCTAAAATGCCTTTACCCACTGAGTGATCTCTCCAGCCTTCTTTTTCTTTCATCCTAGTACTTTTTCATTTCCTTTTTTCCTTTTTTGTAATTGGGCATTTTCCTCATTTCCCCCCTTTTCCAATTTTCTCCTTGTATTAACATTTCAGTTCATCTATTTTTTGCTCCTTTTTCTTTTGTTATATGGTGGTGATTGTATTTGGTGATTACTGTATTTATACATCTGGATTTTTAGGTATCATGTTTGTTGCTATGCTGCTATGCTGGGCACAAGCCTTGGGCCTCAGGTGTTTGGGGCAGATACATTTTCAGACATGCTGAGAGAAATTGCACAGCCACAGCCTGGTCCCAGTCAAACGTTGGTAGGTACTTCAACTTGAACAATAGTGGAGACAGAAGCACCCATCTCACAACCTGGCCCCAACAAGGCATGGACAAGGGGGCCTGAAGCCCTGCTTCTAGTCACTCACCCTCATAGCACCAGTGAGGAATAATGCTGTGGTCTCTGCACCTAAACAGACCTTTGCATGCACGGGTTGCTTCCATATCCCTTCAGACCATACACTGCTGACAAGACTAGAAGAGTAACCATAGATGGTATACCCCAAACATTCTAACATTTAGAACCTACCTTCATAAGTCTTCAGAGGGTCTCCACTTGTGGGAGAAATTACATCATTCAGACTCTGACATTGTGTCATAACCTAAGTGCAGTCATAGAAACCACAGAGAAACTACATGGAGATGAGCCCAGCTGCAAGAGAAGGTGGAGCCCCAAGAAGGTCCTTCCATATAGATTTCCATCCTGGACATGCCCAGATCTCCACAGAGAAACAGGTAAGGAAAAGGCAGCATGATTCCTTTGAAAGTTCATAATTCTCTAGTATGTGATTGCAAAGATATCAAAGTGAAATGGTGGACAAGAATTCAGAAGAAAGTTTATTAAAATATTTCAAAGATGATAAAAATAATGAATTAGAAAATGCAGGATATGAGAGAGCAATTAAAGAGTCTGGAAAAAGAGTCAAACAAATGCTTGGACATGAAAACCTCAGTCACTGAGAAGACTGTGGGAAGCCTTACCCATAGTCCAGAGTAGGCAGAAGAATGAATGACAAACCTTGAGGAGAAGGTGGTGAGACCTCACACTCAGATTGTGATAAGAATGAACAGCACGCATGACCCTAGAGACCACTGAAAAACCAAGTGAACGTAGACTAGGAAGGTAAGGAGCCACAGACTTAAAGGCATAAAAACTTACTTGGTAAAATAATAGAAATTTCCTAAACATTAGGGGAAATATGGGCACCCAGAGGGTATTTTGAGCCTCAAATAGACGTGGCAAAAAAAGAAAACAAAACAATACATCATAGTTAAACTTTCAAAAATATAGAATATTTAAAAATACAAGAGAAGGGCTGGAGAGATGGCTGAGGAATTTAAGAGCACTGGCTGTTGTTCCAGAGGTCCTGAGTTCAATTCCCAGCAACCACATGGTGGCTCACAACCATCTATAATGTTATCTGATGCTCTCTTCTGGCTGCAGGTGTGCATGCAGATAGAGCACTCATAAATAAATCTTTAAGAAAAAAATACAAGAGAAAAGTTGTATATAAAGACAAACCCAATGGAATGACAGGTTTCTCAGAAGAAACTGCAAAGACCAGGAAAGCATGGAACAAAATATTTTAAGCCCCCAAAATTGCTGCCAACATAGGCTACTGTATCCAGTAGGGCTATCCTTCAAAATCAAAGGATAAATAAAGACCTTCCAAGATAAATATAAGCAAGTGGCATTCATTATCACTAACCCAGCATTACAGAAGATGCTAAAGGAATTGTACACCTACAAGAGAAAGATAAATACAATCATGAGAACGTAAGACAATATCACTGAGAAGAGGAGGCAAGCAAACAGATTAGAAAGCCATTAATTCTCCATCAAACCTCTGAGAACATAGGAGAAAAACAGATGACTGAAAGTAACCATTTCCTGTTTTTCTTTTCATCAGCTCATGGATAGTTTTTCCAAAGATAATTTTAGGTTATAAAGCTAGCATTTAACAAAAAAATTTAGAAGTCTCTTGCTGTCATGGGGCTGTAAAGATGACTCAGTGGTTAAGACCATATACTGCTCCTGCGGAGGACCAGGGTTTGGTTTCCAATAGCCATGTTGAACAGCTCACAACCGCCTGTAACTCTAGCTTCAGGCCTCTGTGGCCTCCATGGACACTCACATTCCTCCCAGGACCCACAAGGGGAAAACTCCAAGTTGTCCTTAAATCTCCACATGTGTTCCATGGTATGTATATACAACACCCTCTGACTGACACATGCACGTGCACACGCGCACACACACAGTAAACTAACACTGGCTGCTCCTGCAGAAGACCTTAACTTGGTTCCCAACACCCTCATGATAGCTCCCGATTATCTACAATCCCAGTTCCAGAGGATCTGATGCCCTCTTCTCGCCTCTGTGAGCACCGGATACACAAGCACATACATACATGCAGGCAAAACATTGTACACATTTTTTTTTCTGAGACAGGGTTTCTCTGTGTAATACAGCGCTGGCTGTCCTGGACTTGATTTGTAGACCAGGCTGGCCTCAACTCACAGAGACCTGCCTGCTTCTGCCTCCCAAGTGCTGGGATTAAAGGTGTGAGCCACCACGACCAACCTGCACAATTTTTTTTAAAGAGATAACTTGATAAGTAAAATTTGAAATGAGAGGACATCACAATAGATACCATCCAAATGATCATTATGAAACATTCTGAAAAACTCATTCCAACAAACTAAAACATATGGAAAATTTCTAGACACGCATGACCTACCAAAATCGAACCAAAGGATATTAATAAAAACCTAAGCAGGTCGTCAACAAGTCACTGAGTCTGAAGCAGTGTTGGGATTGGATGAAGTGTGAATGTTGTTAACATAGGTACAGCCATGTCAAGTACCCCAATGCCTCACACTCATGGAGATGGTGAAGCTCAGAGAAATGACAAAGCCTTTCCAGGGTCCAAGTATGAGTGACCTTTAGTTATCAACCATAGCTTCCTCCTCTGGATTTGGAAAATGCTCTTCTACAGAGACCAACAGACTCTCCTTCCTGTGCATGAGTAGGTGCCCACCATCAGAGCAAGCACAGCTCCCCTGATCTATACTGGGTCTGTGGTCTCTTCGTTCTCCAGTTGCCCCAGAAGGTTTCCAGGACCTCACTGTGCAGGATTCAGCAAACCAGTAATGAAGTCTCACAGCAAAGTCTGGAGGTGCCTGTCGCCACCCCATAGATGGCCCCAAAGTTCACCAATGTGCTGAGCTTCTGCCATCTCTCCTGTGGCCACTCAACTAAGGCAGTGGCAGGTTGTTGGCTGTTCACAAAACAGCCTCCAGATTTGCCGGAGCCAAGTCTGACTCCCAAAGTCACCAGGCTCACTCCAGGTGCCCTGAGCTCTTTGAAGCTGCCCAACTAGCACCAGCAGCTTAGCTAAGAGAACTGTGACAGGACTGGAGAGATGGCTCAGAGGTTAAGAGCACTGCCTGCTCTTCTGGAGGTCCTGAGTTCATTCAATTCCCAGCAACCGCATGGTGGCTCATAACCATCTACATTGAGATCTGGTGCCCTCTTCTGGCCTGCAGGCATACATGCAGACAGAACACTGTATACATAATAAATCTTTTTTAAGAACCTGTGACCTTTTGAGGGTCTCCCTCCTGCAAGCTTATCATAAGAGCTGTTAACATTTTATGGTAGAGATAATCCATTTTCCTACCACTCCTCCCAGGTTGGATAGCCTGTGACATGAATCCCATCCCGTGTTTCATCCTTTTCTGCCCAGAAATCAACATAGCCTGGACCTTCCAGCAAAGAAGCATACACTTCTGGCTTGGTGCCTGACAAGCCCCGGTCTTCCAGGGAGAGTATCCAACAAGGCCCAAGCCCCCTGGAAGCCATAGAACAACAAAAGCCCTTTTACACAATAACCTACAGACTAAAAACAAAAACAAAAAAAAAACACACCAAAAAAAAAAAAAAAAAACCCTAGGTCTCTAATCCCAGCAATCAGGAGGGTGAGAACAACGGGATCCCGAGTTCAAGTCTAGCATGGTCTACATAGTGAGACAGTCAAACACAAAAGACACTCACCAAAAAATAAAACCCTAGGGGAAAATCTCTTTTTTTTTTTTTTTTTTTTTTGGTTTTTCGAGACAGGGTTTCTCTGAATATCTCTGGCTGTCCTGGACTCGCTTTGTAGACCAGGCTGGCCTCGAACTCACAAAGATCCGCCTGCCTCTGCCTCCCAAGTGCTGGGATTAAAGGCGTGCGCCACCACCGCCCGGCTAAATCTCATCTTTATAATGAAAACTATAAAATATTAAAGAATGAAACTGGAGGTACAAGAAGATGGAAAGATCTCTCATGTTGATGGGTTAAGAAAATAAAAATTGCTAACATATTACCAAAAATTATCAGATTGGATGCAATCCCCATCAAAATACCAAAGATTATTTACAGAACTAGGAAAAACATAAAACTCACCTGGACTCACAGAGGACCCCAAATAACTCACCAAAACAGAAGCAGTGCTGAAGGTCATCATACTGTTTCAAAATAAACTACAGAGGCATAGTTAACAAGACATCACTGTATTGACATCAAAATAGACACATAGACCAATGGAAGAAAACAGAGGGCTCAGAAAACCCACTCCTCTTCAGTCAAGTTTTGATAAAGATAACAAAAGCAGAAACAAAACCCACAATGGAGAAAAGATGCCCTTTTCAATAAATGTGGCTGGGAACACTGAATATCCACACACAAAAAAGATTGAAAATACCCACCTCTCACCCTGTACAAAAATCAACTCAAGTGGGTTAAAGATATTGAAGACCTGGAACTTTGAAAAGACTAGAGGAAACACTACAAGTGTGTTGCAGATAGATTAAATAAGATTCAACACATGAGGAAATAAAAGAATTGACTAATTCTAAGAAGATGTTTTTAAAATTGTGAGGCAAGTTAGTATGAAAGCTGAGTTAGATATAGAACTTTAAACTCATGGAGATGGTTAGATAGTAGAATGTTAAAGTCAGGTGCCAAATACATATGGACTGGATATTGGGAATGTATGCTAAGCCATATAACTCATAATTGTGGCCTAATTATTTCTGTTGTTTTGTATTGTATTTATAGTTATAAGAGAAAGAACCATTTGTTGGACTGAAAGGGAGAGCTGTTGGGGGGAATAAATACCTTAAAGTAAAAAAAAAAAAAAGGGTAGAGGATGGGGGGGTTGAGGGGGAGGAGGGTGGAAGGGTGGGACTGGAGGGAGGAGTAGGGAGGGGATTGTCATTGAGATGTAACTTGAAGAGATAAAAAATAAATTATTTTTAAAAAAGAATGGAAAAATGGTTAAAAATGTTAATAGAAAAAAAATTGACTAATTGCATCAAATTTAAAAGAGTGCCATACAGCAAAGATGATACTGACCCCAACTATTTATCTGGCAGATTTAATACACAGCATATTTAATGAGAAAGAATAACTTAATTTAAGGTCTAAGGACCTGAACAGACACTTTTCAAAATACAAATAACCTTCTATCACTATGGAAAATGTCCATCTTTTGCCTTCAGCCAAGGGTGCACTGAAGCAACTGTGTACAAACCGATGACCCGACTCCTCCATGGCACGTTAAGGGGAAGGTTGAGAGAGAGCAGACAGAGGCATCTGGAAGAGTTCGGAGCAAAGAGAGAAGTAGACTAAGCATGGCCAGAAGACTGGATCTGGTCATGGGAGAACTAGGAACTGAGTGAAGAGATTGTAATGGGTTAGGTTTCTTTAGTGAATTAGTATGCATATCAGTCTGGTGCCTGGTAGTATATGGACCTTTTCAAAGCCCTGGAAACTGAAGGGCTTCTCAATGTAGCCACACTTTGAAAGATACTAGCTGAAGCTTTCAGCTGGTGAATGCTGCTGGTCACTGCCTCATTTTGAAAGATCCTGGGACCGGCCAAGACTTGTGGCCCAGGAGGGGCGTGGCTACAAAGCTACAGAAGCCTAGGGAACTGCCAGTTTCCTCTAGAGAGCTCAAGAGTCCTCAGGACACCTGGAAAGACCACAAGACCACACCCTATGTAAGCCAGGGAGCTCCACATGAAGCTCTCTTGGCCCCCACAGATGGAAGAGAAGTGTGAAACAAGGTATGCCATCTGCTAACCTATAGACCGCAATAGCCCTTAGGCAAACCAGCCGTCAGAAGCCTCGGCAAGTAAACTGAGAGGCAGAGTCCAAGAAAGAAACTCTTGCCACAAGCCAGCCCAAGAAAACTGTCAGAAAAGGCATGGTAGAACCGTCTGAAGGAAAGTTCATGAAAACCAGACACTAAAGACATCTCTACAGGGCCTGAGAGTTTGGGGAGAGTGAGAGAGGTGCCAGGAGGTGGGCAGAGTTCGGAGGTCGCAGCAAGGACCTAGAAAACAGGCAAAAGGGTGTCCCTGTCACGTAAGGCTGTGTATGGCTTAAAAAGTAAAAGACTAGGCCGCAAAGCACGCACGTGCTGAGGAGACTGTGGAAGTGACTGACTGGGGAAGCCGACCCTGGGCTGAGCGGTGAAGCCAATTGGCTGCACGAACCGGCAGACAGTGGCAACGCCAGGCCTGGAGGAAGCTGAGCCAAACTCAAGACAGGACTGCCAGGACTATGCCACAGCCAGACTGGGAACACTTGAAGTGTGCCTGCGGACAGAAGGCTGACCAAGGTGCCCGCATGGACCTGCGCTAGAGAATCTTAATGTCCTTTCAAGAGGGTTAAAATGGGATTGTTCAGGTGTTCTTAGGCATTAAGTGTTCATAGGTGTTAGGTATTATGGGTTATGGGATACAGGTATTTTACAGGTGTTTATTAAGTATTAATAAATATAAGTGCTTTAAATAACATTTTCATTTATAAGAGATGAGAAAGGGAGACAAAGGAAGCAAGCATGAATAGCTGGAGAAGGAGTAGGAAGCTCCTGAGGTAGAAGCCAGCCCTCTTTAGTGAATTAGTAGGCAGTTCAGATTAGCATCTAGCAGCACGTAAAGGAGAGCTTGGTGTCCCTTGAACTTGGGCCAAGATGAAGAGAGTGCAGTTGAGAGCATAGTTCTGCGAACTGCCCTGCTGAAGGTGCGTAGCTAAGAAACAGAGTAAGCCATGCAGATGATGGTTGCCACGGCAACAAGACTGCTGGAAATCACAAGAGACTTTGTGGCCCTTCCGCCAAGGATGTGAGATAATTTGATATATAAGCCAGAGAACTCCACGTGGTCTCTCTCTTCCTCCTGCCCTCACCGACTGAGAAGTCACGCAGGGCATTAACAGAATTTAGGCTGCAATAGCCCAAGGCAAAGGCATGGCATAAAACCTGCTGAGAGAGAGTCCTTTAAAGGCGTCTGTCTTGGGGCCCCAGAACTCCAAAAAAGTGAGCAAAGCGGGCAGAGTTCAGAAGGCACTTAGAGAAGCTTTAGGCCGTGAAGCTGTGGAAAACGCCGGCCTCAGTCTGGTGGTTGGAACAGACTGACTTTATAAACTCGCCACAATTCGGTGGTTGAAATAAATTGGCCTTGTGAACTGGCACAGTAAGGTCCAATGGACTTTAATCTTGAAAAGAACTATCTGTGGGGACTGCCGTAAACCAAGTAAGTCATCCTGCACGGACCTATGCTAAGAATATTAATATCCTTTTAAGAAAGTTAAAATAGTGCTAGTTAAGTGTTTTTAGATAGGTATTAGAGTGTTCTTAGGTATTAGGGTGTTCTTAGATTATAAATTATAGGTTTTAAGTTATAGGATTTAGGTAAAGTTTAGGGGAGTGGGGGGAGAAGCCAAGAAGGGCTAGGATGCCAGCATTTACTCTGAAATATGTAACAGGTACTTGTGATACTGAGGGAGCCTGGAGGCCGGCATGTGCTTTGGTATGCTAATAGGCACCACAGATAACCATTTGTCCCTCTGCCAGTGGTAAGGAAATGGATCTTTGGTAGAGGGGAACCAGCTTCACAAGTTCCTGAGGAATGCTGGGTTTTGTCTAACCACCAGAATTTGGAGAAAGGGAGTTTCCTTTGAACCTGACATGGTGTAATTCCAGCATACAGAAGGGAGGAGGAGCTCAAGGCACGACCTCCCACGTCTACACAGGAATCTTTACAGGCATGGTGGCTCACTCTTGGAAACCCAGCACTCGAGAGGCTGAGGCAGGAGGATTACAACAAATTCAAGGCTATCCTGGCCTGGGCTAGAGAGTAAAATCCTATCTCTGACAAAGCAAAACAAAACATAAAACCAAACAACTGCATTGAGATTCCATCTCTAGTCAGATTAGCTATTTCTTTCCACAATGGTGAGGTTATGGAGGAAAAGAAACCCTTGTACAGTTAGGAATGTAAAGTAGGAAGGCCACTATGAAAACAGGTGAATGAACGTTCCTCCAAAAGCTGAGGGTTGAACTGTTGAATGACCCAGGTGTACCTCCTGAGTATATTCCCGAAGGAAGGAATCTCACATTCCACACCACAGAGAGCTGCTCATCTGTGTTTATTGTGACACTATTCAAAATAGTCAAGGAATCAAGCAGGAACCTATGTGTCACACTGAATGATAAGAAAACATGGCATGTATACACAGTGGAGCACTAGTCAGAAGATTGAAATCATGTTTCTGTAGGAAATGAATGGAACTGGAGATCATTATGTTAAGCAAAACAAGCTAGATACAGAAAGACAAACATTACACGTTTCTGTATGTGGAAATTTGAAGTTGGGAGCAAAGATCTGAAAGTAGAAAAGAAACTCATCGCAGAGAGCAGTAGAGTATTAGGGAAGCTGGACTTGATACAGCATGTAATGTGTACATAGAGAAAGGCCAGTAACAAGTTCATTAGAACAAAAAATTAATATTGTTTTTTCCTTTAAAAAGTTAAGCCTGGCCGGGCGGTGGTGGCGCACGCCTTTAATCCCAGCACTTGGGAGGCAGAGGCAGGCGGATCTTTGTGAGTTCGAGGCCAGCCTGGTCTACAAAGTGAGTCCAGGACAGCCAAGGATACACAGAGAAACCCTGTCTCGAAAAACCAAAAAAAAAAAAAAAAGTTAAGCCTTTGGATTTTGTCGGAGACCAACCGCTGTGGTTTCATCAGGCCATGGGGTGCTCCTGTGCACCTGCTGATGCTCGAGCAAAGGGCGACGTCAGGGAGAGGAGCAGAGGCCTCTGGGTAGACAGTAGAAGCTTGTGAGAAAAAATGAGAAAGATGTCTGAGTGCTTGGGCATCTGCTGAGTCAGAAATGCTGTATCTGGGGGAGTGTCCTTAACACTGTCGCTCAGTCAGGTGCCCACAGCAGTGCGGGCTCCGTTTATTCCCAGTCACGGGTTGCACAACCACCGTCTCCTAGAGCCGACTGTACTTACCCGCCTCACTCCTCTGTCCAGCAGGGATCCTGAGATTGTGCTTCCCAATTGTCGGCAGCAGGTGGTAGTCCTGAGCGAGCAAGGCACAATCCCTTGGTGCCTTTGCCGGCTGTGAAGGGCCACAGGGCCAGTGCTGGCTACCTGGTGTGCACACTTGGCCACCAGGTCATCAGTGTGGGACGCAGAAGACATGAATCCCTGCTTGCCTCCTAGTCACGCTTAGGAAATGGGTAAATATCCACTAGTACCAATAGGCAACAAATAAAACAAATGAGGTCCCTGTTCCCAATCTTGAAGTTTTACCACGGTTGTCACCATCCTAAGTAACCTGACCATATGATCTTTTTTGGTTTCCCTTCGGGCCATTGAGAGTAGTGAACGCTGCCCCACTCCTGCACACGCTGTGGACGCTATCCCACTCCTGCACACGCTGTGGACGCTGCCCCACTCCTGCACACAGCGGCACCCTCCCACCCACTGGCAGCACAGAAATCCTTTAGACTAAACATGACTCATCCCGCCCAATGACATTAACATTGTAAGTACCAATTTTCTTTCTGTAAAAGCCAAGTAATGCAGTTTGATTGTACAGTAGTACACTTATGACTTCAATGCAGAAGGTTGTAGTAGAAGTTAGACCTTTTTAGTGATTAGGAAGCAGTTCTTCTTATCATTTGGTAGCTCACAGGGAACTGGATTGGTGTCCTTGAGGTTGCCAAGATGGAGACATGAACTGTTCTGTTGGAGGGATGTGGCTAAGAAATCACTCAAGCCTCGCAAACAATGTCTGTTGCCAGGGTTTGAAATCATGAAAGACTTTGGACCCTCTGCCAGGATCAAGAGATAAGACCATATATAAGCTAGAGGCTTCGTGACTGCCCTCTTCCCCCTGTCCTCGCCAACTGAGAACTCATGCCAGAGAAGCACACAGCAAGGTGCACCATTAGCCGAATTTAGACTGCGATAGAGGCAAAGGCATGGCATAAAACCTGCTGAGAGAGAGCTCCTTCAAGACACCTGACTTGGGGCTCCTGAGCACCAAAAAAGGCAGCAAGATGAGCCAAGTTTGGAAGCCGCTTGGAGAGGCTTTCGGCTGTGAGGTTTTGCTGGGCCAAAGAGACCGTGAGGTGAGGCTTAGCTAATGAAAAAAAAAACAGCCTCAGTTTGGAGGTTGGAACAGACGGACTTTGTAATCCGGCCATAATTACATGGTGGAAATAAATTGGCCTTGTGAACTGGCAAAGTACGGTCCAATGGATATTAATCTTGAAAAGGACTATCTTGCGGGACTACCGTAGATCAAGTCACCCTGCACGAACCTACGCTAAGAATATTAATATCCTTTTAAGAAAGTTAAAATAGTGTTAGTTAAGTGTTTTTAGATAGGTATTAGAGTGTTCTTAGATGATTATAGATGATAGACTTTAGGGTTTAGGTTATAGGTATTTTATAGGTGATTGATAAGTATTAATAAATATAAGCGTTGATAAATAAAAACATTCTGTTACAGAATGTCATCGCTTTTGTTTCAGTTGCCTGCTGAGCTTCTCAATCAGGCCTTGAACTGACTCCCTTTGCTTCATTTATCTGTTTATTTTAATCCTCTTTGATCACTGATGATTTTTGAAACCAGACTTTCGATTTCTTTTTTCTGGACCTTTAACTATTTTCACATGTTGACTTAGTTATTGAAGAGGTATACACTTTGAGGCAAGTTGGCTTTGTCATATTTCTTGTGTTTCTTTCTTAGTTTATGTGTCTGTTGGGATAGATCCCTCAGTGTTAGAAGAAACTTTTCTTAGCCTCACCTGGAGGCTCAGTCTACCATTCAAAGAGAGGAAGACCAGCTGCCATCAGAGCAGTTACCACCAAACAGACCAGAAGAAAACACAATCAGCCCAGCACTTAGGAGGCAGAGGCAGACAGATCTCTGAGTTAGAGGCCAGCCTGGTCTACAGAGCAAGTTCCAGGACAGCCAGAGCTACACAGAGAAACGCTGTCTCAAAAAAAAGAAAAAAGCTACATTACCAATGACTGTTAAGAAATAATAAAGCAAACATAACAACAATAAAAGAATGAGTTGCAGAGGGAGGTATGGGAGAAGGCTCCGCAGTTAGGGTTCTTACTGCTCTCCAGAAGGCCCAGGCTCATTATCAGCACCCATTTTGGGTGACTCACAACTGCCTGTACCTCCAGCCTCAGGGAATCTGAAACCTTCTTCTGGCCTCTGAGGTCACCTGCACAAACACACACAAACACACACACACACACACACACACACACACACACACACACACACTTACACACTCACACATTTAAAAATATTAAAGGTGCAGACAGAAAGGAGGGTAAATTAGTAGAAAATAATATGAGAAAGAGGAATAGAAAAGAGCAAGGAAAAACTTCAAAGCTGGTGCTGTAGACATGGCTCAGTGAGTGGTTGAGAGCACACTGCATAGGAATCCATGCTCACCGCCCGCCCCTGTCCTGTGCCACACGATCACCTGTAGATCTAGCCCCAGGGCACCTGACACCTTTTCTGGTCTTTGTACACACTCATGCATACATACAAAACTTCAAAAATATGTAAAATAAAAGTGACTAAATACAATTAGATAAAAACAAAAAGAAATAAAACTGCTTTTATATGTGGGTTTTGGGAATCGAACCCCAGTTCTCACACTTGCCTTGTGTGGCATCATTTGATGAACTGAGTGGCTAGCCTACTCCTGTTTTCACCCTGATAGTTTTATTCCTTAACCTTTTACATTGAGGTATTGATCCATTTTTGTGCTAATATTTGTATAGGGGTGAGGCAGATACCTCAACTTCAGCTAGTCTAAGAAAAGCAGAAGACACAAATAGTTAAAACTAGAAATCCAAGTGGAGACTTTAGTTAGCACTAAACTTAAGGTTAAGTGTAGAAAGGACACTGAGAACACAATGAACAGCCACACTCCAGCACATTAGGGAATCCAGAGGAAAAGGCAGACCCCTCAGGAGGCTGGTCACCTGACAGCACTGAGGAAACAGAAAGGGAGGAAGAGGGGCAGGAAGGAGACTGGAAGCCAGAGAGAACCTCTTAGGGCATGCTTTTAGTCACTCCAACTAGGCCTCACCTTCAAAACGTTCCATGGCCTCGAAATAATGTCATTTCTGCCCATCGTAACTGATGGTGTCAGAGCTCTTGGGATCCACAAGCAGCAGCCACACCCTTAACACATGACCTCTTGGGAGGCATTTCAGTTATATGGCTCTGTCTCAGAAAACACTTCTTCAGTAAAACCTCCTTCCTTATTATATACAATGCTGACCGAAGCATCTTAAGTTCATAAACACGATGTCAAAATGGCAGGGAAGGAGTTTTGGAGTCAGGGAACCTTGCGGTTGAGGTTTCCCAGGCCTTGTCTTGCTCATGGTCTGCCCTGCGGCCTCAGTTCTGTCTGCAGTTGCTCAGCAGGTCAGCAGAGGACAGTGGGAACAAGGTGAGTGCTGTGTGCATGGCGGACTGTGACTGCCCTGCCGCCTCCCTCACAGCCTGGTGCCATCGCTGCTGCTGCCCCTGGCGTTCACACTCCACCCCATGTGCTTGGCCTTGTACCTCCTTTTGATAACTGGTGAACTCTTCCTCTCAAGCTTCTAGCAGTATCGCTTCTGCTAAACTACCCTTGGCCCCTGGATAAACATAAGCACCCTCCTGAGCTCTGGGATGTGTATATGCTGCCAGAATTAAGCAACACATTGACTCACACTGGTTTTTATTGCTGGGAGGAGCTCCGTTGAAAGTTGTGGCCCTCGGCTGGCTGGCGCCGGGCTCCCTGAGACAGGGATGTCCATGTTGGGCTGGAAAGAGTGTGCTGACACCTAACTCAGATATGGTTTGGATAGGATGTGTGTAGCCGAGGAAGGAATTACTGGTATGTGTGGGCATCTCTCAGGGCAGAGGGTCTGTGTCCAGGAATGACTGGATGCAGCAGTCCACATGAAGAGCAGGAAAACAGCCCAACTACGATGGAGACAAGGCAGACCTCTTCCTCAGACCTGGTCCCTGAAATCCACCCCAGCAACAGCATCCTGGGCTGGTTGCTATGGAGATGTCAAAGTGCTGTGTTCAGACATGAGAACAACCTGTTAATGTAAAAATGGATTGTGACATTGGAATGGCAGCAGTTCACAGTGACTAGCAAGTAGACAAATAAATTACCTCAAATGCAAATGCCTTTAGAGGAAAAGAACAACAGCAACAAAAACCCAGCTTTCTGTGGAATGGAATACTCAGGTACCAGGCTGCTAAAAACAAGGGAGAGTCTTCAGCCTGGGAAAGCTCACAGTTCAACTAGGAGACAAGACCCCTGGAGCACATCCACTGGTGTGCACATAGTCATGGAGGCAAATGGCACATGGTCCTTTCAGCTTGGCCTTGACCAGGTCTCTGACTCAGTGGGTGTGGGGAGCTTTGAAGGAAGATGGATGGTCAGGTGGGAAGAGAAAGTGGGGGTGAGACAGGCTGAGACTCTCTGCACATGTTTGCAGAATGTCTTCAGCCTGTCTTGTGCTGGGCCCAAAGGATGTCTGGGCTGTGAGCCAAAGGGAGGGAAAGCTGGGGAGGCTTCCCTTCACCTTCACCTTCCTTCTGGGAATGTCTTGATCCCAGACATTCCAACCCAAAAGTAGCAGGAGGAGGCCTCTGAAACTCCAGAAGGTCATAAAGACAGCAAAGATGGCCAGGCCTGGTGCTGCGGGCCTGTAATCCCAGCTACTTGGGAGGCAGGGGCAGGAGGATGACAAGTTCCAGGTCAGCTTGGCCTACAATGTTTTTTCTTATGTTTGTGAGAGGTTTGCGTAAAGTGATTGTGCTTGACTACAAAGAGACACGTTTTTAATGAGAAGAATTTGACAACCACATTTTCATCATAGTCCACAAAAATTATGCACATACATAATAAAAATGTAGCCTCCCTCCTTTTCAGCTGTTTGGAAGTTAAATGCAAACAACATGTTCCTAGACTGTTCTTGGATCAAAATGGAGATCATGGAGTATAATTATGGCCAGGCAGAAGGCAAGAGGACCTTATATTAACACCTGTGAAATGCCCAGGCTAAAAGATAGCCATCAAGGGCTCCTTAAAACTTAGAAAAACAATTGCTAAGGGGAGCTGTATTAAAGAATTGGGATCTAGCCGTGAAAGGGGAGAAACTGAATCATCAGGAGCTGTATCTACAAAGAGAAAACTGATAAGCCCCTCACTGGTCTGATTAAAAAGGAAGGTGCCCAATCTGTGATAACACCTCACAGTCTCCCCACTACACACACTCCCAGTGAAGTCAGAAGAGCCCCATCATCGAGTCGTGCTGACAGGAAGTGT
>CAJQZJ010001511.1:18493690-18541154 GCA_907164525.1 Lophiomys imhausi
AGGTTACCCTGCATCCACAGTCAGGAAGCAGAGGAGATGGATGCGGGACTCAGCTTGCTGTCTCAGTTTTCCTCAGTCTAGGGTCCCTGCACATGGGGTGGTGCCATCACATTTACGGTAGAGCCTCCACCCTTGACTAACCTAGCTGGAAACTCCTTCATAGACATGTTCAAAGGTCTGTTTCCTAGGTGACTCCACCCTGTCCAGTTGACAACAGCTGGTCAGCCTTCTTTCCTTCCTTCCTTCTCCCTCCCTCCCGCTCTCCCTTCTTCCCTTCCTTTTACAATTACTACAGGAGAGACTCTCCACCCCCCTACCCCCCTTGCAGCTATCCAAGGTGCACATCACACTCAGGGAGCCTGCAAGTCTGCTCTGTGGCAACATGAGCTGGGCCGGTGCCGGCCCATGCCTCCTCCACATGGCAACAGCATGTTCCCATTCCCTCAGGTGCTCATGTACCTCAGGATGTGTGTGGCCCCTGCAGCCACTCTGCTGAGATGAGCTTGAGTAAATGTATAGGAGTCCACGTGCAGCAGATCCCATCATGGGCCAAACTGTTTTCCCTCAACAGGATGGTTTTAGGTTTATCATGTTATTGTGCAAGTTGGAGTTTGTTTTTCTGTAGCCCATTGCACAAGTGTGCCAATGTCTACCCCCATTCCCTTCAGATGGGTGCTTGACCTCCTCCTGCTTTTTGTCTATCAAGAGCACAACTGCTAAGAGCAGGTCTCTGTGGACACATTTGCTTTTCTCCTGGATAAGTGCCCAGAAGCTGTGAGGTTACTGGATCATGGAGCAGAGGTAGTTTAAGGTCACCAAAAGCTACCAGCTCCCTAAGTGTTGCCAAGCTTCTGTCAGCTCAGGGCCAGTCTTCGGCTGCCCACAGTGCCACAGAGCTGGAGCCCACCATTCTCTCCCACCATGCCAGCTGGGGAGGGCCCTGCAGGGTAGTAGTTGCGCTCACTGGTGCCTTCTTGCCTGCAGGAGGCTTCTGAGGAGATTCCATGGTGTCTGCTTCCTACCAGCCAGCCCTTCCTTGGACCTCAGCTGCAATCTGTCCAAAGAAACCGAGCCTCAGTGTGAGGAGACTGAGGCTCAGCGGGGGTGTTGCCTGTGGTGCTGTCCTCAGTCAGCACCCACATCCCTTCTTGCTGCTTTGTCGTGTCTTCCCTTGAGACAGGGTCTCGCAGAGTGGCTGAGGTTGGCCTGGAATTGGCTTTGTAGACTAGGCTGCCCTTGAATCATCTTCCTGCCTTAGTCTTTGTAGTGCTGGGATGTGTACCACCATGCCCAGTTACTTCCTGCGTTATTCATTTATATTTGCCTGTCCCTTCCTTCCTGCAGTGTCTGTTAGGTCCTATGCCACATTTGGGGGTTTGTGTTTGAGCTAGGATCCCACTCTGCAGCCCAGGCTATCCTGGAACTGTGGTCGCTCTGCCTCTGCTTCTTGAGTGATGGGATTACAGGTGTGTGCCTCCACATACCGGTATTTATGGTTTCTTCTTTTTAAAGAATTATTTATTTATAAGTACATTGGTGTTTTGCCTACATGTATGTTGGTGTGAGGGTGTTGGATCCCCTGGAACAGGAGTTACAGACAGTTGTAAGCTGCCAGGTGGGTGCTGGGAATTGAACCTGGGTCCTCTGGAAGAGTAGCCAGTGCTCTTAACCAATGAGCCATCTCTCCAGCCCCATATTTATGTTTTTATTGAGTGATAGGAATTATTTATTCACAGTTCAATCCCTCATTAGATATATGTCCTGTGGACATTTTTGCTTTGTCTGATCTTGTCTATTTTTTTTAATTGTGTGAAAAACTATACAACAGAAAAGTTACCACAGCAACTATTTGTGTTTGTGTGAATGCAGGTACATGCATTTTGTAAAGGTACACATGCATGTGTGTGTATGCAGGTACATATATGTGTGTGAAGGTGCACATACCTATGCATTTTGTGTGTATACAGGTACATATTTGCATGCATGTGTATCTGTGTATGCAACTGTATGTATGTTTGTGAAAGTGCACGTGCATGCACATGTGTGTTTATGTGTATACAGGTACATGAATGTGTGTGAAGGTGCACATGCATGTGTGTGTGTATGCAGGTGTATGTATGTATGTATGTGAAGATGCATATGCATATGTGTGTATGCAGGTACATGAATGTGTGTGAAGGTCCACATGCATGTGTGTGATTGTAGAGGTCAGAGAACAATCTCAGGTGTCATTCCCAGGTGCTTCCCACCTGCTTTCTTGAGACACGATCCCTCACTGTTTTGAACTTGCCTAGTTGGTTTGGTTGGCTGGCCAGCAAACTCCAGGCACTGCCCATCTTTGCTTCTAGGCACTGGGATTAGAAGTCACACTCTCCACCACCCTTGGCTTTTATTTTACATTGACTAGGGACTGAACTCAGGTTCTTGTGCTTACAAGAACTTTACTGGCCAAGCTATCCCCCAGCCCAACTAGTTATTAACTGTATACTCCCGGACTGTTCAGCAAGTGTGTACACACATGGGATGGTTGCATGTGTTCATGTGTGTATGCAAGCGGCCTTGTCTGTACATGTGTGTATGCAGGCCAGAGGTTGCTTTTGGATGTCTTCCTCTGCTAAGTTCCATATTGTTTTTTGAGACAGTGAACTTGAAGTTCACTGTTGTGGTTAGACTTGCTAGGCAGTGAGGCCCCGGGATCTATCTTTCTCCACTGAGGCCATAAGCTCCTGCTGCTGTGTCTGGCTTTTACATAGGTGCTGAGATCTTTCCTCGCGCTTGCACATTAAGCATTTCACCCACTGAGCTCTCTCTCTCCAGCCCCAGGACCTTTTTATCTTTCATATCTGAAGCTCTGAGGCATCTCCCAGCCTCCTCATCCTCCTTCTTCCAGCCTGGCAATCAACATTCCATTTTCTGTCTCTATGTGCTTGAATATCCTAGCACATCAGCCCATTTTGTGCTACTTTAACAGAATACCTGAGACTGGGTATTTTATTTTATTTTTTATTTATTTATTTATTTATTTTGGTTTTTTGAGACAGGGTTTCTCTGAATATCTCTGGCTGTCCTGGACTCGCTTTGTAGACCAGGCTGGCCTCGAACTCACAAAGATCCGCCTGCCTCTGCCTCCCAAGTGCTGGGATTAAAGGCATGCGCCACCACTGCCCAGCCGAGACTGGGTATTTTATAAAGAAGAAAAACTTACTTCTCTGAGACTGGAAAGTTCAAGGCCTGATACCTTGAGAGGACCAGATAGATCTCTGCATCCAAGATGGTGCCTTGAATACAATCTTTACGTGGCAAAAGAGCAAAGCAACCAAACTCCCTCAGTGAAGTCCTTTTGTGATGGCATTAATCTGTGTGTGAGGGTGGAGCCCTCATGACACCTCCCAAAGGCTGCACATGCCCACACTGTTCACTGCAGATCCAGTCTCCAGCACATTTGGGTGTCTCAAGGAGCTGGGCCCTGAGTGTCCCTGTGACTGGCTTATTTCTCCTAACTCTGTCCTAGGAGTTCGTCCATGTGCCACATGATAGGACCCCCTTCCTTTCCCATGTCCAGGGCACATTTCTCTTGAGCATGTGTCTGTGGTCAGGTACATGGTGTTCCTCCCTCTGCTCTTGCGGTGGTGCTGCACGACCATGACCACGGCTCCAGCTTCGGACCCACCCAAGCAGCTTCCTACACCAACAGTGCAGGGTGTCTAGGATTCCCCACGTTGGGCTCTATTTCCTTTCCTTTTTTTATGTTCTTTGCTTTATTGTTTTAAGTACTCATCCTGGGTGGGACGGGGTGTGAGGGTTTATCTGCCTGAGGTTCTGCCACAGTGTGCATGTGGAGGTCAGGTCTCTTCCAAACTACCTGGGTTTTGGTGCTGGAAGAACTCGGGTCCTTTTGTAATTAGAATTTCCGTGATGATTAGTGGGTGCTGAGCCTTTCTTTTTTTTTTTTTTTTTGGTTTTTCGAGACAGGGTTTCTCTGTGTAGCCCTGGCTGTCCTTGACTCACTTTGTAGACCAGGATGGCCTCGAACTCACAAAGATCCACCTGCCTCTGCCTCCCAAGTGCTGGGATTAAAGGCGTGCGCCACCACCGCCCGGCAATGCTGAGCCTTTCTTTGCTGACACTTGGGACACTTTTGGAGACATCTGTTTTTCAGTCTGATATCTGGTGCTGATGTTTAGATTCTGTGTGCCTGGGTGGCTGCTCCTTATCAGACAGAGCTTCTGGGGACCTTGTATGCCCTTGCACCAGTCTCCTCTGGCCGCAGCTGGCTGATGCTTTTGATGTCATGCTCAGGCTGGACATAAGCTCCAAGTCCCTTGTCACGTTGTACTCTTCTGCGTTCTCTTCAGAGTCTCTTCAGTTTAAATCTTGTGTTTAGATCTTTAATGTACTTTGAATTAGAATTTATATATGGCTAATTTTTTTAAGATTTGTTTGTTTATCACATGTATGTGTGTACCTGAGTATAGACATGGGCATCACATGTATCCAGTGCTCATGGAGGCCAGAAGTAGGCACAGGATTCCTTGGAGCTGGAGATACAGATGATTGTGAGATACCTGATGTGGGTGTTGGGAACTGACCCCAGGTCCTCTGTATGAGCAGTAAGTGCTCTTAATCACTGAGCCTTCTCTCCAGCCCAAGGCCTCTCTCGCTCTCTCTTTCTTCCTTCCTTTCTGCCTAGTTATTTTTAATATGTTGTTGTTTTGGGCTTTTTCCTTTTTAAAATTTGGGGTAGAGTCTCTCTATGTAGCCCAAGCTGGCCTACATCTCACTTTGTGATTTTACTGAGTAGAAGCCTGGTGTTTTGAAGGTTTGTTTTGTTGAATTTGAATTTTTGTAGCTGGTGCCTAGCACAACTCACCAGAACAACAGGCCACAAACAAGCCCTTCTTTGTTTTCTTCTGGAAATTCTGGAACTTCAGCATTTTCTCTTGGGTTTGTAAGCCCTCGCTAGCATTCATGTGGGGACTGAAATTGGGGTTTGTTTTTCCATGAGAATGTCTTTTGTAGACTGCTGCTGGAGACTTCTCTGCCTTGCTGAATGGTGTGTAGGTGCTGTGACATCCCAAGGGCACCCAGAACTATTGGGTTCTGCTGGTGCTGCAGGGATCTGGAGATTCTGGGCTACAGGGATTTGGGGCTGCATGGCAGGAGCACCAACTGCTGGGTTCTCCAGGACTGCTGAAGACACAGCACCCCACCGAAGAGGCTGCCCTTCAGAGGAAGCTGGAATTCACGACTGGCCACCTGGATCAGTGGCTGTATACTGCCAGTGTCTAGTACCATCTCAAAGGGCCATGTCATAGGGGTAAGGCTCCAGCTGAGTCAGTGGCCTCAGTCCACCCCACTTCCCCCTCCTGGTGAGTGGTCCATCCCAGTGTGAGAGCACCTCCCTCTACAGATCTGGGCCTCCCTCCCACCTCCAGAGGATGGGCTGAGCGGCCTTCTGGGCTGCAGAACTGGGAACCTGCTGTGCTTCACCATGGCTCCTGCCCATCAGAACTTCAGTTGAGGATACTCAGGTCTCCCCAGGTCCCAAGACCCATCCTGCACCTAGATCTCATAAGCCTTCTCTCCCCCATGCCTTTCTTTGGTACTTGTGGCCCCGTCCACTCCCCTGTCAGCCACTGGAAATTGGACCATGCATCCCTGTCTGTGTTGGTTCCACATAGTCTTTGTGCTTCTGTTCCTCTGCCCAGTAGGACCTTGAGTATCTGCTTCAGCACCAAGGATCCATGGAGCAGCATTCCTATGGGATTCACAACATACCTGGCTCCAGCCAGTTATCTCAGAGACTGTCACAGTGGGAGGCAAGAGAAAAGCCAGAGCTTTGAGGTGGTAGGTGCTCCGTGAGAGCTGTTCCCAGGGCTTCTTATACCAACTGCTGTGGAAGGGCTCTAGCGTGTTCTGTGGTTATGAACCTCATGGAATCTTCCTTCGTGTGGTGCTGGGAGGTCCCCTAGCCTTAAAAGGCAGAAACAAGCCGGGCGGTGGTGGCGCACGCCTTTAATCCCAGCACTTGGAAGGCAGAGGCAGGCGGATCTTTGCGAGTTCGAGGCCAGCCTGGTCTACAAAGCGAGTCCAGGACAGCCAGAGCTGTTAAAACAGAGAAACCCTGTCTCGAAAAACCAAAAAAAAAAAAAAAAAGGCAGAAACATCCTATGGACAGTGGCCTGCCCTGCGCAGGAGGCCTCCTGTGCTTCTCCCTGCCCATCTGTTGCCCCTGGGGTATGTAGTTGCCTCTGCACAAAGCATTCTGGGAATCTCCTGAGAGCTGCAGCTCTGAAAGCAGACGCTGATCACTGTCTGAGCAGAGAAGCAGCTTGAAAACAGACAAAGAACTGCTGGCTGGGCAGTGGCAGTGAGCCTGCAGTCCCTCCTGAACAAAACAGCTTTACAGGTTAAGCAGCAGAGACCTGATTATGAACTTGAAGCAGCTTTTAGTGGACTCTGCTTGTCAATCAGCATCCAGCTCAGTCCACCTGCACCAGCTAACGCCCTGGGAGTTTGGGCTTCCGTGTCCTGAGTGCGTTAGAATTCCACAGAGGAGAAAGCCACAACTGAAGTCCCTTCAGGACTCACTAGAGAGAGGACCCTGGTGCCTGAGGCTTCTGCCTGGAGCTAGTTTCCAGGACTTAACCAGGAACTGCTGATGGGGACTCTTTTCTGCCATGGCCTCTGAGTCACCATGCTTCAGCTGTGGACAGGAATTCACTCCTGTGACAGTTTCAGCTTCCAGACACGGACACCACCAGAGATCTGCTGCTCCTGACATCTGGGAGAGCTGTAACCATCTCAGCCCTGCAGGCCTGCTCTGTGGCCCTTGGCTGGCACCTGGAAGCCCTCTGAGAGAGCTTTGAGTGTTAAAGCTCTCTCAGATTTGCTCTGCAATGGACAACTCCTGCTTGGCATCCCAAGGCTTTGAGCTACAATACTTCCTAGAGTTGGGGGGGGCTGGAGAGATGGCTTAGCCATTAAGAGCACTGGCTGCTCTTGCAGAGGACCCAGGTTCAATGCCCAGCACCCTCATGGCAGCTCACAACTGTCTATAACTTCAGTTCCTGGAAATCTGACACCATCAGACATACATACATGCATGCAAAACACTGATCTGCATAAAATAAAAACAAATAAATAATTTTTAAAAATACTTCTCGGAGAGTTTTATCAGCTCTCAGCTAGCATCCCACAGCTACCAGGAGCTCAAGACTTTCATTTTAACTCAGTATAGCAATGTTTCATCCCACTGTGGTTTATCCTGAGTGTCAAACATCTCTCATTTGTAATTTCTGTCTTCCCACTGCATTGGTGGAGAAGGATGGGGCAAGAACCCAGTTAGGGACAAGTCTTCTGCAACTGTTTCACTGCTGGAAGGTGGCTGTGTTCTTGGGACCTGGCTTGCCCCTCACAGTGGGCTTGGTTGTCCTAGGAAAGCTGTTCTTCATCTTGGTTTGTGTTGGCGGCCTCTGGAGATTGTACCGTGGTGTGGGTTGCTGGGCCCCATCATGAGTCCCTGAGTCAAGAGGCCCAGAGCGGGGCCTGGGCTCCTGCCATTTCCACAAGTTCTGGGTTTTGCTGCTGGGCCAAGGGCTGCAATATGAGGACTGTGCTTTGGAGAAGTGGGGGGTAAAACCAAAATGGGCAGGGACAGAGGGGTGGGCGGGGCCTAGAGCTGAGTCTCCAATGCAGACATTCAGAGGTGGTCATTTGAGAGGTGACTGGGTCCTGAGGATGCTAACCTGGAGAATAAATGACTCCATTGGTAGGTTCACAGCTGAATGGGTTTGGGAGAAGAGGTGGGGATGTGGGTTGTGGCTTCTTCATACAATGCTTATTTAATATGCACGAGGCATGTTCCATACTAGCACCACAGGAAAACAAAAATAAAACACGCATGCTTTTGCTGTGCCCCGGTGACTCTTCCCTTCTGGGCAGGCAGGGTTAGAGCCACTTTGCACCCACGATGTTCCCTGTTGTGGTGTTTGGCCTTATCACAGGCCTGAAAATAACAGCCCTGCTGAGCACAGACTGAATCCTTGGAAATCATGAGTCCAGACAAACATGTCCAGTTTTTTTGTTTTTTGTTTTTTTTTTTTTGGCTTTATTTCGAGACAGGGTTTCTCTGGGTAACAGTCTGGCTGTCCTGAACTTGCTTTGTAGACCAGGCTGGCCTCGAACTCACAGTGATCCCCCTGCCTCTGCCTTCCAAGTGCTGGGATTAAAGGCGTGTGCCACCAGGCCCGGCTAACACATCCAGTTTTAAGGTGATTTCCTTGAGAGTCTTCCCAGTGACAGAGAATTAACTAATCAGGGTTATTAACTGCCTGAATTTTCTCAACTCAGCAATAAGTTTGCCAGGGGGCTGCCTGGCCTGGGGGCCTGGGTTTGGACCCGCAGTGTCTCCTGAAAGCATAGTGTTGATGGCTTAGCTCTTGCCTGTGGAACTATTGGGTGGTCTGGGGCTCTTTAGTGGACAGGGCCAAGTGGGAGGGTTCTAAATCGTTATGGGTGTGTCCTTGAGCCTGTCAGACATTTGCACCATGACTTTCTGCCTTGACACAGGCCCAAAACAAAGGAGCTCTAGTCAATCACAGACCAGAGCTTATGAAACCATGAGTAAAAATAAACCTTTCCTCCTATGTTTTTCTTTCATTAAAATTTTTTGGTTGGTCTGTTCATTGTTTTTGTTTTTGAGACATGTTCTCACTATTTAGCTCTGGATGTCTTGGACTCACTTTGTAGACCAGGCTGGCCTTGAACTCTAGAGATCCACCTGCTTCTGCCTCCCAAGTGCTGGGATTAAAAGCACTACTATGCTCAGCTCCTTAAAATTTTTAATTCATCTCTTATTTACTATTAAGGCTGTGTGTGCCCTCACATGCGCCACAGCAGGCGTGTGGAGGTCAGAGGGCAACTTTCAGGGGTTGGTGCTTGCTTCAGACTTGTTCAGGCCTCTCTTGCTTTTACCATGTTGCATACTCTAGGATAACTGGCCTTCCTGCTTCTGGATGGCTCTTCTGTCCCCATCTCTAGTCTCAATGCAGGGAACACTAGGACTCCAGCTGTGTGCCAGCACATCTTGCTCTTATTCTTCAATACGGTTTTCAGGGACCAAACTCATGTCATCAGGCTTGTATGGCATGGCGAATGCTTTTATCCTCCAACCCCATCTCACCCTGTCCTCCCCCTGTTTATTTGAGACAGGGTCTCTCTGCATAGCTCTGGCTGTCCTCAGACTGACAGAGATCAGCGTGCCTTTGCCCCATGTGCACAAGCGGCACCACGGCCAACTTGGTTTTGTTGAGACAGGGTCTCATTTACGTAGCCTACTTGTGTCTTATACTCATGATCCTTCTTCCTCAGCTTTCTGAGTGCTGGGGTTACAAAGGTACCCCACCATCCTGGTTAATCTTCCTTCCTTAGAAATTGACCTTCTTTAGTCTTTTGTTACAGTATGGAAAACTGGTTGATAAAAGAGCCAGTCAGTGTTTGCCTCGCACTCCAAGCTTCAGCCCATATTCCCGATACGCTCACTGCTCACTTCCCTCACAACTTCCATGGTCCTCAGTCTACTTGTGGTGATTTCCCGAGAGCTCCCACCCTCTACTCACCCTTGTTATCTGCCTCTCCACACCATAGCAGAGGTAAGGTTAGGACAGACCAGTTTAACCACTTTGCAGGCTGGTGACACAAAGGACGCAGAGTGTCCCCTGGTGCCCGTCCCTCCTTAGCAGTGATCCCACCCTCTTCATGCTCCTGCCCCACTGGTATGGGCATTACTGACCATGTGTCTTAGTTATGGTTTCCGTTACTGGATGAACACCATGGCCAAAAGCAGCTTGAGAACAAAGGGTTTATTTGGCTTCCACGTCTACAACCCAATCCATTTTCACAGGAAGCCAAGGCAGGGACCCGGAGGCAGGGACCCGGAGGCAGGAACTGAAGCGGAAGCCATGGAGGAGCGCTGCTCACCGGCTTGCTCCTCGTGACTTAGTCAGACTGCTTTCTTATACATCTCAGGACCTCCTGCCCAAGAGTAGTATGCCAAGAAACCCAAGAATAAAAGTAACTTTTGTTTGTTTGTTTGTTTTTTTGAGACAGGGTTTCTCTGTGTAGCCCTGGCTGTCCTGGACTCACTTTGTAGACCAGGCTGGCCTCGAACTCACAGAGATCCGCCTGCCTCTGCCTCCCGAGTGCTGGGATTAAAGGCGTGCACCACCAACGCCCGGCTTTAAAAGTAACTTTTATTCGTCTGTTTTAAATGTCATCTTGGGCTGGGCATGGTGGTGCATGCCTTAGGCCCAGCAGAGGCAGGTGGATCTCAGTGAATTTGAGGCCAGCCTGGTCTACAAAGTGAGTCCAGGACAACCAGGGCTACACAGAAAAACCCTGTCTCAAACAAACAAAAATGTCATCTTGGAGACTTACTGCTTCTATCAGCTGACCTGGAAGCTTCTAGCCTCTGTATAATCTTATCTAGACCTAGAATGTTTTCAGCCTCTGAGACTTACTGTTGAATAAGCTCACCCTTCCCACCTTTTTCTGAACTCTGGATGGCTGGTTCAACTCAACTGTCCTGGCTCAAACTCCTCTCCAAGCTAACTGATTCAAACTGGCTTCTCTCAGTTTCTCTGGCCTCGAACTAACTCTAGCAATCTCTTCAAATCTTCTGATTCCTTCTCCTCCTCTGGCTCATTCTGTCTTCACATGTGTCTAGCTTGTTCTCTTTCAACCTGTCTCTGTAGAGTTTCCTGGCAAAACTGCCTCTCAATTCTATGAATTGAACTACCACAAATTCAGCTCTGCTGGCACTTCCTCTCAGCTCACTGGCTCAACGGAACTGACTGAATGGAATTGAACTACCACAAATTCAGCTCTGCTGGCACTGCCTCTCAGCTCACTGGCTCAACCGAACTGACTGAACGGAATTCAGGGATTTGACGCCTCTGTTTCCTGAGTGCTGGATTAAAGGCGTGTACCACTGCACCTGCACCTAAATTTTTCTTTACCTGAGGCTCTATACTAGGCTGGCCTTGAACTCAGACATCTGCTTGCCTCTGTCTCCTGGGATTAAAGGTGTGTCTGTATTCCAGCCGATCACACAGACCTAGAAGGTCTTTGGATGTGATCTCTTGGCAGAGCAGCCATGTTCTGAATTAAAAATTACAAATAGATATTACAGATAGATACTACACATGGTAGGCTGGGCCCTCCCATTTCTATCAAGAAAATGCCAGTCAAGCCAATCTTACGGAAGTATTTTCTAGTTGAAAGTCCCTCTCCTCAGACGACTCTGGCTGTGTCAAGGTGACAAAAGCCAGCCAATGTTGTTCTAGCCTTAGCCCTGGGTATCTGTTCTTGCTGCTCGGTATTTCCTCTGGTTTGTCCTCTGCCATGCTCTGCCCCGACTCTGCCATCATGGCAGCTCTTCATGGAGATCGTGGTCACCTGTGGTAGCATTACCATCTTCTTTGTGTCCTCTTGTTTATACCTGCCACTGTCCCCACATTGCTATCCTGACACTGGGGGGGGGGGGGCAAACTCAAGACGGACAAGAGCTGTGTCCCCAGAACAGGAACTTAAAGACACGTGACCAAGTCAGAGAATGCCTCAGCGGCAAAGTTGTGACAACTTGAGTCACCCTGCTTCCTGCGTGGAAGTTCTGAGCTGAGATATCTGCAGATGTCCTGCCCCAAGCCAGACATGGTCTCCTGGGTTTGTAAGTCAAAGGGTGCTAACAGGGCAGGGCACATCCTGGGTGATAGTTCATGTGCAAGGGAACAAGTCGGGTCTCCAGGGGTGTTACCATGGGTTGGATTTGGGAGCCCAAATTCATAAATATACCAAGGACACAGCAGAAGATCATGTCTCCCAAAGAGGTTCCAGAAGTATCTGAACCTGCTGCCACTGAGATCTTGAATTCTCAGCCTCTGGACCTAGCGAGTGATCACAGACCACCTTTGTAGTCTGAGATAGCCTCACCTTTGCCTAAGGCAGTCTGGAGGGTTCATTCCTGGTGATGGTACTCAGTTCCCTCTGAAGGACTAGGTCTACTCCAAGTCCAGGAGCATAGTAGGTGGGCTGTCTGCATCAGGGTCTCAGCAGCTCTTGGGCCTGTTCCTGTAGTTCCCTGCCCTCCTGGTACCTCTAGATCACAAGTGAGTACCAATCTCCGGTAAAGCCGATTAACTAGTTCAGCCTGGCCCTAAGAAACTCAAGGAATATATAGAGGGTCTAGACAGCAACACCTAGGACCCCAGAGTTGTAGGTCCTGTCGGGACAGGAGAGTGGCCCTGACTGGGCATTCTGGAGCTGCTTGGCCTCTGAGTTAGGTAAGGCAAACCCAGAAACCCCGCCCCATTCATGAGGCCCCACCCCCTCTGGGCTCAGCCCCATCTCTAGCAGACATCCTTCCTGCACTGCACAAGTGTCCCGCTCTCTACTTTGAAGGCGACTCCTCCTCCACCCCAGGTCCAACCTACCTCGGATCTTCAGCTAGCACCAACCAAAAGAGCCCTTAGGCCTCCAGTAAGCCCCACCCTGCAGGCCCCACCGCTTCCCGGTCTTTGCTCTTCCTTTGGATCGATCCCCACTGAGGAGTCCGCTGTCCCGTCCATGGCGCGTGCTACCGGACCTGAGCGGCGGCTGCTGGCCATCTACACTGGAGGCACCATCGGCATGCGGAGCGAGGGCGGAGGTGAGTCATTGTCCCCACGCCCTAGGCAGAATGGCCTCTGGGCTGGGCCATTAGGAAGGAACTCTAGGGCTCTCTTTCTTGCAAGGGAGACAGGACCCCTCCTCCTCCGGTAGGGAGCTCCAGTGGCTGGGAATCTGAAGCCCTGGCCCTAGAAAGGGTGAGAGGCATGGTAATTCTTCTTGACCTTAAGTATCCCTGAAGCCACGGGACACAAGGACGGAGGAGAGACCTGGGAAGAGTGCTCTGTTCTGTGCCTGGGGCGCTGGGAAGGATGCTGTAACATTCCACACCCTCTAGCTTTCGAAAGCCCTTAGGGTGTGCTTGCTTCCTTTGCCGGAGGGACTAGCTCAACCTCAGGCAGGCTGAGCAATTTGGGTGGAGTGTCTGCTACCCTGAGGAAGGGGCTTCTAAAGCCAGGCAGATGCCTGCCGGTCTCGTCTCTTCCCAGGGCTTGCACACCCCAGCGTATGGAGCAGGCTCTATGGAGCAGGCCCTAGAGGATCTTGGCTGCTTGCCTGTTCTCTCCCTGTAAAGAACCAAGCTAAGGGCCAACCTGGGCTATCCTCAAGGAGTTTGGACACCAGGGTCAGGGTCTTAGAAGACTGTTATCCTGCTGCCTTTGGCTGGGACATCCTGGTGAATGCCCTTGAGGACAGCCCATGAGCAGGCGAGGCCATGGCCAATGACCCATTAAGGAGCTGAACTCCAGAGGGTCAGTTACTGTCAGTGGGCCCCAGGGTACTGTGAGTACAGTGTATGTTGTTGAGTTGGTTTGGGGCACTTCTGAGAGTGCTTCTTTGGGAACATAGGCTCCTGGAAGGAGCGGCTGCTGGACTGAGATGTGTGGCCAGATTAGGCACAGCAGTGTGAGGGAAGAAGAGAGGAGCCCAGGACATGGCTCAGAGAGGAAGGTTCTGCCTAGAGCAGCTACCCGCCCTGTGTGCTGGGGCCTTGTCCCACCCCTTGTTGCTTCCCCTCTAGACTTGGCACAAGGGCAGTTTCAGTCCTGTTTAACTCAACCGAAATGGCCTAGGCTGAGGGACAAGTGGACTCTGATCATAGTCCCACCTGTGGTGGCATTGCGCCCCATACCACCTAGATGTTCCCCTGTGTGCTGCATTTCTCTAAGTCTGCAAGGGCATGGAGAGTCAGGAAAGTCAGGAAAATACCTTGATTCCCAAAACCTAGGTGTGGTGGGGTGTGGGTTTTCAGATGGGTAAAGATCCTCTAGGGCCCTTAGGAGCCTGCTCCATATGCTGGGGTGTGCAAGCCCTGGGAAGAGACGGAGACCAGCAGGCATCTGCCTGGCTTCAGAAGCCCCTTCCTCAGGGTGGCAGACACTCCACCCAAAGAGCTCAGAGTGGCAGCAGCAGGCCCCTGGTGGAGGGGCAGGCGGCACCCAGGAGAGCATCTTCTGGCTCTAGGCTGAGGGCTCTGCTCCCCAGACCAGCTGTTTCCAGAAATCCATCCATCCCAGGCCTTCATGGGACCCTACAGTCTTCATTGGACCCTATGACCTTCATGGGACCCCAAGACCTGCAGCTTCTGACCCTTTCCCTCTTTAGAGAAACCTTAGGGAAACTTGGACTTAATCATCAGGGGACAAGGAAGAACTAGAAAAGAGGTATGGCCTTTGATGATTCCCAGGGGGAGCTGCACACATGAACGATCAGTCAGTTTAGGCCTTGGAGCCTTGGGCCTGCCTCAGGCGTGGCTGAAGCTACTGGATCTTCAGATACACAGATGGCACTTTGATTTTCTATTAAGGGAAAGGGTTTCCAGGAATGAGGCAGAACCCAAGGCAAGGCAAGCTGGGTAAACCTAAGCCTGGAACCTGGGACTCAGGCATGCCCCAGCCTTCTGTGTACCCTGCTATGAGTGTTACTGAAATGTGGGCTGCAGGCTTTGCCTGCCCTGGATGGCCCCACTGGCATGAATGATTAACCAGCTTGGCCCTGCTTATGTGGGTCCTGGCCCCTGGTAAGTGGGAGTGGTGGCTTCAGCTACAGAAAAACTGTTTAGATTGCCGCTGTTGGAACAGCTCATGTGCCTTGCTGGTAAACAGTGCCTAACACTGTGTGACGAACCCTCCAAGGCAAGAGAGGACAGAGGTGACGGCATGGCTCACCTCTTCGCCACCCCTTTCAGGTTTCTATGTAGATGTCACAAGTCAAAAAACAGTGTATGTCCAGTGACCCCAAACCTGGACCCAGGCTTGGCTCAGTGACACCTGGGCACCCAAGGACTTCCTGTGTTAGCTAGGGCACCTCTTGCCTGCTAACCTTGGGAGCCACTCCTTGCAGCGACCACAGGGGAGCTAGGCTTCTTCTATGCAGAGTAGCCAAGGCTGTCTCTGCCCCAAGGTCACAGTTGGCCCCAGCTGTAGGGTCTGGTCATGTGGGATGATGCCCAGTGTGGCCATTGCACAGGCCACCAGGAGGTCCCAGGTAGGGTGGGACTCAGCATCCCAGGGTTATATGCTTTGGGGGTGACCTTCATGGGAAACAATGCAGCTTACAAAATCAGAATTGGTAGTGAAAGCCAGTATTAGAACACTGAAAGAAATCACAACAAATTCTAACTTAAAACCCTGCCATGGAATCCCAGTCTTATGTGGCAGCTCAGCTCCTGTCCTTGGGTGTTTGTCACACTTCTCTCTGTCTCTCTGTCTCTCTCTCTCTGTCTTTCTGTCTCTCTGTCTGTCTGTCTGTCTCTCTCTCTCTCTGTCAATTTCTGTCTCTCTGTCTCTCTCTGTCTCTGTCTCTCTGTCTCTCTCGCTGTCTCTCTCTGTCTCTCTCTCTCTCTCTCTCTGGCTCTCTCTGTCTCTCTCTGGATCTCTGGCTCTCTCTGTCTATCTCTTTGTCTCTCTCTGTCTCTGTCTCTCTCTCTCTGTCTCTCTCTGCCTCTCTCTCTCTCTCTCTCTCTCTCTCTCTCTCTTTCTCTCTCGGGTCTTGTCACATGATAACAAGTTTTTCAGTTTCTCTCCAGAAAGATAAGCATAGGAGAGTTTAGCTTTCTCTTGGCTGGTTTCAATGCTTCCCAGGTACCCCACTTCAAGGTGGGGCTCCCGGGACCTGTACCTCTCAGTCCAGCCCATGATTACCCCACCACGGTGTGCCATGTGTCCCCAGGAGCCATTGTCCATAGTCAGAGGCTGTATACAGAAGAGCCTTGCCTGATGCAAACATGTCCATAAACCCCTAGCCTAAGTGCACCCCCACTTCCCCTTCCCTCAGGGTGAACTGACAAATTTCTATAGATACTCCAGTGCCATCTGCTGTCAGGGGAGTCAGGGAAAGACTTGGAGAGTGGAGGTCTCAGTGTCCTGAGGTTGCCAGCCATTCGGCATTGACAGCCTTGGAGTCCTTCCTCTCTCTGAAGGCAAAGTTTAAAGTCTCAAGGCCTTAACAGAGGAGATGTCTTCCAGCCTCCTCCACCTTGTGGTGGCTGCCAAGGTCCTTGGTTTGAGGTCACATTGCTCCTGTCCTTAAGGAGACAGCACCCCTCTCTATGTGTGTCACTCCCTTGCCTACCTTTTCTCACAAGGATACATAGGCAATAGCCTTTAGAGACACTTGGAAAATCCAGCATCTTCTCTCCCTCCCAGGATATCTGACACAATCGTACCTCCAAAAACCTTGTCAAGAGACAAATGCCACAGATCCCTGGACTGGGACATTGGGTGGCTTGGGTGGCTCCTGCATGTGGAAGCAGGGTGATACCTAGGGTGGCTCTGGAGGCCCATGGGGCTGACTGAACATACAGGATTCATCTGTTTCCTGAGCTTGGTCCACAAAACAGTTCCATAAGTGACAGCTACAGCAGCAAACAGCAGCAACAGCGGGCTACACCCAAGAAGTTTTAGGGACTCTGTGTCAGGCCAGGGTGGTGTTGGAGATAGGGGGGATGCCTAATGAACCTGGGGGCATGGCAGTGGTGGGGAACAGCTTTGTCAGCTCCAAATTCTGCAGAACTCCTGACCCGCACGTGGGAGGCAAAGAAATCAGGTCAAGCACATCTGATTTCCATGTTTTCAGGAACCAGATCCAAGCCAGCAGCAGCTAGAACTGCAGGCTAGCTGGGTAGGGGAAATGAGAGAGATGATACTATGAGAGGAGGGGATGGCGGGGGGACTTGGGGCTGGATAGAGTGCTCTGGTGGCTCTGTCCTTACACCCACCCCAAGAGTGATGTATGTGTGAATATGATGTAGCCAAGAGTATACTTGGGGAAGGTAGGCCCCTGGTTGGGTGGTAGGCTGGATGCTTACCGTGGCTGGTGGTGTCAGGCTGAGGCAGGCATCAAACCTGACTGAGTCTGGTACTCTTCTGAGGCCAGTAGATCTGCAAGGTGCTTAAGGGGATGCTGCAGGGCCAAGCCTTCACCTTAGTGCCCCTCGGCACCAGCTGCACATTCTGAGGTGAGTTACTGGCTGCTTGGTTCAGGCGTGTTGTGATTCAGAGAAGGAAAGCCCACTAGACTCACTCCCCACTGACCCTGGCTCCTCCCCGGGGGGGGGGCCCCAGAGGTGCCCGTTTCCTCACAGCAACACTTGTAAGCACAGGGCCTGGAGGCAAAGGGACTCTGCAGATGTGTCAGAGAAGGGGCAGAGGGGTCCTGGCTTTGAAGATAGGGCGTAGGCATATCTGGGAATGAGCCTGGTGGACAAAGGTCAGAGGAACGCAGCATGTGAGACTGATTCCCATAGTCAAGGCTTGGCTGCAGATCTCCAGTGGCAGGCACAGCGTGCCTATCCAGTCCCGGGAAATGACCAGGCTGTCAAAGGACCGTGGTCTTGGTAACAGTGAGGCAACAACAGGAAAGGGTCCAGCCAGCAGAGGCTGTGGCCAGGTGATACCTTGGACTGACAGGCCACTGCCTCCTCCTGAGGTCTCATGTGCTTCTCTTGGGGACCTTTTTGTCTTCTCTGTTGTGCCCAGGGACCAGGCACGTGGGTAGGCTGTCACAGCCACCACAAGGTCACAGAGATAGCAGAGGGCAGCACAGAGCAGCAGCTGGGACTTCAGTCATGTTTTCTCGGAGCCTCTGCCAGACAATAGTGCCCTTTAAGGTGTCCTGGGAGCAGGGTGCATAGTGTTCCCTTAGGTTCCTCAGATGCTAGTGCCTCTGGATGGGTTGGGGCACTTGTGTGTTTGGCCCTCCTGTTTGGGGACAAGAACAGCTGGGCCTTGGAGAAGTTGTACACAGTCCATACCCTCTGGGAGTATTTGAGCTAGTCAGGGAGCTCATGGAAAGGCATTATGACCTCAGCATCAGAGATAACTTCCTGAAGGGATTGCCTCAAGCTGAACCATGAAGTACTCACTAGATGAGAAATGGGGGTGGGGTGGGCAGTGCCAGCAATGCACATAAGCAGGTGGGGTAGAACTGTGAGTGGACATGACACTCACTGAGTCAAAGCCTGGAGAGGACCTGGTACCATGGACCCTTCTTGGAGGGGTGTCCAGACACATTTAATGCAGGCAAAGGGAGGACAGGGTAGAGTCGTGCTTAGAGCTTCTGGGTTTAAGACTAGAACTCACTCAGGAGTCCGCTCAGAGGAGGATCCGAAGCTTCCCGGTGAAAGAGCTACCTAAGTTCCCTGGGTCCTAGTGGCAGCTGTGGCCCAGCCCTAAGAGTCTTGTCTGGCACAGGCCAGGCGTGGTTCCTGCCCCAGTCCAGAGCCCGACAATCTGGAGGAAGGGAAGTGTGGGAGTCTCTGTGGCCCAGGTCTGGAGCCCACACTTCACTTGGACTCTGCCTGCAGTTCTCGTACCTGGGAGAGGCCTGGCCACTGTCCTGAGGACACTACACCTGTTCCACGATGAAGAGTATGCCCGGACCCACCGCCTGCCCGAGGATACGCTCGTGCTGCCGTGAGTGCCTATTCTTCCGGGCTCGGAGGCAGGGATGGTGTGCAGTTGTCCTGGGGTCGAAAGGGAGGGCTGGTCCTGCCAGGGCTGGAGGCTGCAGCCTCTGGTGTCCTGGAAACTCCGTGTGAGCCATTTGCCTGAGGCATCTCTGACACCTCTTGAGTTCATGGGCTTCAGGCTTGGCCTTCGCTTGCTACTGCAGGTGGGCATGCGCACTGTGGCGTGTCTGGGATTCACTGTTTGCCTTTCCTCCTCTCTTCCCCATAAGCTCTTGAGCCTGAAAGGGCAGGAGTAGAGGAAGCTCTCAGCAGGCATGATGAGGGCACCCTTGTCTAGGTACTAAGCCCATCAAAGGAGGCTGGGCTGTCCTAGGTGGCCTGTCTCCCGCTTTAGCCTGGCTGTCTTGTGTATCCTCACTGCCCCAATTGCCTTATGCCCTTCATGGCCCAGTGAGGTAGATTCTGCTCCACATGAGCTGGCCTTGACCTCTCTCTGAGTGACGCCGCTTAAGGCCAGCCAGTCTACCTCTTGGAGATGCTGGCTGTCTCTGTCCCTGGAGCTCCAGGTGGAAGCCGGGCTGGGCTTGTACCCATGGTGTGCGTTGAGGCTCGTGAAGCGGAGCACATCCACATTTACCATGTACCCCTTCCACATCTGAGCCCGCGCCAGGCACAGCCCCGCCCACACCTCCATCCCAGGATGCCAAGCCACGCCCACACACCCTAGCTTGAGGGGGCAGTGGAGGTGGGGCTTTTGATCAAGAGGAAGGCAGAATGGGAGACAGTTTCTGCCTCCTGCAGCCCGGCCAGCCCAGACCAGAGGATCATCTACACGGTGCTGGAGTGCCAGCCACTCTTCGACTCCAGTGACATGACCATCACTGAGTGGGTTCAGATTGCCCAAACCATAGAGGTAGCGGGTGGGAGTGTGGGTAGGGCAGAGTGTGGGACTGGCAGGGCTGATGGGCCGTGGGTGGGGCTGTGGGGTGTGGGTGGGGCCAGAAGGCTGGGTTTGGGCTGGAAGGTGGAACTATAGCTGTGGGCAGCGGGTGAGTCCTGGGGGAGGTTATGGTGTGGGAAGGGCTGGAGTGTAGGAGGTTATGGTATGGGAAGAGCTAGGTGTGGAAGGGGCTGAATGTGGGTGGGACTGGAGGGCAGGGCAGTCCTTCTGCAGAACACTGGGCAAGTGAATAGCTATGGAATTGTGTCTTTGTCCGCCTAAGACCTGGCAGTAGCCTGCAAGGCAGACTCGGGAAAGAGCTGGGTTCTGTGCTGCGATAATGTGTAAAGTCTGAGGCTCTTTCTGTCATACAAGTAGAGGCCACTGCTCATACAGTTGACTCAAACCAGTTAGTAGTGTGGTAGGATATGTGGGGGCCGACCGCCTTTGTGGACCTGATTCACACCCCGAAATCCCAGCCTTAGAGTTGCCTCTCAGTGGATTTAGCACCAAGGCCTCTATTGCAGTGTCTTGCCGTGGCAGTTGTACATGGAGGACGGCTACTTCTCCCTGAGCTACCCTCCTTCAGATTTTCTCTTCTCCCATGACCCCAGACCTAGCTCTCAGGGGCGGGTCCTGCCATAGCTCTTCTGACCTGTCTCCCTTGAGAAGCCTCTGCTGTCCTGAATCGGGTAATCTGGTCTCCATATTCCCTGACCAGTCCAAGTCACATGCTTGTCTGCTGCCTGGAAGATGGCAGCCTCTACCACCAACTCTGAGCTGCCCATTCATTTCAGGAACCAGGCCATTAGTGGGCACTCCCAGGCTAGGTTGTGGTGGCCCAGTGCAGTCTTCCTCCCTTGGGATTGACAGGGTCTCCAGGCTAGGTCCAGATGGTGCTACTCTGTCATGAAACAGGATAGGCCACATCTTAGTCGCATGAAGATTGTTTTTGGACACTGATCCAACTGCCTGGGAAGTTCTTCAGAGCAGGGAAGCTAAGCAGCTGTACCTCATATGGCCAGCAGGGGGAACACTGCTCCGTGAGACTGCCTAGCTCGTCTGGGCTTTCACTGGTCAGGCGGTTCTGGCACCTGGTGGAGCCTCTTAGCCCTCAGAACTTTTGTCTTGGCAGCCACAACTTTGGCCAGCATGCCACCAGGAAGTGATGGTTAGAGAGTGCCCACCATGGCCAGTTTACTTCTGGGAGGTACCAACTGGAAGTCTGGGGAGCTGTTCCTAGCACTGTCTAGAGTCCCTGGGACCCACATTCCCTCATTCTTTGAAGCAAGCCACAGAGTGGGATTCCGGGCAGAAACTGGCCTTCCAGAGAGGGCCTGCAGGGGGAGGTGAAACAGTGCCACACCAAGCCCTCTACCAGGATCCCAGGCTTTTCCTCCTTCTCGTGGCCTGTGAGGAGACACCTGCCTGCAGCCATGTTCCCAGGAGAAGGTCTGTGGTGGAGAGACCTGGCCTGCCCTGAGCTCATCCCTTCCAACAGAGACACTACACACAGTACCAGGGCTTCGTGGTCATCCACGGCACGGACACCATGGCCTTTGCCGCCTCTGTGCTTTCCTTCGTGCTGGAAAACCTGCAGAAACCCATCATCCTCACTGGTGCCCAGGTAACATGCCCCACAGTTCAGTCCTCAGGGCCAGAGAGCTCCGCAAGCCACGCACGGAGCCAGGCCCTGGCCTGCCCTGGGCTTCTCACTCAGCATCTGCTTCTGGCACCGTGCCTGCTGTGTACTGCCACTTAGGGTGTGGAGACACTTTAGGTGGTGGCCCTGCCCGGCCACTCCACTCTTGCGGAACTGCCCGGACGAGCTCCTACCGCTTCCTGAGTCTAGGGACCCACAGGCTCCTGGAAATCTTGTCCATTAAGGCCTCAAGCGTACCCAGAGCCTAGTCCCTCACAGCTCTGCCACACAGGGCTTCCTTGCCTTTTTTCTCTATTGGGCTTCGTGTGTGCTGCTCACTGCCACCTCCTGAGACTCTACATGTTCACCATGCTGAGGTGGATGGACACTCTTATCCCCTCCTGTCCCTCTTCTCTCTATGCTGTCCTTAGCAACCCTCACATAGTGCAACCTCCCCAAAACCAAAACCAATGGAATGCTGTGGTAAATGACCCTATTTGAGTAAAGGCTGGTTTGCGGTTTCTGTTGCTGTGAGTGACCATTGGAGCCAATCCTAACCAAGCCCTTCAGAATCTCCCATGGGGCAGAGGCTGAGACCTATGTACAAGAAGCCAGTATCTGGGTCCCTTTGAGCACAACCTGGGGGAAGGTTACACTAGGTGGGAGTGGTGGCTCAGCTGTCCCCCATGGGAAACCCTCTTGCCAGAGAGTGCCAGGTACTGTTGGGAATGGTGGCTCAGTTGCCCTGGCTCAGTCTCTCCTATTTCCCAGAGAACCACATAGTACAGCAGCCCCACTCTGGAGAGATCCATGACGAGTCATTCCTAACCCCTATTCCCAGAGGAAGTGAGGTTCAGGTCCATAGGTTCTGTTCATGCACCATAGGAGGAGCCTCCCTCCAGAGATGATGCACTGGCTACTCTCAGCTGACCTCCTCCAGCCAGACCCTCTTGAAGATCTTGGCCTCTGCATGTCCCACAGCAGTCCTGCCCACTTGTGTTCTCTTGGGCACTGCTTAGCCACTCCAGGCACTGTCTATGGTATATCTAGGCAGTGGAGGGACAAGCTAGACTGTCCGGCATGCCTCAGGAAGGGATTTTCACTGCAGCCCACCCAGCTGCCACCCTGGGTCCCCTGCCTGGCCCACAGATCTTGGAGTAGCAAGAGAGTTTGACTTTGCAGCCATGTGGGCTGGGGGCCAGAACTGGACCTGGGTGCCTACTGGTTACTTCCCTTCTATGGGAACCAGATGGGCAGGTCAAGGTGCCCAGGTGCAGACTGACATTGTCGGAAGGAATGTCAGTGGTTGACAGTCTTGAGAGTGGGGTAACTACCCCCAGATCCTACTCAAGCTTCCCTCAACTCCTCTCCCTGGCTGGGCCTGAAGGGTTTGCCTAGAGTGGAGAGCACGGTACTTTCTGGATTCCCTGGCCTCAGTCACCTCTCTGGCCTCTCCCCAGGTACCCATCCATGCCCTGTGGAGTGATGGCCGTGAGAACCTGCTGGGGGCCTTGCTCATGGCTGGACAATACATCATCCCTGAGGTATCTGGCCTCGCTGCATGAGCGGCCTGGGTGGAGAGTGGAATGGTGAATTCCAGGCAGCTTGTGGTGTGGCACACATTGGCACCCACAGGCCAGAGGCTGGAACAGTCTTTAAAGCAGCTGTCCCTCCCTTACAAATATCACAACCATGAAAAACCTGGAGTTGATAAAACCAAGAAAGGAAACCTACCCTCCCGCCTACCTCCGGTTTTATGTTGTAGATGGTGGGTTTGGGAGAGTTGGAGGATGTCAGGGGGCCAGCTCTGAGCTGCTGTCTTGGCCTCCACAGGTGTGCCTATTCTTCCAGAATCAGCTCTTTCGGGGCAATAGGACAACCAAGGTGGACACTCGGAAGTTTGCAGCCTTCTGCTCCCCCAACCTGCCCCCTCTGGCCATTGTGGGTGCAGATGTAACAAGTAAGAGGATATGAGAACAGTGGGTGCTGGCTGAGAATGAGAAGGGGGATTCTGGGGTCTTGTGTGGAGGTGGGAGACCTCCAGGGTGAACATAGGCTCAGAGCTGGGGTGGGGTCTCAGGCACTTGACTGTCCCACCACCTGACACCCAGCTGAGAAGTTCTTCTCTGTGACCGCCTATGGCTCTACTATACACATCGGCCCTTCTTAGAACCTAGCTTTTTGTAGTATAGCATGGCTCTCAGGGGCTCCAGAGGGTCCTGGTCCTGGAGCTTCCATAAGGGTTTAGTCACTCCTTATCCTAAGTGCAGGGTGGCCTCTGATGCCAGTCAGACCTTGACTCTAATGGCTCCAGCTTTCCATCTTGGATATATATATCCTCTAAAGGTTGCTGTTTCTCTGGACTCAGGGCAACTGTCTCCTGCTCCTCCCCTGGCCTGTCCTCTCCAAGTGTCGCAGAGGCTTCAACAGCCATCTGGTCCCTGGGCAGGTGTGTCACTGTCCACTGGTCACTAGTTCGAGGCCAGCTCCAGACCCACCTAGTGACTGAGGTGCAGGCCCAGGTTCTGGTCCCTGCCCTACTGTCTTTGGAATTCTATCCTAAGATCTGTCTCAGGGAGGCTCTGGCAGGGCTAGGCTTCCACTGGGTGGGGTGGAGGGGTCTTGCACCCAGTAGGACTGGACTTCCATGTGCACCGTCCAGTTGGGCTGCCAGTCTAGAGCCAAAGAAGCTTCTTGTCTGCCAGGATGATTGGCAGTGCCCCAGCTCTCTAGGCGAGTGGGGGGCAGCCCTCACCTATATTGTGCTTCTGCCTGGGCACAGCAGGTCCTGTGGGTGGGACATAGGGTTGCTGGGACCTGCAGGTGTCTGTTCTTGGTACTCTTCCTGTGCATCAGAAACGGTCCCAGATTCAGGAGGAGGGCCTTCAGAGAAGGAGGGTCACTTCCTAAAAGCCCTCCCCCCAAGGCTGAACTCTAGGGCCTCAGCTCATCCTGGGCTCCCTTTCCTGCTATTCACCCCAGAATCTTCTAGGCAGAGAAAAACCCTAAGCCTGAACACCAGGGGCTCTGGAGTGACAGAAGTCCACTTGTTATCTGCGGCCTGGACCTTTTGAGGCCTCGTTGGAAGAGCCTTCATTAGATGATCCTTGTGGTGGCGTGGCTATTAGCCTGTGTTGTCTGGTATCACTAGTGGCCCAGGGAGGGGGGGGCAGTGAATGTGGGTACTGCCCTGCTGCTCAGCTTTCTAAGCCTGAGTCACTTCTTATCTGGGCTCAGGATTGGTGCTTCTCCTGTGAGCAGAGAGGCCTTCATCCTGATTCTAAAAGTCTGCCATGCTGCAAGCCCAGCCCAGTATAGCTTCCCTAGCCCAGAGCTGAGGCTCACCCCCAGTCCCAGCCCAATATCCTGATTCACCACCCTGTATGTGTGGGTGTGTGGGAACCTGCACCTCGGCTTCATGCTATTGTCAGGCTGCCCGGCCGGTTCTGGCATCTCATGTGGAGAAATATGGGGTTCTTCTCAGGGTGTGGCTGCTAGGGCCCTGGGGTGGGACAGTGGGGCTCCTGCACAGCATGCGCCTGCCCCCTGCCAGCCATCCACAGGACAAAACCCCGATGATACTATGGGATGTGGACCTTCCGCAGGCTGGCACTGACAGCTCTTCATTTTCTCTCTGGGAGGGGATGGGAGTAGGGGCACCATCCTCGGTGATAGACAGATGTAGACTACAGCTGCTCCAGCAGCTCTGTACTGGCAGAGGGACACGGTGCGCTGCGGACAGCTAGGTCTTGCTGGCCCTGCTCATTCCTGTGTATCTATGCCATATCCTCCCTTGTCCTCACTCTTAGTTCCTTCCTTCAGCTCTGCCTCTGCAAGGAAGCCCTCCCAGCCCACCAGGACTGAGGAACTGAGGGAGGAGCCACTCCTGCTGCAAAGGTGGCCCTTGATCTTGTCCACTAGCTTGGGGTTTTGGGTCATACCTTTGATACACAGACATATGGAACTCAGTGCCCTTCTCCATACCTAGGAGCCTCCTGCTTCATGGGAAGCAGCAGGGCTACCCTCAGACCCTAAGGCTAAGGGCTCTGTGCCTAGAACACAGCAGGGGCTGTTATAGAATTGAGAAGGCAGCCTGGCTTAGCCACTGCTACCTTCCCTTTTATGTCCCCAGAGTTCCTGAGGAGAGGACTTTAAGATTCTACAGGGAGACTTCCTGGCTCATCAGGAGGGGTGGCTGACCATAAGGTGGTGGCCCTTTGTCTCTGTAAAACCCCCTTCTTCAGCCATAACTCTTCTGGTGGCAGTGACCCCCCCCCAGCCTTATCGGTCTGCCCAGCTGAGATGCACGTCCCTAAATTAAAGGACATCTCACACTGCCATTGTGTCAGCTGATGGATGCTGTAGCTGGTAGGATGAGCAATTCACGGCTTGAGGACCCTGCTTTCTCTCCTGCCCACCTCTCCACACCTCACCCTTCAGTGTGGGTCCAGAATATTGCTTAGTTGATAATCACATATGACTGCTCTGGCAGACACAGAAGTCTGACCTTCTGAGTTTATGACCCCCACGCCCAGTATAGGGTCAGGAGAACAGCAGAGTGGGCAGTCTTGGAGGAAGTGCCTGGATCTGTGGTCTTGCCTTGACTCTGTGCCTGGCTTCTGTGCATAGTGCCTCAAGCAAGACCATTCCCCTCTCCAGGACTCAGTTTTCCTAGGCTGGACTAGAGGACCCCCTGTGTGCCATTTAGTACAGGGAAATCACCCACATCTCACCTCTTTTGGGCTGGAGGCTTCTGAGTGCCCGGGATTCATGAAGTTCAGGGGGTAGCTTGCCATTCCTATTCCCGCTCATACGGCTGGTGCCTGGGTGTTGACCTCACCCATAGTGGCCTTTGGCCCTATGGACAAGGCACTCCTCTGAAAGGTCTCTGGCACGGCTCTGTTCAAGGGATGCTGACTCCAAATTCCTATGCCTTTCTGCCTTCCCCTGGCCTGGGATTCTGTCACTATCCAGCCTGGATGTGGGAGGGGTGATGGGCATTGTTAGGCTCCCAGAATTTGGGGATAAATTAGATGGAGGCTTTCTTTCTTTGAAGGTGTGGGTTGAGAAGGTCAATTAATTTACTTGATGGGTAGTGGGCATAGAAGGTCCCCAGTATCCAGCAAGAGGGCGACAAGCTGGGCTGTCAATTGGAGGATGCTCCTGGACCTCCTGTGGACCAGCAGACTGCTGCTCCAGCCTTTGCACATGCCAGTCCCTTTGCCTGGAGTGCTGTCCCCACCCTATACACTTTTCTTCAGCTTAGTAGGCGTGCCTGTGAGCTCTCCTTCTCCCTTATCTGTGAGCCATGATCCCCAACCGTCAGCCCCATCCCCCTGGTCACCACCTGTATTACCAGCCCTTGGCCATCGATCTTTCTCCTAACATCTCCTCTCAGGCCATAGGCTTGCTGTGGAACCTGATACCAGCCTGAGGAAGGCCAAGGCTGAAAGGATTTGATTCCTGGAGGAGGGTGGGCATGAAAGACTGGTGGTGGGCTGGAGCCTCAGCTTTCCGTGGCCTTCAGCTTCCACCCTTGCCCTCTGTCCTCAGTCAACCGTGAGTTGGTACGGAAGGCCAGCGGGAAGGGTCTTCTGGTGGTGCACAGCAGCATGGAATGTGACGTGGGCCTACTGCGCCTCTACCCTGGGATTCCTGCCTCCCTGGTAGGGAAACCCAAGAGCCGGCTGCCCTACAGTGCTCTCCGTGACTCTCACACGCTCATGCTTCCCAGGGGTTCCTGGCCTCACTTCCCTGTGTCCCAGGCCATTCTTGGGCCAAGGTGGTGGAAGTGGCCGCAGAACTCTGCTTTCTGTGCTCCTGTTTCTTTTTAGATGGGGTCTTAGTATGTAGCTCAGGCTGGCCTGTTTGTACTTCCGCTTCACCCACTGCTGCATCTCTCCCCGCTTTTCTCGTCACACTCGTTGGCCTTCCCTTGCTTCCTATCTTCAGCCTCTCACTACTGGCTGTTCCTGTAGTGACTACGGTGCCTTCCTTACCTATTACTTGAGACGATGGTAGGACACAAAACTGTCTTCTTTCTGTCCTTGCATGCAATTGTCCAGCCTAGGGGAGTTGGGCAGGGCCTGGTCTGAGGGCCTCCAAGTGTCAGAAGCCCTGCTTCTCCAGGCTAACACTGGAAGGGTAAGGGCAATATCGAGGCTCAGCTCTCTTCCTAGTCACAGAGAGCCAGGCTCCCCTGAGAGGGAAGTCAGACAGCTGGGAAGCCTAGGATAAGCCTCGGCTGCCCTTGCCAGCTGGAGATCCCCCAATCTGTGTCTTGCTCCTGCGCAGGTTCGGGCCTTCCTGCAGCCCCCACTGAAGGGTGTGGTCATGGAGACCTTTGGGTCTGGGAATGGACCAACCAATCCAGACCTACTACAGGAGCTGCGGGAGGCAGCCGAACAAGGCCTGATCATTGTCAACTGTACCCATTGCCTTCAGGGGGCTGTCACTTCAGACTATGCATCTGGCATGGTAGGGGTGGAGGGCGGGCCTGGAGGAAAGGGAGTGTTTCTGGGTTCTGCTTCCCCTTTGCTGGGGAGGTCCTGGAGCCAGCCCCCCTTTTCTGCCTTGTTTGTCCCTCCCACAGGCCATGGCAGGAGCTGGCATCGTCTCAGGCTTTGACATGACATCAGAGGCTGCCTTAGCCAAACTGTCCTATGTGCTGGGCCAGCCAGGGCTGAGCCTGGATGACAGGAAGAAGGTGTGTGTACCCTTGGAACTATTACAGGGACTTAGAGTGCTCCTGTGTGTACACCCATGCCAGCTGATTCCTGGGAAGGCCAGAGGGAGTATTTGTGTCTGTGCTTTGGAAGTGGATGATAGGGGCAGTGCTGACCCAGATCACCCAGGCCGCAACCTTATCCTTCTTTGGGGAGCCTTGGGTTCTGAGTACCAGTTTATCATTCCCCACCTCTCCTGATACCCTGCTCTGCTTCCCCCTTCCCAGATACACAGGGCTTAAGGCCCATAGGCTGCCAGCCCCTGGCTCAGGTCTTAGGAAACCCGGAGCTTGTAGGGAGGGAGGGCAGCGTTAGCCTTCTGTGGGGATTTTGGAGGCACACTAAGCCATTGCATGGGTGGAACATAAAGTTGGAGAGTCAGCCCTGGGGCAGGCCCATCTCTCTGCTCTGGGACTCAGGTCCTCCCAGCTGGTCTGGACTCCCTCGTCCTGGCTAAGCCCACCAGGCTCCATATCCTTTTCTAGCTGCTGGCCGAGGATCTTCGTGGGGAGATGACGCTGCCTACAACAGAGGAGCGCTGGTCCTTGCTGCAAGACGGCACGCTGGGCTGCAGGGTACGATGGCTTCTCAGTCTGAGTGGCAGCCAGGTACTGGCTGCAGTGTGTGGGAGTGACGGGTCCTGAACACCCTCATGGGATGGCAGGGCCCACCATCTACTACCACTGTCATTCTGGCATAGGAGGAGGACCAGAAGGTATGGGTGAACAGCGAGGGTTTGGAGGGATTGCAGGGTGGAGTCGGGGAAGGGACCTGTCTGTTGTGTGGAAATAAAAGTGATGGGGGCAATCAGCATCGGCTGCTGTGGCCAGGGCATGTCAGTGCTGGCTTGGACCTCAGAATGGGGTGAGCCTAAGCAAGGTGGGGGTGCTTTCTGTTCTGGGTGCTGAATAGTCAGGGCTGATTGAAGTCTCTTCAAGACTTTGAGCTGAGGGTCCCAGGCCACACACCTGCACCTTGTTGAAGTTTCCCTGTGACTCCATACTTGAGTGTTCAGACCCTGAACACTCAGGGGGTTGGGGCAGCTGAGGACCTAGGAGCCCCTCACATGGTTCCTGCAGAGCCGCCTTATGAGCCAGGTGGTTAATTGCTCCATGCTGGCTGTGGGTGGTGGCCTATCATTAGGGTGGCCGTGTGATGAGGTTCCTAGTCCCTCCAGGGCCAGGCTGGCCAGAAACTGTGATTAAACCAGCATGGACCCTGGACAAAGTGGCACTTCGAAGGCCTTGTGGGGCCTTGGAGAGCCCCTGGGCAACTGGGCACTGGGGGAGTAGCCCTTCTGGGTATGTTATACCTGTGTACTCAGGGCCTTCTGGTGTGTGTGTGTGTGGGGGGTCCTGTACCATTTCCCATGCTCTCTCAAGGAATGACATGACTATCATACTGTCTGCAACAGAGGCAGAAAATGAAACAGATCTTGGAGGTCAATGGCAGGTTCATAGATAGCAGATGAAGGGGGCCAGGGTGGCCTGGTGTTTGTTTCCAGGGCATGAGGCCCTTGCCAGAGCCCTCCAGTGGAGCAGTTCTAACACTTTCCTCCTGTAGTGAGACTTCCTACCCCACTGTGTGTGGGGAGATGGGGTTCATGGTCAGGATGTCCTGTGAATACTCAGTGCCTCATAGCATGGCAGTGGCCCATGATGCCATTACTTCCAATTAGGAAGCTGATGCCATGAAGGATGTCCTGATGCCTGGCCTGGCCCTGGCTGCAGCTCATGCTGGTGACCTAGACACTTTGCAGGCCTTTGTGGAGCTGGTGAGTCCCCCACTGAGTAACAAAACTAGCAGGCAGGACACTCCTCACATGGCTAAGACACTTTCCCCAGGACCTCACTGACTCTCCTAGGCCACCCTGGGCAGTGGGGCTGCATTCTAGCCCAAGGGCCTTGCTGGAAGTGGGGTGGCTCTGTGAACCCCATTCTTATCCTTCCCGGTCCTCTATGTGGCTCACCTGACCTTGCCAAGTCCTATTTTGAGGTTGTGTGTCCTTGTGTCACCTTAGGGCAGAGACCTAAACCTGAAGGACTATAGTGGACAAACCCCACTGCATGTGGCTGCACGGAGGGGCCATGCCGCAGTGGTCACTTTGCTGCTGCAGAGGGGTTTGGATGTGAATGCCCACGATGAGGATGGCCAGAGCCCGCTCCTGCTGGCCGTGAAGGGCAGGTACCAAGGGCCTGGGTGCCGTGGTGGGTGTGTGGGCAGGGTAGCTGGAGAAGAGGGTACTTGTTTGATGTGAGCAAAGGTCAGATGGAACACGAACGAGGCCAGTGACAGAGGCCTATTTCCATGGGGCGATCTGGAAGGGCTTCATGGAGGAGATGGCCTCAGAAGACGCTGGCAGAGTCTAGGAAAGGAGAACGCTACTGACGAAGATGAGAAGCTCCCGGTGACCTCCAGTCACCCATGTGTCCTGCGATCTAGCAGAGGAAAAGCTAGCAGAGGGGCTGTGATAGGCACGGGTATCCTGGGGGAGGGTCCCCAACTGGCCTTCACCCATGTGGAAGGATGATCCTGCACATTGGGAACGCTGCCCACTTCAACCCACCCTCTCCAGCTTTACCTGCCAGTCTCAGGCACCATAAGCCCTGCCGTGGAAATGCTAAGAGAGTGGGTGTTTGGGCATAACCCAACAGCCTCTGAGAGGACCCCGTGGGTGCTCTCGGGCCTGCCAGCCAGAGGGTCCCATGCAGGAAGGCTAGGCCACACTATGTGGCCCCACTGGTGTCCCTCTCCTAGAACTAAGATCAGCACTGGGTTCAGAGGGCATGTATGCAGTGTGGGGTGCATCCTCCTGTGACCTCTACTGCCCGTACACATGGAGGCAGCTTGGTGTAGCGTGGTACAGACTTGCCTGGCAGAGGCATCTCCACCAGATCAGCTTCTCCTGGGTTTCTCATAGCAAAACATGCACCCCCCACCCCCAATCCTGGGGTGTTAGGGATTGTAGTGCTTGTGAGAGGCTCAGGGATATCAGCCAGGAGTGTCTAGTCCTGGTCCCTCCCTGGTCAGGGTCCTCTGGGTGGAAGTGCTGAGGCAGAGCCTTCCTTTCAGATCAGGTCTGGGAGGCTCTATCTTGGCCCTGCTGACACCCCTGCCCCACAGGCAGCTCCCCCTCCAGGCAGCTCCCCCTCAGCTTAGATTGCCTCAGGAAATGGCTCTGGGCCCAACTAGATGCCACTGTTCATGTTTGTCTGCCATAACTTATTCCAGTCCTATAGCCAAGGGTGGAGTTGGGGCACAACTGACTTGGTTTCCTCAGAGCCTATCCTGGGCCTAAGCAGAGAGGTCACTTCAGGTGTGTGACACAGTAGGGACTGACTGCCTGAGTGCTGGAGATGCTTTCTGGGATGCTACTCCCACCTGGGGAGGGAAGCCACCTGGGGTGTGCAGTTTGCATGAAGAGCTGTTTGGCCAGCTGACTAGGATCTTGTGACTTGGGACAGGTGCTGCCCCTGCCCCCCCCCCCGCTGTGAAGGTGCCTTGGATGAATGGGGCCCATGGACAGTTGGGATGGCATCCTAGCCTGGACAGAGTCAGGGGACGGTACTTGTCTGGGTGGGCATTTCCTGATCCTTCCTCCCGCCCCCAAACCCCCACCTCTGATGTTTGAATGAGGCCGGCAGGGTCCAGACCACGTTGACAATCAGCACTTTTTCACGGCAGGCATCAGGGTGTCATTGGGCTGCTGCGGGCTGCTGGGGCTTGCCTATCTCCCTGGGAGCTGGAGGACATTGGAACAGAGCTGTGCAGGTGATGGCCTGAACACCCATATCTAAGGGGGTGGCCTCAGGGTCCAGGAAGGCAGTGGGGCTACTGGGAGTGCCCACACACAGGTGGCATACACGGGCCTGGCTGACAGAAGAATCTCCCTCTAACCCAGTAACCAGGGTACCCAACAGAACAGCCCAGCAGGGGTGTGCATGTGCTGTGGGCTTGGTAGGCATGGGGGTAAAGAGGGAAGGAGAGGAATAGATTCAGGACTGATTTGTTGGGATGTCCTCAGCCTACTGGCCTCAGCCTCAGGCCCCTACACTGGTCTCCAGTATCTCAGGAGAAAAGTACTGTGTGCTGAATCCCTCCCCCAAAGATGGAGGGATAATGGTGGCTCACAGAGGCAATGGGATAAAAGTAGGAGGGCCCACGAGGATGGAACTGGCCTCAGTTGGCTTTGAAGGGTAGCTTGATTCAGGACTGCACCCAGGCAGACCTATTGACTCCAATAAAATATGGGGAAACTGAGGCAGCATGCAGGTCCCAGGATGCTAGAGTCATGCCATCCATCCATCCCAAAGGATTCTGCTTTACAGAGTGCTGGGCTCACCTGAGCTGCTAGCTGGGCTGAGGTTTGGGGAACCAGTATAGGTGAACTGTGAGGGTCAGAGGTGCTTTACCATGATTCACCCCACAAGTTATACAGTGCCACCTGGGGGCTCTGGCTTCCTGAGCAGGAAGAAGTCATAAGGCCACTTGGGTCTCTCCTAGCCTCAGCCTACCCAGGGTGGGGCCTGGCTCTCAGAGTGAAAATGCAGAGCATGGAAGGGTGAAGACATTGTTCAAGGATAAGTCTGTCTGCACCAACCTTCCTCTCCAGGGAAAGTAACCCACACACCTCTTCCCCGACAAAGATGCTCCCGAAGCCTACTGGGGCCCGGGGTCCGGGGCCATCTTGGACCCTTCACTTCCTGGGTTCCCTTCTGTAAGCCACTGGCTGTCAGTATTTCCTTCTGTCTTGAGACACGTCACAAAGTCTGTGTTGTGAAATATGAAACTGGCAGAGGGTGTGGGCGGGTGCATACTCACAGGTGCATGTGTGTATGTGTGCGCGCGGGTGCGTGTATGTGCACGCGGGCGTGCGTGTGCGTGCGCTTATGAGTTTGTGTTCCCTTGACCTGAGTCACAGTCACACCTCATAGGTGAAACCAGACTCTAGGCCGCCCTCGGCTTAGACTCCTGCCCCAGGGCTGGGCGCCGATAGATAAGCTGTTTAGGGCTGTCTTTGTAAGAGTACCCGGGGCACTGGGAAGGACTCATACAGGAGGTGGGCAAGTGAGGGGCTCAGCAGGTTCTGACAGCTTCCCTCCATGCTCCCCCCTCCCCAGGCTGGCATTCAGGGCAGACATCGAAGGCCTGCAGGCATGGTGGCAGGCTGGGGCTGACCTAGGACAGCTGGACTATGATGGACATTGTGCCCTGCAAATAGTGAGTGGCTGTGGCTTCTTCTGGAGGCCTCCTGAAGGCCTCAGCTACTCTCCCAAATCCTGGACCAGGAGCTGCCCATCCTTCCTAGGGACATACTTTTCCCAGGATTAACCCAACCCATAAGGCTCTGTCATCTAAGTCCCCGGGGGTGGGGCGGGGGAGTGGGGCTTTGGGGTTTCTGGGTGCTGCAGACCCGGCAGTCCCCACGGGTCTCTCTCCCTGACAGGCTGAAGCAGCTGGAAATGAGGATATGGTGGCCCTGTTACAGAGCTTTCAGGACAGGGTCAGTGCCCAGACCCAGGCCCACTAAGTGCTGGACTGGGCTGATGTCTGCTCAGTGAGCTCCCACTCGTCTGCAGCTGGATCCTGGCGCCTGGTATCCGAGAGCCTGTTCTGGAGACAGCCTGAGAAGTGGAAATGGGAAGATGCATTGTTTAGAGCCTTTCTTGGGGACCTCTAGAAGGAACGCAGTCTGCTGTAGAGGCTGGTAGGGCTTCACGTAGGAGGAGGCCCACCTCAGACCTTCACCCTACCCAGTGTTGGGCTGGGTGACTAGAAGGGCCTAGGCCTGTTCCTAGCTGACTTCCATCCCCCACTGCATTATTTGGCGGCTCTGGAGTTTTGAGACTGGTGGGGCTACGCCCAGCTCCTGGGACTGCCTGGATTCCATACACAGGGCACCTGGGGTGGCATAGGGGAGCCCTGCCTCTGGATGCATCCTCTGTAGATGGGCCCCTACACATCTCCAGCAGACCTTGTTTCCAGGAAGCACTCTTTGGCTCTCCACTTACCATCCTGCTGCAGCATGAGGTGTTCCCTGCTGCCTGAGGGACCTCAGGCACATACCAGCCACTTCTGCTAAGCTGCTTCCTAGACTATTGGCATGGTGAACTCTGGAGGTCTCTGTTGAACAGAATGTCAATAAAGTTGTGGGGACCACTACTGCTTGGCCTGGATGGGTCTGTGGGCTGTGACTGTGTGGGCTTGTGTGATTAGGCCTCAGGCTGTGGGGCAGAGTCATCTCCATGGCAGACAGTATTCCCTTAAGTAATCATCCTGACTGGCCAGGCATAGGGCAGGATAGGATGACATGGGGAGGGCTTGAACAAGCTTTCCTGCCCCACTCCCACACCCTCAGGCAGCTGCAGCCCCATTTACAGGTCCTGATTCTCCTCTTCTGGGGCTCAGTTACCTCTTTCAGGCAACCAAGGGCTGAAGGGGTGTGACTGGAAACCCTGGCATTCTGGCAGATTTAGCCCCAAGTATGGGGCATTTCTAGTCTCTAACATGCTACTCTCTGTGGCTTGGGCTACCTATGGGAAAGGGCAGGGATCCTGCCAGGCCAGCCTCGGGGTGGCAGCAAGTGAGCACCCTGACACAGCTGGGCAGCTGCAGGCCTTCTCTAAGGCATAATGGGACTTACTTTAGGAAGCAGGCTCCTGCTCAGCCCTCAGTTCAGACTTTGAACATCTAGCAAGAACACAGCCCTGCCTAGGCTCAGTTCCTTGGGTATGAGACACTGGCCACCTATTCTGCCACATACAGCCTTCACCCTTCCTTGCTAGGAGCAAGGAGCTGCTCTGAGCCTCAGGCCCCCGCTACCTTGTGCCTACATGAGGATAGTCATCTGTCCTTTGGGCCCCTAGTCAAAGCACCCAGGCCCCCATGAGAATGTGCACCCTGAGGACAGTGGGCGTGTGACCCTCAAGAGCTGGCCCATGGCATTTGGGTGAGCCCGGCTGGGGCTCCCCTCCCCATGCCTTAGGCTCCTCTGCCTGGTTCCCAGGCCCCAGCAGATGCTGCCTGGCATCCTCCCAGCTCCTCACCCAGACAGGTGTGCTCAGACCTTACACAACCTGGCAACACCACCTGAGCAGAGCAGGGCCCAGAAGCCTTTGCCCCACACCTCAGTGAATCCCTGAGGAGTGGGTGGAGAGAGGCCACAGGGCATGAGCGTCAGATGTCCTGATATCACCTGTGGGCTGAGACTTCTGGGGTCCAGGGCAGGGTGGTGAGACTATCAGACATATATATGTCTGAGGAAGGTGTGGAGGGTGAGCTCAGCCTGATGTCCACATATTAGCAGGCCTTCAGTTTTCTCCCAAGGGACTGGTAGAGTCATTGCTCGAGATACACACCACACTTTGTGCAAGGAAGGTGGCTCCCTTCTGCCATTCTCTGGTCCCCCATCCCCACCCCAGCAGATGCGGACCCCCCAGCTGGGGAACCCTGACTGACACTTTTCCCCACGTTGGTCACACAGGTTGTGCAGAGATAGGGAAAGAGTCCAGGGCTTCAGCAGTTGGGCGGTAAGAGGGACTCCTAGTAGGTCTGACAGCCAGGCCTGGTTCTCAGGACCCTCTCCTCAAGGATGATAGGTGTGACCTCACATCAGACAGATGCTGGACTGGCCTCACAAGCAGTATTCAGAAGTCTTGGGGGGAAGGCAGATACTCCATGAGTAAGTTCCTCTGAGGATCACAGATAAGTTGCTGAGATTGAGGGCATGATCCATGATGTGACACTTCGGGGCACTCACATGTTCCTTCCAGGCCCCTAAGAAGGGCCCTGGACCACCCTATCATCTTCCAGATGAGTAATGGACAGGACTACTTCAGGAACACCGGGGTGTGTGTTGGCAGCTGCAGAGCTGAGGGGATTCAGGCTGCCCTCAGATCAAACTCCTGTTTAGATAAGGTGTGGAACCCTATGGCCCTCCTCCTGAGTGGGAGGAGGGCTGAGCCCTGCCCCCAGCAGGCTCATTGCTGTTTTTCACACTGGTAATTTCCCCACAGGGAGGTTCAACTCCTCTGAGTGCTAGGGTTATCTCTAGGAACATCTCTCCCTTTCATCACACCATCTATGTTTTCCCAGCATTTTCTATTCTATAATCAGACTCCCCAGTTGAGAGCCCTCCAGGCCACCCCCCCACCCATCCCATCACATGCAGGTGATCTCTTGCAATGTTCCCCCTTCTGGCTGCAGCATTTCCTGTTGCCAGAGAGCCATAGGGGCCTGTAGTTGTCACCAGCCTCCCAAAAGTCCCCTCTGAGGCACAGTGCCCACCTTTGCTGATGGAAGGGAGTCTGCTCAGGCTGGACTGGTTTTGAAGTGTCCCCCCCAACCCCCTACCCCCTGGGTTTCTCACTGAGGAAGGAGATGAGTTCCCACCTCAGCAGTGTGTGCCGGGTAAGACTCTGGCATGCCTCTTTTCGTTCTTTCCCTTTGTCCTCCATGCCAGTCCCTCTGATTCTACATTCAATCACACTTACAGACTGCCAGGGGCTGTGGAACCTGAGAATGTTCACTGCTCCTCTTTTGAGGCCGTATACCCAATTACAAAAGCCTTCAGGACTCACCCTACAGGCTGAATGCAAAAGTTAAACTTGACAGTTGAAGGAATTCCTCACAGTCCAGTGGCTGCCTCCTGCCTGGGCCTAGACTATGGCACCCGGCATGGAGGACACCGGTGTCCTCTGGGCTGGCTGGCCTGAACATGAATGAATTATGACAATCTCCTGCTGGTCCTCGGGGACTCAAGTTTTGAGGGAAGGAGTCCTACAGTCACTGGCAATCACGCTTCATTTCGTTTAACACTGTCCTTAGAGTGGGCTGCACTGGAATGGAACCCTTGTGGGCTCAGAGATCAAGAGGGCCACTGGAATGGAACCCTTGTGGGCTCAGTGACCAAGAGGGCGGGGCGCCTGCAGGTGCGGAGCACACGGAGCCCTTTGGACTGGGGGCAAAGTGCCCGGTAGCTGGCAGGCCGACCTAGGGCCAGGCTCGCGCCACCCTCTCCGACCGCCGGAGAGGCCCAGGTCTGGGAAGCAGAAACTCGCCGCAGCCCCGCCCCCCCCCCCCAGTTTCACTTTCTCTTTGTTCCCTCCTTCCCCTCCCACGGAGTTCTCTTTGAAGCGAGTTCGCAGTGCAGGCGTGTCCAGTCCCGCCCCCGCGCTCCCCGTGGGGCTCGGTGCGTGCCCTGCCGGCGTGGCCCCTTGGCCAGCTTTGCAAACTCGGCGCTCGGGGTTCCAGCGGGTGCGGCCCATGCGCCGACCCCGGCCAGGTGCGCCGAAGCTGGGCGCCGGGCGCGGCCGGTGAGTCAGGACCACCCCCGCGCGGGCACGCGGAGCAGGTCCTGGGGCCTCGGGCCGACCCGCCGCGCCACCCGCGGGCCTGGAAAAACCGGTCCGGCCAGCGCGGCTGGAGCGTTCCGGCGCCGAACGGGGCGGTCGCGCCGCATAAAAGACGCAGCCGCGCCGGCCGCCGCCGCACGGAGCGCAGCCAGGCCGCGCCGTAGGAGGGCGCGAACCTGTGGCCCCGGAGCTCCCGGCCAAGTGGAGCTTCTGTCTGCACGCGCGCCGGGTCCAGTGGTTCTTAACAGTTCAACAGTTCTGTAGCGTAATTGTGAAATGTTTAGGACCACTAGACCCGGCACGCACGGCGGCGGCGACAGCGGCGACGGGGCGGCCCACGGCGGCCAAGGTCTGCTTGGGCTGCGGGGGAGGGCGGCGCCCCGGCCGCTGAGACCCGTGCAGTCTCGCAGCCTGGCTGGGGTGCGGAGCGACGACCCGGGACGCACACCGGCCCTGGACCCCCGCGGTAGCCTGGTCTTTTCGCCCACGCTGCTGACACGTGCCGTGGCAAGAGGCGCTAGCGTCATCTTCCTTCTCTCCAGATCCACCCGTGTCCCTGGCCGCAGAATCTCTGGCGAGAGCCAGACGTAGGCCTCCTGGTCAAGGAGCACCCCTTCCTCCAGGGCTCCCTGGAAGTGGCGACTGGGGCTACGGCTGGCGAAGCTTGTTGCTGAGCGGGGGAATTTTACTGCAGGAGCCTTCCCTTCTCCAGGGTGGGGCAGGGTGTGCTGCGGGAATAGACGACATCCAGGGACAGACGTGGGCTGGAGAGAAAATGTGAAGAGTTGATGTGGAGTCGGGCCAGGGTGATCTTTTGGGGCCTCAGGTTCCGCTGTTAGGTGGGGGATGCGCCCATGGGAGAGGTCTGAGTGAAACCTTAGGTGGCCCTGAGCAAAGTCTGCTGGACATTTCCACCTCTAGGTGGCTAGGGCCTGTCAGATGGGGCTGCTTGGGAAGGAATGAACCGCTGGAGACCCCTGAGCTGACAATCTAGCAGCACCCGGAAAAAGGGGCCCCTCCTGTCCCAGCCTCCAGGATGTGAGAGCCACTGGGCAGCCTAGGCTGGATTTGACGCTGGTCAGAGCATTTCCCGCTGGATGAGTCTCTGTACCCCAACTGCATATAGGAGGGGTACCCTTCCTTTGCAGGAGGTGTGAGCGCACACCAGGCAAGTAATTGGAGGACTCTACAGGAGACAGCCTGGGGTGGGAGGGAGTGGTGTCCGTCGGTGCTCCCCCATTCCTCCCACCCCGTGAGCATCTTGTCTGTTGCCCAGGAAATGCACCTGTGGACATCTCAGAGTGCTTGAGAGCTGGTATGTCGGGCAACCCAGGGTACCCTTAGGAACCAGAGGGTCTCCCAGGTGCACGGCTGCCTATCCTAGGTGAGAGTTTCTTTTTATGCCATGTTCTCCCTGTGAGAGCTGCACTACCCTTGGCCACTCAGTCAGGGGTTGACATGTTGGGTGTCCCTGATCTGTATTCGGAATCATTTAATTTTGTTTAAGTATGTATATTGTAGGTTGATTAAAAGAAATAAACATATTCCAAAACATCCCTGTGTCCTTGAGGGTTTTCATGCAGGCCTATTTGTGAGGCCTCTTCCTGGCATCCTAACCACCCTCCCACTTCTAACTCTAGAGGTGAAAAAATGAGGCCACTGGTGGGGGAGAGACGGGTCCAGCCCCAGGCTCTACCTCCACTTTCTGCCAGCTTTTTCTGGCTGGGAAGCAGGGTAACTCTACAGCTGCTTCTGATTGTCTTGAGCCAACCTGCTGGACCAGACACCCTCCCCAGAGTCTGAGCTGTACTTCCCAGAGCCGGAGTGGGAAGTGGGCTTGGATTTCAGGGGCCAGGGTTCCAGCCACTGCAGTCCACTTCTGCCCCTTTATTGAGATCTCAGTTGGCTTCTGCACATTCCACACTGGAGACCGTAAGCTAGTCTTGGGGACCTGGTTCTGAGTTGAGGGGCTGGAAGGAAAGGTATGCCATCCCTTCTACTCCCTGCCCTAGACACATTTCTTTAGTAGCCCAGGTCTGGCCTTGGGTTGGGTAGGGCTAGGTGTGTGTGTATGTAGGTGTGTCCAAACCCAGCTCTTAACTCCTACAAGCAAGACACCTTGTCATTGCCCTTATGCCCTGGAATTTCCACATCCTCTTACAAAGAGGGGAAGTGTGGCTGGCTGGAGGGGCCACAGCAGACAATGCAACCCTGAATACTGACAGCAGCGCTGGTAGAGCTTTGTGGACAAGCATTGCTTCATGGTGGAAAGACTAGTGGCGGACTCGCTGGAGAGGTACCTTGTAGCCAGGGCTTTGGAGGATCCGTGGAGGGCCTTGGGTAGCACTGTTCTGCGGCTACTAGGATGGCAAGCAGCTCCTACTCGGCAGAGTAGGTGCCCTAGCCCTTGTACTCCCAGCCTCTCAAGAGTTCCCAGTATCTGTTGCCTTTGGTGAAGGAGCTCCTGGAGTCAGCAGGCCCCTCACAGATTTGCTTTCCTAGCCTGACCCTGGACTGTAGTGTGGGTATGAGGCTCCTTTCAGCCCTTCATGGTATGTGAACAGAGGTGGCTTCAATGTCCTTGCCTATTGCTCTCTCTGCCCCTGAGTGGAACTGGGACAATGCTGGCTTACATCCTGGGGCCCAACACAGCCTCCCCAGGAGAATGACAGTTCTTAAAGGTTTGCCTGGATCTCCTGGTTTAGCACTGACAGTCATATGATCCAGGAACTCTCGCTGTCCTGATGACACTACCCAGAGCCAGCTCAGAGCATACCACCCTAGCCACTCGGACCATCTTCTCTACCACCTGACTTTCCCACGGGAGAAGCACACCTATGTTTATAAAGTTGATGTTATTCTGGTCTCCATTAAAGTTGCTAAGCCAGTATGTTAGCTGGGTTCTCAGGCATGGGTGGCTGACTCACCTGGACGGCTAATGAAGAGCAGAGGCCCAGGCTCCTGAACCAGGATGGCCGGTTCTGGGTGATTGTAGTGAATGCCCCAGGCTGAGAACAGTATCGAGCAACAGGCCTCAGCAGGGAGAGAGGATTGCAAGAGGGGGCAGGCCCCTATGCTGCTGCTCAACTTTGGAGATGTCCTGAGCCTTCTGTCCCAGAGGAACCCATGACACATCTGGCCCCTCAGCATCCAAGCCAGAGTGTCCTGAACAGGTAACCTGAAGCAGGCCTGGGCTGGACAAGGGCATGCACAGGAACCTCTGAGGGCATTCACTCATGCAGACACATGAGCGTCACATAAATTCAACACAGTAAAGAAGAATAAGCCTTTAACCAGACTGATGAAGGTGAAGGGAGGGAGGGAGGGAAGGTGAGAACAAATGTGGCCATTTTATATAAAATAAGCTATTGAGCCAGGTGTGGCGTTCATCTCTCTAATCCCAGCCTAAGGGGGCAAAGCAGGAGGACAGAGCCAGTTAGAGGCAGCTGGCTCTATTGCTCCAGGCCAGCAAGGGCTACGTACTGAGACTTTGTTTTTTAAAATGTATACATACATATAGATAATGTATAGTACATGTACACACTAGTAAAGACAAAAAATGGAAAACCTGGATATTTAATAAAAGTTTAGAAACTTAAGCTAAAGTGTTTTTGAGATTCATTTATTTTTATTTTATGTGCACGGCTTTTGCCTGAACATACAGCCTGTGTATCACATGCGAGCATGGCCCACAGAGGCCAGAAGAGGGCATCAGATCCCCTTGGATTCCTTTCCATCTCCTTGGAACTGGAGTTACGGACAGTTGTTAGTGACCATGTGGGTGCCGGGAATCTAACCAGGGACCTCTAGAAAAGAAGCCAGGGCTCTTAACTGCTGAGGCATCTTTCCAGCCTGAATTTGCAGTTTAAAACCTCCCAGACTGATTATATCTTTAGGGGGCTGAAAGGAATTTGCTTGTGATGTTGACTGTGATAATTAATGTTTAAGAAAATCATTACGTTTTATTTATGTATTTGTCTATGTCTGTGTGTATGTATATATACATACATATATACATGTATATATACATAAGGGGGGATGTGGAGGTCAGAGGGCAATCTGCAGGGTGTGGTGCGTTCCTCCATGTAGTTCCTAGGGATTGAACTCCAGTCCTTAGACTTGGCAGCAAGCCCCCTTACCCACTGAGCCATCTCACCAACCCTGTTTTTGGTTTTGTTTTGAGACAATGTTTCACTGGATCCCTGGATGGCCTGGAACTAACAAAGATCCTCCTATCTCTGCCTCCTGAGTCCTGGAAACACAGGCATATGCCACCACATTCCCCTTGCTAATTACTAACATCCCATTGTATGGATGTGTTACTTTTCTTTGTGCTCTCCTCTCCCTCCCCCCACCCCTTTTCCTGTGGTTGCTCATGGAGTCCTTGACCTGTACCCTCAGCCAGCCTGGAGTATCCTCTGCCTCTACCTTTCCCAGTGGTGGTAGTCTACGGTTTGGCTCCTGCAAAGAATACTGTTGCGAATGTTGTGTTGGAGTCTGCTCCATGTGGGCAGCTTTCCTGGAGCCCTTTCAAGAGGCTCTGTGCTGAGCCTTGGTGGATGACTGTGGTCCTGCACCCTGCAGACCCCTGCTCAGAAGCAGGCATGGTTCAGTCCCCACGATCCAGGAGCAAGACTTCTGCGGTGTTCTCTGACATCATATGCATGAATGGTGCGACCTCTCAAGGGCTTTCTGTTTGGGGTTGAGACCCATAGCTCTCTTTAGGCAAGAAGTTAGGGTAGGTGTGACCTGACTTCTTAGCACCCAGTCCTTCAGGGGTCAATCTCCTGGTGCTCCAATGGCACACACTCTGGTAGTTTTTAAGTTGTTTTTCTTGGGAGGCTAAACTGTGTTCCTGTTATTCTAATTTGCCCAGAGTGAAAGTCCTCCTTGGCACCCCAAGAACTCAAATGCCTACTTCTACCTTTGGACTATTCTCTCCTAAGATATGTTCAGGGCATGGCAAGTTTGCAAATGTACCCGCTTTTACAGGGGATCCGAGTTTGGTTCCAAGCACCCATGTCTGACAACTCACAACCACCTATTACTTCAGCTCCAAGGCTCTGATGCTTGCTTGCAGCGTCCTCAGGCAGACATTCATGTGCACATATCCACATACAGGCACATAGTCATACATATAAAAGCATAAATCTTAAAAAAGAAAATAAGGTGGGGTCTGAGGGGATGGCTCTGTGGTTAAGACTAACAAGCTGAATTTGGATCGCCGGAACCCATGGGAAAAGCCAGATGCAGCGGTGCGCACCTGTATTCCAGCACTCCTGCAGTCTCTGGGCCAGCTAGCCCGCAGTATGCAGTGCAGTGGCAGAAATAGAGACCATATCTCAAATGAGTGAAAAGAGAGAACCGGCTTCTGAAAGTTGTTGTCACCTCTAAACATGCACCATGGCACTCACATATGCATTGAACACACACACACACACACACACACACACACACACACACAAAATCTATCTATTAAATTGTTTCAAGACTTAAGGAAAACAGACCCCGCCCCGCTCTGTATTCCCCTCCAACTCTAGCCCTGGGTGACCCTGGTGACCCCTCCTTTAACTCACTTTGCACTTCCCTCTCTGCTTCATACCACCTTGCCTCCCTGTGTACTTTCCTCTTCAGTGTTTTCAGTGTTGCATGTTGGGACATGCTATCTATGATGTTTTCGATCCCTACCCCACGTGCATCCTGTATCTTGATCACAGAGTTTTATGAATTGGCTTTCAGAATCTATGCTAATGTGAGCTATGGAAGGATGAGTCACAGTTGAGCCTTGAAAGTTTAAATCTCTTTTGAGTGGGCCCAAATACATCACACAGCCTATTTCCTCCCTCCATCCTTCTCCTCTGGCTCCATGCTCAGGGTTCCTCTCAATACTTGCTTCAATCTGGACCCTTAGGGACTTTAGCACAGTGAATCCTGAACCACCAGCTCCCTCCTAGCTTGAAATGCTCTTTGCCTTCTTGAATTGTGTATCTTCTTGGTTCCAAGTCTATTTTTCCTTGGTTTGACTCCTTTGGTTGGGGTAGGGGTGTAGGAGTGAGGGGGCAGGTATGTGTTAAACAGGAGCCCGTCTTGTAAGAAGTCCAAGAAAGGGAAGCTCTTAGATCTTTACCCACCTCAACACACAGCTCACAGTCTGCCTGGTTGTAATAAAGATGGACACTGAGCCCATTGAGTGGAGAGAGACCAGAAGAAAGTCAGAGGTCTTGCGGGGGGGGGGTGCAAGGCCCATTAGGTTTGTGTGGGGTCACAGGGAGTCCTCGGGGCTGGAGGCAGGAGCCTTGGGATCCGTGCCTTGAAGCATCTCGTTCTGTTGACCGTAGGTCCTCAGTTTCTCTATCCACCTAGAAGAGAATGGATCAAGTGATCACTTTGGTTCCTGCCATAAGGACTGTGGCCAAAGGGCGCCATCTGCTGGCCGTAAGCACAGTGGCGCAGTGCTGGATGGCCTGAGCTCGGGTGTGGGAGGCTGGAGATGAAGAGGAGGTGAGATTCAAGGTCCTGCGGACTGGCTGGGGATTGTAATTTTGGATGGAGCTCTAGGAAGAACTTCAGACTCTCCACCAGGATCAGCAGTCCTGGCAAGTGTGGCTGGAGGGCCTAGGCTCTCCCTCACAGCAGTCGAGGAGCTGGTTGGGAGGGCAAGGGGCATCTAGCACCACAAGCATTTCTTCCTTTGGCCCAGTGCTGCAGTCATCCCTAGGGTGGGACTGGCACAAAGCCAGCACCTGGGAATCCAGATATTTTTGTCAGCAAATGAAAGGGTTCCTTTACTCTGGGCCTGGGGAAATAGCACACGACTTCCTGCCATTTTAAGCTGACTTTCTGATAGGTGACTGACATTCAAAAAGAGAAAAGTTTAATTTCTGGTAAATCATAAGGAGGAAAATGGAAGCATAGGAGGAGGGCTGTGGGGGGAGCTGTCATGGATGGGAATATTAGGCAAGGAAGGTTTCACTGCCAAGGCGGCATTCCAAGACAGCCCGGAGAAAAAGAGCTAGTATAGTCTGTGGGAAGAGCTCCTGACCTCCCAGCAGCAGCAGCAGCAGCGCAGGGGCCCTCCTGTTTGGGAGCTGTGAGGAGGTCCATCGGGGTCAGTGTCAGAGAAGGGAGGCCAGGCCTTGCAGTGCCAGGCCTTGGTGGGATCACAGGAAGCAGAGAAGGGTGTGTGTATGACCTGCCTGACTTATTCATGCTCTCCTGGCTATGTTGATACATACAGAAGGAGATGCAATGGATAACCAAACTTCAGTATTGGGGGCAGAGAGTGGTGAGGGTAATAGTGGCTAGGGCATGCAGGTTTGGGGCACCTGTCTGTGGTTGTGTAACCTCAGGAAGAAAGAGAAACAGGGGGCCTGAATGGGTGGAGTGTCGAAGAGTCAAGGTGAGTTACTGGTGAGCAAATTCTAAAGGGAAAGGTAGCTTCTTCATTCTCCCCTTCCTCAGCCTCAGAGGTGGGCGCTGGCCAGGGTGCTGAAACCATGTGGCCCCTGCTATCCCTAAGTACTGGGTCTGTCCCTTGGCAGAAAGGGTGGGATAATTGAGTGGGGAGAGAGAGAGATGGGCCCTGTGGCCAGCATGGGTCTGCATTCTACAGCAGAGGTCTGACCATGGTGGTCTCTCTGACATGTCCTTAGCTCACCGTCCTCCCAAAGACCCTGGCAGTGGCAGAGCGGACCACCTTCCACTCCTATTTCTGTACCACCCCTTTGCAGGACACTCTCAGGGTAGTTTGGCCCTTTCCCCCACTGCTGCTGTCCTGAGACCAGGGCCTGGGGGTGAAGGGGATCAGGAGTCATCGAGACCCATTGCCGAGGGTCCAGACTCTATCCATCCAACGGAAGGCTTCATGGCTTAGTCGAGCTTCCTCATCTGTGAAATGGGGACCTCCTTTTTTAGCATTATGGTCAGGATAAAGGAGTGAGGGTTGTAATGTGGGTGGCACATATCCACAGGCATGCTGCGCTCCCAGTGAGTTATCAGGTGTGCAGAAATGAGAGAGGGTCTCAAGTGCTCCTGGAATGAGGGGAAGACTTCCCCTTGTCCTACCACTCTTGGGAGGCTGAAAATCTGTTGATGTTGAATGGTGTTCTGGAATCATGAACTTCAGACCCCTTAATTGCTGCCAGCCTGGGCCACCTAATCTTTCCCAGTATTGTATTAACTACTCAAACTCGTAGTCAAAACAACCCATAAAGTTATCTGGGCCTGGAGGCACACACATTTAACCTCAGCACTTGGGAGGCAGAGGCAGAGGCAGGTAGATCTCTGTTGAGTTCAAGGCCAGCTTGGTTTATGTAGTGAGCTTCAAGTCGGTCAGGGCTACGCAGTGAACTGTCTCAAAAATCAAACAAAACAAAACCCAAAGCCCACACACAATGCCATCAAATGAAACAAAAGTGCCTCTCTGGCCTCCAAGAGTCAATGACCCCATCTTTCCTGTCTCTCTGGGGAAGGTCCAGGCCTTGAAGAGTACAAACTCCCAATAGGAGTAGAGCTGAGGCCACACTGTCCAATGCTATGCTATCCCTGTAAAGCCATCATTCCAAGAGCCCCTGTTCCCACCTGAGGTTCACCCATTGTCCTTGGAGATGAGCTTCTAGGATTGGCCATGTTGCATGCCCTGTCTGGACTGCATTTTCTAGTGCTCATTCTGGGAGCTGATCTAGAGGCCTGCCTAACAACATTTGCCAACTGCAAGTAGGCGCCTTTTCTCTTAAAGGTCTGATAGGAGGGGGTGGAGATACTGGCCTGGGTTATGTCAAAGTGCCTTCCATGGAAGGAGGCACAACCAGCAGGTTGGGGTGCCCAGAGCCACACATGCTCATTGGAACATGTCCACTACAGCCTTCCTGAAATATCTTGTATGCGGTCTGATTGGAAGTTGGGCTCTAGCAATTAATCCCGTGGAGGCACCACTCAATTGCAGGATGCTTTTTCTGTTTAGTTCCCTTGCCCTAGATTTCCCTGGGGACAGCTCTGTCCAGGCCTCAACCTGGTAAATTAAATGTTTAAAAAAATCCTTACAATGACTTTAATCAATCCACAGAGGTGGTGCATGGCCTCCTCCCAAGGTTCAGGGGCTTGGAGGAGCCCGGGTGGGAATGAAGACAGGAGGGGTTTCCCTGGGTCCCCTGTCTCTGGGAAAGGAAAGAGGAAGCCTGATGTCCTACTGGAGCCTGGGCCCCCAAACTGGAGCTGAGAAGAAGGCCTTCGTTCCCTTTTATGGCTTGCCCTGATCTCTGTCCCAGACTAAGGGTGGCTATTGGGGTAAAAGGGCCCATAGCTCCTCTGTTTTCTTTTCTGTTTAGAAGCCTCCGTGGACTCTGGGCGGCTGTTATTGCAGTCCTGCTCAAGGCGCTCATCCTAGTGTGTTGAAGCAGAAGCACGAGGCTATGGCCTGTCAGGCTGAGACGCTGATCCCCAGCTGCCACAAGCGAGGGACCCCAGAACTGGAAAGTCTCCAGCTGGAGGATTGGGGATGGAGAGATTCCAAGGTTCTCCCTAGTGGAGTGTGGAGGGGACAGGGTGTTTCAGCAAGCTGGGCTCTGAAGATGTCTCCTTCCTGTACCTGCTGTCTTTACAGATTTTATTTCAGGTTCCCGTGCCTCTTGTTTTCGATACCCTCTACCTTTAAAGACACCCCACCCCCCGTGGGGGTTAGGTTATTCAGGCAACCTTTTCTCCTCCCGACAGACCCTCTGCCCAGATGCCAGATCCCACCTCTCCCAAGGCTTTGGAGTGCCAGAGTTTGTGTCCAAGCAAAACCCCGCTGCTGCTGCTGCTGCTGGATTGGAGAGCCCCAGGCGTGGGTGCCTTGGAGCACGGTCAGGGTTGGGAGTACGGGAGGGATCATCTGTCTCCCCGAGTGCTTTCTGAGACTCAGACTCCAAGACGCCTCGGACAGGATAGAGAGAAGCTGGAAAGATGTCCCTTGTCTGCAGAGGTTTCCAGCCGCCCAACTTAGAGGTGGTGTCCTTGCCTGGTGCCAATGACCACCGCAAAAGGTCCTGGCGTCTTGGGGCGCGGAAGGCTGTTAGGCACAAACCTGGCGGGGTCTTGGTCCCCCATTCTCTACACACCTCTCCCCAACTAGGGTCCGCGTGTCCGGCTCGCCGCCCGGGCTGAGGGGGCGCTGTCGGCGCGGGCGGGCGGGCGGGGCTGGAAAGGCGCGGGCGCGCGGCGCGGAGCAAGCGCAGGGCTGGGGGGCGC
>CAJQZJ010001511.1:18541554-18582071 GCA_907164525.1 Lophiomys imhausi
GGGCGGCCTGCGCCGTGCGGGGCTGGGCGGCGGCGGGCGCGCGGCCAGGGAGCGCGCGGGCGGCGTGCTTGCGGCGGTGGCGGCGGCTGGAGACGCACGGGGCCGCTGCCCACGGTCTGCCCCTCCATGGCGCTGCCGGGGTCCCCCGAGCCGCCCCGCGGCGCGCCCCGCAAGGTTCCGAGCCTGCTGGAGATGGGAGCGCTCTGCCTGGACTCGGACATCATCCTGGGTTTCACCAGTCACCTCCTGCGGCGGCGAGGCAAGGTGAGAGCTTGCGGGGGGGCCGGACTGGAAGTGGTGACACCGTCCCGCGACTTAGGTGCGCAGCACCGGGAAAACGCGGCAGGTCCCGGGCGGGGTCCTGCATCTCGCTTGGCGACTGCACTTTCCCGGGTTGGTGCTGCTTGATTCTCTCTCTCTAGTGGAGGCTGCGCTGGGACTCGAGTCTTGAGTCATCCAGGGAGGAGAGTGGAACGCAGAGATCCCGGTTCTCACCGAGCAGGAACGAGCAAGGAAAAGGTTGGGGGTGGGGGGGGGGGGGGATGGAGGTAATACGAGTTTCTGAGGTGATTCCAGTTGCTCGGTGCACCCCGGCGTCTTGCGGGGCTGTGTTTTGTGTCCTCCGGGAACTCGAAGGTAGTGTGTGCTTCCCGAAGAGCCGCGCTGGTGCGGGGAAGTGAAGTTGCGGGTGTGGTCCATCATGAGCGCAGGGCCTGGGTTCCGGGTGATGCTTCTGGGTGTACGTGTGCGGAGTGTGTGTACTGTGTTTGTGGAGGTCGATAACGATGTGTGAGCCTCCTGGACCCCTGGTGTTTGTTTTTCAGTGCCGTTGAGGGGCGGGGTGACGCTGCTTGCAAGGATGTACCGAGGAGGGTGGTGCCTGAGGCCACCCAGATCCCAGGGTGGGCCTGTCTTCCCTCGCAAGGCCGAGGATGGGAAGTAAAGAGCCTGGAGGCTTTGGGGTTGCAGAAAGTGGGGAGCCCGTTCACAGTTTACTCATGACTCCCCGTCGTGTTTACAGACTCCTTTCAGTCGTAGATGACACGGAAAACCGCATCATTCATCCCACTCTTGGCCAATAAATAGTGCATAGGAGTGGAGAGCTAAGTAAGCAGGGGGTAGAGTGGAGTTGAACAGGAAGGAGAGGTGGCTTGACAGACCCTATACTGTGCGAAAGTCGGACTGCTCGGGGCGTGTCTGGCCAGGGTCTTTCTCTGAATCACCCTGGCTCAGCTATCCTAGGTCTCAGACTGAAGCGGAAAGCTCGGCGCACAGAACGCGTGGCGTCCTGTGTCTCTACGCCCTGTACGCCAGCAGCCGGCAGGTGGCGCTTGTGTCACGGGGAGCACCGCCGCAGCGCCCGCTTAGCACCAATCTGGGGTTTCGGGCTGACCCGGCGCTGGGGCCGGAGCCCCTTGCGACCTCAGATGGTGGTGACATTTGGGGTCTGACTTCAGCGAGATCAACTGGTCGCTGGGGAAGCAGGGAGACCTCCCAGTCGGAGACAAACAGGCAATTAATTCCGGAGCTAACGTCCCATCTGCCAGGCCTGCTGACAACAGGTCCGGCACACTCCCAGGGCCAGCCGCACCGCTTGCTCCCACTTCCCAGGCGGCTCAGCGTGCAATCCACTTTCAGGCACACGCGCGGCTCCAGAGACACTTCCGACAGCTTCTAGCCGCGCACTGAACTTCTTGAGACGCAGACTCTCAGGCACGCGAGACAGTTGGAGCCCAAGGGTGGCCAGCCACACTCGAAGTGCTCTAGGTGTGATGGGGAAGCTGTTGGCTGGGGTCCAGCCCTTTCCATTACCCTTATCCCCACCCCCACCCCCACCCCTGCTTCCCTGCTGTGCGACTTTGGGCAAAAGCTTCAGTTTTCCCGCTCGCAAAGTGATGGGAGGGTTGAGTGCCTCCCAGGACGCGCGCAGACCCGGTCCTCGCCCCGGAGGGACGGAGGCGCATGCGTGTGCGTAACTTGTGTCTCGGCAGCCCCAACTGCCCCTCCCCCGTCAGCACTCACCTAACAGGTTGGGGTCCTAACAGTAGGCGGGGCCGCAAAGAGTAGCAGGACCCCCCGCCCACCTGGCTTAGCTCGGGGTGGGGGAGGTGCTCTGGCGTCCCGCCCCCTTCCCCCCCTCTGCAAGCTTGGCCCGCCCCCGCCCCCGCCTCCGCCCAGCCTGTCCCGGAGCAAGCTGGCCGCCGCCACGGCGCGCTCTTCGCCACTCGCCTTCGCCGCCAACTTCAGAACAGCAGGCCTGGCCATGGGGGTGCCCCCGGGCCGGATCACGTAGCCACTGCGCCCCGAGAGCCAGCGCATCCCTTTCTGCCTCCAGGCCATGGTCGGCCGCGGCGCCTCCTTGTGTGCGGTGCAGCCCGCGGTACGCAAGTCCGGGTTAGGAGCGGGCAGCCGCGACCGGCCGGCACCAGGTTCAGAGCCCGGGACAACGAGGATGCTGGCGGGGTGTACGGCGCCCTCTAGGGGTGGGGTCTGCAGCGGAGCGCGGCGGGGCCCCGAGCGTCGGGCTGGGGTTTCTTCACCCCGGACCTCTGACGTTGCACCCTGCGCCCTAACTTTTGCGACAGCGTGGTTTTAGGGGCGTGAGCGCCTGGATCTGGAGTCGGCCGCGTGGAGTCCTGCAGCGCCGCCGCCGGAAGGCTTGGGCTTACTGTGCTTCTCCTCCACCCCCCGCAGGTGCCAGAGTGCGGCCCGGCTCGAGAGCCCCCGCCGCTCGAGGTGTCCCCGCGCAAGAGGCTACCCGCAGCGCTCGACCAAGATCCATGCAGCAGCCGCCCTGCTCCGGAGGGCGCCGGGGCCAGCGCAGAGCAGGGCCACTCGGCCGGTGGGGGCGGTTGGTGTCGCCACTGCCACTCGAAGCTCGTGGAGCTCAAACGACAGGCGTGGAAGTTGGTCAGCGGGCCCGGGACCCCCCTCCGGGTAAGTGACCCCTCTTCAGGCCATGTCTCAAACAGGGAAGAGCTGGGACTTGGACTGGGGCTGGGGCTGGGAGCATGGCAGGCTCAACGTGGGTCATCTTGCCATTTCCATCTCTGCAAGAGTGTGTGTTGGTGCACCTCGTTCTACGGGGCCTGCTCCGTGTCAGAGGAGGTTGGGTAAATTTCTTTCCTAGCCACAGATGTCTCACAGCTGGAGCCACTGTGTTTGGGAGGGGTAGAAAAAGGGAAGACTTCACTCAGGGAGGGCTTGGCATGGTGTGGCACTTTGGACATCTGGGCATTGGCCTGTCTGTATGCAGAGGGCATAAAAGGTGAGAGTGGACACCCTTCTGCATCTGGGGGGGTTCCTTGCCCCACACTTTCCCAGTACCTGTCATGGGCCTGTATCCTGCCCTGGATCTCTGTCTTTTAGGCCTAGGCCTTCCTTGTGGGTAGTGACTGTTGAGCCTCTGGGTTTCCCAGGCAGCAGCAGATGCTGATGGGAGAGGAGTCTACTGGGCTTTCTGGCTAATCTTGCCAGGCATGTAAAGAGCAGGACCATTGTTCCAGGGAACAATGGTCCCTGGAAGTGTGCAAGGCAGGGGTGTGGGGGGTCTCCACAGGAAGCTACTCCTGACCTTCAGCCTTGGTGAAGGAGTCCTTGGGAAGCCTGTAATCCCCACCCAGTCCAAATGCGATCCTCTAAGCAGTGCTGTGATTAGGATGAGACCTCGAGTTCCCTCTGGGACAGTCAGATGTGTCTGTTCTGGGCTCCTCTCCAGGACCCCTGGCATTGTCTATGGTGGGGATATTAACAGCCTCTCAGGCCAGGAGCTAGATCTATGGGCCTGACTGACCATATGGGTATTGTTTGTTTTTTGCTAGTAGTATCCAACCTTTGCTGGGCCAAGACAGCCTGGATCTTTGATAACACCAGAAAGCCCTGAGGATCCCAGAGAGGGCCCTTGGGGTATGCTCCTGAGGCCTTTCAGGAAGCAAACTGATACCTGAGCTGAACTGTCTCCCCACTGTGGGACTGGCCTTTGCCCTGTGCTGCTGCCCAGGCCCCAGGCCGACTGGCTGCTGGGGTCCTAGCTGCATGAGTGGACTGGTGGAGTTGAGGGCCGTCAGTGGAGGTCTGTGGTCTCTTCCTGTACACACTGCTGTCGCTCTCCATGTTCCTGAGTGTGGCTTTTGATGTGATAACTATTCCTCCACATACCAGTTAAGGCTCACTTGTCCTAGCCTGGGCCTGGTGGGCAAACCAGAGTCCTGACCAGGGCTCCTGGGTGGTTTCGAGCCTCTCATCTACTGTGTGTATTTTCTTGTCAAACAGGGTGGCCTCAGTCTGTTCTGGGAATTCGTCTAACCTGTGGGGTGCTGTGCTCGGGATAGGAAAGCTCTGCCATCCATTTCTCTCCAGAAAAACAAAACAAAACAACAAAAAAAAAAACCAAAAGCTCTGGGTCACAGGTGTTGAGCCTACAGCCCAGGATTTCAGTGGGTACTGTTGTCGTGGTAGCCATTGTGGGCCAGGCCCTTCCCAGAATCCACAGGGAACTGCAGTCACAGCCCTCGATTGTGCACTATGTGCACATACACACACAGGGTTTCCTTTAGAGGTGGGAGGGAGCCTAATGAAGGGCAGATGGGGGACATTGTGACCATCACTTGTGGAAGGGCTCTGTTCTCCAAGGCCAAGGTGATGCTAAGAATTTAGGGTGGAGCTCTAGGATCCTCTGAGGGGTCTACTTCTTAATTTTGGTCATTGGGAAAGGAACTCTCCCATGAGGACAGCACTTTATGGCCTAGAGGGAAGTCTACCTGACTCTCACATTTATCTATGTGGCCCTTAGAGTAGGCAGGAAGCCTCTCCCTGCTGGTTGGGGATTGAAGGTAGGACCCTGGCCAAGTGGTTAGAGTCTTTGGCTGTGGGTCCCTGTCTAATCTCAGTATTAGAAGTTGTGGGGCCAAAGGGGCAGCCTGGTAGCACATTGCTCCCTAGCCATCCTGTGACTTTGAAAGACTTGTCCCTGTTAACTTCTGGCCCACCTTTCTGCCAGGAGACAGTTACTCCAGGCAGGGTCTATGAGAGTTCTCCTCCTGTGTACACTCGGTCCCTCTTGTCTGCCTCACAGGTGGGTAGAACAGTATTGGGGTGAGCTCTGGTTCTGTGGGCTCAGGGGTCACCTTCATTGGAGAGCACCTAGCCATCACCCTGCTGTGGTTCAGGCATTCCTGTCCACGAGATTGTTTGGGGCTTGTAGCACGGTGCCTTCCACCTGAGAGCCACAGTCCTGGTCTTCATTCTGCTTTCTAAGTCCCCCAGCCCCCTACATCTGCTACAGGGAAGTGGCCACAAAGTTCCGGCAAACCCCTTTCTTCTCAAGTCTATCCCAGGCCAGGGTGCCACTCTCAAGCAGTAACTGTCCCAGGGCAGGCAGATTAGTCACGTGGAAATGCTTGTTAAACCACTGAATGACCATACTTCCCTCTCATACCCCATGGATGGTCTCCCTGAGGGCTGCTGGGCTGGGTTCTGTCTGTGTGTCCCCTAAGGTGATGGCCCCAGAGGAGGATGATCCCCTACAAAGGATGTTGCTTAGGGGCCATCCTACATGATGCCCAGAGCGTCAGTCATGAGGTGGTGGCTCCTCCCCAGCCACTGACATTTTTTTTTTAGACTGTCAGTACTGGAGCTGAATTGATCATTTCCCAATAGGAAAATGATTGACTGTCATTTAGGTCTTGCAGGGCTCCTGCTCACCGAGCCAGAGTTTCATCCTGTTGCCTCCTGAGGCCCTTGTTCTTTTGCTGTTTGCTGTGGCCTGTGCCTGAGTGGGACAGTGAAGAAGGCTGAACCCCTTGGTGCTGATCCCTCTATAGCCCCCACCCCGTGCAGCCCGGGATGCATTGTCTCGGTTCTGGAGCCTCCACACCCACAGGAGCCAGCCCTTGAGGGTCAGAGCCTGGATCCTTCCTGCCCTCCCTGTGTGGCCTGGCCTCAGTGGCTTGGTATGTGCTAATTTCATCATGACACCATTTATGGGTTTGCCTTGGCCCTTTCTCCCTGGGTCACCTGCTTGGAGTAACTCTTTGAGGAGGCAGGGGCATAGATGCTCTGGGTGCACAGCTTCCAGCCCATAGCTCTTACTGCATTTGATTTTGGGGGACTTAAGACTGTGCTCCCACACAACAGGTTATGGCCCCGGGTGAGGTAGGACTGAGGCTGGTTCCCCTGATTGGGAAGCTGCTCCCTGGGATAGCTAGCATTCCCCCCCACTCAAGGGCTGCCACCTTCCTTGATGTTTGGAGCCAGGCCCAGTTCCTGCCTGGGGCCTTTCAGGGTGGGGCCCTGGCATCCTCACTGTTTCCCAGCTGAGCCCAGGTGTGGGTTAGGGGAGGTGTAAGAGGGGTTGGTGCTCCCTGGGACTGCCTGGCAGGGGGTGAGGTGACTCAGCAAGGAGGTGTCTACTCGGGGAGGAGGGGGCTGGACTGGAGGTCCTCAGAGATCTATGCTACTCTAGGGTCCAAGTGGGACCAGGAGGACCCTGGTAGCCCCTGCCTTACTGTCCAGCTTCTACCTTTCCCCCATCGGCTTCCCTGTTCCTGGTGTGTCCTTTAGCTCAGTGTGGGGGAATGAATAGGTCTCTCACAGTGTCCACCTTACCTGTTTTGCTGGCCTGGGGTTTCCTGCATTTGCGGGGATGCGGGGGGGGGGGGGGGGGGGGGGGGGCGTTCTGCTTGGGGAAAGACTTAGGTTTAAGGATGTGATTCTTTGCTCTTTGAACTTCTGCTGGGTCAGTGTTGGAATGGCTATTGTGCATGCTCACGGTGCCCAGTACCAGCCTCATGTCTTGTGTGAGTGTACATGCCTTGTGCCAGGAAGGCTGTCAGTCATACATGAAGTTAGGCAAAGAGCTGGGTACTCAGTGGCCTCACTGCCTCTCGTGAGAGGTGGCTGGGGAGGCTGTGGGACTCCCACAGTTTGAGTGGTTCAGTCAAACTGAAGGGCCATGTGACGGTTTGCACGTAGTTAGGGTCTTTAAAAACCCTTTCTGATGTCCTGGAAGGACCTTGTAGGTGGAAGTCAGGGGAGCTGGTTCTTGTCTTAAATAGCAATGGAGGTTTAGTTCACAGTAGATCTGTTCAACTCCAGGCAACCAACCTCATAGGACTGTTTTCTTAAGGGAAGTGATCATTCCTGTGTGTTCACGTTGGTTGGATTGTCTCATAGTCATATTGTTTTGTCTTTAGTTTACATTGTGTAGCTCCTGGAAGTCTCCACACAGTCTATGTGCTCAAGGCCCTGAGTAAGTAAGCAGGACCTCAAAGCCAAGCATGTCTTGGCCTAGCTTCAGTGTTTATTTGTCTCACAGAATAGGGAACTTGAGCAGTGCAGGGCAGGTGGTGAGAGTGGCCTGGCCCTGTGGGTTCCTGCTAGCAGCCAGGAGGTGGGCTAGCCCCTGCCACTGCTGAGTTCAATCTCTCCCTTCTCACTGGAGTGAGCAATGGGCAAGGGGAGCCTGTGGCAGGAGGCAGAGGCCTCAGTTTTCCCCATCTGTCCCTACAAGGCGCAAAGAGGAGTCACCTTTGTCCCTCCTGGCTTGTGAATCCTTGCCCTGTCTTCTTGTAGTGGCTTTTCAGATGAATGTTGCTCCAGACGGCGTGTTTCATATGTGGACCTCTGTGGACAGGAAGCCTATGGCTGTTTGTTGGGCATCTGGTGCCCTGAGGGGCCCCCATCCTTGTCTTGTTTCTGCCCTGTGGTAGCATCCTGCTGGGAGTGGGGGTGGGGAGGCAGGCTTCACAGGTCACTGTGCTAGTGGATTTATAGTCCTGTGTGGCCCAGGGCCAGGCCCGGTGCTGGTGTGTCCAGACTTAGATGGATGGTGCTTCTGCAGACTGCTTGCTTTGACCTCTGACTCCGGCAGCAGGGTCAGCCTGGGCTGCCTCCTGTTTCCGGGTGGAGCGTGCCTCACTGGATCTTGTGCTCAGGGGCCTGAACTGCTGGGTGGGCTCCTCTCCATTCTGTTGGCACAGCTTATGACCCCAGCCGGGCAGCCATGGATTCCTTCCTGTTGGTTTCATAGGGTCAGCCTGTGTGGAATTCCAGAGACTCTTCTAAAGCCAGCTCAGTGTTTTTGTTTTTAGTGCGACCATAAGGCCTATCTTGCTCGTCTGCCTGTTCTCCTCTCTCTCCCCATGCCTGCTCCCACAAGAGGAAGCTCCTGCTTTCTGATCTCCAGACCCAGAAACCTGGTAGACATGGGCAGAGGGGGTAGGAGACCTTAAAAGGTGGCCAGCCAGGTGGCGGGAAGGGTTGAGACCTGGGAGTGGGGACCCTAGAATCAGAGCTTCAGCTCTGCTGATGTGGCCTGAGGTAAGTGCCTCAGTTTCTCTCCTAAGGAGGGCATTTTCTTGGTGGAAGTCAAGACAAGGTGGTCATCTGTAGAGGTAGAGGTAGAGTGGCTGGGCTTTGTTAAGTGGTAGGGTTGGGTTCTGGATGACACCAGAGGCCTAGTCTGCCTGTCATTTCACTTCTGTGGGGGTGATGGATGGGCAGGGAGGGGGTTGATCCTGCCTGGCAAGTGGGCTCGGCTCGATGCTATGGGTGGGCATCTCTTACAGGGTCAGGCAACCTCCTTTTCTATAGGTACCCTAAGATCTGGGGGTGAGAAGAGCTTCCAGGTACAAGCTGAAGGGTGTGAAGGCCAGAACACCCCAGCCAGACTCCTGGTACCGGAGACCTGGACCAGCATGTAGGCTAAAGACCTTTGAGCATGCAGACACATAGACCACTTTTCCTGTGTAGCGAGGGGGGAGATGGAAGCTGCCTGAGCCCCTACCTGCCTTCCCCTCCAAGTCTGCATCCCTGAGCAGAGTGCTGAAGTTCTGAAGGGCAGCTCTGGGTGGGTGAGACCTGTGGCGTCTGCACGTTAGAATCAAACCAGTAAGGAAAGTGCAAGGGTAATCAGAGACTGGGCATCAAAGCTATGACATAGGTATGTCTGGAGCTCATGCAGAGACTATCATATTTGGCAGACAGGGTTGGGAACAAGGAGGGTGGTGGTTCAGGGTGCTGTGGACAGAGCTGAACTCAAGCCCTAGGGTAATGGCTGGGGTTTGGGTTGTCCCAAGAAGTCTTTGCTGAGAGGGGCAGGCCAGGAATGTTCCCATGATCCAATCCAGGACTCTCAGGCAGCACTTGTTGGAGGGTGGTGATGGGTGGGGCCCATGTGTGGCCACCTACATGCTGTAGTCTCTAGGAATCTGCCCAGGGACTGGAGAGAGGCAGGGGCCTGATTCAGATTCTGTTCACACCCCTTTCCAGCTGGTTATGATGGGGTTCAGCTGTCTCTAGAGGCACCAGCAAGCCCCTCTGTAGCCCAGCTTCAGGTGTGCCCTAGCCTGGCAGTGTGAACCTGACACACAGCTTCAGGGAATGCTTTGCTGCCTCATGGTCCATTGGGGAATCTGAGGCACATAGGGCTTTGTGCTCTGTCTAGGGCGTAGGACTCTGAATCAGAGGGGATGCTGTATGTCCCTTCAGGTGGGGTCCTGATTAGCCACTGTGTCCCATAGCTGAGACTGTCAGTGCCCCCGAGATCTATAGCATCTTGTGGGGGTTCTTCGTGGAGAACAGGGTGGCTATTGAGTGGGAGGCTCTCAATGAGTGGGTCTGTCCTGAGTCATCCAGCTGGGCTGCTCCTGGCACAGGGCTACGGTGGCGTGCCGGTCAGTGCTGGGTGCGTTGGGCTATAGGACAATAAGATGGAGAGCCCAGCCCTTTAGTGAGGTACCTGCTAGGGTGGGGATAATGGGGCAGCTTGGGCGTGCCTGCCAGTTTCCAGGCTGGAAAACTGAGCCCTGGACCACCCTGTCAGGCTGCACGAGACATAGGAATGTCCTCGACAGCGGGCCACTGGGAGTCCCTTCCTGGACCTGTTTGTTGTCAACTCAGGAAACAGTTGCTATACAGGGTCATAGCCCAGAATGCTTTGTTTGGGAAGGAAGGCAGGTTGAGGTGGCAGGCATTGCAGTCCCAGGGTCCTCATGCCTGCCTGCTCACACCCTTGTACTTGTGTGGTGGTGCAGAATGGGGTCGCTAGGGTGTCAGGCATGTGGGCACTCCAGGCCTACATGGCTTCTCATTGGGCTTGCCATTGGGGCTGGGATCCCCTTTGCAGAGATGAATGATCAACAGGGCTCAGGGTCTTATATGCCAAGCTAAGGCACCTGATTGTGTGGCAGGAACTGGAAACAGGACCCTCCAATGTCCTTGTGGCTTAGAGAGGTCCAGTTTGTGTTTTCCCTGATTCCTGGGAGAAGCTCAGGACACTGGTCTTTCATTCTCCCAGGAGAAAATAGAAGGATTAGTTAAAGTAACTTACAGACCCCAGACACAAAATAAAAACCAGAAAAGTCATCATTTTTAAACAGGAGCCCTAAAACACACCGCGTGATGGGTGGGTTGTACACAGTGCTAAATTGAATCAAATTAAGAAAAATACTTTCCAAGAACAAGTAAAATATCTGTTTAATTAGACCATAAAAGCGGAAATTAAAAGTAATATTTTGCAGTGGAGTAATTACTGTCTATCTGAAAGCAATGGATTTCAGAGGTAACAGGCCCAATGGCTGGGGATTCTGAGTTAAAATCCTGAACCTGGGCCAGGACCCCTTGGGGCTTGGGCTCCTGGACACTGAGCTGCAGGGGTGTCTGGGAAAGGAAGCTGGTCGAGGCAGGGAGGGTCCTGACAGTTCCTCCTGGACTCCCTCTCTGCCCCTGCTGTGTACTGAGCTTTCTTAACTCTAAAGGAAGTTCAAGCAAACAGGGTTTGCTGGTGGCTGAGGGGGCAGGGCAGAGGAATCTGGTGGCCTGCTGCAAGGCCTTTGTTTGGTCTGAGGGCCTTGCTGGAACCACATGTGTGCATGTGTACGTGTGTACCCCTCCCCAGAGCCCTGATTATACTGTGGGATGCTGGATTCTGCTTAGTCTTTTCTAGTCTCCCAGCTGGTCCCAAAGATAAGAGGTCTTGGGTCTCTCCAGAGTGGGCTGTATGGTTCCGAATGACCCAGTTGTACAACACAGTGGTTCTGCTTTCTGTGAACCTCAGTGCTGTGTGTCACGATCCCCTCACCCCAACTGCAGCCTAGTGTTTGATCAGCTTGTCATCCCTACAGCCTGTTCCTCTCCTGTTGTGTGACCAGGACTGGAAAGGTGGCCCTGGGTTTTAGCTGGATCCAACTATCAGTTTCTCTCTCCCCCAGGGAGTCAGGTGGTGAGGGGACCAAAAAGCGCTGACTTGACTACTTATACCCGAGGTGCTCGGGCCCCAGCCTGGGTCTTGACCAAGGGTTCTGGCCCACTGAGGGCTTGTGCAGCAGGCCCTGGGGTGTCCAAAATGCCTGGTGCCGTTTGCACAGTTGAACAAATGACCTTTGGCCACCTTCCCAGTGGGGGACCTGAACATGATGGTGGACCCCATCTTCCCCTTGGTTCCTGTCCAGTGCCTGGATGGACCTCTTCTGTTTTCCATTGCCAGCCAGACTTCTCTCCCCGTTTCTGCCTGGCTGTGTTGGTGGGACTAGTATGCTTTCTCTTCTCCTTCTGCCCAGTCTTTCAGCTTAGCTTTCATTCTTGCCTCCTGCTGTGGGAGTGAAGGGGAGTTATTTCCAGAGGCTGTGGCCCCTAAGACAGCAGTGGCCTCCAGGCCTGTTCAGAGGGCCCAATAACAAAGGGTAGCTAGGACTGGATTCTAGGCTGGAGCTAGGGCTGGGCGGCCCCTTTCAAGCAGAGCTAATGGCTGCAACAGGCCACACTTCCTTCCCTTTGCAGCCTCCCGCTGAGTGGAAAATTAGTGCATGGGAACCAGTCTGGAAACTGGCCTGGCTACCCTGAGCCTGGGGCTGGGTCCTTGGCTGGGATCACTCCACCCCAATCTCCACCCCAAGCCATCTCTGGGGGCCTCTCTTGCCCCTGCAGGGCGACCTGTCTGCTTCAGCCTGGTGAATTCCAGGGGCATCAGCTAATGGGGACCTGGTCTGCCACGTACTTCTCAGCCTGGAAATCATCCTGTATTTACGGAGTATTCCACAGTTCAGGCATCTGGTGGGATGGTGGGTCTGGCAGGGGTCACTCTTTCATCTATCTTGGGCTCTGGGTGGAAATGGGGCCAAGGAAGAAAGACCTTAGTCATGGTAGGTCCCTTGCCTGTCACTGCATTGGCTGCCTTGGCCACAGCCTTCAGCACTTGAACATTGTGGGCACAGGTGACCAGCCCCTGGACACACTGAGGGAACATGCATTTCTGGGATAAATGAGACACTTTTGTGAGGTGGCTGACCTCAGCCTCCTTGACTGAGGAATGGGTATGCCTGGAGAGGCTGCTGTATTGGAGTCAGGCATTGTGGGAAGCCCTTTGGAACTTGGGGGCTATATGGCTACCTTAGTGTAAGGAAGTGCCTGAAACTGGGCAGGTAGAGGACAAGGCTGGAACTGGTGGAGTGGACCACCAAGAAATGATCCTGGGCTCTTATCAGGGTGACAGCTATAGCTAGCTGAATGGGTCTTGCTTGTCTAAGGGGCTGAAATACTTGGGGCTGGCCCAGGAGAGCAGGGGAATTGATTCAGGATGAATTCACTCTGAGCCCATCCCATCCTCAGTCTCTCTGTGGTAGGTGTGCCTCCATAGAGGGTGCTATGTCCCTTGTGGGAAGTATTGCCCCCTCTTGGGGGTGTTGTCCTTCCTCTGGGTGGGAATTTTATCCTCCTGATCTACAGTCTGCTTTGAGGCTTCTGGGAGCTGCCCATCCCCTGGACACCCCTCTCTCAGGACAATGAGCCATGCTGTCCCTCCTGCTGTCAGGGTTAGGGATGGCCACACTTACTCTGGGGACTTTGCCAAGAGACCCACCCACAGTAGTACCCTGTTTCATTGTGCTCCCAGGCTCTACCAGGGCTGGCTGGAGACTGCAAAGACAGGGAGAGGGTCTGAGCCCCTTCCTTGTGATAGAAAGCTAGGGAAGGGAGCCCTGGAGGCCACTCTCACCAGCTTCCTGCCAGGCCCTGGATCCAGTGCATTTACCCTTAAGCTGGTTGTCAGGGAACTACAAATGCATCTTGTTAGCCATGAACCAGCGTGGTTAATGATGGTGGGGAGGTAGGTGACTGTCAAGGGCACAGGGAACCTCGCTATTAACTCTGATAATTATCTTCCTGCTGGGCTCATGCGGATGAAATAGTTTAGGCCATAATAATGTAATAGATGGTGTTGCTCTGGCTACAACATGAGCTGCGGTGGTGGGCTCCCTGTGTACCTGAGCACTGATTGCTGTCCTTTGCTGTCCCCAGGATCCTTGCCTCTCTACTCTGCTTCTTGACAAGCTCCCGACATCTGGGGTTCAGCCAGCGTGCCACCCTGACGCTGAGAGCCGCTGTGACGTATGCACCACGCACCTGCACCAGCTCACTCGGGAAGCCCTGTGCCTGTTACAGACCCCTGCCAGCCACGAGGACCCTGATGCTTCCCGAGGAGGCCTTGTGGCTCCCAGCCCTAGGGACCCACCTGGGCCAGTGGGCCTCACAGGGAGGCAGCCCCCTGTGGGGCCTGACAGGAGGAAGGCAGCAGCTTGGCCGTCCGGCCCCAGCGTCCAGGTTTCTGTAGCGCCAGCAGGCCTTGGGGGAGCATTGAGCACAGTCACCATCCAGGCCCAGCAGTGCCTGGAGGGTGTGTGGAGCCTCTCAAGAGTCAACAGCTTCTTGCCACCTACTTGCCTGGTAAGTGTTCTGGATAGGTGGGCTCCTGGATCCCAGCTGACTCCCTTGGGGCTCCCAACCACATCTGGGTGTCCTGAAACATGGTATTGGCAGGGCCTGCTGCAACCCTAGGGAAGTCAGGGATGCTTTTGGCTAACATTGTGTCTTAGATCATCTCTGATGCTGTTGGCTGATGGAGGAACCCAAGGACTCCTGAGATGACCTTTATCTGGGGTTGGGTTTAGAGAGAACATCTTCCTTTGAGAAGCTGCTATGGCAGACTGTCCTCAGGGGCATAGATCAGGTGACAGAGACTTGCCCCATGACAGAAGACAGGGCCCTGAGGTCTATAGTTGCTGGCATTGGCATTTAGGTTGAAGGATGTCCTCCAGGCCTCCCCTCCCATCAGGGAGCCCTGTGAGGGCCTGGATCCCCTTAATCCAGCTCTAAATTCAGGAGCTGTTGTCCGAGGCATTGCCTGCCTGCTTCTCAACATCTCTTGCAGGCTCTCCATTATCCCATGCCTGCAGTTCCACCTAGTTCAAGGAATACCAGTGTGGGAGTTAAGAGAGTGGTGCTGTTGACCTAGAGGTTTCCTCAGGTGCTGGAAGGAAGGGTTTGGATTTAGGGATGTAAGAGATTATCTATACACTGGGTCCTGGGAGGGCCTGACACCACAAGGGCACAGCCTGTACTCTACACGAGTCCCCCTCAACTTAGCCCCTTCTCAAGGGCACTGTGCTGAGGGAACAGCCACCTGCTTTCTGAGGATGTAGTCTGAGGGCCCACAGTGCCCGGCAGGGAGGGCAGTGTGCTTTGCATGGTTGGTCTGAGTTCCCTTGATGACCACAGTGGAAAGAATCCTCTAGGCAGAGAAGGTATAAATAGATCCACCAGGAGTGAGACGCTGATGGCTTATGGGAGAAGAGGCAGGAGGGGAGGTGAAGTAGGGCAGGGACAGACTGTTGTGGATCATGATGTGCACATGGCTTTGATGGCTACATGGAGAAGCCTTCTCTGCCCCTTTTCCCCCCTTCCCCCCCACCACCTTGCTAGTTGCTTCCTGGAGTGCTGACAGCAGAGGATTGTGGGCGTTTTTAGGGAGTCATGCTTCTGTGGTAGTTTCAGGTATGCATTTCAGGCACACAGCAGCCAGCCATGCAGGCTTGCGGAGTTTGCAAAGTCCCTGATGTGGGCTGGTAGGCTCTCACCCTTGGTCTGTGTGTCCAGTGGCATTTCAAGGAGATGGGCAGAGGTGCAGAGGGTCCTCAGATCCACTGGATAATGTTGATACAAGCTCCCATGTAAGGAAGGCCCCTCCCATCTTCTGACTGTAGGCCTCTCTGAGGTAGGTAGAACTTGTTGGCTGGACTTTGCTCTTGGATGTGACCTGTGCTGAGAATTCTCCCCAAGCTGGAGCTGGTCCCTGGGGTTTGTTCAGGGTTGGTCTTTTGAGGCCATCTGTCCTTGGGGTTGGAGTGCCATGCTGATCATGGTCCAGTACTCTTCCTCATATTATACTGAAGCGAGGCCAGGTGCTCTGGCCTCCTGAAGCTTTGACCTGACAGCTGGGCTGCCTGAGGAGTGGGGAACAGAACTCAGGGGCAGGGTACACTGACTGCTCAGGTGAATTAAATAATCCTAGAGGAGGTAACATTGAGCTGGACCCCAAAGGAAGCCTCAGGTGATGTGCTCAGACCTAAGACACTGCTCCAAAGGGGTCTGGGCAGCCCCACCGACTGGCTGGCCATACTTTTAGGTCTGAGCAGACACTGCGCAAGGCTTGTGGTGATGGGGGCTGGAGAGGATGCTGGGAGGGTCATTGGCTTTTAGTTAGGCAAGCCTGACTGTGGCCTGTACAACATAAAATGTGGGCATTTAAGGCTCTCACTCATTTCTTGTGCACATTGATAGTGTTCAGGAAAGGTGGGAATGGATTTATAATTAGAGAACATTCCTGCAGTCAATAGGGAGATTATTAGAGCCGTAAATAGAACTTTAGGCTGCAGATGAGGCAATGTCCCCTGAAGCAGGGCATCAATCACTGACGATCAAGTACCGCCTGGGGGCTGTGGTATTAAACACTTCTGAAGAGATGCATGGTGAAACTGTCACACATGGCCAGTGGCCTGTTAGGGTGGGTTAGGTGGATTGGTTCCCACAGGTGGGTCAGATAACCTGGCCCCCATCATACTGGGATGAGGAGTGGAAGCCCAGGTCTGCGCCCCATTGGCACTTTCATCTTGGCCATGGTCAGCAGTAGAGGCTGAGGAAAGTAGTTGGTTGTGGCTGGAGAGCCTTAGAGGGGATATTATGACCTATGTCTTCATGGAACCTCTGGAGCCACAGGCAAGGCCTGGAACATTGTAGGTGCTGTGGCTGAGAGCTGTGGTGGTTCCTCCACCTGGGTGTTACTGTGGTATAGTTGCCCTCAGGCCCCTGAGTTCCAGTGGAGTAAGAAGCTATTGGCCTATACAGCTTTAAAGCCACAGCCACATCTCATTTGGGTTTGGAGGGAACATCTCCCTTGGAGAACACTGCTATGACAGGCTGTCCTCGGGGCACAGACCAGGTGACAGAGCCTGGAGTATGCAGCTAGGCTCTGACATTTACAGGTTGAAGGATGACCTCCAAGCCTCCCCACCTGCCAGGGAGCCCTGTGAAGGTCTGGCTCTCCTTAACCCTTGATCAAAGAGGGGCCCTTTCCTGATCATTTTGCCTGTGGAGCATCCATCCATAGCTCTAGAACTCCCAGGGGATTGTCCCTACCATTCTTTCTAGAACAGTGGTGCCCAACCTGTGGGTCGTGACCCCCTTGAGGGGTCAAAGAACCCTTCCACAGGGGTCACCTGAGACTACTGCACATCAGATATTTACATTACGATTCATAACAATAGCTGAATTACAGTTATGAAGTAGCAACAAAAGTAATTTTGTATTCGGGAGTCACCACAACATGAGGCACTAGATTAAAGCGTCTCAGCTTAAGGTTGAGGACACTGGTCTAGACAGTCTGGGGTATAGCCTTGGCCCTTCACTGATTCTTCCTATCAGGGTATTGCTGACACCCCTGTTCAGGCTTCATTTTAACCACCCGTGTAGTGGAGTCTGGCGAGATGGCCTCTTCTTTCTTGTGAAGCCCTAGTGAAGCTGCTTCTGTGATGTGTTGGGGACAGTGCGCTCAAGGGCTTCCCATCTTGTACCAGGCCCTGGAGACCACTGGGTGAGGAGGCCAGAGAATGGGAGCAGGCAAGCAGGTCCCACTGAGGATCTAACATTCTCTGCAGGACACTGCCCCCTCAGGTATATATATGCTTGCCTCAAGTAGAGTCCTGTGCCTTCAGGCTGCTCCTCAGTCCCCTCACAGTAGCACCTGGTAGGGTATTTATGGGGAAGGGGTCCTAGAGGGCGTTGTTCTTCCCGTGCCAGAACCTCATAGAAGGAGAGGTCAGGTCTAGAGGGCTGTTGAGGTGAGGTGGGCTAGTGTGGTGGTTGCAAGATAAGGCTATGAGCTCACAAGTCAGGGCTCTGCTGGCTGTCCCTCGGCCAGTGCTGGCCTCACACTCTCCTCTCTCCATGCTTTTCCTTTCGTTGCTGCCGTGTGCTTCCATCACACTTTCTGTTTGGCTGTCCACCCCCCTCCTCCCCATGTCATGGTCCTCGCCCCTCTGCCCACACCACCACTGCTCTGCACCTGCTTTGGGACGGCTTCTTTTGGCATGTCCGGGCTCTGCTTCTGGCAGGAATTGGCAGTGGCCGTCCTGGTGGACAGAGCCGTGTCATGGCAGCTGGTGGGACGGTGGAACCAGGTCAAGTGCGGGACTCCAGAGACAGGTCAGTGTGTGTGGAGGGGGAACCAGCAGTGCAGGTGGGTCCGCCAGCTCAAGGCCCTGGAGCCTCTGGAGATGCCCCAGGGTGGCTGGGCCTGTGGAAGTGGGTAGAAGTGCCATGTGGGGAACGGGGCAGCAACTCTGGCCTGCCTGTGACTTCTCCTGCTTTAGTCCTCAGCGTCTGGGATTCAGGCCAGGTGTTAGGGACCCTGGGCCCGGACCCCCAGCACTGCCATCACAGACTGCCAAGCTAACTCTAGGTCCTGGGGGGACCATGGGCTGGACATCCCTCCTCCCCAAGCCTGACCAAAAGTTCGTGACCCTGGATTCTGGCTGCTGTGTCTAGTCGGTGCTCAGCCAAATAAGGCCCTGTGCTCCAAAGGACTCAGGCCACACCTGCCAACTTTACAGCTTAAACATTAATTTTTCCCTGTGCCACTCTTCCCAGCTAAAGCAGTTCAGCCTTTCATAGGAAAAGACACTAAGTGACACATCTATAGGCACGTGGCTGATAGATGTTTGGTGCAGTGTCTGATGAGCTATATTCCAGGTTTTCCCTTCTCGGCTATGAGCCTTTCCTTCTTGCAGTCCTGGGGTGGAGAATGCTGGTGGGAACTAGGAGGGGCCTGGCTACCACTGGCTCAGGGTTTGGGCTGGGCTCGGGACTTTTACAGGCAGAGAGTCTGTTCCATCTTCCAAGTGGAGTTTAGAAGCTGGAGTCCTTTAGGGACTGAGCAGGATGAGGCCTTCACTGTGAGGACAGTAACTGCCCTGCATTAGTGTGGTCTCTGGGTTCAAGGTGGCTTGTTCTACAAAGGTACCACACCTGGTCCCAGGGCTACATCCTTTGAGAGACAGCCCAAGGTCACCAGAACAGGCCTGTGCCCTCTCAGCCCAGGGAACCCAGCCTTCTGCTAGCTGGAACACAGGCTGTATTTGTTGGGATATTGACCTCCCACTCAGGCTGAGTGGAGAGGATATATCGGAGGTTGAGGGGCCTGGGGCTTTCCAGGAAGAGACCAGCTGCCTGTCCTACTCTGCCAGGGCTTGAGTCCCCTCTGCCCCCAGAGCCTGAGGGGCAGGTAAACATCATGTGGAAGCTGTCCTGGGAGCATTTAATTATATCTGTGCTCCATGGTGAGCCTTCTCCTTTTCTAGAATTTATTTTAGCTAATTAGTTGGAAATGCCAGAGTTGTATTTCAGACAGTGGAGTGTCATACGTTATCACATGGGGGACAATTAGTGCTCATGCCAAATATTTATTGTGGTGTCTCGTATAATTGTACATCTGGGTGTTCCCAGATGGCCCAGGGATGAGGGGCAGAGGTCTGTCTGCCTGACCTCTGTGATCACTACAGGACTTGAGGAGGGCTGTAGAGTCAGTCCCTCTTGGGGTCTGCCTTTTCCTCCGTGACTGGTGACGGAGGGGGGGGGAGGGGGGAGCAGACCTGTCACATACCCTAAGCTAGGGGCATGGGTCCTTGCAGATTGCCTTGGAGGCTAGGCCTTTTTGGCAGGGTCCCAGTCTGCCAGCTGTGATTTTCCAGTCACAAAGGCAAGATTTTGCAAGTGTGTGTGTTGGGTGGGGGAGGGTCTAGGGGTAAGTGAGGGTACCCACCCTGTCACCTGGCTGGTCCTCATGTGGATTTCTCCTTCCTTCAGGCTGAGGCGGCTGTAGCAGCTGTGGCTGTGGCCGATACTGTCCGAGAGTGCCCCCCCAACAGGCCCTGATCGGATGTCTAAGGTGTGGGGCCGAGGAGCAGCATGCACATCAGCCCTGGTTACCCCAGCCCCAGGCACCTCAGCCGGGGGTTCCACAGGCCCTTCGGCGGCGGCGTCTTTCTTTATAAGGTATGTTCTCTGGGATCACGCAAGCTGCAGTATGGTGTTGGGGAATAGAGCCCCTGAGTTCTTGTTCCCTGGAGGCCTGTGGCCTATTCTCAGGAGAACTGTGGCTCAGCCAGTCAAGGAGTGAAGACTGTGAGAACTCTCACTGGCCTCTCAGTGCATCTTTCAAGATTACCTAGCATTCTAGGGCCTACAGCAGAAAATGGTAGGGCTGTGGATTGACCCCACCCCTCCAGATTGCCTCGTTAGAGGATGTGAGATATCAGGGTTATGGTGGTTTGGCCAGAGGGAGTGATGTACTTCAGGGTGGGAGGTGGAAACAGGACATCCCTTACTCTCCCACCCCTGGTTTTGGCCAGTGGATGGGTGGGGGAGCTGTTCCCTACTCCAAGGCAAAGCCTTTGGTTCTGCAAACCCACAGCTAGAGTCCTACCCTCATCCAGCAGCCTGAGGAACGGGGATTACAGGATGTAATTGCCATAATGAGAGGTAATGGCAGCCAGCTGGGGGTCACTGTCCCATTAACAGCCCGCATGGGCGCTGATAAGCTTGTCTGTATCATGCTGGGCAGTGTTCGGAGGATGTCTTATCAGCCCTGGTCCGGAGGGACTGTGGGGCCTGATGAGGGCTGTGACGGGGCATGTGATTAGGGCATTGTCAGGGCTGGCTGACGAATGCTGGTGTGCAGTGCCGCACCACAGTGACTGATGTAGCCTCATCCACCACCCCAATTAGGTGCAGAGAACCTAGCTGGGACCTTCCAGATGGGGACATGTAGGAGTCCTTTTCAGCCTGCTTGGTAGCCTCCATGTGCCAACAGCAGTCAGAGTGGTGTCTGGGAGCTGGGCCTGAGGGCCAGATAGCTGGCGGTGTCCTTACCCTGCTCAGTTCTGATTTCAAATACCTTGAGGATTTGGTGGCCTGTGGGGCAGCTACACCCCTTTCATGGTGCATGGTAGGTTTTGAAATGCTCAGATCTTTTGCAAAGCATTTAAATGGCCGTTGGTCCTGAGTCTGGAAACCACCCGGGCACCCTGACTCTAAGGCCCCTGGTGCCTAGGGGGGGCATGACATTGAGTGTGTGGTGTGTGTGTGGCTGCTCCCATTGGCTCATTAGCCACCCTGCCCGGCAGCAGGTGCTGGCTGCCTTTGTCTCATCTCAAGCTATGGAGGCTTCTCTGCCTGAGCAACACCCTGACCTTGGAAAGTTACCATAGAAACAAAGAAACAAGTGGACTAGGGTGGGGCCTGGAGGCAAGTTTCCCGAGGCGGAGTGTGTGTGTGTGTGTGTGTGTGTGTGCGCGCGCGCGCGTGTGCGTGCGTGTGTGCATGTTGGGGAGCTGGGGAGCACTACTGGCTGCTATTACTTCCAACCCATGACTCACTCTGAATGTCAGTGGCTTCCTGACCTGTGATGTGCAGCCCAGTGAGGGTCAGTTTGAGAGTAGGTGTTTCTGCAGGTGATGTCCCAGCAGGGCTGAGAGTGCTAGTGAGAGGCTCACCGCAATGAGCTTTTAAATTATGTAACCACTGCCCCACTGCCTGGTATTGTGGGTTAGGGGGAGGCATGAAGTTGGGGAGGTGCTTGCCCAGAGTGCACCAGGAGGCAGCAGAATTTTGGCCTCACCACACGGCCCTTGGTTCATATGGAGTAGGTGCTATGTTCCTGCCTTCACCCTCCAATCTTAGAAGGGTAGAGTGATCTTTGCCCATCCTGCCCTTGGGAGGTTTGCACAATGGGAGAGGGGATGCGTCTTGATTCTGTAAGGGTGGCCTTGGGCAGAGGCCAGATCAGAGAGCTGCCCTCTTGCACTCTGGGGGTGGGCTTCAAGGGCTGAGAGGAGTAGTGACAGGTGCATCTGGCTATGCATAGAGTAGGGTGGGCTCAGCAGTGTAGGTTCTCGGATCTTACAGTCCTGGGGTGAGTCTGGGCTCTGCCACTTCCCCTGAGTGTTTTCCCCAGGCCGAACAACCGATTCAACCCTTCTTTAGCCACTTCTGTGTAACATGTCTACAGTGGTGTACACTGTAGACCCAAGGATACTCGAGAGCCCAGGGGGTGGAGTAACATCCCCTCAGCTGGGCCTGAGTGGTTAGGCACTGACTGGATCAGAAATTTGAGGCCACACTCCATGGTGGCTGCCATGTCCTTGATATGTCCTCAACCCTCCAGCTGCCTTGCAGCTTGCAGTCTCCCCTCTCTCGTGTTCCCATTAGCACTGCCCGCCTACCTAGCTATCCTCTGCCCTTGGTAAATAGGGGTTACCCCTGGTACCTAGAATCTAGATATCTTGGGAACATCTGCTAGGGGAGGCATCTTTCAGGTAGGTGTAGGGCAGGGAAGCATGGTGCTTCTTCCTGGGCTCTGCAGAGCCTCAGATGTCTTTCTTTCTGGACCTATCTGGCAGAGATGGGAGGGCTTGGCAAAACAGTTTCTGGCTTGCTCCAGCCTCCAGGTAAGGCCCTCCGGTGACAGTGGCACAGCCCGGAGAGGCCTTACGTGGCAGCTTCCTCCAGTTAAGTCTTGAGTTCCTTTAATTGTTTGACCCACCAAGGAGCTCCCAATGAATGCTTCAGGCCCTCATGAGGCAGATCCTGCAGGTCTGCCACAGTGAAGGAGGCTTGCCATGCCTACCAGCCCCTCGGCTTGAGGAAGCTTTGGATTGTCTGCAGCTGATCTCTCCCAGGGAACAGGCTGCATTTCAGATGTTCAGAGATCTCAGTGTGAAGCCCAACTGCCTCTAAAGTACCTTCCTTTTTGGAAGAGGTATTCTTTCTTTTTTTTTTTTTTTTTTTCGAGACAGGGTTTCTCTGTGTAGCCCTGGCTGTCCTGGACTCACTTTGTAGACCAGGCTGGCCTCGAACTCACAGAGATCCGCCTGCCTCTGCCTCCCAAGTGCTGGGATTAAAGGTGTGTGCCACCACTGCCTGGCAAAGGACTGCCATTTCTTAACAATGTGGTGGCCTTGGAGGTCCTGGGCATGGTACCCTATCTTTTCTTAGCCTTGGTGACATCCATGTTTCCTGTGTTCTTGCTGCTTAGCACCCAGTTAGTATCTTTACCAAACTGGGATCTTCAGGGACAGTCCTAGCTTCTGGGACATCCTAAAGCTTCTGGAAGTCAAAGCTTGGAAGTCTTGGAAATTTGTCTCATTTTCGTTAAAGAGGAGGTACTTTTCCTGGGGCATTGGTTTGGGACCTGCTGTGAGTCAGGTTTTGTGAGTGCTGAGCTGTAAAACAGGTGCCTGGGGCTTGGGCACCTTCTCCAGCAGCTGCTCCCCACCCCCACCCCCACATCTGGTGCTGCCTATCAGATCAGACCCAGGAGCTGGTCACATGCAGGAGGTAGCTGGGTCAACTGATGCCTGTGCTGTGACCTCTGGCCTCTGAGAGAGCTACCAAGGGCAGGGTTGTCATAGTCCTAGTGGGCCCACCCAGAAAAGCTGGCCTTGATTTTAGCCTCTGTCTTACTCCGCCTCTGCCCTCTACCCCGTGCCTTCTCTAGCACTCTTGGTTCTCTACTGGCCTCCACATACCTTGAGGTATGGGTGCACCCCATAGCCTTTAGAAGTTGTACTCTGGCTCTGCCTGACCTTGGAAGGGCCTGAGGGCAAGACACAGCTGAAGAGCTGGTCCAGAGTGGCCATGCCTTGGCCTCTGCTGTCTGCTGAGCAATGTAGGCACCTTGAGAGGATCTGACCACATCCTCTAGCCAGGGCAAATACTTGGCAGCCCCATGTACTGTCCTTTCCCCAAACCCTAGGAACAGGTTTTTGCTGTACCCACTTAAGGCAAGAAAGCTACTCTAGGAAGCCTCCTTGACCTGCCCAGACATCCCCGGGCCCCTTTCTGCCCAGATGGAGTGGCATAGCTCTTATATTAGACCCCAGCCCTGGGCAGTGCCAGGCAAGAGGGTCGTGACTGCCCTGCCCTTATCGTACGTGGAGATAACAGTGCTTTCTGAGGCAGGATTGAGTGAGGCTTTTTCCTCCGGAGGCTGCTGGGGTGGAATCTGGAGTAGGGGGCCCAGATAGAAAGATGGGAGGCATGAAGAGCCCCTGAGCTGATGCCGGAACAGTATGGCTTTGTCTGGCATGGCCCTTCCCAGCCACTGCCCATGCCCTCTGACCTCTACAGGAGTACAATTTGGGTTGTAGCTCAGATACCCTTTTTGTCTTGACTTCTCAAGTTTCAGTGTACACAGCCTGGTAAGTGTTGGCTTCCCTTGCCCATGGTTTGCTGTGTGCTTCTTCTATGGAGGGGCTGAGAAGTTGACAAACACTTCCTTGCAAGGATCATTTGAGCTCTGCAAACACACAGGCCCGGACAGGTGCTAGGCAAATTGTAACCGATCTTTTAAATTATTATTTAACACTTATTTATTTATTACTAAATTCACTTATACAAACACCAACAATTTCTTATCTATTAATCCTATAAAATCCTACAACCCCTTTAACCTATCCACTAAACCTATTGATAATTATAACAACTACTTTCATAACCTTTTAGAATGATACAGTCTCTGGGGCAGGTCCTCAGTCGTCAGGAACACAGTCTTTGTTGTAGATTCTTTTTTTTTTTTTTTTTTTTTTTTATTTTTTGGTTTTTCGAGACAGGGTTTCTCTGTGTATCCTTGGCTGTCCTGGACTCACTTTGTAGACCAGGCTGGCCTCGAACTCACAAAGATCCGCCTACCTCTGCCTCCCAAGTGCTGGGATTAAAGGCGTGCGCCACCACCACCCGGCCGTTGTAGATTCTTTAACACACTTAGCAGTCCTTTTTCTGGATCTCTCAGATGCAGGTTTGTCAGGGTAAGTTCGTTATTGCAGTCTCACCTTAAATAAGGCTTCATGCTTTCTTCTCTGTGGGAGACCCCAGCCGTCTGCAGGCCAACTTACTTCTTTTGAATCAGGAACTCAGCTGCTCTGCCTCAGTCCTTAAAGCCAGGCACCGTTTCCTTTAGGCCACTGTTTGGACAGATCAAACCCCTCTAGGCAAAAGCTGAGCCACAGGATCCAGTTCTTGGCCTTTTGGTGTCTTGCTCAGGCTTTCTTTGCTCACCGGCTTCTTTCTGCTTCAGGGAGAGAGCTGGCCATCAATGGCCAGCCGTTTTTTCAGCAGGACTATTGGAGCTCTCTAGCATCAGGGGCCTCTTCTCTTCTGGGCTCCACACACTGTCCTCAAATAGGAGGAATTCTGTTTCAGCTTAATTTGGGCTCCGTCCACTTAGCAGCTGAAAACAATGTCAGGCCAGATACTTTGTTTCTTCAAATCCATTAAATCTTTCCTGTTTTCCTGACTTCAACCTTGTTTTTCAGTCTATTGAGTCTTTCCTGTTTTTGCTGACTTCATGCTGATAATGCTCTTCAGGCCCCGAATTAAGAGACAGTATCAGAAACTCCTGTATATTTTCTAAATCTAATTTATCTAACCCCTACAGCAAATGCTTAGGGTACGGTGTGAGTGCACCCCAGGGTGCAGGTGCCACGGCTGCCAGAGAACTTGGGTTCTGGGGCCCAGGGACCGCCACTCCCTCCTTTGGCCTGCCTGCTGCACACGGGTGCTGCTGCGGCTCTTGTTAAGGACTCCGCCATGCATCGTAGATTACTTTTATTTTCTGTGATGACACCTCACTAGCAGGAAGCTGTCCCTGGGGCCTCTTAAAAGACAACTCCTATTAAAGATGAGAGGCCTTACCAGAGCACTAGCAACGTGCAGGGAGGCACCAAGGGGGCCCCAGGCTCTGGGCTCTTGCATGTTGGATCCTCCTATGGAGGAAAAAAAATGGACTTGGGAGGCCTACATGGGGGAGAAGGAGCTGGGGCATTGGGGATGTTGGGGAGAGGTGGCACCGGTTAGATGGCTCCTCTTCCTGGTCACCTGCCCCCACCCAGGTCTCAGGGAGAGTGGCTTAGCCAGGGTCTCCATGGTGTGTGTTTACACTAGTGATATTCTTGGGTCCCTGTACTAGAGGCGTGGGTTAGGGCCTTGTAGCTCTCATGGTCCACAGGCAAGGTAGGAGCCCGAGACTTGGCTAGGGGACTCTTCAGGGGAAGTTGTGCTGTGTGGACAGTGGGGGCAACTGTTGCTGCCACCCCCGGACAGATGCATGACCTTTGAGATGTATCCTTGGAACAGGGTCAGCTTGAAAAAAGGTATGGAAGGCCAGGGATGAAGACTGTGTCTTCGGACTCTAAGGATCGGGCAGCCTGGTCTGGACATGGACAGAGTGACCAGGCCACAGGGGTAGCTGTTGGTATACTCTGAGCACCCTGTCGTCTCCCCTCCCTAGGGCTGCTCAGAAGCTCAGCCTGGCCTCCAAGCGCAAGAAACATCGCCCACCACCTGCGCCCACCACTCGTGGTACGTCTACCTACCCTACAGACTTCAGTGGGACTCTGCAGCTGTGGCCGCCCCCGGTGCCCCCCTGTCTGCTCAGGGCTGCCTCCAAGGCCAAGGAAAACCCCAGCAGCTTCGGAAAGGTAGATCTCACCTGAAGTCAGGTGGTCTGGGAGTGGGGAGACCAGGGCATCTGATCTTGCCCAGTGCAGCCATCCCCTTGACTTGGCACTAGCCCTGCGTGCTCGTGTCTGCACACATGGTCAGCACTGGCTAGTAGGAGTAAACTCTTAAATAGGTACCAGGGAGGAAGCTGTGTGTTTGCAGGCCTTCCTTCCCAAAGGGAGGCCTCCTCCTGTGGCAGAGCCACAGAGGAAGGAAGAGCTCTCCAGACAGGGCAGCTGCAGGCAAGTGGGAGGGCCCAGGGCTCCTTCAGGCCCAGCTGACTGCACTGTGCACCCTTTTAGCATTGTGGGCAGCTTTCATTGCCCTCTGCTTCCTCTCAGAAAGCTAACTGGTGGCTGGAAGTCAGACCTCCTGGCTCCTCCCTTCCCCTGGGATGGGGCCACACCCCACAGTTTCCTCAAGGCGGTCTGATGGGTGGAGTATGGGAAGTAGGCTAGTAGTAGGAGTTGAACGCAGACAGTTGGCATGGAAGCCATATACATGTTTAGTGTGGCCTGGTGCTATGGCCAGGCCCAGGAGTATAGTAGAGTTGGCTCAGAAGACCTCTCAATTTTGGACCCACCTCAAGCTGTGTGAACCAATAACCTGCTCCTGGCCCCAGGCCACTGTACTGCAGTGGTGGGTTTAGCTGGGTAGCCCAGCTGTCTGAGGCCTGCTGGGGCCATGTATGGAGGTCTATGTATATGCAGTTGTTCAGCCTTGGGTGGGTGGCATGTGAGCAGGGCAAAGGCAGCCTGGCTCCTTTCAGGACAATTACAGTTCTTGGTGTCAGGTAGCTGCACCTGCCCCTGTGCTCTACTCTGTTGGGAGGAGGGGTGTTCCTGACCCCCACTCTTTGTGCCCACCAGCCCTTGGCTGCCCCATCTTCCACAGTGGCCATGTTTAATGGAGGAGTCTTCAGTGATCCTGACTGACTGGAGCACCCAGTGTCCTCTCTCCCTGCCACGGCTCTAGGACAGACAGGTGGTTAGGTTACCACTGACCAAGCTGTGTGGGTACAGGGCTGGACTGAGACCTGGGGAAGAAGGCTGGGCCTAGGAGCAGCCTGGTCACTCAGCCTGCCTATCCACCTAGCTTCTCTTCCTCAGGGGCTGTGGTGGGTGCAGCGAGAGTGTCTGCCTTAGGGGTGGCAGGATAAGGAGTTCCAAACTCTTTTTTGGATATTAACGCTCAGAAGGGCAGCTGTTCTTTCCTGTCACTGTATTTTGGGGACTGCGAGGTCTCTGCCGCCTGAGGGAGATCCTCAACCTTCTTCCTGCTGACTCCGGACCATTCAGGGCTTTCCTCCAGAGACCAGGTGTCCTGGCCAACCAGCCTGTTAACTAGCCCCTGTCCCCACACTTCTGTACCCCTCCCTGGCTGTAGGTACTAGTTCCACTAATGTCACATCATCAGAAGTGCCTCCTGAAAGGCGTTTAATATTGCCACAGAAAAGAAGTTAGATTACATTTAGTGTCTGACATTAATGTGCTACTTAAGATAATTCATCATACCGTGGTATTAAAAAAGACATCTCTGGTGTTGGGTGCTGAGCAGTGCCCCTCCCCCTCCCCAGTCTGGTCCACCTCTGGGGAGCTGGAAGCCCTTGCTTTTATGTAAAATGTGCTTCCCCTCCCCCCAGCTTGAGCGGCTTTGTGATGTCTGCACATCTGGGGGGTGAGGATGCTCTTGTCTCCTGAGAGACCCTGTCATTTCCCTGAGGTAATGATAGGGTCTTTCCAGCAGACAATGGAAGGGGGTAGTGGGGGGCAGGCTGGACGAGCTGCCCTGCTCAATCCCCTCCCTGCCTGGGGACTCAGGATTAGTATCTGCTCAAGAGACATCAGAAGCCCAAATCGCAGCTTCTCCAGGCCACTCCTCCCCACTAGTCATCCTCTCACATCTCCAGAACCCATTTGGCTCCTGAAGTGGTGAGGAGTTCACGCTGGAAAAAAAAAATTGCCAAAAATTACCTGGGAGTGCACATTTTTGTCTGCATCGCAGCAGCGTTTGGAAATGAAATCGTTTTCTTCATGTCACTGGGGAGTAAAAGAATCGATTCTTGCCTGACGGAGCCCAGATTCTGAGTAGTACAATAGCCAAGTGTTTCTTTGCTCCTCTCTCTCCCCAGAGGGTGGGACACTGCACTCTACGGGAGGCTCTGCATATCACTGTGCCCCTTGTCCGCTGGGAGTGAGCCTGTGCTGCCTGGGCAGGCTGCCCCCCTGAACCAATTTTGCAGCATTATGTATCTGTCACTTACAATTAAATCCTTGAAAAATATTGGTTCTGAAACGAGTCTCTGGTAATTTGATTTACGCCAATGTGAAGAAGTCAGAGATTTTGTTGCAGAGTGAAAGGTGTGGCCTCCAGGCAAAGGGGAGCCCTCACTCAGGGTGGCTTTGAGGAAATAGTGCCTACCTGTCCCAGCCTCTCTCCCCTGCATGGCTGCACCTGTGGGGAGTATCCATTCTCCACGCAGGTTTGGGGTGGTGCAGTGCAGTTTTCTTTGGCATCTTCCTATCCTCCATTGTATTTTCATTGAGGGTTCAGGGTCTGGCACAGGCACAGGGAACACTGGAATCTCCTTTGGATTCCGCCATGGCCCAGGCTGGCTAGTCAATAGCAGGGCCCAGGAGCTCAGGTCCACCCTTGGCTTCTCCTCTTCCACACCCCTCCCACCCTCAGTTTCCCCAAACTGGGGCTTGTGAGGTAGGATTTCAGAATTTCCTCTTTTCAGATTGGATTCTCATTCCTGTAGAATTTCTTCCACTTTTTGCCCATCAAGCTTCCCCCCCACCCCCCACCCCATGAGCTTTTGAGCGCCTGGCTTCATGAGTTGCTTCAGGGTAGAGGCAGCAAGCCTGGAGTCTCTCCCCACAGCCTCCCGGCCCTCCGAGGCCCTTCACTCTTCTATGGGTTTGTTCATTTGTTCATCCCACAAGGAGGCATGCTGTCTTTCTGGGGTGCAGGTCCTTCCATGGAGGACTTTAGTCTGAGGCTTGTGGTGGTGGTGAATGAGGGGCTCCTCCTGAAGGAGAAATGCCTTGGGCCCTAAGGGGTCCTCCTTCCTGGCTCTGTCAGCTGTCCTCTACTTCCCTGCCTTGCTGATTGGCTATGGACCCCACCAGCCTTACCCAACCCTGGGCTTCATTTTTTCTCTACCCTGCTGACCTCATGTGGGATCGGCTCAGGCAGCATTCCTGTGGTATCGGTATCCATGCTGAGACCTGGTCTGCTGTGCTGACTCGTGCTTGCTTCCCCTGCCCTGTAATTAGTGGCCAGCTGGGTGGAGGGCGGAGCTCATATGCATACTTCTGCCAACCCCCAGGTAAAGGTTATGCTGCGCATCTGGCCATCACAAGGAGTCCAGCGCTCGGCTGAGTCCACATCCTTCCTGAAGGTGGACCCTCGGAAGAAGCAGGTGACTCTCTATGACCCCGGTGCTGGGCCTCCAGGCTGTGCAGGCCTCCGGCACACCCCCACAGCAGCAGTCCCCAAGATGTTTGCTTTTGACGCCATCTTCCCCCAGGACTCGGAGCAGGTACAGTGGGGTGGCGCTTGTGGTGGCCTCAGATCTGACAGTCAACTCCCACTGCAGAGTGGGAGCCTAGCTGCCTGTTGGGCCTGCCAGGTCTGCCTTCCTAACAATCCTAGCCCAGGACATTTCCCCAGCCTTTGCCTGGCTCTCCAGGCCAAGTGTTGGGGAAACGCTGAGCTCTCCAGAGCCCATTCTCCTATGAAACTTTTTGAGTAGCTATGTCCTGCTCTGGAAACTAGGGACACTGGGTGCCCACTCAGCTCATTGAGTCATGCCCGTGGTTTCTCTGTGCTGTGCTGTGGGCAGCAACTGTCAGTGCTGGGTTGGTGTTTGGATGTATACCAAATCCTACATGTATTGTATGTGTGTCTGACTTACGTGTCCTGTGTTTTCCATATGACTATGGGAGGGCCATGTGTCCCTGGCCCGGTGCCTATCAGTTCAACCACCCTGTGAACTGTCTGTCTGCATGTGACCAGGACAAATGGGCCTTAGGTAGCAGATGTAGCAGAAGGCACTGGCCAGAGCCCTTTGGCTCAGGTATTTGCCTAATCCCCGCTGGGTTCCTCCCCAGGCAGAGGTCTGCTCAGGGACCGTGGCTGACGTGCTCCAGTCTGTAGTTGGTGGAGCCGATGGTTGCATCTTTTCCTTCGGCCACATGAGCCTTGGTAAGTGCTCTGTCACCCCTGTGCACCCATGGTGCCTTCTGTCTGTCCCGCATCTTGGTTGCTGCTATCATTGAGGCTGGCCCTGGTTGAAGGAGGTGGTTCTCCATGATTGTGTTGGAGTAGGGAACACACAACAAAGCTGAGGCAGGCAGAACCAGAAGGCAGAGACCTCAGAGAAGATGGAGGAGGTATCAGGGCCTTCTGGGTTGGCCCTGAGGGCCCCGGGGGCAGGTCCCTGAGCCTGGCAGAACTCTTGAGGGCAGACTGTGGAGAGTCAGCAGTGGTTCTCACATGTCCCTGTCTCTCAGGCAAGTCATATACCATGATTGGGAAGGACAGCTCACCCCAGAGCCTGGGCATTGTGCCCTGTGCTATCTCCTGGCTCTTCAGGCTCATTGATGAGCGCAAGGAAAGGATGGGCACACGCTTCTCCGTCCGCGTGTCTGCTGTGGAAGTGTGCGGCCACGACCAGAGTCTGCGCGACCTGCTGGCTGAGGTGGCTTCAGGCAGCCTTCAGGACACCCAGTCTCCGGGCGTGTACCTTCGGGAGGACCCTGTGTGTGGGGCACAGGTGCACTAATGCTTCTCGTCTTCGTGGGACTGTAGGGGAGGGGAGAGGGAGCACAGTGCTTGGCCTCAAGCCACTGAAGACGTGTGGCTTCCCTCTCTCAGCTCCAGAACCAGAGTGAGCTGCGGGCGCCCACAGCAGAGAAGGCGGCCTTCTACCTGGATGCGGCCCTGGCCTCACGCAGCACTAGCCGTGCGGGCTGCGGGGAAGACGCCCGGCGTAACTCCCACATGCTCTTCACACTGCACATATACCAGTATCGTGTGGAGAAGTGTGGCCAAGGAGGAAGTAGGTGCATGGGGGGGCCGTGTCCACGGGGTTGCCTGCCTCCCGAAGGGGGGGATCCTTGTGGGCCTCCCTGCCCGTCTGGGTGGGCTGTGGAGCAGTCTCTGGGTGCCTGGACCCCAGCACCTGTTTGCAAATGTTTTCAGTGTCTGGAGGTCGTAGCCGCCTGCACCTCATCGACCTGGGCAGCTGTGAGGCGGCACTCGGCAGAGGTGGGGAGGCTTCAGGAGGACCTCTGTGTCTGTCCCTGTCAGCTCTGGGCAGTGTCATCCTGGCACTGGTCAACGGGGCCAAGCATGTGCCCTACAGGTGAGTGCAGGAGCATGGATAGGCACAGCCCGGTGACCTTTGGGGGCCTGGCTGTTTTCATGTCTGGCATTCCTGGGAGCCTCAGTGCAAGGCCAGCAGTGGTCTGTGCCCCACCTTACCTTCATCCTAGACAGTCCCTCACCTCAGCCTCTGAGCACCTCCTTGGCTTATAGGGAGCACAGACTCACCATGTTGCTGCGGGAGTCCCTGGCTACTGCCAACTGCCGCACCACTATGATTGCACACATCTCGGACTCACCAGCCCAGCACGCGGAGACACTCAGCACCGTGCAGCTGGCGGCCCGCATCCACCGCTTGCGCAGGAAGAAGGGCAAGGTAAACCCCGTCTCCTGATGGCTCCCAAGGGTCCCCAGGCTCCCATGTCCTCTGTAGCTGCCAAGTCTGGATGTCAGGGAGAGGAGGCAATAGGTGTGTACAGCTGTGGGTGGGTCTCTTAGGCCCTAAGTCCCTGGTGCATTGAGCAGGGATTGAACTCCTTACAGTAGGGTTTATTTTAAGGGGAGTGAACACCACCCCAGCAAGAGACTTCTCAGGCACTTTGGGTATTGTGAGGACACGATCCTAGGTCTGGAGGATGCTACACTGGATGTAGGATGGCCTTTTCTGCCTGAGCTCCTCCCTCCCCACCCTGTGATGTGTGGTCCATGGTGATCACCCCTCAAAGCTCTCCAGAACCCTCCCCTATATCCTGTGACCTGCAGTTTGATTCCCAGTGCTTCACAGGCCTTGCTCAGTTGCTCCTGTCTCCCAGAGACCACAGTCCTATGCTGTGGAGAGGGCAGAGTCCAAGGAAGAGAAGAGACAGGGACCAGGGTTGGGTGCAGACGGGGCGTGGTCTACTCACAAGGGTCTGTGGTGCGCTACCCCCAGTATGCATCCAGCTCCTCCGGAGGGGAGAGTTCCTGTGAGGAAGGCCGGGCCCGCCGTCCCCCGCACCTTCGACCCTTCCACCCACGCACCGTGGTGCTGGACCCTGAGCGCTCTGCCCCTGGCCTGTCCGGCGACCCAGAATACTCATCCAGCAGTGAGCAGTCCTGTGACACGGTCATCTATGTGGGTCCCGGTGGGGCAGCGCTGTCAGACCGTGAGCTCACTGATAACGAGGGCCCACCCGACTTTGTACCCATTATCCCTGCACTGAGCCGCCGCAGGCCCCCCGAAGGACCCCGAGATGCTGACCACTTCCGCTGCAGTACGTTCGCAGAGCTGCAGGAACGTCTAGAGTGCATAGATGGCAGTGAGGGATTCTCCGGTCCTCAGGGTGGCTCTGACGGAGCCCAAGCCAGCCCCACCCGGGGAGGCAGAAAACCCTCGCTGCCTGAGGCCACATCCCCCAGGAAGGCCGTGGGCCCCCCGATGGTCACCAATTCCCCTCGAGGGATCCCTGGCCAAGATACTCACCGAAGCACCTCGGAGCCCTCTAAGACTGGTACACAGGGTGATCAGAAAGTAGATGGTGCCCGGCCTGAGCCACCTGCCCCAGACAAGACCACAGGAGGCAGAGGCAGGAGGCCACTGCCCAGTCCAGCCCCTCCACCACCTCGGCAGCCAGAAGCTCGAGGTATTCCCTCCGAACCTGGGGGCGAGGGCTCTGACAGTGTGAAGCGGACACCCCCCGTGGGCATGAGTGGGCAGGTGGGCTTGTCCCCACTGCTCTCAGACGCTGCTTATCCTTGCCCGTCTGCTCGTGGACGCCATCTGGAGAGGGGCCTGCTGACCACCACAGTGACTCTGCAGCAGCCAGTGGAACTGAATGGCGAGGATGAGCTGGTGTTTACAGTAGTAGAGGAACTGCCTCTTGGGGGGCTTGCTGGGACCACACGGCCCTCCAGTCTGGCCAGCTTGGGCAGCAACTGTTCCCTGCAGGCCTTGGCCTCAGGCTCAAGGCCAGTCAGCATCATCAGCAGTATCAATGATGAGTTTGATGCCTATACCTCACAGATGTCTGAGGGCCCAGGAGACCCTGGGGACCTCCCAGAGGGAACAGTGTGGTCTGGTGGCAGTCCAGCCTCATCCATTGGCTCCTGGCTCAGCGACGTTAGTGTCTGCTTGGCTGAAAGCTGTGGCCCCACAGCACAGCCTCCCTTCGGCCCTGACTCTGCAGCAGGGCCCGGTCCTCCGGAGTTCCCCATCCCAAGCAGCTTCCTAGAGGACCGTGAGGTCAGGTCGTCAGAGTGTGGAAAACCAGACAACTCTAGCTCAGCCCAGAGTCCCCACCCCAGGGAGGCGGTTGCAACAGTTCAGACCAGAGAGCCTTGGGCCAGATACCCGCATGAGGCAGCCTCAACCCAGACCATCCACTCCAGTCTCCCTCGGAAACCCAAGACTACCTCAACAGCCACCCGTGCTCGCCCTAATCTGGGTCCATACAGCCCCGGAGGCCTGTTTGAGGACCCTTGGCTACTCCGGGCAGAGGACTGTGACTTACAGCAGATAGCCCCCAGTGACAGGGCCCCAAGCCCAAGCCCAAGCTCCTCTCGACTGCCTGAGACTCAGATAGCGCTGGCTTGTGCCCAGAGAGTGGTGGATGGGTGTGAGGTTGGAACTAGAGTGTCCCGGAGGCCAGAGGCCGTGGCTCGGATACCACCTTTGCAGAGGGGAGCTACTACGCTGGGAGTGACCACACCTGCTGCATCCTGTGGGGACACTCCAGCAGAGGCAACGGTCCATTCAGGAAGCCTGAAGACCACGTCCAGCAGTAAGAAGAACATGTCTCCCAAGGGGGCCTTCTTTCCCAGGCCTAGTGGGGCAGGCCCCCCAGCCCCACCTGTGCGCAAGTCTAGCCTGGAGCAGAGCTCACCCCTCGCCCCTACCCAGACCCTGGGGCTGACCCGGGCAGGGACTGCTTCTGCCATCCGAGGGGAGGAGGAGGCCAGACCCAGTGGCCGTTCTGATTACTCTGTTCCCAAGGCCACCTCCAGCCTGAAAGCCCGAGCTGGAAAGATGGAGGTGGCACACCGTCCCACAGGCCACATGTCCCTGGAGCGGTACGAGGGCCTAGCACCTGGCAGCAGCAAGGTCAGAGAAGTCCCCGGACGACCACCGAGGGCTGTGCCCAGGTTGGGTGTACCACCCACCAGCCCCCAACTTGGTCCAGCTCCTACCTGTAGGAGCAGCCCGGCTAAGGGTGTTGGAGCATCCAAGCCTCCAGCTGGTGGGGCTAAGGGCCGTAATCTTGGGACTAGTACATCTCGGGCTCTGGGTGCTCCAGTGAAGCCACTGTCTCCTGTGGCAGGCAAGACAACTAGTGGCCCTGTGCCAGGATCCCGAACAGCTCCACGGGCCGTCCCTGGTGTTGGGGCCAAGGCAGGCCGGGGCACCATCATGGGCACTAAGCAGGCATTCCGGGCTGCCCATAGTCGCGTGCATGAATTGGCAGCCAGTGGATCTCCTGGTAGAGGTGGCCTTTCCTGGGGCTCGACCGACTCAGACAGCGGCAATGACAGTGGCGTGAACCTGGCTGAGGAGCGGCAGCCTGTGAGCCCTGCCCTGCCCTCCCCCTACAGCAAAGTGACTGCGCCCAGGAGGCCCCAGCGCTACAGCAGTGGCCATGGGAGTGACAACAGCAGTGTGCTGAGCGGGGAGCTCCCCCCTGCTATGGGCCGCACTGCGCTCTTCTACCACAGCGGTGGCAGCAGTGGCTACGAGAGCATGATCCGCGACAGCGAGGCCACCGGCAGCGCCTCCTCAGCCCCTGACTCCATGAGTGAGAGCGGAGCCGCCTCCCCCAGTGTCCGCTCCCGCAGCCTCAAGTCCCCAAAGAAGAGGGCCACAGGTGGGCAGCAGTGCCAGTCCTTCTGTGGGCACAGCACTACGGTTTATGGACCTGAGGGAGCCTTGGCAGTGCCCTTGGCCACCCCAGGCTCTCGTGGGCCCTGATTCCCCCAGCAGCTGGGTCTTGCAGCCCTGTGGGTTCCTCATTTAGAGCTAGCTATATGGGGGTGCTTCTGTTTTGGTTCTTGGGGTGGGCCTGGCCTCTCTACCCTGCCGCCTCCCCTTGTGTGGTCTCTGGGATAGCCTGTGAATGCCAGGTGTGTAGCTTAGAAGCAGTGGGGCCTTGCAGCTCTTTATGGGGTGTGGACTTAGACCCAACACTGGGAAAGACCTTCAGATGTGAAAGCATGTGTCAGCCAACACTTTACTAAATACTCCCGGGGCTTTGTTGCATGTAGAGGCGCACGGCCCTCTATAGTTTATAAGCAGTCCCAGTGTGTTCTGTTCCCTGACCGCCCCCCCCCCCAACTCCACCCCAGAGGCTGGTTCTTAACCCTGACAGTAGTGAGACAGGATTAGGGTTCAAGCTAGGCACTGAGCTCTGGGCCGGGCTCGAGCTCCTGCCAGCACTGCTCTGGGCCCCTCCCTGTCAACCAGAGGGACAGGGAGGATGTGAGTTGGAGCCATGGGCACTACTGCTCTGCGAGCATTTGGTGTGACTGGGTAGGTGATGTGACCGGAGCCTGGGGTGTCCCTGGCTCTGTTCACTAACATCTGCCCCTGTTTCAGGTCTACAGCGGCGGAGGCTGATCCCAGCCCCGCTCCCTGATGCTGCTGCCTTAGGTCGCAAGCCCAGCCTTCCGGGGCAGTGGGTGGACTTGCCACCACCTCTGGCTGGCTCTCTGAAGGAGCCTTTTGAGATTAAGGTGTACGAGATAGACGACGTGGCACGCCTGCAGCGGCACCGTCAGCCTCCAAGGGAGGATGAAGCCAAGGTCGGAGAAGCAGCAGTCACATCCCTGGGGTGGCAGGGAGGGCTATCTGATGGGCTCTCTGGCTCCCTGGAGATGTGGCTGGGTGGCCCCTGACCTCACCTTTTTTTGTCCACAGCCCTCCCAGGATGTGGAGAAGGTAGGAACCAGCCTGGACTATCCCTGAGCTTTTGTCATGGGGCCATTTGCCAGGGGTGGGTAACTGGAGGGATTCTTGAGGCTGTGGCTGTCTCCACAGAACTGGACCCAGGGTACAGGAACTCCTGGTGTGGACCCCCTGAAGAGTCTACCCTCTTTACCTTGGGGGCTAGCCATGTGTCTGTGTAGGCCCCGAGGTGGGAGGAAGGTCATTGCCGAAGGTCAGGGTACTGAGAGGCCCTAGGGAGAGAGTCCCTGCCACGTATACCTGAACCCACTCTTCCTGTCCCTTGGCAACAGGGCCCAGCGTGCATCAGCTCCAAGCTGCGACTGGCAGAGCGCAGGCAGCAGCGGCTGCAGGAAGTGCAGGCCAAGCGTGACCACCTCTGCGAGGAGCTGGCTGAGACCCAGGGCCGGCTGATGGTGGAGCCTGGGCGCTGGCTGGAGCAGTGTGAGTACCCCTCTCTGTGAACAGTGGAATACCCAGCAGGTGCAGGAGCCCCGACCCTGCTCCCTGGTCTCTCCCTTGTCTACCCTCAGCTGCTCTCATACAGTAGATGGCAGGAGGGGAGAATCCGCTGGCTGACACTTCCTTGGGGAATGTGTGGAGCCTGGCTCCTATCCTGACCCTGTTCTCCTCTTTCCAGTCGAGGTGGACCCAGAGCTGGAGCCGGAATCAGCAGAGTATCTGGTGGCCCTGGAGCAAGCCACAGCTGCCCTGGAGCAGTGTGTTAACCTGTGCAAGGCCCATGTCATGATGGTCACCTGTTTTGACATTGGTGTTACTGCCACCGCAGCAGTACCTGGGCCACAAGAGGTGGATGTTTGAGGCTGCTGAGCACAGGGCATAGGCAGGGACATGCAGGGCAGGGGTTGATAATGGGATGTGGGATGGAGTGAGGATGTGGAGGGGGTTGGAGGGTTGAAGACACAGGATCTGTACAGGACAGGGGGATCTCAGAGAGGAGACAGAGGGCGGGGAAGGGGAGGGGCAGCCAGTGGACAGAGAGCACGGGGATGGGAAGACTGTCGCCACCCAGACAGCCATGCAAGTGCCTTAACTTTGAGTAGGCCTTTTCTCCTTTTCTAATTTGGTGCTATAGACTCAGACACCAGCAGACAGAGTCTCAGCCTAGGTGGCTGTGGCCAGGCTAAAGCCAGTTTGTTTCTGATTTTTGCCTTCCTTACAACTAAGCAGTTTTGTGTAGCAGGGCAGGCCGTTCTGGCCTACTTTCTTTTAGGACTGGGTTAATTTTCCTTTCCAGCAGCTTTCTCTCAACAGTCCACATGAATGGTCTCTGCCACACTAACATTGGTGTCCTCTGAGTGTGGACAGCCAGCCTCCAGTCCTTCCTTTCCTTGAGGGCTCCACTCTGTTCTGAGGACACCAAAGGCCACAGACAAGGGCTGGGCCATGAGCACACAATGTTTTCTTCCACGGCAGGAATTCTTACCAAAACCACAAGCAAAAAAAACAAACAAACACAATGAAACAAATCACCACCAACAAAGATGGGGTGTGAGTTTTTATAAAAGTTCTGTTAGCTTCATATTTTTGTATCATTTTGCCTATAAGCATAGAATTTGCAGTGGGAATTTGAAGACAAATGATCTAAGTTTGTATGGTTTTCTACAGGTATTCCTAGGTCGGGGGCTCTTGGCAGCTGGTGGGAGGGCAGGCTTTTTCTGGGGGGCACTGGGGGCAGTGGGGGGTCTATGGGAGGCTATTCTTTTCCAATGCAGATGAGGGGTGGGCCTGCCAGCCTGTGACATGGGCCGCACGCAGGTTCCTGCTTTCTGACCGTTGTGTATTTTATAGGCATCCAGACCTTTGTACAAATGTGTAGATAAAATCTTGCGACAGTTTTTATTTGTGAATAAAAGATGTGTGGATTGTTCACGTGGTTCTGAGTTCACTGGGAGCCCCTGAGCCCTTTGTCCCAGATGTGCTCACATTTTACAGTGTGTGGGGACAGGGGTGGGGAGGCTAGGAAGTCTTCAAGGCATTGGAGGGAAGCAGCCACAGAACCAGAGGATTTTAGCGAGCTAAGCTGGGACTTGCCCTTTGCCCGCTGTTTCTATATGAGCTCCCATGAGGCTGAATAGGTGGCTAGCAGCAGCCTGGAGTTAAAAACCCCACTTCTTTAACCCCCAAGACTTTCTGTGGCCCTAAGATCTTGGGCCCCAAAGGTGAAGCGGAGAGCTAGTCTTGGGAGCAAGATGGGAGGGGAACAGCCCTTCATGGTGGCTGCTAGCTCCTCCCCACTGGGTTTATTATTTGGAGAAATCAAAGTGTCAAAACTGCAACTCCAGAAAGGCTTTGGTTTTTTTCCTGTGTTCTCGCTTTGTCTTCAGGAGCCGAGCATATGGGAGCCTTTGCCTAGCAGGGCTGGCTCCTCCTATGGTAGGGCAGCCCAGCATGGGTACCCTTCATGGTGCCACACTCCATGTACCTACTGAATTAATTTGCCTCCCCGTTAGTCCCTGTGCCCCGTCCTCTTGGAGGTTCCTGTCTTGATGCAGGCCCTGGGAAGCTTTGCTTTTCTTTACTTGTCCCTCCCAGCAGCCCCCATGCTTGGGATGCCCCCTTCTTTGGCCTGTGGCAGAATTTGTGGGAGGCTCTCCTTGGTGGCCCTGCTGCCAGGTCCCTTCCTTGGTGTCAAGTCACACCTTGTGTGGTCTCTGTATATATATATATATATATATATATATATTTCCTAGCCTTGGTGGGGCTCTTGGGTGGGGTAGAGCCTGAGTCATCATCACAGTCTTGCATGGCACAGGGCTGGGCCTCGGTGAGCCCTGAGGGGCACTTGCTGAAGAAAGTAAAAGAATGAACGAAGGAAGGAGTCTCATAGAGGGCCCTGGCTGGGCAGACAGCCCTCCACTGTTTGCAGAATGCCGAACAGTTGTTCTAACAGAGTCTATTCTCTGTGGCCACTGTGGGATGGGGAGGGGGGCTGTCCCTCTGGGCTGCCTGCCTTCCTCTACTGTGGCAGGTGCGTGGGGTTGGTGGTCACAGGCCAATTGGGAAGGTACCCAGATTCCCCCAACCCCACACCTGAGAGGTGTTCTGAGCCAGCAGAAGGAGGATACTATTTTCAAACAGCCCTGTGTCATCCAAGACATTTTGTCTTTGGATTTGGATGTTCTGTTGCACAGCCTATGCTGAATTTGGGAATAGAGGACATTCTCAGGAGAAAGTCAAGAAGCCCAGTTTATGTCTTGCAACTTGGTGCCCATGTGCAGTGTATGAAGGTGCTATCTGCAGAAACAGGGCGGCCTAGGATTGAGGTGGGGTCCACACAGCACCTGGGAAAGGCCTCCCACAGAACCCCTGGCATGGCCTCTGCCTCTCCCGTTGTGTGTGTGCTGTCAGGCTGTGCAAGGGTGGGCAGCAACTGGGACACCTCCACTACACTTTCATCTTTCTGTTATAGGAGTGGGCCGGAACCTCCTCCACAGAGAGGCATCCCCGACCTTAATCCCCAAACTTGTCCTTGCAAGGTACCTCTGTAGACAAAGCCCAGTCTGTCAATGGCCTTCTAGGTTAAAGCCCACTGCTCACAGTCCAGGCTTGAGGAGTGCGGCACCTGCTTTTCTGGACAAGGAACCCACTTTCCTGAGGCCAGCCTGGGAGCCTTGCATGGCCCTTTCATCTGGGACATCAAAGCCCTCAGCCCTGTCATTAAGGGCTGGGAATCTCGTGGGGAGCAATGTGAGTCCCACTACGCCCATTTTATGGATGGGAACACACCAGTCACCCAGAACCCAGCTCTGTAGTGGAGCTGAACCCATGGCAGTCTGCCCCATGACTCCTGTAGTGCTCTGTGTATCCTTAGGGATAGAAAACGGAGACAGAGGGGAAGAGGCTACCTGTGCTCCTGTTCCATCCCTCCTCAGAGGAGGGGAGATTGAGATTCTGAAGGGAACATTTCTGAGAGCATGCAGCCCAGGGAAGCCTGCAGTACAGCTGCAATGCAGACCAGATGTTAAGGAAGAAAAGTCAACAGGAACCTGAAGCCGGGGATACTGGGGCACCTGCCTGGGCCATATGGGGGTACAGGCCTATGGCAGCTCGGGCGTCAGCTCTCACAGGCTCAGAAGCTGGCCTGGCACCTGGCCACACGCTTCCCTAAGTCAAGGTGCCCGCCTGACTCAACCTGCAAGTTGGGACCTGTTCTGCTTGGCCTAACCACTCCAGCCCTGGCACAGAAGTCCCAGTGGGAAGGAAGGACAAGGGGCTTCCAGGGTACAGTAGGAGACGAAAGAGGCCAGAGCCAAACAGTCAAAGCAGGCAGGGTACTACTAGCTTAGCTGCATGGCTGCATCCCTTCAAGCCCCCAATGGGGAGAGGTGCTGTGGGTGTTAATCCCTGTGCAGGGCCTGGCCTGCTG